>CP139508.1:42133855-42761355 GCA_021014915.2 Artemisia tridentata subsp. tridentata
GCTTAACGTGTTATATATTGAGTGTGATAAGATTGATCTAAGGTCCTACAAGTGGTATCAAGAGCCAAACATTGGTCTAGGAAATTTTTTAGGGCTAGTTACTGCTTATTTGCGTCGTTACTGTTCATCAGTGGTATTTTCACCGAGTTAGGAAATTTGATCGAGTAACTGGAACTACGTTGAGAAACTACGTCGAGTAACTACGTCGAGTAACTACGTCACTTGATCGAGTTAGATTGAGTAACTACGTCACTTGATCGAGTTAGATTGAGTAACTACAGCAGAGTAACTTTAGTAGAGTTACTAACTTTAGTAGATTAACTCACTTTAGTCGAGCAACTTTAGTAGAGTTACTAACTTTAGTAGAGTAACTCACTTTAGTCGAGTAACTCACTTTAGTAGAGCAACTTTAGTAGAGTTACTAACTTTAGTAGATTAAACTTTAGTAGATTAACTTTAGTAGAGTAACTTTAGTAGAGTAACTCACTTTAGTAGAGTAACTCACTTTAGTAGAGTAACTTTAGGCGAGTAACTTTAGTGGAGTAACTTTGACAGAGTAACTTTGATCGAGTAACTTTGACAGAGTAACTTTGATCGAGTAACTTTGATAGAGTAACTTTGATCGATCAACTTTGATCTCGAGTAACTTGTATCACCGAGCAACTTAGAAAACTCGGGAAAGGATGTAACTACAATCGGCTCAGGACTTAAACCATACTCAACTCGTGAACCCTAAACCATCATCAATAACGACTCCTAGATCTTTGCATCGATCCAACATCAACCTTATCAAACTTCGGCACTTAATTGAAAAGGAAATGCAAATGAAAGAGAGAAAATCAAGGAAAGCGTTTAAAGAGTTCAAGACTCAGATTGAAAAAGTCATCAATAAAACTGGGTATGATTCAAGGTTCGATCAGGCATTTGAATACTACATCAGAGTCCAATTTCATCATTTCTAAAATCCACTCAAACAAAGCCTGAATCAGTATGAACAGCTACTGAATGAAGAAGAACTTTATACGCACAACTGCAAGGGAGCTCTTGAAGTGATCAAACATCAACTTCAGGTTATACTGCAACCTTGGATATTGACTCAGTCAGAGTTTCTCAATGCATTTCACCAAAGATTTTGGCTAGACTTCAAAACCTTCCAAAACCAATGTATCGAGACCATGAGTGAACTCGAAAAGATACTTGCTGAAGAAGAAGTTGAGCTGAATGAGATTGAAAAGCAGAAACGGGAAAGGGAGCAAATTGAAAGAGAAATGCTATTAAAGGAAACAGTGGTGAATGAGAAAGAGACTAACAAAGATGAAGAAACAGTCGATGAGGGTACAACATCTAATGCTAGCTTGGTTTTAATGGGAAGTGACACATCGTCAGAACAGCAGGTTGAAATCAGTAGTCCAAGGTACGATTCGGATGCTGATGGTACATACAATAATGAAGCTGTTTGGGATACTGAGGCTGACCATATCAGACCTTCATCTGACACGGCAATATTGGCTACGGTACAACATTCACACGAGAATGATAATGTTGTTTTGTTCGATAATGTGTTTACTCATGATAAGACACATCCTGCGCATCCTGAGTCCATCAGTGACACATATGTGGTGAAACGGTTTGATAGTAATATCACTCCTACAACCCCAGATATGGATCCTAATGGAGGTGAGCCTGCCCAGGATGGATCTCCTCATGAACAAGATCATGCCTTATTTGCTTCTTTAATCGATAATTTCAAACATGAACTTGAAAAGTGCAAAGAGGACAATCGTAAAGCTAAGCAAACAAACGTCTTATTGTCCAAAGAGCTTGAGGGATTTAAAGAAAAGGAAAGAGATTTTGAAAAAATAACAAAAAGCAAAGACATTGAAATCTCAAACCTTAAATCTCAAGCTCGGAAATTTGAAATAAGCGAAGATGTTCTCACACCAATTTTAAAACGAAATAAAGAACTTGAAGCTGAGTGTAGCAGAGTCTGTCACGTGAAAAAACTTTCCATTAAAAAACTAGATACAAATATGGGCCCCGCTAACACAAGGATCCAAGAGCTTTTAAAAGAGAACGTTGAATTAAAAGTTAAATACTCATCGCTTCAGGAAACCACTTCAAATTTTAAGATTGTCAACTCAAAACTTGAGAATGAGAATAAACAGCTTACGAAACAAGCAAACAATCTTGAAACACAGCTTCGAACAACAGAACAAAGTGCTCAAACTCTTCAAATGATGCTTCCAAAAGATAAGAACGCTCATAAAGGAAAATCCGGACTTGGTTTTGAAAATAACTTGCAAAATGAACAACCATGTTTTCTAAACAAAATGGATGCTCTGTTCATTTCAGAAGATGAAGATAAAACTGAAAAAGAAAAATGCTTAAAAGTCAAACGAACAAAAAGCCCATTCTCGTACCAAGGCTTTGTGTATGGGTGTACACAATTGACCGATATACCAAAAGAACCTTTGAAAAGAAAAGACACTCATGTGAAAAGATTTTTCAAAGAATCTCAACTTGCTACGTATGATGCTAATTTATGGCAAAATAAAGCGAGAAAACAGTTTTGTAATCTTAAAAAGCACATTGAGCTTACGTTAGAGGTCGTTCGGTTAAAACAACAAACCACCCATAGTGATCGCAACAATCTTCTTGCATCTGACATATACTTTAGAAGGGAAGTTCAAAAGATTTTCAAAGAAGAAATTGAACCTCATGTGAAAAATATCAACCTAAGTTTTGAATATTTTGAAACTTATCTTGTCAGAGAAATGAGGGAAGATTTAAGGTATATACATTCTCTTGAAGATGAATTTGATGAAAAATGCCTAACTCTTGATATTCAAAAAGCCTTTTTCACAAATCAAATTGAGTCACTTAAATCGGTGTCTGTCTGCCATGAGCATGAGAATGTGGATTTTTTGAAATCTGAAAATCTTTGTTTCAAAAGGAAAATCACTGAACTTTCAAAAGAAGTAGCTGAAGTCAAAGAAGAATTGTCAAAAAGAATTGCTTCTTCTGAAAACCCTTTGACAACAGTGCTCAAAGAAAAGGAAAAGATTTTTGAAGAAAATTGTGATGATGTCAAAATCAAGTTTGATTTGGACGAACTTGATACAAAAAATATTGAATTGGAACATGCTGTGGCATCATTACAAAAGGAAAATGAGCATTTGAAACAAACTTACAAAAACCTGTTTGATTCAATCAAACGTTCACGCGTTCAGACTCAAAAATCCATCACAAAACAAAAAGAGACTGAATTTTTGAAGTCTCAATTGTCTGAATTCGCTGACAAAAAGTTTGAAAAGGTTTTGCAAAAGATTGAATCAATGAAGCTGAAAAAGGTTGAGTCTCAAATCACACAAGTTTCCTTTCCAAATCCCCTGTTTGATTCTAGCACTCCTGATTTTGAAACAGAAACGAAAAATCCAAATCATGTGCTACAAACAAAAGTCCTTGAGCTTGAAACGCTTTTAGCTCAACGTACAAACGATCTTGAGGATGCCAAAACTGATCTTTTCAACAAAACGAACAAATTCGAAACATATTTTGAAAGACTTGAAAAAGAAAATATTGTGTTCGAACGAAAATTGGCTCGTAAAACGGATGATTCAAAAGCTGAAAAGATCATTTTTTGAAACAAATTACTTCTTTGGAATCTCAATTGACATCTCAAGATCATTTTCAAAAAGAATACAATGATTTGCGAATGTCATACAATGCCCTAAAAGCAAAGTTTGATGTTCTCAATCGATCAAAAAGCAACTCTCCTGTTTCAAACAAGTCTCCACAATTAGTGAGTGTTTCGAAGAAGGTTTACACGGGTGAATCTTCAAAACCATTTTCGAAAAAGGTTTCCCAGTTTACAACCTATTCTTTGCAAAAAGGAAGGAAGTTTTCAAAGAAACAAAAATTTTCTGAAACACTTACTCCTCAAAAGCGTTCAAGGTCAAACATGTCTCATGAAGAGACTCCAAGTTTTCAAACCCCACACTCTCGCTTTACATGGGTAAAGCAAGTGTGGAAACCAAAGCAAAGTCCTCCAAACTCTGAAATGCTTCCGCTACAACACAAAAATGACTCTGCTTTGAAAAAGGATTTTAAATCACCGTTGATTCCGCGAGTGTTATTTCAAAATGAAAAACCGGTTTTTAGTCCTCGTTGGAATTTAACTTCTCTGAATCAGATTGACACAACTTACAAATGGATTGCAAAACATGCTAAACCCGTTGGTGCAGTGTTCAAATGGGTTCCAAAGGTTGTTGTCTAATCTAATCCCTCAATGGCTTTCGTATATTTCAGTACGAAACCCGAACTTAATTTTATGGCTTCTGGACACATCAGTTCAGGACCCGTGCTTTAAAGAAAGGAAAGTGCTTAATCAAAACTTTTGAGCACTTATCCTAAAATTTTTTATGGCTTGTAAATATTTCAGCTTACAACCCGCGCTTAACCATTATGGCTTATGCACGCATAACAGTGCATAACCCATTTTTCAAAGAAAAGACCCTGTTGTACATTTTATTACAACAATCCTCACAAGAAAAGATGTTTTCCTGAAATGCTTATTCAAACTTCTTAATCTTAAGCAAAATTTTTCAAAAATTTTCAAAAAGTTTTTCAAAACTTTTCAAAATTTTTGCTTAAAATTTTCAAATCTCTACTCCCCATTCGTTCCAAAGTTTAAAAATATCAAAACCAATGCAAGTTTTGAGGGGGAGTAGTTCAAATACAAATTTGTTCCAAAAAAGTTCATGCAAATCCGTTTCTTCCTATTAGCTTTTCAAAAACAACGATTTTAATCAATTGGTATCAAAAATACCATCGAAATGCTATTTTTGAGGGGGAGAAATGTGATTAAAATGTGATCATGATTGAATCTCAAAAGAGCTTGACTCAGTTTAAACCCTCGAATTGACGAAAGCTAAATGTCAGTAATCGAAAAGACTTGTCCGGGACGGGTAATAATTTCAAGCTGGTTCATCCAGTGATGTAAACGTGTCTCGCAAAGGACTTGTCTGAGTAGAATGTACCAATTCGAGAGATTCTCTTTTGGTATGACCAAGACAGGTAATAATTTCAAGCTAGTCTAACTAGTGATGTAAGCGTGTCTCGCAATGGTCATATTAACTGAGAATCGATCAATTCAAAAGTGCGAACTCTACCCAACATGTGCAAATTTATCTTAAAAATGCATGAGCACATGTGAAGGGGGAGTATTTCAGAAAACTCAAAACTCTCGAAGTGTTAACCAAATATGTTTTATTCATAAACAGTTTAAGAGATTTTCACAAAAAAGGTTTTATGGTATGTGATCAACAAATCTAGGATAATCATGAAGTTATAAGGTGATTATGGTTAGGTTATGTCCTATGATCCGCCAGAGCCGGAGGGATCTACCCAAGGACAATTCCAATATATTAGAATTAGAAGTCCTTAGGTAAGATTGAAAAAAGGAGTAAATGAGAAAGGAGAAAGAAGGGGTTGAGGAATTAAAAAGAAAAGTTTAATGAGAGGGTGAAAAGAAATAGCCCTCCATGAAAACTTAGGGCAGAAACCGGGTCAATACATCTGCTATCGGTTATCACAAAGTTGATACTGATATTGAAGACAAGACGTCATGGACCCAGTGACGCGCTGCACAAACCCCTCCTAGCCACTCAGATATCTCTTAAAAGATATTTGTTTCATTCTCACGGAGAACAATGCATAATCTATCGACCTCTCACTCCGAGATGCGTTGATATTGAAAAGGTGGCACTCTGCTCCATGCCTCCGACGACTAAAACCAAAACGCACATAATTGAGTCTAGAGACATGAGATTCATCAAAAGAGCTCTTAGGAACACTTCCTATGCAATACACTTGTGTTCATCAAAAAGGATACAAGTTGTATGAGTCTTAATGAGATCTGAACCTGTAAGTGCTGGACGAATTATTGCTAAATGTTTTATGCAGGTACTGAGGAAAGTCCATCAATCATCATCTACATTGGAAGAAATGATGCTATGAATACATGAAGATGTTGATCAAAGCAAAGAACAATCAAAGGACGATACGAAAAAGATCACAATGCATGAAGGAACAAAGAATCACAAAGTTCAAGACCTTGAAGTCTAAAGACCTAATCACGTGGTGCATCTTTTGAATGACCATCCCTTAGGGGGAGATTGTTAGCTTTAATTTATAGATTAAAGTGATGGTCATTCACTTTAGTTAGAATTTTGTGTTAAGTGGGCTTGTATTAGATTTAGTGTTAAATGTAAAAAGACAATCCATTGGTCAAAAGCTCACAAGCCCACCAAAAGCCTTTAAGGCAAAATGCTTGTAATATATAAGCCACACAACACCTCATTTGTGTGGTGGTTCAAGTGTGTGTGTAATGTGTGTTTAATAGAAAAAGCTTAACATATCTCTCTATCTCTCTAATTCATACGATCCATTCATACACCCATTGTCCCATCCCTCTTGTGCTTAACGTGTTATATATTAAGTGTGATAAGATTGATCTAAGGTCCTACATACATGATATACCTGAGATATTTGTTTAAATTCTTTTCCGTTTTGGTTCTTGATCGATGAGGTTGAAGTTTGTTGTTATAGTTGGAGATGGGTTAGGACAAATTTTTTGTTGTTTTTTCATAAGTTGGCGAGCAGTGGTTTAAGTATTTGGTTTTTTTGATTGTGTCTTGATGTTTGTGTTTGTCCAAAAGCAGATGATAACTTTTGGGATTATATTTATTTTGTTGTGTGTTTATTAACTCAAATTGTGAGTTTTTGTTTTTTATTTGATTTAGAGGTTCAATTTGTTCTTTTTGGTTGAATCGTGGGGTTTCATGTGATAAAAGTGTGTTTGGTTTGTATGTGATGATGGGAGTTTGAAACTGGATATTTTCTTGCTAGAATTGCTAGAAGAAAAAGAAACAAATCTGTCTGTGGAGGTGTTTGGATGATGTCATGTGTTTTTGTTTTTAAATAATAATAATAATAGTAGTAGTAATAATAAAGTGATTTTATTAAATGATTTATCAAAAGGAAAGGGCATTTTCGTCATTGTACATCATCATCCGAGGGTATTGTAGTCATTTCATAATTTTTTTAAAAAGTCAAACTAACAGTCAACGAAATTTGGACCAAAAGTGTTACGGGTCATCCAAAACTGGACAGGATCCGTTACTTTTTAAACTATTGGACTCAAATCGTTTCACCCGGTAAACCACAAGGACCAAAAATGTAGTTAACTCTATTAAAAAAGTGGTTTCCAAAATTCGCATTTCGTCATTCTTTTTCACACTCCTCATCCTTTTTGCTAACACCTTTCACGTGAGGGTATATATGTCTTTTCCCGTTTCCCTTTATATTACTCACTTCACGCAGTTCGATTTGCATATCTCATCCTTACAATTTCAAAATCACTACATCTTCAATGATGATTTGACATTGATGTCGAGTCATCAGTGACTTGCATTTGTTCAAAATTTAAAATGATTATGTGATAAAATAAATTTCTTAATTACAGTCATCTATGTTGAGAAAAGTGACACCGGATTGAAGCAAACCCATAACTAAAATATGAAATGTAATAAAAGATGACACACGGATATAACATGAAAAACCCTAATCGGGTAAAAACCACGGGTAAGGAAAAATACGTTTCACTATGAAGAAAATTAGGAGTTACACCTTCTCTTTAATTACAAAGATAAACAGTAATCTCTTGTAAGTAGGAGATACACATGTAACACCCCCAAAATATCACAGCGGAAAGTAATATCATTGGGGTGCTACTCATAGTACAACAGTCATAATCATAGAAAACGACTCTAAATGAGACGTTTTAAACGTTTATCATTCGATCATAATAAAATATCAGAGTTACAAGAGGTCCCAAATAGTTTTAGAAAACATAATGTATTAACATAAAAGTTTTTAAGAGTTTATCAAATGATAACTGTAACACCCACCCCCCCCCCCCAAATTACCGCAGCGGAACAGTAGATGTCATGGGGGTATTACTTCATAATACAGATCAAGGTATAGAAAACGACCTTTATATGGGACGTTTTAAAATATTATCATTCGAATTATTAAAATCAGAGTTATGACAATAAGTTCCAAAGTAAAGATTACATAAAAGTTTTCAAAGTGTATCGAATGATAAAGATAGATATAAGTCTTCAAGTATGCAAATTACTCTAGAATCCATGCATCCACTATCGCCTTAATAACCTGAGATAAACATGCTAAAAAGTGTCAATCAACGGTTGGTGAATTCATAGAGTTCAGTTTAAAATGTAAAGTATTGAATAAAGATTCCACAGCAAAGGCCTTGTAAATTCACTCAGTCCCAAGCCCCACCCATACAAGACTTGCAACCTGTGTGTTTACAATCCACTGCCAACATAGTATGAATAGTACAAGTACGGATGTGTAAAGAAATACGTATCAATGTATGAATAGGATTAAAACTAGAACAAGTAAAGATGTGTATAGAAATACGAATCAATGTATGAATATGGCAAGTACAGATGTGTATTGAAATACGTATCAATGTACGAACATGAAAAATGTGTATATGAATACGTATCAATGTCATAAGTATTTTGATAAACGCATCAAGTAATTCAAATATGTCAACAATGTATAATGTATAGCGAACAGATATGTATATAAATACGAATCATGTAATAAGCATTTTGAGAACTTGCAAAAGTAAATAAGTATAGTTTGAGCATGTATCTCCCCTAAAGAGTTGTTAAACAATTTAATGTTAGAAACGGTGGGGTTATGACTCACGGTCCATAAAAAGTTTAGGGTACTTGTGAAAGTGAATGAAAATAGTTGAGCATGTATTTCTCCCAAAAGTAATTCAAAACGTATAAAAGTATGGGCTATGGAACTCACCTTAGCTGTAAAGGTCAAAGTAAAATTTATGTCAAAAGTATCACGGGAACGGCTCCAACACACGACCTGAATAATAGGAAAGTCTAAGATTTCGATGCTTTAAGTTTGACTAGATGTGAATAATGATTGTGAAAGAATATCGGACAACGAATCAGACTGTGATGTGAAAAAAAATGATATGCTTAAAGTTTAAAAATAATATTATATGTAATATTATCATGTTTTTATGCTTATTAAATCAGTAATATCGTCTCTTCAAAAGTCGTTGAATTAATACGTTAAGTTATTCGTTAAAAACCGTTATATATAAATATAAACATTATATAATAAATATTGAGCGTAATGAAATGAAATGAACGTGAAACGAATGAAAAATGTAAAATATGAAATGGAAATGATTTATAAATAATGTTACTGTTCAGCCCTTGATCTTTTACAAAATTTACACTTTTTACCCTAACGGTGTAAGTTTTGCACCGTTAGTCCTTGGCTGGTATAAAAAGGTTCCAATTTGTCATTTTATGGCCTATAATTAATGTCTTTAACTTTTTCTACCCAATATTTATAGAAATGACAGTTTTGAACTTTATTTCCCAAAAGTTACACTTTTGCCCCCTAATAGTAAAATGCGTTGCATTTTTAGTCCAAAACGTACGAAAGATAAACATGATGCTTGATATGTGTTAATATGAATATGTAAACGTCAAATAAAGTAGTACTCGTTATTCTAGCCATCCATGAAGGAGGTCAATGTATAGTACATAAAATTTAATGATAGGAAAGCGTGAAAAAAAATGGTATGCGATTGATATAAATAAAAATTAATGCGATAAGTAAATGTACAAGTATGTAAGTGTCGAATATAGAATAAACGCAAGTTCTTAGCCATCCATTGTGGAGGTCATTGCATGAATAAATAAAATTAAAAGCGTATAAATGTAACAAATAAATAAAAAAAGAACTCATGTAAAACAATAAAAAAAAATAAGTTCGAGTGATATTTAGGACAATGCATGAAATGTTTAAAAGCATAAGGTATGAAAATAGATATGGGGTCGAATGATCTTACCACACCAAAATGGTGGTGATACAACGTCGAAAAGGACTAGAGGTTGATGTTTATTGCATGAACTCCTTAGAACTCACACAAAAGAATCGAGATCAACATTGTGTTTATGGAATGATGGATCGAATAATTTGGAAAGAAAAAAAAAAACGTCTTGGTTCTTCTTCGTACAGGAGAGAAAAATATATGTTTGTGTATCTTTTAAATTCATACCTACCGCTATATATAGAGCTTGCATGTATTACTAACTTAAATTGAAGACACAAGTTGAAGTCATTGTCGGAGAATATTAGATTCTAATTGATATTTTCGGTTGAGTGGGCATGTGATTGCATGTGAATTGCAATGAGATGTATGTGGTATATAATTTAATTTGCATGTAGTATATATTTGCATGTGGTTATAATATACTAGCATGTAGTATACGTGTATTGGTGGTGGCTTAAAGGGTTAAGTGAGTCCCCTGTGAGAGCACTATTGGTTAGGTGACCAGTCGGGAAGTTCTCACATGGGGGCGGGCCACATGCTCTGTTGTTATCAGGCAATGAAGAGGAGAGTCTTTGAGCCATTAGTTGCGGAGACTCGAATCCGAGCCGGCCCCAATTTTCATCCGGCTGTTACTACAGCGAGAATTCTCGTGTGGAGGCAGTACAGTTTCCGGGCGAAAGCCGTTGAATCCCCACTACACCAGTGTGGGCCCAGTTAAGACAACATAGTGTGGGTATGTGGTGGATGAGGGCTTGCCTTTATAGCGGGTACGACTCTCTAAACCAAAAATTGAAAGTCGCCTTCCAAATATATATATATATATATATATATATATATATATATATATATATATATATATATATATATATATATATATATATATATAGTGAGACTTTCTTACGAGAACCATTTTATCTGCGAGAACTAAGAGAACCACCAAAAACATACATGCACGCCTTCAATAATTGTATTTTTGCACATATGTTCTAAAAACAACATATATGTTTTTAAAAAAACATAGTTGTTCTAAAGAATTTGATAAGAAATTGGAAATACAACATTTTTCTTTGAAGGTGTGCATGTATGTTCTTATAAGGCGTGCAACGACAATATTGCGGCCTTGTGTAAGGTTTTTGTGAAAAAAGATGATGAGTTCATGATGATATTGAAGAACATAGGTGGATACTTACGATTATTGATGATTTGCATGTATTTTTATTTTATTTTAAAAGGCGTGCATGTATGTTTTTTGTGGTTCTCTCAGTTCTCGCAGATAAAATGGTTCTCGTAAGAAAGTCCCCCTATATATATATATATATATATATATATATATATATATATTGAAAGTCGCCTTCCATATATATATATATATATATATATATATATAATTTAATTTTTAAAATGAAAGTTGTATAGGTTATATAGTATACGTATCCGAGTGAGTTTTATTTTAAGTCTCGTTCATAAACCAAACATTCAAAATAAAATATAATATTTATCACTCTTTAATTTTGGGTCTATAGAAAATCGAGTTATGTAAAATAAATAGTATCTCGCGTGTCGAATTTAGATTTAAAAGAGGCCAAGTGAATGAGTTTTGTGTCAAAGGGAATAAAAGAAAGAAAATGAAATTGGGCTGAAATTTTATATGGGCTTGAATAGTGATAGGCAAAAAATATAATTAAGGGTCCGTTTGATCCGTCATGGTCCGCGTGTGAGCTCGTTCCAACGTATCGTAACAATGTTTTTAATAGAAATGTAATAAACAAAAAGTTTAAATTAGCTCGTAAAAATGGTTACGTGAACAGTAACGACGTGTTAATAATAGATTAGCGTTCACTAATGACTAGGGAATTTTACGGGTTGCTACAATAACACAATACAAGCCATCAAAACATTCTCCGTGCGACTTCATGCTTGCCAATTACCTTAAGGACCTGAGATAAAACATGCTAAAAAGTCAACACAAAGGTTGAGTGAAATTCACAAGTTTATAAATAAATAATGGTCCACAAGATTTCAGAGTTAAAATAATAATTACAACGAATAAAATTATTGGTAAATAGTAAGTATTGCTCTAAGCTCGTGACACTCAAACGTTAACTGTATATTTATATATATATCAATACGTGATATATATAGAATAATAATGGCCCCGTGTAGATAATTTGCCATTTATCTAGCTATTCAAATATAGTGCGTTTGGTTGTCTATCAAATCAACACAAACGGGATTTGTCAATCCCAATAGGCATATTCACATTCACATGGAAGTGATTAATGGTTCATGACTTCATGATGTTAGGGACTTGTTTTTGGCAATAGCGGTACTTAGGCAACAATACTTTCAGGTAAGCATACAGTTTAAAGCACTTGTGTCCAAATTGTAAAATAGCATTTATCTCCCCCAATGGGTTTATAAACAATTTAAAAAGTTAAAGTGGGGCTATGAACTCACCATAAACAAAAGTGAATAGCAAGATGTAAGTAAAGTGACGCATAAACCGAAAAGTCCTACGAGCAGCCTAAAAATAATATGTTGCGTCTTAGGTTTTAAAATAATAGAGTATGAATGCAAGTAAGTATATTATATCAATCATGCAATTGTACATTGTGTTTTTAAGGTTTATAAAGTGACAGGGACTAAAATTGACAAGTTGTGAAAGTGTTACGAGCCCTAATTTATAAGTTGTCCGAGGTTCAGGTTTTTGTTATTTTATAGTCCAAAAATCCTATTGTGTCGATATGTGGTCAAATTGTCCAAAGATGAGTTATCGGGTTTATACCCGAAAGTGGGTCCTACCACTTCGGGTAAGTGCAAAAGTTATCAAGTGTTAATAACATTATAGTTTACTAAATTTTATGTTTAAAATAGTTACATCACTATCATTATTATTTCATTATGTTTATAAATGTTATAAAATATATTTGACTATTTTTAAGTAAATTTGGATAAGTTATATAAATTTTTGGGTTAAGTGCGGGTCTTGATAAAAGTGGATATTTGTTACTAAAAATCCGTTTCTCCTAAACCGTAAGGAGTTATACTTCAAATTTTATATTCCCGGAAAGGTTTTTAAGTGTTCTAATCAGTTTTGGAGGTCTTACTGCTTCTAAAATTTCATAACCTAAGTGAAATTACAATTCTACCCTTATATATCATGTCTGATCCGGGTCAGCCACAGTCAGTCTCACCATTTTGGTGATAAGTTCAAGTTAAAGTGTTATCTAATTTTCATAAAACTAGACCGAGTCTCAGAAATGACTAGATCTATGAGCTTTTTACGTTTAAAATCTGGTGTCCGTTTTCCGACTAGTTTTACCGTTTATTTTCTAATTAAATCATCGGGTATTGCCACGCGACCATCCACCCGGAAAATCGAAGCTAAGAGATAGATCTACAACCCTATATTTTTACCTAAACCTCAATGTCTACTGATTAAGTTCAGTAATTACGAGAACAGTCCTTGGTCCAAATGGTCTTTGCAAACTTAGTACTAATCATAGTTTTAAGCATTTTAAGCTATGTACAATGCATAAATTAATACAATAAATAAATGAAACATGAAAATTACATATAATGAAATGTACATATGTAGGAAAATGAAAAATATAGTTTGGAGTAGATACAGTTTTGGTTGGTTGGTATGGACAAATGATTTTAGTTTTCCATAACAATCTGATGTAACTGATGAATTTTTTGGCATAAATATTAGAATGTAGTTGCTCGTATATTGTATTGTAAAGCAACTGATGATCTGATGCATTTAAAACCATAATGTTCAACAGTTTTTTTTTGATGAAAAGGTTTTATATAAATTGATAAACATCTTTTAAATAAAATTCAAAAACCTTTTCAAACTTTTTATCAGCGAATTCAGACAATTGAAACTTCAAAACTGCAGCCTCTTTTTGTTTCGTGATTGATTTTTGAGTCGGAACTCGTGAACGTTTGATTGAATCAAAAAGGTTTTTGTAAGTCTGTTTCAAATGCTCATTTTCTTTTTGTAATGATGCCACAGCATGATGAACTCAAATAAGTACATTTTATTATCATCATTTATCCTATTTATTTGACTTGTTTTATTATATTATCTGTGAGAATTGATACGTTAATGTTTACTTTTGTAATTCTCAGGTAAAAACAAGTATTATGTGAAACTTGGCGATTTTGGACTAATTATGGAGCAAAACAAGCAAGAAGTTAAGAGTCTACTGAAATGTACAAGATCAAGATCATTCTGCTCCAGATACGCCGCATCCTACTTATTATATACGGCGCATCACTATCAAGATTTCACAAGTTATAATCCAAGACGGCAAAGGACATGCGCCGCATACAAGAACGGAGTTACGCCGCATCTTCTGGCGGTATACGAATATTCCTGAATATATTAATCTTGGACCCCATGCGAAGTTAAGTCAATGCGCCGCATCTACTTATTCAATGCGTCGCATCTAACCCTCAGACATAAACTATAAATACCCCAAAGTCAGACGAATTTGGTGGTGCGATATACGAAGTACGAGAAGACAGAAACCCTAAGCCGAATTCAGATGAAGTAGCAGCACAAGACACACCCTAAACGAAGATACAAGAGCTGTAAGAAGGTCCTGCATGTATTCAATTCATTAAGTAGTTTTGTTTTATTGTATTAGTACACTTTAATTTATCAGAATTGATGGGCTTGTGTCATTGATTTAATCATGCACTTCAACTCCCCTTAAAATTGCTTTCCCATTAATTAAAGTTTATATGTTGATGTCTTTGGTGACTTTTATTAGTGCATTGATAACCTCTGTGTCTAGCTGAGCATTGATCGGGTCGCCATGCCTCTGTCCTCGCCTATTTATTTTATCGCCTATGCATTCTATCGTCTGTAGAAAAGTAGGAAGAAAAGGTAAATAGGATAGACATAAGTAATCATTAAGGGTTTACTCGCCGATAAGATTAGAGCCAACGAGAAAGGGTTAATTACATACACTTCATATAAAACTAGCAATAAAACAAGTGACAAGCTACTTAACTATCAGGACAGGTCTTCTTATTGTCTCAAGTATTTATCTGTGTACGTGTGTGCTAATCGCTGATTCGTGCTTATTAGTTTAGTTTATTATATCATAACCAAACCGTGTCAGTCTCTCAGGCTGAACCCCCTTGCGTTAGATTAGGTTGTATAGCTAACTTAAGATATTAAAATACTGATTAGAATAACTAGGTAATACGTTCCACTCTTAGTGATCGACACTCTACTTACCATTATATTCATACTGACCGGGTACACTGCTCGTTAAAGTGTGTGTTATTGATAAGTCGGCTAAATATAAATTTAAAACTTGAATACTGCTAAAACCACAACGACACATCGTGGATATAAAATTAGAGCATAACAGCACACGCATCAAGTTTTTTGGCGCCGCTGCCGGGGAGTGAATTGTTATTATCTGTTAATTTGATTAGTATTTTAATTAGGTTTTTCTTTTTAATTTTTATTCTAACCACTAACTCTGTTGTATATTAGGTTAATTTGCATTCATTGTATTATTTTCATATTTTCTGTTTTTGTGTGTTTTTATTTTTCTTTAATTTTTGTTTCTTTTCGTTTGTTTTTTTTTTTTTTTTTTTTTTTTTTTTTTTTTTTTTTTTTTTTCTTTCTTGTATTCTGCTATCGTTGTACTGAGCTAATTCAAACGATACGGCGCATCTATTTTCATAGATACGGCGTATTGCGTTTACTTTTTATAAAATACAACGCGTTTAATTAATTCGATACGACGCATCTTTCCCCAAGATACGCCGTATCCTGTTTTTAATAAAAAAAAAAAAAAAAAAAAAAAAAAAAAAAAAAAAAAAAAAAATCTAAGCGATAACGCCATACGACGCATCTGCTTTAGCAGATACGGCGTATCTATTATTTTAATTAAAAACAGTTTTCGAATTATTAAACAGATACGACGCATCATTCTTTATCGATACGGCGCATCTTCTGAATCAAAAATCTAGTATTTTGAAACGTAACAAAAATACGGCGCATGAACTTTTGTTAATACGACGCATTTAATTTTAATAAGTATAATAGATTTTTGATAAATTAAACTAATACGGCGCATTCTAATTTAAAAGCGGCGTATCTATTTTCTGAATAAAAGTCTGATTAAATTTTAACGATTATAAGATACGGCGTATCCAACTTTTTGGATACGGCGCATCGTCTGCAGATATCAGTAACTTTTATTTTTCGTATTCCGTTTTCGTTGTTGATTTTCTGATATATTACTTTCTTGAACATACCCTACTGATGCTTTTGTGATAGTTTCAGGAAGTGCATGACCAGGAGTTCTACTAAGAACTTGATTCAACCTTTCGAAGATCCTGAACGAGCCTTTCATTCGCTTAAAAGGCTTTTCAACACAAAAAGCTTTGATATCTCAAGTTCGTTCGAGCTTGATTACTTTTCTGAAGAGAAAAAGGAAGAAGAAACAGAAATAATGGCGGAAAACACTACTATGGAGGAATACATGAACAAAACCCGTGCTGATTACACTTCAGGAGTTGCTAGACCAAAGTTTGATGAAAAGTCTAAGTTTGAGTTGAAGGGTCAGTTTCTCAAGGAGCTAAGAGAAAATGCTTTCAGTGGATCGGAACATGAGGATGCTAATGAGCATGTTGAAAAGGTCCTCGAGATTGCAGATTTGTTTACTACAGAAGGAGTCTCTGACGATCAACTCATGCTAAGAATCTTTCCAATTTCACTTAAAGGAGCTGCTAATAAGTGGCTAAGGAATGAACCTGCTAGTTCAATCACAACATGGGAAGATTTGAAGAGCAAATTCCTGAAAAAATATTGTCCACCTGCTAAAACCGCTAAAAAGATGGAGGCTATCAACAGTTTCAAGCAAGAGCCTGATGAAACTCTTTATCAAGCTTGGGAACGATTCAAAGACCTATTGATGAAATGCCCTCAACATTATCTAAGTGAAATGCAGGAGATAATATTGTTTTATCAAGGATTGGACGTGCCTACTAGACAAATTTTGGATGCTAAGGGAGCTGTACCTCAAATGAGTGCGGCCAATGCTAGAAAATCTATCCAAGAAGCTGCTGATCATTCTCAAAAATGGCACGATGGAACCTCTACTAGATCTAAGAGCAGCACTAATTTTGACGGGTTTGCTGCAATTCAAGCTCAATTGGATAAAATTAGTAGAGAGATGAAGAAGCGTGATGAGAAAGTTTATGCTGCCCAAGTTGGATGTGAAAAATGCGAAGGACCTCACTACACTAAAGATTGCCCTAATAAGAATGAAAGTGAGACGTTTGAAGAAGCATACTACACACAATTTGGACAACCATTCCGACCTTCAGGAAGATTTAGGGAAGCTACTCCGGGATACTATCAAAAGAACAACTTTAATCCCACTTATCAAGAAAGGAGGCAGACTTTAGATGACACTTTAAAGCAAATTATGGCCGATGCTGCTAAAAGACATGATGAGAACACTGCTATGATCAAGGAAATCAGAGCTTCAACAGACATTATTACAAGAAATCAAGGAGCTTCGATCAAAGCATTGGAACAACAAATTGGACAAATGAGCAAAGTTCTTCAAGAAAGGGGATACGGAAGTTTACCTAGCTCAACTGAAACCAACCCAAGAGATCATGTCAAGGCCATAAGCACCACTGAAGAAGTCGCGCCTAACATTCCTTTTCCTAGAAGATTGATGAATGGTAATGATGCTGCAAAACCCGAATTTTTCTTTAATTCTTCAATCAGTTTAAGGAGGTTACTCAAAGAGAAGACGAAGATTGAAGAGGAGATCAAGGCTACAATGAAAGAAGAGAGCTCTGCAACCGACTTACATGCCTTGCCTCATAAAGAAAAGGACCCAGGAAGTTTTACTTTACCTTGTTCAATTAATGATATATCTTTCAATAATGTGTTAGCTGACTTAGGAGCTAGCGTTAGTGTAATGCCCCTTAAGACATTCACTACCCTAGGACTAGGAAAATTAGCACCAACTAAGTTGCTTATTGAATTGGCTGATAAAACGATAAAACGACCTGAAGGGATTGCTAAAAATGTGCTAGTTAAGATTGAGAAGTTTGTTTTCCCTGTAGACTTTGTTATATTAGATATGCCCGAGGATGTTAAGATTCCTTTAATCCTTGGAAGACCTTTCTTGTCTACCGCCCATGCTAAGATTGATGTGTTTAAGAGAAAAATCTCATTAAGGGTAGGGAATAATAAACTAGTCTATAAGTGCCAAGATCCTGTTAAAAGCATAATTAGAGGCGTCTATGTGCTAGGATTACGAGAGCGTATGGACCTCGATCTTGAAGCTAGGTTTATGGGAGAAACCTTGGTAAATAATGAATCACTTGATACCTATAGTGGAGACTACATTGAATTAAATGATCTTAATTTACCATTAGGAATCAATGATCAATTTATGGAGGAATTAGAACCCGAAATTGAAGAAGGAGAAATTATGGATATACCTAGAGTCAATATGATCAACACTAAGAATTATGATGAATTTGAAGGATATCCTAGTTTCTGTGATTATGGTAGAAAGATCCATGTAGATTGTGCTTATAATTTACAATTTCCTTGCATGATAGGATTTAAACAGGTTTGCGCCAACTTTTTCCCTATTTTACCAATTAATGTAATGTCAAAAGATTTCTATAATTCTATAATGAAAAACAAAATTGAGTATAGAGGGAAAAACGTAGTTGGAGTGTTCATGAATGTACCTATTTTTGTTGGAAATTTAACTATTGTTACAGATTTCACTGTGGTGGAAAACATGGATGCTTATCGTGATGTTGAAATGGGTGACGTGATCGTTAGGAAACCATTCTGTAAGGAGGTCAAAATTAACGCTAAAAGATTTGAAGGAAAGATCACCTTTAAAAGTGGAAGCAACGTTATCACTTACATGATGCCTCGTGCTCACCCAAGGTTTGAACATGCCCCTAACAAATTTTGTTACAAATATACACCATTTCTTTTTGTAGATGAAAATGACGCTGAGAAAGGGATCGAGTATCCGTACCAAGAGATGAAAGGATTCTACAAAGGTGTACTTGAATTGGGGCCGGAATATGTTCGTGACGAAGTAATTCGCAACTACATCGTGCACAGACATGTGGGGATCGATAGATCTGAATAAGGAGCTGAACGTGAGTCTAACTTGAAGACTCTGGAATAAAGACAAGTGCTGACCGGGAGACAACCCGGAAAATTTTTACTATTCTGTTCTGTGTCGAGTCAGTCAGGCCCGCAGAAGATACGGCGCATCTCAATCCTAAGATGCGACGCATCGCCTGCATTGGTCATATCTTATTTAATTTTCTGCATTTTTATTTTTGACTTTAAAACTTTCTGTCAGTATTTTAATGCGGCGCATCCCTGGTTAAGGATGCGATGCATCTTCTATTCTGATTCGTATTTATTCCAGGCTCGATACGGCGTATCTTCTTCCATAAGATACGGCGTATCGACTGACCTGATGATTTTCATTTTAATTTTTAAGTTTTATTTTTACTAACTACTAATGTATTATGCAAGTTTGAACCTTCTTAACTCAGGTGTGTTAAAGTCTTGATGGTATTATAGATTCCTGCATTTCCTGTGGATACATCAAATATGAAGCTTAAACGTTCTCATCCACAAGAAAGATGATTTTTGCTCTTATACAAATAATGGAGGATCATACCGAGCAAATCTCAGGGGAGTTTTTCTGTTCTAATTCTTTTATACAAACAACGAGGACGTTGTTTAACTTAAGTGGGGGGATTGGAGAATTAGAACACTTACTTGTCCTAAACTTTTTCAAAATATGCTTAAAATGTGCTTAATATATCAAAATTTAAAATTTTTAGCATGTTTTTGTTTAAGTCTAAATTACATAGCTGCACACATAACATTATTTTCAAAAATTGTGAACTTTTCAAAATTCACAAATCTATGAGTGTGCCGGTGACTTGTAAACTTTAGAACTTGGCTTGTATACTATTCGAGACCACCATAATAAGTATTATCTACATAATTGGAATGACTTGTCTAAATTGGTAAATTTCTAGGATTACACCCAAATAGCCTTTATATGTTATGTTTTATTAGCTAACTACACTGGTTAGTTAACCCCCGTATAAACCTTTTGTTACTCTCACTTTTAGAGTAAGATACCCCTAGAAAAACACTCAGAGCCATTCCTTTCGTTTCTTACACCTTTGTTATAATGTTTCGTTACACCCTTACACCTTAGCCTACCCTGTAGATTAAAATCCGTGGTTGGTTAATTGCTTTAGGCAAAGTGTGTTTCCTTACATTACCTGTGTTCGCGTGCGTAATTCATTATCTTTGGTTGAGTCGGGAAATTGCACAATGCAATTGGAGTGAAAGTAAATATTGTATATCTTTGAGTTTATTTTTCGTGTGTTTACTACTTTCGCTATTACAGTTATTTCTGAAAGTATGAAAAAAAAATTATCCGGAAAGAAAATGATAGAAAAGTTGTGAAATTTTACACATCTATATTTATGTTTGATGTCAAAAAAAAAATCGAAAAAATAGAAAAGAAAAAGAAAAAGGAAAAGTTGGATGTTTGTTTTAACCAACTTATGTAAAGTTTTGTATTAAGTGGTCGATATCACCACTATTTGTTATATATTATATTTATGGATTGAATGGGAGTTGGACGTTATGGGAACGCCAACTAAGGTTATTCTTTGATTGAGATCTTGTTGAGTATAATTCGTGTCTACCTAAAGCGTGTGTTTCAAGTGTTAAAGCGTGAGTTATTCAGTGATATGAGTCTTATTCATGGGATGGTTGGGATAACAATTTACCACACTTAGGATTTTAATTTATCTGTTTTGTTTATTTTTCATTTTACACCAATTTGTATCCCAAATATTATCCATACCCTATATTATTCTTTATCCAAACCTTTGATTTATTGAGATTAGGGATTTGAGGAATCTTAAGTATCGTAGTCGTGGATTCGGCTATGTATTTATGATTTTGTCGCCCTTTTTGATATAATATTATTGGTAAAGATTACTTGGTCCTATCTTTAGCCTATTCGAGTTAAGGATTTGAGCAATTGCAAGTATCGTGTTCGTGGATTCGATCATGTATTTGTGATTTTGTCGCCTTTTCTGGAATTTGAGATCGATAGAGATTAAGAAGAATGATCAACCCTTAACCTACAAACCCCTTTTACCGCTTTAGACTTGTTATTCCTTAGCTTTAGTGGAGGAGATGCGTATACTTGCCGAGCTTATGATAGAATATTCGTCACGACTGGACAGTTAAACGATTAGATTTGCTTTTATCAATATATTTTATTTTACTTCTAATTCGTTAAGTGTTTGGTTGTGTGATTATGACAAAATGAATACATGCTTAAATATAAAAATAAATCCTAATATCTTTTAGGATACATTTTCATAAGATTAATTCTAAGGTTTACTTGGGGACAAGTAAAGTTCAAGTGGGGGGATATTTGATGAACTCAAATAAGTACATTTTATTATCATCATTTATCCTATTTATTTGACTTGTTTTATTATATTATCTGTGAGAATTGATACGTTAATGTTTACTTTTGTAATTCTCAGGTAAAAACAAGTATTATGTGAAACTTGGTGATTTTGGACTAATTATGGAGCAAAACAAGCAAGAAGTTAAGAGTCTACTAAAATGTACAAGATCAAGATCATTCTGCTCCAGATACGCCGCATCCTACTTATTATATACGGCGCATCACTATCAAGATTTCACAAGTTATAATCCAAGACGGCAAAGGACATGCGCCGCATACAAGAACGGAGTTACGCCGCATCTTCTGGCGGTATACGAATATTCCTGAATATATTAATCTTGGACCCCACGCGAAGTTAAGTCAATGCGCCGCATCTACTTATTCAATGCGCCGCATCTAACCCTCAGACAGGAACTATAAATACCCCAAAGTCAGACGAATTTAGTGGGCGATATACGAAGTACGAGAAGACAGAAACCCTAAGCCAAATTCAGACGAAGTAGCAGCACAAGACACACCCTAAACGAAGATACAAGAGCTGTAAGAAGGTCCTGCATGTATTCAATTCATTAAGTAGTTTTGTTTTATTGTATTAGTACACTTTAATTTATCAGGATTGATGGGCTTGTGTCATTGATTTAATCATGCACTTCAACTCCCCTTAAAATTGCTTTCCCATTAATTAAAGTTTATATGTTGATGTCTTTGGTGACTTTTATTAGTGCATTGATAACCTCTGTGTCTAGCTGAGCATTGATCGGGTCGCCATGCCTCTGTCCTCGCCTATTTATTTTATCGCCTATGCATTCTATCGTCTGTAGAAAAGTAGGAAGAAAAGGTAAATAGGATAGACATAAGTAATCATTAAGGGTTTACTCGCCGATAAGATTAGAGCCAACGAGAAAGGGTTAATTACATACACTTCATATAAAACTAGCAATAAAACAAGTGACAAGCTACTTAACTATCAGGACAGGTCTTCTTATTGTCTCAAGTATTTATCTGTGTACGTGTGTGCTAATCGCTGATTCGTGCTTATTAGTTTAGTTTATTATATCATAACCAAACCGTGCCAGTCTCTCAGGCTGAACCCCCTTGCGTTAGATTAGGTTGTATAGCTAACTTAAGATATTAAAATACTGATTAGAATAACTAGATAATACGTTCCACTCTTAGTGATCGACACTCTACTTACCATTATATTCATACTGACCGGGTACACTGCTCGTTATAGTGTGTGTTATTGATAAGTCGGCTAAATATAAATTTAAAACTTGAATACTGCTAAAACCACAACGACACATCGTGGATTATAAAATTAGAGCATAACAGCACACGCATCACACATCATGTTCCAATTCAATATTTTTGTATCAAGTTCGTCCAAATCAAACTTGATTTTGGCATCATCACAATTTTCTTCAAAAATCTGATCCTTTTCTTTGAGCACTGTTGTGAAATGGTTTTCCGAAGAAGCAATTCTTTTTGACAATTCTTTTTTGACTTCAGCGGCTTCTTTTGAAAGTTCAGTGATTTTCTTTTTGAGACAAAGATTTTCAGATTTCAAAGAAAATGTTTGTTCAAAATCCTCATTCTCATACTCATGGCTGACAGACACCGACTTGAATGACTCAATTTGATTTGTGAAAAATTCTTTTTGAATATCAAGTGTTAAGCATTTTTCATCAAATTCATCTTCAAGAGAATGGATGTACTTTAAATCTTCTCTCATTTCAGTGACAAGATATTTTTCAAAGTATTCAAAACTGAAGTTGATATTTTTCACATGAGGTTCAATCTCTTCTTTTAACATCTTATTAACTTCCCTTTTAAAGTAAATGTCTGTTGCAAGAAGATTATTGTAATCACTATGGGTGTATTGTTGTTTAGACCGAATGACCTGTAACGTAAGCTCAATGTGATTTTTAAGATAACAAAACTGTTTTCTTGCTTTATTTTGCCATAAATTAGCATCATAAGTAGCAAGTTGAGCTTCTTTGAAATATCTTTTCACATTTGTGTCTTTTCTTTTCAAAGGTGTTTTTGGTATATCTGTCAATTGTGTACAACCATACACAAAGCCTTGGTACGAGAATGGGCTTTTTCTTTGTTTGACTCTTAAACGTTTTTCCTTTTCAGATTTATCTTCATCTTCTGAAATGAAGAGAGCATCAGTCGACAAAAATTTATGTTCCACATGATCTGTATTTTCAAAACCAAGTCCGGATTTTCCTTGATGAACTTTCTCATCTTTAGGAAGCATCATTTGAGCACTTTGTCCTGTTTTTCAAAGTTTTGCTTCAAGATTGTTTGCTCGTTTCGAAAACTCTTGATTTTCATTCTCAAGTTTTGTATTAACAATCTTAAAATTTGAAGTGGTGTGCTGAAGCACCGAATTTTCATTTTTTAAATCAGAGACTTCTTTTAAAAGCGCTTGAACCTTTCTGTCGTTGAGTACCATTTGTTCATCCAGTTTTTGAATGGAACGCTTTTCACGGTAAAGAGCATCTCTATTCGCAACTTCAAGTTCTTCATTTCGTTTTAAAATTGGTGTGAGAACATCTCCCCTTATTTCAAATTTCCGAGCTTGAGATTTAAGGTTTGAGATTTGAATGTCTTTGTTTTGTGTTATTTTTTTAAAATCTTTTTCCATTTCTTTAAATCCCTCAAGCTCTTTGGACAATAAGACATTCGCTTGCTTAGCTTTGCGATTGTCCTCTTTGCACTTCTCAAGTTCATGTTTGAAATTATCGATTAAAGAAGCAAATAAGGCATGATCTTGATCATGAGAAGATCCATCCTGGGCAGGCTCACCTCCATTAGGATCCATATCTGGGGTTGTAGGAGTGATATTACTATCAACCCGTTCCACCACATATGTGTCACTTATGGACTCACGATGCGCAGGATGTGTCTTGTTATGAGCAAACACATTATCGAACAAAACAACATTATCATTATCGTGTGAATGTTGTACTGTTGCCAATATTTCCGTGTCAGATAAAGGTCTGATATGGTCAGCCTCAGTATCCCAAACAGCTTCATTCCTGTGTGTACCATCAGCATCCGAATCGTACCGTGGACTACTGTTGTCAACCTGCTGTTCTGATGATGTGTCATTTCCCGTTAAAACCAAGCTAGCATCAGAGGTTGTACCCTCATCGACTGTTTGTTCATCTTTGTTTGTCTCTTTCTCATTCACCACTGTTTCCTTGAATGGTACTTCTTTTTCAATCTGCTCTCTTTCCCGTTTCTGCTTTGCCATTTCAATTCTTTCCCGTTCTATCACTTTCTTCACTTCCCGCATCTCTCTCAGATGTAGTGATCTTTTAGTAAGCACCATTTCCAATGTGTTCATTTGACTAAGCAGCTGATTTCTAAAATTTTCAGCTTCCAGGTATTTAGTGACGCATTCACTCCATATTTGGCTTGTTGAATCATAACCTGGAGATCTTTCGACGATTCTGAAATCTAAGTCGAAAAACCATTTAAACTGCGTCTTGAGTGCTTGATATGCTACAGTGCAGTCAAATCCTTTTTCAATCCGGTACTCTATCTGAAATATGTTATGCAATAGTTTCTCTCTGAAGGGATTAAATTCCATTTCAGATCCGAAGAGTCTAGCAAACATTCGATGAAATGTATATGGATTCCACATTGGTACCTTTGCCTCTGTGAGTGCTGCACATTGAGTTTTGACTGCTTTAAGGTGTATGAGACAACGTTCCTTCGAATGAAAAGCGTTTTGCACAACTGGAGACATCTGTCCCTCTTGAGAACTCGATTCCATTTACTTGCGGTGTGTGATAAAGTTGATTCAGGATCGTTGCAACAAAATAGGAGTTGTTGTTGAAGGTTAAACTTGGTTGTTGTTGATGATCGTTGAAGTTGTAGTTTAGATAAACGAAACAAATTAAATAAAGTTACAAAATTTGATTAGAGTATAATTAAGCCAAAGTTAAAAGTTTACAAATTCGACAAAAGTTATGTAAATTACAATTTAGATAAAATGACAATTTCTATAGAAATTTCAATTTGACCAAAATTTATAAAAATTATGGCGAAATGTCAATTTAGATAGAAATATATCTAATTTATATAAATTGGTAATTTATATAAAAGATCTAACACTCTTATACAAGAGGGTAGATATCCGTTTGTCGAAGTATTTTACACACTTATACAAGCGCGAAAATACCGAGTTCACTTTTGGTGTTGACGAAATTACGTTCGAATCAAATCCTTAAAAGTTATTTAACTTTGAAATCGTTTAAAACAAGTGCGAGGGCCAAAACTGTCAATTCCGAAACTTCCCAAAAGCTGCTGTCCGATATCTGAATTGGCAGTGTTGTCCGATATATGAATTGCGATAAGGATGTCGGATAGAACTGAGTTTTCTGAATTGCGATAAAATCAGTGAATTGCGATAGATCCCTTGAATTGCGATAAACCCAGCTTTTGAATTGCGATAAGCCACAGCTTTTGAATTGCGATAAGGCCAACTTTTGAATTCCGATAGAATTAGCCAAATGCAATTTCGATAAGAACCTATCGAAATCTTATACAAGATTGCAATACCCTAGCTGAATTGCGATAGCTGGTCTGCTGTTCTGAATTGCGACAAATGGCAGCTTTACCAACTCCTTGTCCTTTTGTTACTTGCCCACTGCTATGCCCTACCAACTCTTGTAAGACTTACCAACTTTCACCAACCTTTCACCAACTCAAATCAATCATTCTTTCACAAAAATTATACGCCAAAACAATCAAATATTATCCAAGAATAAATTTAGGACAATGTTCTTGAATTATTGTCGATCTAAACTACTTAGAACAACAAAAATCCAACACTTAAACACTAGATTCGAGTGAAAGATACTCACAAAAACATAACCCAAGTCGATATAACATTAACAACCACAACCTTGAACTTAAAAATTTGCGAACGATTTCAATAAAAAACCACAAGCATCTCTGGGAATTCTATTTAACGTCATTTCATTAACTAAAACCTCAAAATCCGGTTGAAGCATTTCGTCGAGCAGTTGTTGTGCATCATTATACCTATCACATTTCAACAACGGATCCTCTATGTTTACCCAATTATTATGAAGTCGAAAAGTACGAAAAAGAGTTTTATCAGTTGGAACCTTGATTAAAAAAATAAAATAGAAATTAGCAAAAATACCTTGATTAAACACCTTAAGTTCATCAATCGCCATTAAAACAAGATTTCACAGCTAAATCCCCCAAAATTTGATCCAATTACCCAATTGTAAGGTTAAGAAATTTGATCCAATTAACCGATTGAACAGTTAAAAACACCAAATTTATATCCGATTAACCAATTGAACGGTTAAAAACCCTAAATTGATAACCGATTTGAGCAACGAACACGATTTGATGAACAAAAAATGATACGATAAGCAAAAAAAACCTAATTTTGCAAAAAGTGAAGAAGTGAAAGAATGTGAAATTGAATGAAGGAATGAATCGAATGGAAATCATTGTGAAAAAAACGTTTACATATAGGATAAAAATAAGAAAGAAATCAAGATTATCATAAAAACCCATATATCAAAATAGAAAGAGGGAAAAAAGAAAGAAAATACTGGAAAGAATGGGTAAAAAGAGGTGGGGGTAAGATTACGCAAATGCCCTTGGATGAAAAAAATAGGGGGGACATGTGTCGCCATAGGGACTCTTTTTAGACTTTTTAAAATTAACTCACTTTCTAATCGATCCCCACCCTTCCCAACATGTATCTTCAGATTCTCTCGGGGTTGTTAAAAAAAAGATTCTCTCGGGGGAACATAATATGAATAGATATAATAGCAAAATACGAACCCACACCTGAAAAGACATAAATTATTTAAGGTTAACAATATTTGTTACTTTGTATTTGTTTAATTATAGTTGAGTAAACAAAATTGAAAGAGATTAAATCTAACTACTAATTCATATGTAAACTAAATCATAAATTACCTGCATGTGATGAACTTGCAACCACCATTACGCTCAACAAAATGCCTATAGTTGGGATACCCCTTCCACCATTTACTCTCACACACAACACCAAAAGTGACATTGTTTTCATCTCTCGTCTCCTAACCATCTTCGCAAGAAAAACCTGCATGTCAAGCTACCTTACACTTAAAACAAAACAGTTTCTTGCAGTAAGGACACTCACACCTATTCAATCTATGCGTATCGGTATCATTACACTCGTTCAAAATCAATCCCGAACACTCGATATGAGGACAATAAACCCTGTCAACACGTAACACTGTTGATTCACATAACATGTCACGCCATTTATTAAAAGTTGGGGTGTTAATATGGGGCAGCATGACAAGGGGTCAAGAAAATGATCGCATGTTGTAGCAGGACGTTTGATATCTGAAACATTGTCTTCGAGTTTCAGTTGAATGTATTTGATCATACGATCCTTGCAAAACGGGTGAATGCATCTATTACTATTCTTAAATTTACTGTTTGGGGAGCATTAAGGTTCGATGCAAATATCGCACGTTAACATTGCTCTTTCTTCTTCTAGATGTTGTTCGCTTTAATCTTGACTGTGTTAGACATTGAAAACTCGTAGGTATAACTTTATTATTGACCATTATTTATAATGGTAAAACCCTAGGGTGGGGCCTATTTGTATCCGGGAAACAGGTCTAACACAATAGATTCTTTTTCAGGCCCTCCATGTGTCGCACATCCCGAATAGTATGAACTGTACCATCATGCACCTTTACCATGATATTTCCAATTCCAATGATCATTAGTTTATGATCATTGCAACTGTACACAGATCCGCCTATAGAGATAGGTTTATATTGATGAAACCATTCTCTTCTTGTGATCATATGAAAAGTAGCTCCTGTATCGAACATCCATACATCTGCAAATCTTTTTCTGCCTTCATTTGCAACCACTGCTTCACAACACAGAGCGTTACCATCTTCTGAAGTGCTAGCGACATTTCCCTAAGGATTAGAAGTATTTGAACCCCGACAATCTTTCTTAAAGTGACCCGGCTTACCACATTTGTAGCATTTAAAATTCTTCTTCCTTCCTGTTCTAGATTTACCATGATTGTGACTCCCACTGGAGCCAGGTTCCATTGACCTCCCTCTCGTCACCACCAAAGCCTCCACCTGTCTTGAATTGGTCTGTCTGTCCTCCCTATTGTTGCGCCTGTTTTCTTCTTCCAGAATAGCGGCGACAACATCATCGAAGACTAGATAGTCCGAAAGAACATTACTGGTTAAGTTGATGATAAGTTGGTCATATGAGTCAGGTAAACTTTGAAGTAGAATTTCAGCACGTTCTTGTGGCTCTATTTTACAACTCAAAGACGTGAGTTGAGAAAATAGAGTATTCAGATTATTAACGTGCTCAGTCACTGAAGTAGATTCCGTCATGCGAAGAGCATAAAGTTTCCTCTTAAGAAATATTTTGTTGTGGAGCGATCTTGCCTCGTACAGTCGAGCAAGATGATCCCAAATATACTTTGCAGTCTTCTTCTCCTCTATGCTTGACAAAACTCCATCTGCTAGCGCCAGATGAAGATTTGCGATAGCATTTCCGTCCATCTCGTCTCATTTACTGTCATCCGTGACCTCAGCTGGCCTTTCATCAATTGCCGCTAAACATTTATCCTTTCTAAGGATAATCTTCATTTTTAATTTCCACAACGAGAAATTATTCCCATTGAAATTTTCGATTTCAAATTTCGCCGCCGTTGCTACAATCACAATCTACTTTTCGACAAAACTATTATTTGTTAATAATAGTAACGAACACCTTTTGAGTGAGTATAATCTTACTTATCTTTTGATATGGAGGGTCCACTTATTAGTGGAAACTACAGAGCATACGATAAATAATTGCACACACACCCAAACTTAGCTCTTGATACCACTTGTTGAGAAAAGTGACACCGGATTGAAACAAACCCACAACTAACATATGAAATACTAATAAAAGATGACACACGGATATAACGTGGAAAACCCCAATAGGGTAAAAACCACAGGCAAGGAAAGATACGTTCACTATGATGAAAACTAGGAGTTACACCTTCTCTCTAGTTACAAGGATAAACACTAATCGTTATATCTCTTGTATTAGGAGATACTACACAAATTCTCTAATAAACTCACACCAGGAGATACAAATATACTATGTGTTACTTTGAATTGAGATGGGATGATGAATGAAGCTGTGGTGCTTTGCCTTTTATAGGCTTCAAATGAACATCTTGACGTCATGCATGACCTCCCTATACCAACTTGCAAGATTCTCTGTTAACAACTTGCATACAACTTGACATCATGTAGATACAACGTATCTTTGTTAACAAAAAATACGCTTGGGGAATATTCATTTTGGGGGTTACGGGTATGTTTGGTGAAACGAGCGGTGCAAGTTAGCAGTAGTAGTTAGCAGTGACTGTTTGTTTTATTAAAATGTGTTACGTAATGTAGTTGCTATTATAAAAGTAGTATTTAAACAGAAATAAAAATGTTAAATGCTAAATGCTTAAGAAATGATCATTAACAAAAGTGACATTTAAACAAAATAAAAATGTTAAATACTTGTTGTCACAAGCTTTAATATTTAAATAGTACTCCGTAAATGCAAATGCTTAATGCTAAATGCTAAAAAATGCTTTAAAAAATTTGTCGACAAACGTACCCTAGGGGCTCCAGTAATTTATGAAGAGTTATGGAAATTTGAGAGGCACGTGATATAACCCTCTTACGCCCATCTCTTTTTGACATTTGACCATCGACTACAAAAGGTCATAAATTATTATATTATATATATATATATTTAAAACCCAGGGTGGGGGCTTCTTCACCACATTGTACTACACTACTACATGCTTCTATTGTTGTACATGTCATTAACAAAGTAATTAGGAACAAAATGTGTGGCAGTCCATAAGAGAATACTGTTCCGGCAACTATTCATGGAATAAAAAAATAAAAAAAATTTCCTAATGATCATGTAACCAGTTGTACCACACGCATAAGTGATTGTACGTGTGCTTAGCAAGGTAATTAGCAAGAGAACATGTGGCTGTGAACCCGGGACACTATTGTTCCGGCCACTGTTCATCAAATAAAAAAATACAAAAAATGGTCCTAATGATCTTCTAATTACAGATGGTTAATAAGATCCTCACTATATCTAAAATACACACACACACACACTTAATTCATCTTCTAAACCCACCCACCCACCAAACATACCGGTGACAACACTGATCTAAACCCGTGAATCAATTGTACCATTCAACGCCGGAATATACGCCGGATGATCAGCAGCTTCGAATGAAATAAAAAAAAAAAAAAAAAGAAGCCAGAATCACAAGCAGGTACAACTACTCATATCTTCTAATTTTTGTTGCTTACTTTGGTGTAACTTGGTTAGGGTTTTAACCTTGATTGCAAATGAAGAATAAGGTTTAGTTGTGTTTGTGCTTTTATGATTTTCTTATTTCAAAATTGGTTATGGTCACAATTTATGTAAGTGTGTTTAGGGGAAAATAATAATTGAAAAGAAGACTCGGGCATAATTAAAAAAAATTGTGTTTAGTAATAATAATTGAAAAACCTAGCCACTTCCATTGTAGCCATTTTCGATATGAAATAATGATCTCTATAGGTAGTCTGTGACTTTCATTGAGAGATGGATGAACTTGAATAATCTCTATCAAACATAAGCCCAACACCAAATAAGATATAAGTAGACTGTATAAGCCAAAACAAACACAGAACAACCAGATTCTCAGCAAAGTTGTGAAAAACTTGAGCAGGACTTGGTATGCTTATTATCTGAAACAAAGCAAAGGTAAAAGTGTGTTCCCCACATTGCTCATTTACTCATTGGTATGAAATTTTTAACAAAGTCGTATGAAAACTCTAAATATGTCTGAGCATTACCAATCTTTCTTTTCAATATGGGTCAAACGTGTAAACTAAGAAATATACCTAAATGGAAACATGTCAAACAAGGAGAAACATTTGAAGTGTCATAAAAGTATAAAACGGTTATACTTCCCAAGTCATGTCCAAATATGAAAACATGAAAAATGGTTAGCTTATTTGACGATTGAAGGACCGGTTAGCTTATTTGACAATTGAAGGAACAGTTAGCTTATTCAACGATTGGTTCATTTTATGCGGTAACTTAATTTAATTGATTATTTCAATAAAATGTTTTGATTATGTGTTTCGAGTTAAGTTCGCTTTGATTATGTTTATATATCTCTAGATGATGAATATTTACTTTATGGATTGTTATTGAGATGTTATGAGTTTGACGTGCGTCTTTGGTTTTAATGTTTTATAAGCTGCTTAGGCCTGCAACTTTGGTTTTGTTAGTCGTTAGGGATTTAGGTGGCTGTGACATAGCGTTACCGTGGCTATATGGTAGGACTGCAGTGTGCACATAAATCACCATCACTGATGAACTTATGAAAGATTTTTTTACGACCCATGTTTGGTTTTAATGTTTTATAAGCTGCTTAGGCCTGCACCTTTGGTTTTGTTAGTCGTTAGGGATTTAGGTGGCTATGACATAGCGTTACCATGGCTATATGGTAGGACTGCAGTTTGCACATAAATAACCATCACTGATGAACTTATGAAAGATTTTTTTACGACCCATGGCAGGATGTCGATTCTTGAAGAAATTGTTGTCCTTATGAAATATTTTAATGTGCATATGCAGGTTGCACAAAGAAGGAGGTCCAGAAGGTTATGGATTTATAGAATTTGCGTCACATTCTATAGCCGAAAGAGTTCTCTTCTCGAATGACTATCTACCAATTCTGACATGGCACACGAAGAAAATGGAAAGCTTTGTGAGAAGGATGAAGCAAGCCGAGCACAATGCAAACATCAAGGAACCTGAGGTTGAGGGACATTTAATGTGGCTAAAAAGGTATGTTACAATTTCATATTTGGATATAAGAAATTAGTACAATTAAGTCTCGATGAACACTTGATCAATTTTTTTTTAAGGTATCATGTCTGCACCAAACACCCACAAATTCTGCACACTATTCTGCACATAAGCTGTTTGGACAGAAATGTTTAAATGTCAGTTGAGCTTATTCTTTTATTAGATTTGTTCGAGCAACGAATAAATATAAACCCTATACCATAAACTTAAACCGGTTCATAAGGTTTCTGTCTTATACACTTTTGATACAAAAGTATATGCTTTCTGGAAAAGCATCTTTGAGTTATTCAATTTTTGTCCACCACAGGAGACACCTGCAAGAAATCAACGAAGAGGGATAAAACCGAAGGAAAAAATATAGAATACTAATTAGCAGACCCCGTTGAAGTAAGTAGTCAAATTTTAAATTGAGTCCATGGTTACTTAAGGCCAAAAATGTTTATAACACTTAAGTCGACAGGGTCTTGAATCAACAACAGGTTTCTACAGATTTCCATTGCCAAGTATGGATGAACACCACCACTTAATAGCACAGGTAGATAATAGCAGCAAATATAATATACGAATCAATTTTGATAGACGGAAGAATGATAATGGAATTGATTTATGTGTGTGCAGGTATATCAAAACCAACATCAGAAGCATGCATACATCAAGAGTGCTATTCAATGTATTTGTTGAATCTTTGCCTACTATCTTCATGTAACTTATTGTTTCTGCTATATGGATTTGCAGGTGCGGCAATCGAATGACCAGTAGAGGTGAAGCAGTTGATGGATTATGATTTATCTGATGTCTAATTTTTTAGTTTGAATGAAGCAGTTGACAGAACAGAAAAGAGAAACTTTTTTTAAACAGAAAACGCCTTCCAACAGAACACTTGCGCTCCCGCATTATTGTGAGTATTGGTTTCACGTAGCACTATTGAGTATTGAATGTGTGAAAATTTACTTATTTTGGCTTATAAATTCCCATTATGTTACCATAAATCAGGTTTGATTTGGTCTATCTGCTTCTGCAAATGTTAACGGATCTTGGGTTAGTACTCCTGTATATCTTCAAGTTGGCTTTTTGATAGCAGTAAATCTAAAGTTGCCACTGAACTAAATTTAGTAGCATTTTAATTATTTGTGCAGGTATTGGCTTAAGCACGAAGGTGCAGTTTGTGGGAGGGCAACAACAATCAAATAGCAAAGGATAACAAGAATCAAAGTTCTTTGTATGCTCAATTGGAGGCTATTGCTGATATGAAGTTAACAGGTGAGTTTATTTCTCTTTTTATGTATCCACGTTTTAAGTACTGTTAAGCATATGTGTTTGGCTACTATTCGCGAGGTTTTTTTTTTGGTGCAAAGGTGAAAGATAATACTTCAGTATTATCCGAGATAGCATGTAGTGTTATCTGATATCGGATGCTGTATTTTTCTTTGTTGCTGATTTAGGATATGTCCTAATCAGTAGTATGTCATCCTAAATTATTCGTGAGGTTTGTTGAACTTTTTTATAAAAAAAATATTTTGGGGATTCTTGGAGTTGAAGTGTGGAGTCGTTACTTATCTTTTCTTTCTATTAGTATATCCATCATGATTAATAATGGGTAAAATTTAGATTTTGTGGAAAATTGGTGGTTTCTAAAAGTGAAGAGGGGAATCAACAATTTTGGTTGTTTGGTTTCTCAGGTTATTCAATACATTCAGTTTCTTCAAGAGAACCACTCTATGACTTTTATGTATTTATTTTTTAATTTTCTTTTTATACTTTGATATAACATTCATCAATAGTTATGCATCTTCTAGCTTTATACTTGCCATCATGCGTCAGTTTCTTTTAATCTTGAAGTGGAATATGGATGTTCGATTTGTTTTTTAAACAATTTACTTAAGTGTTGGGATTTTTCTTAATCGCAAGGAATCCACGACTCCACGGTAATATAAAGTTCGATTTAGGCCGCGGGTTGAGTCAAGAAACTTAGATTGACCCATATGAAATTTATAATTCATTTGTAGTGCCTATCAATAGTTCCATACTACTACTTGCAGCTTTAGAGAATGCTGATTCATGACAAATCCAAAATGACTATTGACTTTGATGCAAATGATTGTATTTTTATGCCTTAAATTACTATCACTACTGTAAGTTCATGAAGGTTAATGAAAAGTGGCATGTTGAGATAACATACATAATAAAGTGTACTTTGTTGATTCAATTTCTAGAATTAACACAATGGGTAATAAATGTGATTTCTCAAATTAAAAAATGGCTTTTATAAACAGTTGATACTTAATAGAAAATGAGATTTTTTTTTGTTGTACTTCTAATTAAGCCTGCCATAGTTGAATGATTATTATTCATTATTTGAGGTGCTTTGCTATTTTAAGTTATGTGTTTATATATCTTTTGAATACGTCATGAAATGAAATATATTAATGTCTGATGTTTTTAGTTGTAGGGGATGTTGATAGATTTGACACTTTTCAGGCCATACCAAAAGAAGAAACTCAACCTCCCATGAATTTGTAGTTGCATGGCAACTCTAAGGTTTGTAGCTCAACAAAGAAGTTCCAAGTGTTTCGACAAAATGTATCGGTAGATCACAATTATATTGGAGGCAATACGAAGATACTACAAACAAATGTTTGAATATTGATAATTTTCCTAATGTATTTTGGCTACTATTATATGTCTATGGTATCATTTTTTTTTTATGAAAACTCTATGTTGCTAAATTGTTTTGGACTACATGGCTGCAAAAAAATAATGTCAATTCACGCCGCCGCACGGGCTACCCAGCTTGTTATTTACTTATTAGGATGGAAATCAATTTACAATGCGTTTTTTAGTTTCATGAGGTTAGAAATAATGGGTAAAGAAGAAAAAAAAATGTAAAAGAAAGAAAGAAAGTTTTTCATTTTATGTTCTTAATTTGAAATGAAATAGAAAGAAAAAAAACAATGTTGTGTTTTCGAGTTGAGAGAAAAATAAAAGACATGATTACATTTATGCCATTTTAAGCATGTTGAATTTATCACTAGAGTCGAATGAAAAATAACTAGGAGACTTAAAAATATGACTAATTATGTGCCTAATAGATGTGATAATAAGTTATTGATTTGTGAAGAAGTGGGTTCATCTGGTGTCACTAACATTATACTGACACATAAGTTTAGGCATATAATTAAGTATACCAGTTTGGCATGCTAATCAATGCTCGAGTCAAATATGAATAAGAGATGTATAAATACCAAGAGTTATATTGTTTATTATATATTCAATAGTTTTGGTGTAGTTTTATTTCCGTTGGAATCTGCCTATATTTGGACAGAAAATTTTGATGAAAATGCTAGGAGTTTTCGTGACGTTTATTTGGAAAACATTTTCTTTCATTTCCTATTTCTTGTTTTTTAGAAAAAGGGAGGAGAGTTTTATTTCCACAAAACAATGAAAAATTTAGAAAACGCGTTTAGTTTGAGAAACATGTGTTTGTGTTTTCCATTTTGCAAAACTAGAAAACATGTTTAAGTGTTGTTGTTTTCTATCTCAATTCTCTATTCACCTTTGTAATATTATAAAAACATCTTCAAAACACAAAAACAAATATTATAAACTAACAAACTAAATTATAAAATAACTAAAAAAATCTAATACGAGAAAATAAAGAATTAAAAAAAGTAAAATATAACATCAAATAACATGAAAAAATCTTCAAGCGACTATAATTCGAAAACGTAAAATAACTAAAAAATGTTTTTTTTTCTTTACTTTTTCGTCTGTTTTTTACGTTTTTGTCCACTTTTTTACGTTTTCGTCCGTTTTATTACGTTTTCGTCCGTTTTATTACGTTTTCGTCTGTTTTTTTACGTTTTCGTCCGTTTTTACGTTTTCGTAGGTTTTTTTACGTTTTCGTCTGATTTTTTACGTTTTCGTCCGATTTTTTACGTTTTCGTCCGATTCTTTACGTTTTCGTCCGATTCTTTACATTTTCGTCCGATTCTTTACGTTTTCGTCTAAATTTTTACGTTTTTGTCCGATTCTTTAGGTTTTCGTCCGATTCTTTATGTTTTCATCCGATACTTTACGTTTTCGTCTGTTTTTTTACGTTTTGGTCTGAATTTTTACGTTTTCGTATGTCTTTTTAAGTTTTCGTCCATTTTTTTACGTTTTCGTCTGTTTTTTAAGGTTTTCATCAATTTTACATTTTCATCTGTTTTTTAAGGTTTTCATCAATATTTTTACGTTTTCATCTGTTTTTTACATTCTCATTTGTTTTTTTACGTTTTCGCCCGTTTTATTATGTTTTCGTCCTCTCTTTTATGTTTTTTTACGTTTTCGTCCATTTTTTTTACGTTTTCTTACATTTTTTTACGTTTTCTAAATTATAGTGTTTTCATCCATTTTTTACGTTTTCGTCTGTTTTTTTACGTTTTCGTTCACTTTTTTTACGTTTTCTTCTTTTTTTTACGTTTTCGTCCGTTTTTTACGTTTTCGCCAGACGAAACCTAAAATAATGTAAAAAAGACGAAAATGTAAAGAATCGGACGAAAACATAAAGAATCGTACGAAAACATTAGGAGACGGACGAAAACATAAAAAAAGACTAAAACATAAAGAATCGGACGAAAACGTAAAAAATCAGAAGAAAACCTAAGGAGACGGACGAAAACGTAAAGAATCGGACGAAAACGTAAAAATTCAGACGAAAACGTAAAAAAAACAGACGAAAACGTAAAGAATCTAACGAAAACGTAAAAAGTCAGACGAAAACGTAAAGAATCGGACGAAAACGTAAAGAATCGGACGAAAACGTAAAAATTCAGACGAAAACGTAAAAAAACAGATGAAAACGTAAAGAATCGGACGAAAACGTAAAAAATCGGACGAAAACGTAAAAAATCGGACGAAAACGTAAAGAATCGGACGAAAACGTAAAAATTCAAAAGAAAACGTAAAAAATCGGACGAGAACGTAAGGAGACGGACGAAAACGTAAAGAATTGGACGAAAACGTAAAGAATCGAACGAAAACGTAAAAAATCAGACGAAAACGTAAAGAATCAGACGATAACCTAAAAAATCAGACGAAATCGTAAAAATTCAGAAGAAAACGTAAAAAAAACAGACGAAAACGTAAAGAATCGGACGAAAACATAAAGAATCGGACGAAAACGTAAAAAAACAGACAAAAACGTAAAGAATCGGACGAAAACGTAAAGAATCGAACGAAAACGTAAAAATTGGACGAAAACGTAAAGAATCGGATGAAAACGTAAAATTTCAGACGAAAACATAAAAAAAACAGACGAAAACGTAAAGAATCTGACGAAAACGTAAAAAGTCGGACGAAAACGTAAAGAATCGGACGAAAACGTAAAGAATCGTACGAAAACGTAAAAATTTAGACGAAAACGTAAAAAAACAGATGAAAACGTAAAGAATTTGACGAAAACTTAAAAAATCGGACGAAAACGTAAAGAATCAGACGAAAACGTAAAGAATCGGACGAAAACGTAAAAAATCGGATGAAAACGTAAAAAATTGGATGAAAACGTTAAGAATCGGACGAAAACGTAAAAAAACGGCTGGAGCGACGCCGGCGAGGGTGGTGATGGCTGATGTGGGCTGTGGGAGGGTGGTGTTTGGCGTTAGGGTATGGCTGGAATGTCTGATTATGTTGTTAGGGAAATAGAGTAGAAATAGGAAATAGGAAAACAGGGAAAACAAAAAAAAAATGTTTTCTTGTTTTCTTTATTAGGGTTGGAAATAGAAATTTGGTGTTTTGGAAAACATTTTGTTGGAAAACGCTAATTTGAACGTGATCTCTGTTTTCCTTGTTTTCTACAAAACATTTTGTGGAAAACAAGGGTGTTTTCCTCCAACTAAACGCACCCTAGGAGTTTTCCTACCATTTCCTTTCTTTTCCTTGCCTTTCACTAAAATAAAAAAATAAAAAAATAAAATAAAATCACAAACACAATAAATTTTCATTTCTCGAGAAAATGGATTTTCTTCACCTAACAATTTCAATGGAACAACCAAACATTGGCATTGACGCTTATTTCAATTATTTTCTTCAATTTCTCCCTGCCAAACACACCCACTTAAAACTACTGAGGTTTAATGTTGTTCAAAATTATTAAGTATTCAATCAAAGAATGTGTAAAAATTTGATCCCCTATATTTCTCTCAAAAGGTTGCATGCAATTAGGTTTTACAAATACCATTATAAAATGTGAATGTGTAAATGTGTAAAACTATACGGCTAGAGAAACTATGTAAGTATTCGACTATAGGAACTTAAAACCTTAGATACAAATACTATCATAAAAGTATATAATAGCGACATGTAAGCTATACAGAATACATAAAGCGCAAAACAGTGATTGCACGTGGTCCAATAGTATGATTTTTTTTTTTTTTTTTTAAGACGACTTTCAATTTTTGGTTTAGAAATTCGTACCCGCCTCAAAGGAAGGCCCTCATCCACCACATACCCAGACTATGTTGTCTGAACCGGGCCCACGCTGGTGCAGTGGGGATTAAAGGGCTTCCGCCCGGAAACCGTACTGCCTCCACACGAGATTTCTCGTGGAGTAACAGCCGGATGAAAACCGGAGCCGGCTCGAATTCGAATCTGCGCAACTAATGGCTCACAGACTCTCCTCTTCATTGCGTAGTACCAACAAAGCATTGTGATCCACCAGTGAGGACTTCCCGGTATGGTCACCCATACCGATACTACTCTCACCGAGAACACTTAACTAACTAAGCCTTCCCCAGTGGGCCACAAGCTTGTTGGTGTCCAATAGTATGATTAGAGACATAAATAACATTATACATAGGAAAAGGCGCATACATGAGCATAAACGCCTACAAGCATGGGAATTATAAAAGCAGCATGCAAAGAAAATGGACCTATTAGCAATTATAGTTCGATGTCCTAAGGGTGCATACGAAGTTCGCAAATGAGTATATAGCTATGGAGATAGTTTTATGTTTTAAGGGTGCAACAAAGTGGGTGTGTTTGTTTCATTAAGATGTTTTAGGTCTGAATCTGATTATCACATTTTACCAGTAAGAGGTGGCTAGAAAGTCTAAATCTGAACGACATAATATTGTTTGTTTTTTTTATAATTACCCGAATGATTTTAAGTGCTTGTTTCTGCAATTTATATAAGTAACTTATTTAAATATGAAACAAGACTTTTTATCATAAATATAACATAGTTAATAAACCATCAAATCTTTTATATAATAAAACAAAACCCCAAGTTGGGACTTTTGCATTTCAAAAAGTTCAAATCATTCATTATTAGGTAATAGTTGAATTATTATTTATTTTTAAAAAGATGTTAAATAAGAAAAAACTCTTAAATATTTCCGGATTTAGCTAAATTTGAAAAAAAAAAAAAAAAAAAAAAAAAACGTTTTTGAGTTAGATGTATAAAAAGATTAAAAAATACACATGTACTTTATAGCTTATATTTGATAGTTTTGGACCAAAGTGTATATTAAAAAATAAAGTCACGGTCCATATGACTCATTCATCATTAATCATAAGATTAAAAACATAAGAAAAAAAAAAAAAAAAAATATCCTCACAATCGAGTCTCCAACTCCCCTGTGTCTAGGGCTGGCAATTTTGACACGAACACGAAAACACGACTTGTTAACAGGTTTCGTGTTTGGGCTTAACAGGTTTCGTGTCGTTAACAGGTCGACCTGTTTGGGCTTAACAGGTTTCGTGTCGTGTTCGTGTTTTGAAAATTTGACACGAAAAATTATCGTGTCGTGTTCGTGTCTGCCCCTTATCGTGTCGTGTCTTAACAGGTCGTGTCTTAACAGGTCGTGTCTGACACACTCTATGTGCAATTTTGACACGAACACGAAAACACGACACGAAAACACGATTTGTTAACAGGTTCGTGTTTGGGCTTAACAGGTTTCGTGTCGTTAACAGGTCGACCTGTTTGGGCTTAACAGGTTTCGTGTCGTGTTCGTGTTTTGAAAATTTGACACGAAAAATTATCGTGTCGTGTTCGTGTCTGCCCCTTATCGTGTCGTGTCTTATCGTGTCGTGTCTTAACAGGTTCGTGTTTACACGATTTGCCAGCCCTACCTGTGTCCTATCGCTACCCAATGAATCAAAGGTATGATTTTGAAGAAAAAAGGATTAGTATCCATTCACCGAAGGTATGGTTTGGGTTTTAGTTTTTTTTTCCTCCATTCCTAAAAATAAAAATCGACTCATAAATTTTAATAATCAGGGTTGATTGATTTGTTTGATTGTGGGTTTATCTGATCATGTATGTTGAATTGATTATTGGGTCTTTCATATTGTGATGGTTTTGAGGGGGTTATATGTGAATAACATGGAGAGGGAACCGGTCAAATCTTGAGGTGGATGATGTTGTCAACCCCACAATTGAGGTCAGTAGCGTGTGTTGCTAAGTATAATTTAAGTTAGTTATGTATAACAAATCAACAATTAAGTAAATTGACATCTTTTCATGTCATGTATATAGTCTTTTTTCTTATAAACGAAACTGATGTTTAATGCTTTATGTTTGTGTATTAAGGCTCTTGATCTAGGTCTTACTTTATATGATAGTAGTTTAATAAGTAAGAGAGTACAATACCATGTTCAATGCTTCTAAGGTATGTATACTTGATAGCTTATCTTTACATGATTTGTAATACATGTTTTAATTTTTGACGAGTGCATGTAAGTTGCAACTCAATGAAGTGGCCAAATCTTCTTAGAGTGAAGTGGACATTATCTGCTGAACTTGCTGGTCTTTCAAACTTTAATGTGCCAACACACAAACATGAGCCATGTACAGGCCGGGAAGGCTCAAGTGCTTGCCGCTGCACAAGGACTGGCCTACAGGGTATTGTGGTTAATTTACAGATGATGACAGTAAGCAGGTATCATCAATGGTTGCTGAAGCATTGAAAGTTTTGATATCGATTTTGCTTTGGAAAACTTAACACAAGACTTATTGTTTTCTGTTTTACGTGAAGCTATTTAACACTTTAAATTGATCATTGCATACTTTTGACACACATCTAAATAGGGCGTTTCGGATTTCATATGTTTAGCTTATACTTATTATTAAGCACTTTTATAATAAACATCTCCATCGGTGCTTATTTTAGCACAAAGTAAGCAAATAAGTAGTTTAAGTTTTTACATTCAAAGTCCACACACCTGAAAGAATAACAATCCCAAACACCCTCTTAGTTTATATCATGGTCTGAATTTCCTAAAATTCCATTGTAGAGGTGGTTCGAGTTCCAATTCCAATTCCAATTCAAACATTAAATTGGTGTTCACAATCGATTTCAGTGGCATATTAAGGGCAGACACAATAAATTCAATGTGTAAGTTTCTTATTATTCGTTTGTCGTTCATGAATTTGTATACTAATGATTGTGTGATATATTTATGTTAATTTCGAAGGTTATTGCAACTATAATATCTTGACATGGCTTCTTCTTCATAACTTGTGATCATGTTTCATAATTCTTTTTCACTTATCAATTGTTTAGATTTTATAAATGCATGGTTCAGTTATGCTATATTTTTAGTGTTTTTTTTTGAGAAATTTGGTGATGGCTTTTTGTTTTTGGATGATTAAAGTTGTGGCAGCTTTGATGTTGGCTCATAAAAATGCAATTCCTAGAGAAAAAAAAAGAGAATGAAAGTGAAAAAAAGAGGAAGTAAAGTAAGAGTGAGGAAGTAAAGTGACTTTCACCCTAAAAGTGGAGTGAAAGTTTTATAACTAAAATATAACCACTTTACTTCACTTTACCTCACTTTACTTTCTAAAAAAAACCGGAGAACACAAACTTTCTCACTTTCACTTTACTTCCTCCCTTTTACTCAACTCGAGAACACAGTGTTAGCAATGGGCTCCTCAATAGCTGATTTATTTATTTGGTACTATATGATGATACGGATGCCAAAGTGTCCAATTTTCTGCTAATATGTACATTTAGCTCTTCCTCAGTTTTTTGCTTGACCCCTCAAGATCGACCTACACTAACACATAAGTAGCCGTTTGGATGTAAGTTTGTTATCATAAATTTGTATCTTATGAAGTTGGTGAGTATGTTGGATAGGCACTTGATGTGCCATGGTATGCAAGCTTACCTAGACTTGATGCAAAATATTACTTGGAACAATACGAAGGTGATGATGATGTTTGGACTACAATCTTGACAACAAGGTTAACTATCCTACTTTGTAATCATTTAAATATGTTAAACTATTAATAGTTTCTATTTTATTTTGTTAAAACCCTTACTTAATAATAGGATGTAAAAGCGTAGACACCTGCTACAAAACCAAAGTTAGAGAGTGTGTTTATGATAGCTTTCTAAAGATGAAGTTTCGAAATACATAATAGGTTTTGCACCGTCAATCCAAAACACCCTATGTATAGTGACTTTTGATAGTTTTTAAGAACAAATATTCATCTACGGTGCATGTGATTCTGAGTATTCTAAGGTGGCATTTCCAGTTGCCATATCAGAATGATTATCTTTATAAATAATGCTTTGCTATTGTGAAATCTATCTTGATTATATAATTATTTAGGGTCCAATATTCTATGATAAGAGCTTAAGAGGAACTTCATCAAAATTGAGATCAATAACTTATCTGGTCTCCCTCTTGGTGTTTGGTTTAACTGATGTTAGTAATTTATGTAATTGTAAATATTCAACAAGGTTACGAGGGTGTTAGGAATGTTGTTTTTTTTTTTTTTTTTTTTTTTTTAATAATAATTATATTCATCAACCCCAAATACACTTGAAAGTGGTGGTGAAGGTCACAGTTTTAACGGCGTTCAAAGCAGGAAATAGTAAAAGAAAGAAAGCCCCAACTTATTAAGGTCGTGAAGACATGGATAATAAAAGCGCTCATGGCAAAAATCCCTTAAGAAACAGAAAGGTATTTTTTTCCAACTACCTTTATAATAAGCATGCCTTTAGTTGGGTCGGGTTTGTTTAAAGGGTATAAGTAGTTCTTGTGTCAAAGATATTAAACAAAGCTATATAATTTAATAATAATCTAGATTTTCGAATAAAAGGACTTATCGACACTTCAGTTTTCCTTTAAAGCTATTTTTTATTTTACTTACTTGACGCGTTTGAGATAAAACATGCCAGAATTGAGCCATACATAAATAACGAGGTGGATTAGTTTGGACCATTTTTTTCCCCGGAAAGCTTTAATTTGACCCATTTAAGTTAGAAACTTTAGGCAGTATGCACGGAAGACATGAGATAAATAGAGATAATTACGGAAACCAAAAAAATGATACTTGCATTATAAGAGGGCATTATACCAACATATTTTGTGTCTACATGTAAATCCGCTAACACTACATCTACAACTTACCATTTAGTTTCTTATTCAATGTCTACAACACAGCAACAAGAGATGGTACAATGTGTGGTCCTGTGTATTATTTTTCATATTTATCTCCATGTTTGGTAATGTTGAACATTTTTAGGAACCATGTGTTAATACTTACAGCCTGGTGCTAAGCAATATGAATCCTATTCAGAAAACAATGATTCCGTACTTCAAACCCCTTCCGCCGAAATTAGCCTGTTTACCATGACCTCCTTCTTCAAGTCAAAGTAAAAGACAAATTTATTCAAGCTTTATAGATCATCATGCTATGGTCCAATCTCACAGGAGGTATACTGAGACTCCTGTTGTACCTGAAATACAACCTTAGAGAGGTCACCGTTAAATCTGAACGTAAAAATCGCTCATGATGCTTATGTAATTTTTAGGCAGTACAATAGTAATTTGGGATGTGTTTATTTGTGTACTGACTATTGCTATAAATGGGCTTGATATGTATGGAGTTATTATACAAATTAATCAAAGAAGTGCAAGGCTAATATTACTATGTCTTGCTAAGTTACTAACTTTTGAAGCGTTTTTTTTAGTCAAATAATTATTAAAAGGCGTATCATAATGGTATTTGCCATAACTGAACACATTTTGTTTACGTTTGACACTCTGATAAGTTATAAGAACATATAATTATGATAAGAACCTTATGCTCACATTAATACAATTAAAAAAGATGCAGATCATGTGGTATTTGCTTACTTCAAGCCAACATGATCTCCCTATCAAAATTCTTGGCGGTAAAAAAGATCGATTATCAACATTCTTGGCAGCCAAAGAGAAAATGAGATTGAATTTATTAATAACTCGAAAGTAAAAAAGTTCTTAAAGCCAACCTCCTCATTTTCTATTAGGTGCCACATTTCTACATAGTTAACTTAATTAGGTGCTCATCACATTAATTGGATTATATGTTTCGGTAAAATGAACTATCAGATGATATAATTGTATTTTAATTGTGAATTAAGATCTTCAATTTAAAATAGTTTTAAATGGTTTCAAATGCGGTAGTTAAACTTTGTACATAGAGAGGACGTATGTCTATGAAAATAATATATGAACTTTTAGCACGTACATCAAATATAATTATAAATCAAAATAAAGAATCATAAATAAAAATATGTGTGTGTGTGTGTGTGTGTGTGTGTGTGTGTGTGTCATTCAAAAAAGAACTTACAAAAGTATGTGTCAAAAACTAAAAAAAAATAAAACTTAAAAACGGTGGAGCAAGTTTTTCAAAGATTTGGGCTGAAACTTAAAATTCAGTATCATTCCCACTAAAAATCCTGAAGTCCCAACATTCTCAAATTCCTCCTCCATCAATCAAACTGGATCTCTTATCATTCATCCACGCACAATCATTGACACAAGAACATCTCCTCCAAATCTAATTAATATTAAAACCCATTACATTCGTAAATAATCCTAATTCAATACCTCAATCAAAGTACAGTGGTTTTGAAGGATCTGTTATAATAATTAAAAACCCGAAATTAAAAATAATAATTTATTTAAAAGATTAGAAAAAACCCCGCGCGTGCGCGGGCATTATATCTAGTATATTATATTAACACGAGTCTTCAATCTCTTATCGAGTTAGAGGCAGTAAGACAAGTCTCCCACCTCTTACTGAGTAAGATGTTATATGTCTAAGTGGGTCTGACTCAAAAGAAAAAAACAAACAAGTAAAACGTCTGACCACCTCTTACTGGTAAAAGTAAGAGAGCTAGTAAGACATTTTTTTTATAAAAAAACAAACACACCCTAAAGTAAATGGGTATATCAATGATATTTGTTGAACATTGTTTTCAAAAAAATCTAGATAAATACGAATCCTAATTTTTATTCACACTAAATATCACGTTCCCCCTAGCTTATGTACTCATTTATAAATTTTTTTGTAGCAATATTTAGTTTCTATATATACATTATGCAACCTCTCATATATGTCAAAATGCTGATATCGTCTATAAACAAAGATATCCCTGCGACATCTTCACCATTTGGTCCTTTGAGAACATGAAGTTTTGGTCTTGTTGGTCTCATTTATGGAAATTGTTTATAGGTCAAAAGAACCCCAAAGTTAAGGTGGAGCTACCTCTTGAGATAATAGAGTTAGAGATTTTACCGAAACTTCCTGCAATGTCTTTGATTCGTTGCAAGTGTGTTTGCAAACGATGGAAATCACTCATATCGACGCGTGAGTTTGCTAGGATGAACCTCCGACACATAACAAGTGACCAATCTCTAATCCACCATAAAATTCTTGAAGTACGTTCTAAATCACGTATCTTTAGTACACATGATTGTGATGATCTTAACAATGACGGTTCAACTACCATCCGTCATCATCTTCCACGTATAGATGGTGTAAAAGAAGGGGTGTTTATTTTAGCAAGCTTGGACGGACTGGTATGTGTAGCCTTGCATACTTCTGAGTTTGCGTTTTGGAATCCATTGACAGGTGCGTGCAAGAAGTTTAACTCAAATTCTCCTAGTTTTCATGAGATGTTATCAGATGCTTTTGGTTTTTATTTCGATTCTTCTAATAACGATTACAAGCTTCTACGTGTGGTTTACAGTGGAAACTCGGGTGCTTATATTTACTCCCAAAGGTCTGACTCATGGAGAAAGATTAAATGCTTAGAAATCCACCAATTTAGATCCAACCCTTATTGGTCCCATGCTACTTTTTTGGGCCAAAGTCTTTATTTCATGGTGAGACCTTCTATCCGAGATTGCGAAAGTTGGATTATTGGTTTTGATGTGAGGTCGGAAAAGTTTAGGAAGATACATTTTCCTCTGGTTAAACCAAATGGTGCGCGTTTTTGTGGGAGTTTAATAATTGTCAAAGGCTGCCTTCACTTGTGTATTGCTTATAAGAATAGGAACAATAGCAAAGAGAATTTCCTAGTGAAGTCGGAGGGTGAACTATGGAGGATGGATGGACAGGATGGTGACGGTGATGCTTGGACAAAGGTTGCGTCGTTCTCACGTGGACAACATCGTCCGCTGAGTTTTAACGAGACATGTGTCACGACGAATGAGAATTGGCCTATGATTTTGGAGGATAACAATGTTTTCTACAAAATAGACATCGAAGACTTGGCAACGAACTTTGAAGTTAACGATTCTAAAAATCGGTCTCATTCATTTAATCAAATAATATACATTGAGACTCTTGTCTCACCAGATCCCTAATTCAAGCAAAGCTAGATCGATAAATCTATAGACACTTTTACCCGAATTCTGTTCTGCATTACTCTTAGGTATGCTCTCATTTTATTGTTCTATTGTCTTATAATTCAACTAGCACAATTTATATGTTTTAAATCATTTTACATCACTTTTTGTCCAGAAAGCATCCAAGAATCCAAGTACGATTCATGTGTTTTTGTTATAATCTCTGTGATATATTTTTGCTGCTTTTGGTAGTGTTTGGGGCATGTCCATCACTTCCAAAGAGTCGATGTGTTCTTGTAAATATTGTTTGGAAGCTAATATATTTCAACCTTTAACAAAAAAAAAAAGAAAAGGAATTAAAAATACTAATCACTACCTTTTTTTTTTAACCATGATTTCCGACCATTTTGGCTGACTAATTCACGGGGTTTGAACCCACCGCCACACAGACTCAAACCAGGTAAAGCCCTCCCTTTTCAGGAGGTTGGCGTGACCAATTAAGGTTGTTTGGACCTAGCAGGAATTGAACTTGAGACCTCACACATTTTTTAGAGTGATAGTCACAAGCCCTTTTACCACTAGGTCACCCTTAACTGGTTAATACTAATACTACTACATATAATGCAAACATGTTTTTCCTTAATCCTTAAAAAACATAATAATGAGTATGGTTTTTACTTTCCCCTAAAAAATGCGTTGAACACTAAAACACACACCCCGAGCCACGCGTGTTGCCCTCCGATTTTGAGCACAAGTCTGTCTGTGGATTGACCATTTTTTTTTTGTATATTTGTGTTTAAGTGGGGTATATGTAGGGGTGTTCATTAAATGGGTTGACCCGAAAAACCGACCGATCCAAATGACATTGGGTTAAATGGGTTTGGCTTATTTGGGTTTGGTTCGGATTTTTGGGTGCACCCGAAATAATATACGGTTTTCTGGATCGGATTTGGGTTCAAAATTCCTCATTCAGTTTCCACCCGAATACCCGAACTTTAACAAAGAAACGTATAATCTATTTATATAAACTATACTTTTGTAACATAGAAACCATCAATCAAATATTTGGAATTGGGGAAATTTGCTAGGTTACTAAAAATTAAAGCTCTATTCTTTGAAGGTGGTTCTGTCACAACCAAAATCACTCACACAAATCACGCACTCTTTAATTATCAATGAATTCCTTTCCCATATGAAAATTGTTTGTTTGTGACTTAATAGAGAAAGATGACTGAAAATATTAAGTAATAAAACTGAGGTTGTCTGCATTAAGTCGTCTCTTAATTAAACACGACTTAATAAAAAAAAATTAACAAACAAGCCCTAACTTACGCTAGTAGTGCCTTATAATAAACTCGAACAAAACATGGCCTATTCTGAACTATTGTCTTTTTTAAATAACATAAACTATTGTCTTTTTTTGATGTAAATGTAGATCTCGTGAAAGAGAGCAGCGGTGTTGTTTGAGATGGAGCAATGAGACCTGTGAGAGATGGAGCAATAAAACGTGTTCAAATTGGGGCAATAAGACCATTAATGGTTATTTTATTTTCAGTTTGTTACGTTTTCTTGTTATTTTGAGTATGAACAATTGCATGGTTTGGTTTGTTCTTCTGTTTCGAACTCAGTTTGATGTTTTGTTTGGATTTTATTTTGGTTGTTGGTTTTAACAACCTGATATGATGTATTGATGACTTTATGTTAATCAATAATCAGTTTCTGGATTATCTATTTATATTTGATTTGTTACAGCTTCGTAGTTCGAATTTTTATATTGCTTTGTACAGTAGTAGTTTGAATGATAACTCACCTTTTATACATCTTATTTTTATTTGGTTTTATGGAGAACCGAACCAAATAAACCGATAACTTATTTGGTTGGATTGGTTTGGTTTTGAAAATTTTGGTTTGGGTATTGGGTGTTAAAAATTATTTTTAAAAACCGAATAACCCAAACCGATTAAACCTATAAAACCGTAAACCGGCCGAACGAACACCCCTAGGTATATGTTTGAGTGATACAGTTGGTTATCTTATTACATGATGTTAGTGACGATGTCGTTGGTTGAGTGAAAATGTGATGTGGCGCTGAGTTGACGGTAGTGATGTTGGTAACCAGTACACTCGGTCTAAGCAACCCATGTTGTAGATAACTAGGTATGCAAATTTAAACATTTTATGTTGTCATGAAATTTGTCTAAAGAAAGAAAGTGGTTACGTATATATTAAAATTTCATGGTTTTAAAGGTACTAAAAGTATAATTTGAATGTCAGTTTATCAACTATTAAATTCTATCAAATTATAATTAGAATCAGATTGGGATATATACCAAAAGGTCCTTGTATACCAATCATGCATACACTCAAAAGTCCAAACGTACTATAGCCATTAGCCTGATCGATCACCTTAGTAAAGATACCATGAAATTTTGGTTGTTGGTAGTCATTGAAACCTAGAAAAAGTAAACCCTTGGAAAAAGATGTAAGCGAGGTCGAGCTTCCCCTTGAGTTGATAGAGTCGGAGATATTGCCAAGACTTCCCCCGAAGACCCTGAGAGACGTTTCATGTGTGTTTGCAAACGATGGAGACCCTTCATATCAACACGTGAGTTTGCTAGGAAGAACCTGAGTGACCGATCTCTAACCCATCATAAACTTCTTGATGTTGCCCATACTAGATCACGTACCTTTAGTTGTTTTTCGCAAAGCAAATCACGTACCTTTAGTACACGTGATTGTGATTGTACGTGAAGATCTCCACAACCATAACGCAACAACGATCCGTTCTTTACCATTTGTAACTGGACCATGAAGAAGTGTTCCTTTTGGCAAGCTTGGATGGACTGACATTAGTAGAATTACCAGTCACTAGCTAGGGAGTCAGTGCTTTGGAATCCATTGACGGGTGCTTACAAGAAGTTTAAGTCAAGTTATTTATGTATGGATGGTTTAGGTTCTTTTTCGACTTATCAAACAACGATTACAAGGTTCTACAAGTGACTAATTGTTTCGGACACTTTAAAGCTTTTATCTATTCCCTAAGACTCAATTCATGGAAAGAGATTCAACGGTTAGGAATTAGTCGCAAACGACTCTCTAACTGGTTTTGGTCAACTCCAATTTGTTTTGGCGAAAGTCTTTATTTCATGGGGAGACGTAAGGGCAATATTACTGATCGTCATTATCAATACTGGATTATCGTCTTTGATGTGAAGTCGGAAACGTTTAGGGAAATACGACCCCCACTTGTTAACCAAAACAAAACAATGCATATTGCACTATGGGTTTAACTGTTGGAATATTAGAATCATAAAACTAAAGACACGCAGCGGAATAAACAAGATCTACAAAACATGTAATTAATTAACTAAACATAAAAGAGATGCGTACCTTTAGGTTTCTAGCAAGAACAATGATGAAGCGAAAAGTGTACCGCTTTTAGGGGGTCATTTAAGCCCTAAATCGTATTTATTTGATCAAATATTGCCCTAAATCGTTCCTTTTGTCATTTTAGGTACTTTGGAGATGAAATCTGGAAAAGGAAGCATTTTGGACGTTTTTGGAGCATAAAAGTGAAGAAAATGACAAAGTCTCAAAAATCTGCTTGAAAGTACCTGTGACGGCGTCAAGCCCCAATGTGACGCCGTCAACCCTTGATAAGCCAGAGAGGATTTTGGAAGATTAAAGGGGGACGGCGTCAAGAAGGTCGTCAACCCTTGATAAGCCAGAGAGGATTTTGGAAGATTAAAGGGGGACGGCGTCAAGAAGGCCATCAAGAAACCCTAACAGCGGCGAGGTGACGGCGTCACGACCCAAAGGGTGACGCCGTCAGATTTGTTTTCCTATATATACTTTCATAATTTTTAGTCATTAGTGTGCAACTTTGTGAGGAGAAACCCTAAGACGATTTTTCTGCCATTTTTAAGGGTTTTATACCCTTGGATCTCCCATGTTCAATTGAAGATAAGTAATAAATTAATCATTCAATATGTCTATGTGTTGTTTGATTATATCTTGTTCTTGTCTTTTATTTAACATGCTAGGCTAGATTTATCTTGTGTTTGCTTAGATCAAATGAAACCTAACTATTGATTATTGGTTGGTTGGTGTGTTATTAATTGTATTGGATGATTGTTTATCGATGTTAGGCTTAAGAAAACTGGCTAACCTCCTATACGGTAACTTGCTTGAACGTCTTAAGAAACATGAACCAATGCGTACTAAGGTTTTTATGGTTGTATTTAATGCATGAGCGAATTCTAGTGATCCCATGTTAGGAGCTTCTTAGCCGGCTCGACATAGGAGTGAAGTAGGAGCTTGTAGAGTTGGGGAAGTACGTACGCCACCCCACGATTGGTATTAAGGAATACACCCGTCATCCACGCAATTAATACACACTAATCAACCGGTAAAAGATAGTTAGGGAGTAAGGAAATCTAAGTAAACACATTTCTCTCCATATAAGTTTCACAACCTTTTTATTTTCAGTTATTTTATTTTATTTGCATTTGTAGTTATTTGGGTTAGTTGACTAGCAACTAATTCCGCCCACTCCTTCAAACCCGAGATTTTATTTGCTTTCATAAAAATATAAAAATACAAAAAGAATCTTCCCTCACCCTTAGACCTATTAGAGTAGTTTTTCAATCCTAACGACACTATTCCCCTAGAGAACGATCAATCCCCCGGTACTTGCCACTACACTATACTACATCGGTCAGGTACACTGCCTGGTGGGGATTGCAAGCCTCTTGAGATCCCTCGAGAGGTAAAACCTGTTGTAAGGTCGCAAAACCACGCATCAAGTTTTTGGCGTCGCTGCCGGGGAATAGTTATTGTTTAGGTTGAATTTTTATTTTATTAGGTCTACTCACTAGATTCCTTTCTAGTGAGATTTTTATTTTATTTTTCTAGGTTTTCTTTAGTCTATCTTATTTCTTTGTACTTTTGTTTGTGATACCTTCCACCTACCTCATGAGTAATAGTGATCGCTTGATCCCTGTTATTCGTATTTTCCGCCGTGCAAACTTCCAACTACCCGTTCCCGCCCCCATCGTAGAAAACAACAACCTTTCACCCGACCACCACTTTGGTAACAATTCTGAGATGGAGGAGTCTGACCATGAGAATGACTATGCAGTTAGTCCATTTTACGACTCAGACTCCGAGGAGGATGCTGGTAATGGAGAAGTAGTTAACGAGGAATGGAGAAAAGAGGAAATTGATCCCTTTAAGTATGTTGACCCTAGGACTAAGATCGAAAAGGATAGCCTCTTTAACATGCAATTTCCATGTAAGATTGGTTATCATAGTTTTCATGCTTATCTTAACTCATCTTTGCCTATGAACATTATCTCTCGCGCTAATTATAATAAAATCATGGTAGATGAGCTAGAATATCAAGGAGATAACATTGTTGCTTGGATTGAGCCACTACACGTATTCGTAGGAAGTTTTGTGTATTTGGTGGATTTTATGGTTATGGAGAACTTAGGAGAATTTATTGATAACAAATTAACCCAAGTCATTTTTGGAGAACCCTTCAAAAGGTTGACCAACCTTGACGAAAAACTTGTGGACGGGTTAATTATATTCTCGGATGGGGATGAAGATTTTGTTTACCAAATGCCCCGATCACATCCTAGGTTTAAGAACTTCTCTATTGAATCTTGCAATAGACTTGTGCCTATTGACTTGTTAAGTGAGAATGATAAGAGAAAGGGGCTCAAATATCCACATGAGAAAAATAAGAGATATTATCATGGATGTCTGGAGCTGAATGATGAATACAAGAAAGATGAGGCAACAATTAGATGGCTCACACTCGGATACGTGAGCATAAGCGACACTAGATGAGCCTGACTTTGAGTCTAGCTACAAGACTCGTTAATAAAGAAAAGCGCTTCTTGGGAGGCAACCCAAGCTTTATTTGCTTTGTGTGTTTATTTATTTGTTTGTTTGATTTTATTTGCTTCCGTATGTATGTTTAATTTTTATTATTATTGATTCATGTTCGAAACTAAATTGTGAAAATGCTTTATCTTGTTTTTAACTTCGTCTTAACTACATATAAAGGTATTTTGCAAAAGTTAAGTGTAAGGGAAATCCAAATCGGTTTATTAGAACAAATGAACATGAATCATAACAATATTAAATTAACATGCATATTAGTATTTGTTTGAGTCAAATGCTTGTATCGAGTCATAATGATATTTTGCAGGAATTCCAGGAAGTAAGGTATAGGTTTTTCCAGAAATTTTCCGGAAACTTAACATGAGAATTCTGTCAGATCATTTCTGACGGCGTCAGGCCTTACAACCTGACGGCGTCAGGTTTTAATTTTCTGAAATTTTTGAAAGTTTTGTTTTTCTTCCGGAATCATAAAATGCTTTATTAAATCTCTAACTTATAGACTCCAGGAATCTGCAAAATGATCATTCCACAAGCATTATATCCTTATACAGATTTATCCCGCCGATGTTATGCAGGTTTTCGTGTTTGTTTTCTCAGGTTTAACAGGTTATTTTGGACAAGGAGATGTATGTGGAATCTAGCTTTTGGCGCTGCTTTAGTCTTGAAGCTTCCACATTACCTTGAAAGAAGATCTAACCATGTTACCTCTTTATCCACCGAGCGAATCAGGGGAGTATTTGATTTCATTCTTTTACCTTATTTACTTTTACATCTTGTTATTTGAACATTGGGGACAATGTTCATCTTAAGTGTAAGGGGGGGGGGGGGTAAAAGTACGATACCTTAGAGAATGCTATTACGCTTAATTTTTCATTTGTTTAATGGTAGATGTGTAATAAAACTGAGAGAAATACCTGTTAAGGCAATTTTAGTGCCAAATTTAAATTTTTTTTACAACATATAGGAGTGAAACTTTGGTCTTAATGAGCGTCTCACAGATAGGAGTTATATGACTAGCACAAAACCGTACCACTAAAAAATTTTCCACCCCCAAATATGTGAGGTTCGCCCCTAGAATTGGTAGGAAAAGCATTTATGCTATGATGTGTGTACCGGTAGCACTTAGATTCTAGAACTTGCGTTAGGACCATTCCGAGGCCACAAGTGAGACTACATTCGTGTAGTTAGATTTACTACATGATAAGAGGCATTAGGATTAACCCATTGTTTTACACCTGTGTTTTTGTTATAATTACATTGGCTACATTGGTCAAGTAATTCTCCCACACCCTTTGCGTTGTACTCATTTTTAGTACACGATACCCCTAGTACACCCCTCAGAGCCTATCCTTTCGTTTCTAACTTTAAGCATTTTACTTAAAGGAAGAATTTGTTTACACCCCACTTAAATGTACACCCAAATCGCCTTAGCCTACCTTGTATGCACTCATTTTTAGTGCATTATTGTGACAACATTTGTTTAAACCCCAAGTTAATTATCTAATTGATTACATGGTTGCTAAGTCGAGTCATATCCTTGTACATATTGTTTTGGGACGATTGGGACTCATGGGTAAAGTACTAGTGTAATGGAGTAATGGGGAAGAACAACATTATTACCCCCATATGTGCTAAATATTTTAAAAGTACTCCAAGTGTTTCGATTATCTTAATTCGAGTCGATAGAATAGTAATTGTAAAGTTATGTAAAAGTTCAAGTGTAAGGGGGATACAACCCCCCCTACGATGTATTATTTTGGATGGTAGGGCAAGAGTGTATGCAAAAAAAAAAAAAAAAAAAAAAAAAAAACATACGGACTACCATCCCGTTTCATTTTATGTTTATTTTATCTTTTTGTTATTTTTTTTTCATTAGCTTAAGTCGAGTCTAGTCTTGGCTTAGCAACGCCATATTGTACATGTAATTAATCAAGATCTTTAACTCGCCACCAGTAAAATATCCTTTATCCAACAAAACCGTGTTTATCATATCCCTACACCTAACGTTATAACCCGTTTAAAAGCCCTCTTTGATAGTTTATCTTAGGTGCTTACGCCTAGTGGAGGAGGTTTTTGATCCTTTCCCAAGCCTATGGTAATCTATTTGCTATGACAGGTAGTGAGAGATATTATTCATTTTCATTTGTGAGATATACTTTTATGACACCTGAGAGATGTGAGTATCTAAACACTACTTGTGAGGTGCTAGTCTGTAATCTCCGTGCTTATTATGATTAAAGTGGAACGACTATTTGTTGTAATTACTTTTATATTAGCATTAAATGACCCCTAACCTGTATTTTGATTTGAAAAAAAGCGCATTTGCTTGAGGACAAGCAAATCTCAAGTGTAAGGGTATTTGATGAAGCAAAAAGTGTACCGCTTTTAGGGGGTCATTTAAGCCCTAAATCGTATTTATTTGATCAAATATTGCCCTAAATCGTTCCTTTTGTCATTTTAGGTACTTTGGAGATGAAATCTGGAAAAGGAAGCATTTTGGACGTTTTTGGAGCATAAAAGTGAAGAAAACGACAAAGTCTCAAAAATTTGCTGGAAAGTACCTGTGACGGCGTCAAGCCCCAATGTGACGCCGTCAACCCTTGATAAGCCAGAGAGGATTTTGGAAGATTAAAGGGGGACGGCGTCAAGAAGGTCGTCAACCCTTGATAAGCCAGAGAGGATTTTGGAAGATTAAAGGGGGACGGCGTCAAGAAGGCCATCAAGAAACCCTAACCGCGGCGAGGTGACGGCGTCACGACCCAAAGGGTGACGCCGTCAGATCTGTTTTCCTATATATACTTTCATAATTTTTAGTCATTAGTGTGCAACTTTGTGAGGAGAAACCCTAAGAACGATTTTTCTGCCATTTTTAAGGGTTTTATACCCTTGGATCTCCCATGTTCAATTGAAGATAAGTAATAAATTAATCATTCAATATGTCTATGTGTTGTTTGATTATATCTTGTTCTTGTCTTTTATTTAACATGCTAGGCTAGATTTATCTTGTGTTTGCTTAGATCTAATGAAACCTAACTATTGATTATTGGTTGGTTGGTGTGTTATTAATTGTATTGGATGATTGTTTATCGATGTTAGGCTTAAGAAAACTGGCTAACCTCCTATACGGTAACTTGCTTGAACGTCTTAAGAAACATGAACCAATGCGTACTAAGGTTTTTATGGTTGTATTTAATGCATGAGCGAATTCTAGTGATCCCATGTTAGGAGCTTCTTAGCCGGCTTGAAATAGGAGTGAAGTAGGAGCTTGTAGAGTTGGGGAAGTACGTACGCCACCCCACGATTGGTATTAAGGAATACACCCGTCATCCACGCAATTAATACACACTAATCAACCGGTAAAAGATAGTTAGGGAGTAAGGAAATCTAAGTAAACACATTTCTCTCCATATAAGTTTCACAACCTTTTTATTTTCAGTTATTTTATTTTATTTGCATTTGTAGTTATTTGGGTTAGTTGACTAGCAACTAATTCCGCCCACTCCTTCAAACCCGAGATTTTATTTGCTTTCATAAAAATATAAAAATACAAAAAGAATCTTCCCTCACCCTTAGACCTATTAGAGTAGTTTTTCAATCCTAACGACACTATTCCCCTAGAGAACGATCAATCCCCCGGTACTTGCCACTACACTATACTACATCGGTCAGGTACACTGCCTGGTGGGGATTGCAAGCCTCTTGAGATCCCTCGAGAGGTAAAACCTGTTGTAAGGTCGCAAAACCACACATCAAACAAGAAACCGGATCTACAAGAACAAGGTATAAACCCTAAAGTGGGTTTAATATGGATCGACCTACACAAAAGTCGAATAGGGAAATCACACAAGCTAAAGGAAGCTTGTTCTTCGTTCTTGTACACACGTAATACTAGCGTTTCAATGGGAAAAGCTAGGTTCTAAGTTCACAAGCAATCAAACACTTATGTGATTTATTAGAACCGAAAATCCCAAGGAATGGGGTTTAGGGTTCGGCCAAAGCACAAGAAAGAGGAGAAGAAGAAGTTAGATTGCTAGGAATTAGGATTAGTAAATTAGAAACACAAATGGTTTGTATTTATAGGCAATCCAAACTTCCTCACCAAGCAAACAAACCGAAACCCTAACCCAAAGGGTGGGTTCGGCCGATCCAAGCCCAAGGAGTGGGTTCTAGATCCTTCTATCCTTCTTATTACATAATTGGTGCTTTAACTTAGCATTTAACGACCGTTAACTAACCTCGTTAAATACTAACGACCGTTAAGTATTTATTTTGTGAAATGAATAAATAAATCATAAAACTATATTTAATTATTCAAACCATTGAGACTCTTACGTATTGTGTGCAATCCCGAAGTCTCGGGTTCGAAACCGGAAATACATATATTAATTATTATCCATAAACTCTAACAGCTCCCACTTGGATATTTATTAATATAGTAATGACATGGGTTAGTCTAGCTTAACACCCCCATATCGACTCGAGTATGGTTTTCCTGGAAAAACCACATGATGATATAATCATTGATGAACTCAAATAAGTACATTTTATTACCATCATTTATCCTATTTATTTGACTTGTTTTATTATATTATCTGTGAGAATTGATACGTTAATGTTTACTTTTGTAATTCTCAGGTAAAAACAAGCATTTGGTGAAACTTGGCGATTTTGGACTAATTATGGAGCAAAACAAGCAAGAAGTTAAGAGTCTACTGAAATGTACAAGATCAAGACATTCTGCTCCAGATACGCCGCATCTTGCTTATTACATACGGCGCATCACTATCAAGATTTCACAAGATACGATCCAAGATACAAGAGGACATGCGCCGCATCTATAAATGGAGTTACGCCGCATCTTCTGGCGGTGTACGAATATTCCTGAATATATTAATCTTGGACCCCACGCGAAGTTAAGTCAATGCGCCGCATCTTACCCTCAGACAGAAACTATAAATACCCCAAAGTCAGACGAGAGAAAGAGTTCGACAGTTTTAGAAGACCGAAGTACAGAAACCCTAGGACGAATTCAGTCGAAGTAGCAGCACAAGACACACCTTGAACGAAGATACAAGAGCTGTAAGAAGGTCCTGCATGTATTTAATTCATTAAGTAGTTTTGTTTTATTGTGTTAGTAAACTTTAATTCATCAGGATTGATGTCTTTGGTGACTTTTATTAGTGCATTGATAACCTCTGTGTCTAGCTGAGCGTTGATCGGGTCGCCATGCCTCTGCCCTCGCCTATTTATTAGATCGCCTATGCATTCTATCGTCTGTAGAAAAGTAGGAAGAAAGATAAATAGGATAGTCATAAGTAATCATTAAGGGTTTACTCGCCGATAAGATTAGAACCAACGAGAAAGGACTTAATCTCGGTGCGTTGCATCGAACTATACACTTCATATAAAACTAGCAATAAAACAAGTGACAAGCTACTTAACTATCAGGACAGGTCTTCTTATTGTCTCGAGTATTTATCTGTGTACGTGTGTGCTATTCGCTGATTCGTGCCTATAGGTTAGTTTATTATTTAATTGCAACCAAACCGTGCCAGTCTCTCAGGCTGAACCCCCTTGCGTTAAATTAGGTTGTATAGCTAACTTAAGATATTAAAATACTGATTAGGATAACTAGATAATACGTTCCACTCTTAGTGATCGACACTCTACTTACCATTATATACATACTGACCAGGTACACTGCTCGTTAAAGTGTGTGTGTTATTGATAAGTCGGCTAAATATAAATTTAAAACTTGAATACTGCTAAAACCACAACGACATACCGTGGGTATAAATTAGAGCATACGCACACGCACACATCAATCATCATACTTATCCTTTTGTTTCTAATACCGCATTAATATAGATATGGATCTAGGTCATTCGATAATTAACAATATATAGTTTCTATTTTATCAATTAATTGATCAAGATTACCAAAACATCTGAACGTCTTCCAAATAGACTTTGGGCGTGCGCACGCAAACATCTTGTCAACCCTACGAGTGGCCAAGCAGTATTAAACTTCAACACAAATTTGAAGGAACAAATCCTTTCTCGACTACGAGCGTAACCCTTAGATTTCACATCACCTACGAAAATAGCCCTTATAACCACCTGTTACGGATAACGTTAGACTATCTTACAGAAAATGAGCTACATCCTTGGCAGTTACCTGGTATCTCAAGTCTGAGGATAAATATTCATGATTTACTTAATGACAAGGATCCATAAAGTATAATCATGTGGTTAGGATAAGTCATATATTCAATTTATCCAATATTGAATATCATGTGAATTTGGCATGCCCTCGCAACAATATACTTAAGTATATTTTACCAACACTTCACATTTGTCTTAATTCAATAATATTCCCATATTATTGATTGACAACGGACTATTTAGAATAACATTAATTATTCACGGATTTAAACATGCAAAAAATGGGACACAATATTATAAATGAGAATAAACGTAACCAAAACTTTATTTCATTAAAATAATAATTGTTTACATATCCCTTATCCAAATACTAATCACAGATTTACATGAAACTACTGGCTAAACGAAGACCAATACCCTGAGCATGTCGAGTAAACGTTTCCTTAGGTAATGCCTTCGTAAAAGTATCAGCCAGATTGTCATCTGTGTGAACTTTGAGTGCATTGATCTCTCCTAGTTCAACTTGTTCTCGAACATAGTGATATTTTTATGAAAGTGTCTGGCGCCCTTCATAACTCCAGGTTCATTGGCGAATGTTATTGCGGCAGAGTTGTCGCAATACATATTGATAGGTAATTCAATTGATGGCATCACTCCAAGATCCGAAATGAATTTCCTTATCCAAACAGCTTCCATTGCAGCTTCCGATGCAACAATATACTCAGATTCTGTAGCAGACATCGCCGTTGTACTCTGCTTCTTGCTCTTCTAGTCTACAGCTCCTCCATTGATGACAAAAACGTAACCCGTCTGAGACTTCGTATCATCTTTATCAGTTTGAAAGGACGCATCGCAGTAACCTGTAACATTCAGTTCTGCGTCTGGATTTCCCCCGAACACAAGAAACATATCTTTAGTATTCCTTAAATACTTAAGAATGTTCTTAACAGCATGCCAGTGATCTTTCCCTGGATTCTGCTGGTAACGACTGGTCAAATTTTGTGCGAACGCCACATCTGGCCTTGTGCATCTAACTGCATACATGATAGATCCTACTGCTGAAGCATATGGAACTTTCTTCATGTGTGCCACCTCTTCAGGTGTTGAAGTACATAGTTCGCTACTTAAGCCATGTTCTACTTGCATGGGCAAATATCCCTTCTTGGAATTTTGCATATTGAATCTCTTCAATATTTTATCCATGTAAGCACTTTGGCTTAATCCAATTAACCGCTTAGATCTGTCTCTATAGATCTTGATTCCAAGGATGTAAGCTGCTTCTCCTAAATCCTTCATGGAAAAACATTTACTTAGATAAGACTTAACTTCATTAAGACTTGGTATATGATTTCCCATGATTAATATGTCATCGACATATAGGACAAGAAAAGTAGTGTTACTCCCACTAACTTTGTGGTATACACATGGCTCATCGAAATTTTGAGTAAATCCAAACTTCTTGATTTCCTCATCAAATTTCTTATTCCATTGCCTGGATGCTTGCTTCAATCCATAAATGGATCTTTGAAGCTTGCATACACGCTCAGGAAATTGTGGATTCACAAACCCCTCAGGTTGAGGCGGTTTTGACATCCATCTGCCAAATCTCATAGTCATAGTAGGCAGCTATGGCTATAAGAATCCTAATAGCTCTAATGTCAGCCACAGGAGAAAATGTCTCCTCATAGTCAACACCGTATGTTTGGGTAAAGCCTTTAGCCACCAAACGAGCTTTGTAGGTGTGTACATTGCCATCCATGTCCGTTTTCTTTTTGAAGAGCCACTTACACCCAACTACCTTAGCATTGGGAGGAAGGTCTACTTCAATCCAGACTTTATTGTCTTTCATGGATTGCATTTCCCCATCCATAGCAACCTGCCATTTATCCTTCTCAGGACTATTAATGGCAGCCCTATAACTAGTTGGCTCATCAAGATCCCCTAGTATAGTTTCCTCACACTCTACGTTTAAACATAGACGTTCAGGAGCTCTTACAGATCTTGAAGATCTGCGGATTGGAACCACATCAACTTCAGGTGGAGGACCTAAACTTTCAGGTTCCACAGGAAGTATGTTAGTGCCTTCAGAAGGTGACGTATCTTCATGATCATTTTCAAGATCATACACTCTCCCACTAAATTCTTGAGATATTAGATTATCCTCAAGAAAATCGCCATACCTAGCCACGATGACTTTATTTTCTGGTGGGAAGTAAAAGTAGTAACCCTTAGTTTCCTTAGGGTATCCTACGAAGATACACTTAACAGATCTTTGTTGGAGTTTATCAGGTGATTCACGTTTAACAAACGCCTCACAACCCCAGATCTTTAAGTAAGAAAAGTTGGGAGCTTTTCCAGTCCATAATTCATATGGAGTCTTATCAACCTTCTTAGTTGGAATCCTATTCAACACGTGAACATCAGTTTCAAGAGCATAGTCCCAAAAGGATAAGGAGAGAATTGTCAGATTAAACATAGATCGTACCATATCTAACAATGTACGATTTCTCCTTTCAGATACACCATTTTGTTGTGGAGTATAAGGAGAAGTGAGTTGTTGGACAATGCCACACTCAGCTAGATAATCTTTAAACTCTTGGCTTAAATATTCACCACATCTATCGGATCAAAGGGCCTTAATCTTCTTTCCGAGGTGTAATTCTACTTCATTTTTAAAGACCTTGAATGTCTCAAAGACTTCATGTTTATGTTTAATCAAATAAACATAACCATAACGACTATATTCATCCGTGAAGGTCAAGAAGTAGCTAACACCGCATTTTGACACATGTCTAAGTGGACCACACACATCAGTGTGTATCAATCCAAGTAGATCTGTCGCCCTTTCCACTTGATGTGAAAAAAGGTTTCCTAGTCATCTTGCCAGATATGCAAGACTCGCATTTGTCAAACGAATCATCATTGACATCATGTTGCAACTTTTCCATGCGTTTCTTGCCTATATGAGCAAGGCGACAGTGCCAAAGATAAGATGAATCCAAGTTCGACTTGATTCTCTTATTGCTAATGCTATACATAGAATTATTTCCATTGGATACATGGTTTTCCATGTCAACTTCAAACACACCATTTATTGGAATTGCATTAAAGTAAAAAACAGAATTAAAAAAAAAAACGAAATTCCATTATTATTAAATGTGTGATCAAAACCATTATCCAATAATAAAGAAACTGAAATAACACTTCTAACAATAGACGGTGCAAAATGACAATTGTTCAATACTAGAATTAAACCCGAAGGTAAAACTAAATCAAATGTCCCTATGGCTTCAACTTCTGCACGTATGTCATTGCTCACGTACAGGTAGCATTCTCCATAGTTCAGCTTCTTAGCTCCTCTAAGCCCTTGCGATGTATTACAAATGTGAGTACCACATCCAGTATCATATATCCAGAAATTATGCTTACGAGGAAAAGAGAATAATTCAATCATAAAAATACCTGAAGTGCTCGCGCCATTTGCAGCCTTGGCATTTTTATTCTTACGACACTCCTCAAGCAGCAATGGACAATCCCTCTTCCAATGTCCACGAGTGTTGCAGTGGTGACAAGCAGCCGTATCCTTCTTGGGATAATCCTTCTTGTGAGGAGGATTCTGCTTCTTGGGCTTCTGCTGATAGGTCACAATCTGCTTGCCCTTGTCAGCTTTAGCTTTCCATTTCTTGTTCACTTGTTGCGGTTTACTGGGCTTAGTGATCCGACCACCTCCTATTGCCATCACAGCAGGTGTAGATGCCTTCTTTGAGAGTCCCTTCTCAAAGTCAATAAGCATTGCATGCAAATTAGATACTGTCTTCCCCTTGCAATGCATATTGAAGTTGCGCACAAACTCACCATACAATTCCTCATTGAGGGATCGATTGATGAGGCCAACTTTTACATCTTCCACGTACCCGCATCCGAGTGTGTCTAATTGGTCAAGATATCCTTTCATCTCCAATACATAGGCATTTACGGATTTAGTTGCATCCTGCTTACACTTGGCCAATGTATCTAACAAGTCATATAACTCTGCCGTTGCTGGTTTCTCAAACATACGTTTGAGTTCTGCAATCATATCCATCGGACCATAATTCTCAAACTGCTTTTGCAGCTGAGTATCCATCCCCGATAGCATGAGACAAGCCACATCATTGTGCTTGTCATAAGCAGTGTTGTACTCTTCAAGTATTTCATTTGGAGAGTTAGCAGGAGGAGCAACAGGAAGAGGCTCACTAAGATAATCATAACGTTTGGCCATTCTAAGAACAATCCTTAGAGAACGGTACCAATCGTTGAAATTTTTAGTCCCAGTCAACTTCTCTCTTTCAATCATCATTTTGAAAGCAGAGCTCATGTTTGACATGTTCGTGTTGTCGGGTTGGGCCATTCTACAGAAAAAGTTCAAAAGTTAGTACTTTCGATAATTAAACTTTTCAAGAAAATTAAACACCCATGGTAAATTAATTATTTAACCATTTAATTTTCACTGAAAATTAGGATCCAAATTGACGTCGTTTCATCACATCAGCTTTGGCTGCTAGCAATGAAAGTACTCAATAAGGTACGGGTCGTTCCCAATTGCCAATATCAAATTGCAACTCCTAAAATCATGGGACTTACATATTTTGCCAACCTCAGTTGCATAATGTAAGCATGTTTCATCCCCAAATCTTTATGCCTTGACGCCGTTTCATTACATCAGCTTTGGCTGCTAGTAATGAAAGTGCTCAATTAAGTCAACCAACTTAAGAAACTACAAATTGACGTCGTTTCATCACATCAGCTTTGGCTGCTAGCAATGAAAGTACTCAATTTATCCTTTGATTACCATCCTTTTGACCATCACATCAGCTTTGGCTGCTAGTGATGAAAGGATCTAATCTCAGGTGTTTCCGTTTCGTTAGGTGGCATAAAACTTAAATTTAAAGGGTATTTAAGTTTGATGTGTGTAATCAAAATATGTACAAAGATGTCATGCATTCATCTTTGTATCATATGTTTCATAAAACAGTTTACTCATTCGTTACATTAATAAGCTCAAATCATCAAAGTTTTAATTAATGGCGTTGAGAAACTTACAACATTGCCTTAAGATGCTTCGTACGTTATCATGGTGTACTTGGTAAGTCTAAAATTGACGCACAGGCGAGCGGAGAGACAGAATGGAGTCTCTTTAAGGCCACAATTTAATGCGAAACCAACCTTATACCCACTTTATAGTTTGTCAATTTTAGGTCCGCCTGTTAGAAATGAAGCTGAGCGATATTTACGTGAATTGGAATAGACAACTAATATGCGTATAACGCAGGGACTGTTAATGTAATATTAGGAAAGTTGTCTTGTAAGTCATATAAATACCCCTCAAGTCTCCACTTGAGGGGTGTGGCTATGAAACTTATCTTATCATATCAATAATATCCAAGTTTTACTCTCCACCTTCTCTCTACATTCTCTCACTAAAACTAACATGGATCTCTTCTATTTTCATCAACCTCGTCCTCCAGAACACGATTCTTGGTTGTATCAATTGGTATCAAGAGCTAACCGGGGGCGAATCGTGGTGTGTTTGAGGTAAAAAATGTGATTTTTTGGTGTGTTTGATCTCGTTCAGTCGAGTTTTCTAGGTTTTTTGTTCCAAAAATACCCACTGTTGCGTTTTTTGATCTTCAAAAACGTGGCTGTTTGTGGGTTTTTTTTTTTTTTTTTTTTTTTTTTTTTTTGTTGAAATCGTACACATTTTGATGATCAAAGGTTGTGTTTGTCCTGTGTTCTATCGACTTGGCTGAGGAAGGTTAGCTAGTTTATCACTTAAATCTTGGCTAGGAAGAATAGATTTTTGGTTTGTTCTTATCTTCTTTGATCGAAATTCATCAAACAATCTTGTATAAGATTTGTTTTTGGATTCATTAAGTGATAGATTTGATTGATTAAAGTTGGTAGAAGTTGGTGAGTAGGTAAAGAAAATCCTACAAGGTGTAAGAAGTCAGTGGGTTAGTAGAGGAAAAGGACAAAAAGTTGGTAAACACTGCAGACTATCGAAATTGGCTGCTTCAGCGTTTTATCGTAATTCAGTGGAATCAGCTTTTTTATCGCAATTCAGTGGAACCAGATTTTATCAAAAATCAATTCCAATATTTCTATCGCAATTGGGCTTGAGCAGATTTATCGCAAATTGATTTCCGACAATTCTATCGCAATTCGAATTGCGATAAAATTATCGCAATTGGCACTTTGGCAGATTTATCGCAAATCAACAAAACAGACCTATCCGAGATATTTATTCCAATTGCGATATCGGACAACTTAAGCCAATTGCAGATATATATAGAATGTCATTTTATAGAATGTCATTTTAAAGGAGATACGTTGTAGGCCAAAAATATCATTTGTGATTTTGGTGGATGGACGAAGACCTAGTTAACTATCACTTAAAGGAGATACGTTGTAGTACTCAGTGTCGCACAAAGATGTGGATAATTCGATAGAGGTTCATATACAGTTAAGGAAGGATGGATGGGTATATGAAATGACCTATGCTTTAAGGAGTTACGTTGTAGTGCTCAGTATAGGTTCTTAGTCACACAATCGTGCAAGTTTAAGTCACAAGTCTGGGTTACTTTACTTCATTTTCAAGTTTGTAATATCGGGTTGTCTCCATACGTGGACATTTACTATTAGCCAGAGGACGAGAAAAGAGGTTTGATAAGAGATTGATCTAAAGAGAATTGTAGAGAGAATAGTTATCGACATCCACTCATGGGGTATTGATTTGTATGTTGCTTCTAGTTGATATGTCTATGTACACATATATAGGATGAGTCCGAAAGATCGTCATCATCCTGGAGGGAGAAATGTGTACATCGGGGCTTTTATTGAAGAATTGGAAGCATTCTAAGTGAGCTGAAGATGTCGATATGATGCTACCCAAACAAACCTGTGAAGAAGTTACAGATTATCAGTCTATGATCCATTTTCCGATGTGCAAGAGACTAAAGACAATCTGGGCAAGATTTCAGAGAAACTTCTTCTACAAGCATCATGCTATATCAAACGGGTTGTCAATTTGGGAGGGAGCATGTAAAAGAAAATGGCTTAATAATTGGGAGGGAGTAATAACCCAATTAGATCATTACAGTGATTCGGCAAGTAATTCAAGCAAGCTGAGAAAGATACGAGAAGATCAAGAGCTGTGAAGACATCCTCAAAGGAAACTGCTCTACTTCAGCATTGCATTCATCATTGTTATGTACTTGTTAGGAATCATTGTAACCAATTCACGTATATCTCCAGCTGGAGGGAGATTGTTAGAAATGAAGTTGAGCGATATTTACGTGAATTGGAATAGACAACTAATATGCGTATAACGCAGGGACTGTTAATGTAATATTAGGAAAGTTGTCTTGTAAGTTATATAAATACCCCTCAAGTCTCCACTTGAGGGGTGTGGTTGTGAAACTTATCTTATCATATCAATAATATCCAAGTTTTACTCTCCACCTTCTCTCTACATTCTCTCACTAAAACTAACATGGATCTCTTCTATTTTCATCAACCTCGTCCTCCAGAACACGATTCTTGGTCGTATCACCGCCGCTTCGACCACTTTTGTACAATCGCATCAATTAATTAAACACTTATGATTTTCTTGCTTAAAACAATTATGTAGTAAATTATTAATTGCTAGTCTCGCCTGGGAGCAAATTACCGTGCGAAGCGAACCACTATCGGCACATAAGACTTGACAATAAATAATTTTACCACAAATGTTTCATAGTTATTAGGTTCATTTATTTTTATTCAAAAAATTACTTTCTTTGATGTTTACAATCCATCATAATTAAACACAAAGATCAAGTAATTAAAAAAATAAACAAACACTTAATAACACATATATGATCATTAACAATATCATATAGCCACATGCAAACCTTTTGATAAATCGTATTAATAATTTCTATGTGAATTTTTAATGTATGTAATTAATAAAACTCCTATTGGTTTTCGAGCTCATTGTGCCCAATGGTCCACAGACGCCAAATAACTTGGCCGCGTAAGTTTAATTATTAAATACCACATTGCACATAACCAAGTAATTAATATATTTAATTAGGGTTTTCCCTAATTTTAGATTTATCTTAAAAAAACATGTAGCAATTAAACACAAAATATTCCATGACAAAACATGCAAGATTTTGTCATGGATCTCATATTGCACTTATAATCATGTAGCACATATTATCAAGTCAATATTGTACGCATTCTTAATTAATGACATCACAATGTACTCATTAATTTACACATAAAAGTTTACATGCAATCCTAGAGTTTCTACAATTTTATCAATACCAAAACCCTAAAAAAAATTATGGGTGTCGACCCATAATTGATGAAAATTAGGGTTTACTAAAAAATTAAAACCCTAGATCATAAAAGCATGTAAAGTTCCAATTTTTATGTGTTTAGTAATTAATTACATGTTTTAAACGGGCTCATGATGCCACTGTTGGAATATTAGAATCATAAAACTATAAACTAATAACCACATAACATCAAAGACACGTAGCGGAATAAACAAGATCTACAAAACATGTAATTAATTAACTAAACATAAAAGAGATGCGTACCTTTAGGTTTCTAGCAAGAACAAGAAACCGGATCTACAAGAATAAGGTATAAACCCTAAAGTGGGTTTAATATGGATCGACCTACACACAAGTCGAATAGGGAAATCACACAAGCTAAAGGAAGCTTGTTCTTCGTTCTTGTACACACGTAATATTAGCGTTTCAATGGGAAAAACTAGGTTCTAAATTCACAAGCAATCAAACACTTATGTGATTTATTAGAACCGAAAATCCCAAGGAATGGGGTTTAGGGTTCGGCCAAAGCACAAGAAAGAGGAGAAGAAGAAGTTAGATTGCTAGGAATTAGGATTAGTAAATTACAAACACAAAGGGTTTGTATTTATTGGCAATCCAAACTTCCTCACCAAGCAAACAAACCGAATCCCTAACCCAAAGGGTGGGTTCGGCCGATCCAAGCCCAAGGAGTGGGTTCTAGATCCTTCTATCCTTCTTATTACATAATTGGTCCTTTAACTTAGCATTTAACGACCGCTAACTAACCTCGTTAAATACTAACGACAGTTAAGTGTTTATTTTGTGAAATGAATAAATAAATCATAAAACTATATTTAATTATTCAAACCATTGAGATTCTTACGTATTGTGTGCAATCCCGAAGTCTCGGGTTCGAAACCGGACATACATATATTAGTTATTATCCATAAACTCTAACATTAACTGTTATAAAAGGTTGCATTCACTTGTTTGTTGCAAATGGACGTTCCAGGGAAGAAACTACAGAAAAGTGGGAGTATGAATTTTGGAGGATGGATGGTGACGGTACCAGTTGGTCGAAGGTCGCCTATTGTTCACCTGCACAAAGACATTACGAGAACTTAGATATGGAAGACTTTGAAAGAAGCCTTAAGCTGCAGCTTTACCAATATACAAAATGGTTTCGTCCAACTAAAATTTCATACGTTGAGACTCTTGTGTCACCAGGTGCCTAACGATCAAGTGAAGATCAATAAATAATCTTTATAACTTTTTATCCTAATATATATCTATGTTTTATTCTTCTATCGTCCTAGTCTTTAATACTGCAATCTAGCTACTCCTAGTTATGTTACTTCACATTTTGTTTCCCCATTTAGGTGTTTATGTTGTATTGTCCTTATATTTGTGCGTCAATATCATAGAGCGCGCATATATCATCGTGAGTTCTTATCTATTTTTAATAAACTTAGAACATATTTAATGATGATAAATACAATAAGAATTACATAATTTTTGCACCTACCTTTTGAATGGATGTGAAACCTGGGAATTCACTCTTGATGCCTCAAGACTCTTCACTGTGAAAACCTTGCGTACGTAAACATATATATAGAAGGCTGCCTACTAAAGTTAACCTCGATTATAGAAGGATCAACCTAGACTCTATCTGGTGTTCAATATGTAATGAAGATAATTGAACCGAAGACCATGTGTTTGTCTCATGCCCCATCACTCAAGCCATATGGAAGGATGACCTCTCAAGGTGGCAGATTTTGGGTGTGACTGTCACCGCTCTTGAGGCCCAAGTTAAAAAAAACTTTTGATACAGTGGTCAATGCGTCTTTGCGGTCTCTATGGAGCTTTAGGAACATAACTCTCTTCGACTTCAAACGGCCCCAAAAACATCTACTGCTCAATGATATTAAACTGAATTCTTATACTTGGTACTCTAGTAGGAGTAGAAATGTTTCGATCAATTGGTTTAGTCATCCATGCTCTTTCCCAACATTTGTAAATTTTTTCTACCTTTTTCCCAGCTTTAATTCTAATCACCGTTTAAGGAAAAAAAAATGTTATATATAAAACTAAAATACCACTTTCCATGCTAACAATGATTCAATACTTGTTAATATGGAATAGAAGAGTACGTACTCAAACTTTCCTGTTTGTAAAGATACGAAAGATATATCATAAATTGTCAATATATCAACTTCCAAGTTCTAACAAATTAAGATTAAACAAAAAATATTATCCCTTTTGTATTTATATATTCAGTTTCCATACATCAATCCTATCTCGCCTTATATATACTAAACAGATGGGTAACACGAAACCATGATATCCCAACTATGAACAAATCTAGAACCGAACCTCTTTACTCATGCGTTTGCGCCATAAAGCAGAAGATGAAATCTCGCATGCTTTTAATTTGTCTCCGTTATGGAAGATAGGTTCATGCAAAAAGCTGTTTTTATATGTCACTGTGGTTACAAATCACAATTCAAATTATAAACCAATGATTCTCAAAAAGGACTAATCATTTTGACAAGCATGTAACCTTAACCAAGTCAGCAAAACTACAACCTCAATTAAGTTAGCTTATAAGGCCGCTCGGAGTGGGCAAATTTATAGGCAAAATTTATCCCCATACCGCCGGCTACACCGCCACCGACCCAAAATTTATGGTGAAAATTTATCACCAACGGCTTCTCATACCGGTGGCTAGGGCTGGCAATTTTGACACGAAACTTGTTAACACGACACGACACGACCTGTTCTTAACAGGTTCGTGTCTTAACCTTAACAGGTTTCGTGTCTTAACAGGTCAGACCTGTTAATATTCGTGTCTTAACAGGTCAGACCTGTTAAGATTATAATATATATAAAGTACGAGTACCTTATCCTCATTTCAGATTTTCTTATCCTCATTTCAGTAATATACTCCCTCCTCTCACTTTCTTATCCTCATTTCAGATTTTCTTCTTTCCCCAACACAAATAATATACTCCCTCCTCTCACTAAACCCTAGCCGCCACCACCATCACTGCCACTCACAACGCCACACCACCACCACCAAAATACTCACCACGACCTCCTCTTCAACTATCTCTACCACACGTGCCGTCAAAACGATCTGTATAAGGAGATCTCGGGTAGGTTTTGTTTGTTCATTTTTGTTTCTTGGTTATAGATCAGTAATGGATCTATTTTATTCTTACTCATTATATCCTATTTTGATTTGATAGATATATTCTCCTTTGTTTGATCGATACTATTATTCATATCGTATTGTCGAATCAATGTTAATTAGTTATTGTGGTTGTGGTAGTTGTTTTATGTAATCGTTATTGTGGTGGTTGTTTTTATTTTGAAAGATCTGGTTAATTTATTCTCCGTTGAAAGATTTGGTTGTTTTTATTTTGTAATCGTTATTTATGTATCGAATCAATGTTAATTTATTCTCCGTTGTATTTGGTGCCAGAGAATATAATCCTTAAAATTAGAAACCCTAAAATCGTTGGATTGCATATGTGACATTGGGTTCTGTAAGCTAACAGTTGGATTGCATATGTGATTATGTGACATTGGTTCTTATTCATTCATATGTGAATTTGTGTTTATATTGTTGTTTGTATATGAAGAGCCTTTAGGTAGTTTATAGTTGCGGTTGGCCAGTTTTTAGTTGAATGACTTTGGTAGTACAACATATCAGTTTCCATTTTGTTTTTCCTTTCATTGGTAAGTATCTTTCAACTAATTATATGGCCTTTTAAACAGCTGGCACGCAACGAATTATGTGAGAAAGGGTAGGTTGGATTGGCCTGAGGGTGCAGCCTCAAGAGAAAGTATCAAAGTTGTCCTGAAGCTACCTCACATTCAGGTGACTAACAATTTAAGACATGATCTTTTTTCTTTTGGTTTTGTATAAGCTGAATGCACATTTCAAAACCTGATTATGCAGCACGTGGAGTCGTGGACCATTCATGTTGTCACCGTAGTCGCTTTCCATAAGGTAAAGAGCACAACTTTGTTTTGGTTATTTCTATTTGAATGCTTTTAATTTTAGAGCATAAAAGAAGTTACGCATAATTCATTATTATATTTCTTCTAAGTTCTAACAGATGTTGTGTTCATGTTGCGATTTATATTCCAACTTGATATTTCTGATGATAATTTATAGTATGCTCTGTTCTTGGGGTGAATTTAAAATTGTATGCACATACATGGCTAAACTCTGGTAGACTCGTACCATCACATCATCATTTCAAGTGTCACGAATTGCAACATATTTTATTAAGCCCATAGAAGTTGAATTCTTCAATTTATAAATACATATATCTGTATAATGATCTTGGCATGCTTTATCCAAACTTATAACTGATTATGAACTTTTATGTGATGCAGGTACTTGATTACAAATTGATTATGCAAATCTTGCAAAGAGTGTTTGGAGCAGTTGTCGTAAGAGTGTTTGGAAGATACGTAAGAGTGTTTGGAAGATACGAGTAAAGGCGTCGGAATTGATATTATGATTGATATATATTTGTATTAATTAAGAGTTTTATGTACTTTTGTAATGTTAAGATTTGTAAGAGCTTTTGTATTGTAAAGGATTTTTTTTTAAAGTTTTGTAAGAGCTTTTGTATTGTAAGAGCTTTTGCATGTTAACAGGTTTGTTAACAGGTCTTAACAGGTGCACCTGTTAATTTTCGTGTCGTGTTCGTGTTTGAGAAAAATGACACAATTAGTTAACATGTGTTCGTGTTTGACCTTAACAGGTTCGTGTGACCTGTTATGCCAGCCCTACCGGTGGCCATAAATTCAAAAAGAGAACGTTGGTAGTGACTTTGGGAGGACCAAAAAAAAGTGAACGTTGACAATTAAAAAAAATGAACGTTAGGTAGTTTAAAAAAAAATCCCTATATATATTTTCAACCCAAAATTTATATTCTTTCAACCCAAAACACACACAACAACTAAAAACTCTTCCATGGATTCAAGAAAACAATAAAATGTTTCATCCGGGTTAAAAGTCGAGGCCGAGGTGTTCGAAATCAAGTTGCTCCTCCACCGAGTCACCAAGGTTACTACCCTCAACCACCGACTCCCCAAGCTTACTACCCTCAACCATCGACTCCCCATACTTACTACCCTTAACCATCGACTCCCCAAGCTTACTATCCTCAACCATCGACTCTCCAATCTTACTACCCTCAACCACCTCCACCGATGCAACCAAGGGAATACGTGATCGATCAAACGGCGGAGCTTGACTTTGATCCGATGCTTAACTATCGAGTTGAAGTTGTTCCCGAAACACAAGAACTTCCTAACGGTATTTTTTTTTTCTTTTTTTTTTACATTCGGTTTATTTTCTTTTTTACATTCGATTTTTTTTTTTAATTTTTTTACATTCATTTTTTTTTTTTTTTTTACATTCGTTTTTTTTTTTTTTTTTTTTTTTTTTTTTTTTTTTTTTTTTTTTTTTTTTGTTTTGTTTTTTACATTCGTTTTTTTAGATGATGACGTTCAAGAAGTGCAAGATGTTCCGACAAAGAAAGTGAAGAAACGAGCGGATAAAATCCCTTGGTCTCAAGAGGAAGAAGAAGCTTTGGCTAAGGCGTGGATTCATATCTCGACATGTAGAGTAGTCGGGAATGAACAACATAGAGACAAGTTTTGAGAACGGATTTTAGAGCATTTCGCGTCACTCATGAATGGAACAACTCGAACTCATCATAGTTTAAACACAAAGTGGAATACAATGAACACGGCCATGGGTGTATTTAACGGCTTGTACCACCAATCGGTATTTTTTAAATTCGGTTTTAAATTATATATATATTTTTTTTAATTCGGTCCTTTTTTTTTCATTTGTATTTTTTGTAGGCTCGTCTACGGGAGAGCGGATGCAATGATATGGACGTTATGAAGAACGTTATGACTGATTTTAGCACGAAAATGCGAAAACCGTTTACTCACCAAGCGGCATGGGCGGTGGTCAAAGACCAAGCTAAATGGGCAGAACAAAAATGTGTTACCGGGACATCTTTCACACATTCCGACAAGCGAAGAAAGTCATCCGAGGGGGGAACTATGAGACGGATAGCAACGATCCCAATAATGTCATCCCGGATTTGAATGAGGACTCAACCCCCACGCGTTCAAGAAAAGGGGAAAAAAAAAAGGTTGATGAAATGTCGTCAAAGGCGGATAGTGTTGTTGAGACCGTCAACTCATATGCGGAAATGAAGAAAAAAATGATAGCGGATATCACGGAGAAGACACAACAACTTTTGGACATCCAAATTCAACAAGCTACTAACAAGACGGAGAGGCAAGACTTCAAGTACTACATGGAGCCGCATGACCACATCGAAGATCCGATTATGTTGGAGTGGGTAAAGAACAAAAAACGCCAACTCGCGGCAAAATATGATTGGCCATGTAATTTCTAGATATTTATTAGTTCTAGTTTTAATTTCTGTTATCGTGTAATAGACTTTTTTTATGTCGTATTTTTATTTTTATCATGTAATGGACTTTTTTTATGTATTAGTGAAATGGTATGTTGTTATTAAAAATTGTTTAGTTTAAATATTAAAAAGAAAAAAAGGAAAAAAAATTAGGAGGTATGAGAATTTATCGGGCGCCAGTGGATTAGGTTGGGAGGTATGAGAATTTATGGGAATGAGTTGACTGAAGTTTATTGGTTCAATTTCTGATGTATGATAAATTCAGAATCACCACTCCTAGTGCCCTAACGAATTTGACATGAACTTACATTTATTTCGGCGAAACATGCACCAAATTAGCTTAAAAAGTAAATGTGCCAAATGGGTTGAAGAATCAAACACATTGAAAGTTGCCAAATGATATATTTAAAGAATATATTTACTTTCAATTATATAAGTATATATTAAATGGCATCGGATACTACGTCGTTTCACGTCGCTTTTTCCCGCCAAAATTTGGCCCCAAAACCTTAGCCCATTTTAGCCCAAACCTTAAACGCTTTATGCAATAGCAGCCGGCCCCATCCCATTTTTTTCACACAATTTGGAATCATTCGGCAACAAAAAAGAAAGGAGATGTAGACACAGAAAAAGAAGGGCCCCATCATTTGACATAGAAGAGAATATATCATTATATATATATATATATATATATATATATATATATATATATATATATATATATCAATCATTTTATTCATATATATATATATATATATTAAAAGATGTAGGTGGACGTAAAATTGCGGGTGCTTAATTTACCAAAACCGTAAATTTACAAACTTTTTTTTATACAACATACGTAATATAAAACGTACAACATATAACAACGAAATACTTAACAAATACAAATACCATCCCAGCTCCTCATTAACTTTCATAGAAATATCAAAACATATATACCACAACAAAAAAACCCGCCCCGCCGCGAACATTATAAAGAACTGCAACGCAAAAATAACCCCGCAGTCGAACGCCATTATTGTGTAAATATTTTGTATCAATTACTCTTATTGCTGCTATGTATCGAGTTTAAAAGGACTGCTGTTATTACTACCATGTTATGATTTTGCCCATTTCTTTGCATTACTTTGATCCGGAATGTGATTCAGATTTCATGACCTTTTAGCTATTCGAAATAAACCAAATACAACGACAAAAAAACGAATGCATTTACAAACATCCCCTGTTAGTGAAAAAACGGCCTCGCCACATACCTTTGATAAACAATATTATAACCAAATACAATGAAAAAAAACCCCGCCAGGCCGCAACGCGGCCGGCCGACGCCATGCTTGCCAAATGTGTATTATTTAAAGAATGTAGTGGTATATGCTATTCATAAAAAAATCCATTAAAAATTGGACCAAAATATGTTTGCAGTTCAAGCGCGCCTGTACGGAAAACTATCCAGCCGTCCTGCTCATTTTGCCACTTCTAACCAATATTCTAATTCTTATTTCTTATATTTTTGAAATGTGTTATTTGAAGCAAAAGTACTTTTCATATTTTTTTTCTTAGTCGAAACGTTAATGCCCTGAAAAAGAAATTGGTTGTTTACATTAGATTATAGCATAATGAATCATATAGTACACAAGTCCTGGATCACCCGTGTTGTGTGGGACCGTGAGTTATGATGTAGGGCGTGAGCCTTGGAACTTCGACACCCTTTGCCACAAAGGCCACAAGTATATAGCTTAGAAGGCGCATTCAACTTATTCTTTAATATAAATAAGAGTAAATTACACGGATGGTCCTTGTGGTTGGCGTTGACTTTCACGTATGGTCCCTTGACTTTTTTTTTTTTTGCACTCCTGGTCCCTAACTCAGAAACTACTAACACAGATGGTCCCTTGACCAAATGTTCGTTTGGTCAAGGCGTTAAGTTGGCTAATGTTGAGGGTATTTTCGTCCATTCACTGTAGCATCTCTTTGCCCTCTCAAAAACACAATGAAATCACTCTAGCTCTAAAATTTAAACACACAAATCACAATATCAAAAATCCACACAAAAATCATCAATCATCAATCACAAGAAGAAGCTTTGCAATTTCAAGCTACACAATTTCAAAAGCTCGGATGACCGTTGCTTTAGTGTCGCGTTGCAGCCACTTTGAATCACAAGAAGAAGCTTTGCAGCAAGTCCACCATTGACTGCAGTAGCAGCGGATTCTTCGGGCGAAAGCTTGCAAATTTCCCACAAAATCGATAATGCATACTGCGTACAACTCTCAAACATTTTCATCAACAATTTTACCAAATTGGGAATCGTACTCGCACAATTCTTGAGAGCCAAAGCACCTTCTGGAATCGAAGACAGAACTTCAAGAACATATAAAGTTAACTTTAAACATTCTGAATTGAAATGAGACAACATTTCAACCAATTGAGGAACACCCCCAATGCTAATAATCGAATTCCCTAACGATTTTTGTGAACTTGTAATCTTAAATAATCTGATCCATGCCAATATACCATGTGGGTGTCTTCTACCCTTAACCAGTTTCAATACTCCCACTAAAAGACTCAAACTTGGGACAATTTCAGACCCATTAAACAAAACTTCCATCAATTTCATACAATTAATCATGGTGTCACTAGACCCCTCATTCAAAACATCAACCATTAACGAAACCTTAGTTGGATGTAACAAAGTACTTATAGCATCTAAATTCAACTCTAAATTGACCAAAATTGAAATAGCTTCTGACCCAACTGTATGACTATTTAAAGGACCTAATAATGAAGAAATCAAACTTACCCCACCATTATCAACTCAGCTCAGAAGACGCGAAATAAGCTCGGACGTGAGCTTATTACCCACGTTACACGACTCCAAACACATAACCATAACCAAATGATGATACCAATCATACCTTCGTTTAATTTTTATTCCAAAAATCATTTCACAACCCGTTTTATCTCACACCGATTCACACCGAGGTGTGAATCGTTATCTTTTTACAACCTTTAGCTTCATTTTTCATTTCCTAAACACTTACCAACACAAAAAAATAAAATAAAACGAGAGATGAAGATGGGGCGTGGAGTACAAACTCCGCGAGTGAATCTTCAAGTCTTCACAAGGGTGGTGTGGGTGAGGTGTGAGTGAGGGTGTTGGATGATGGTGTCGGCTGCGTAAGGCAGTGGTGGTGGGTTTTGTCACAGGAAACCCTCGATCTGACCTCAAATGTGGTGAGGAATATGAAAAAGATGGTGGTTTATGGTGGAGGAGGTGGTGATGTGGCGGCAGATAAACAAGGAGAGAGGAAGAAATGATATTTGAGGCTTGTGAATATTTTTGGATTTGGTATGACTAGTAATATGAAGATGAAGATGTGGGTGTTTGGACGAAAATACCCTCAACATTAGCCAACTTAACGCCTTGACCAAACGGACGTTTGGTCAAGGGACCATCTGTGTTAGAAGTTTCTGAGTTAGGAACTGTGAGTGCAAAAAAAAAAGTCAAAGGACCATACGTGAAAGTCAACGCCAACCACAAGGACCATCCGTGTAATTTAGAAGGCGCATTCAACCTCTTCTTTTATCTAGCTAGTGTGGTCTGTCTGGTTAAGAAGAGTGCTTCTGTCACTCCTGGAGCTCATGCAATCTGATATTTGACATGCAATGGAATAAGCAAACTATGAATCGTAAGATAAATAAATAACTGAGTACAATAATGGTATATTTCCCTTTAACCTTTTCTTTTTTCAAATACTCCCGATTGAGAGGGTGTTTGGCTTAGCTTATTCAAGAACTTATAGCTTATACAAAAAAGCTATTTCCAAGGTGCTTTTAAAAAAACCTATTTTCGCTCTTCAAAAAGCTAATAACCAGCTTGTTACAAGTGTATAAGCTTCGTGTGATCTAATTGTTAGGAAATTTATAAACGTAATACAAATTGTTTTGTAAAGAATCGTAAGATTACAACAACAGATTGAGGTCTGCGATTAGCTGTGTCCTTAGACAGAAATTCGTCCTATCTAGTACGCATTGTTTAGAGGATACAACAATCAAATCAAGTATGAAACTTGAATCTAGCGAATCTGATATGTTATCAGGATAGAGATGGGTGGGTTTTGTTTTTTTTTTTTTTTTTTTTTTTTTTTTTGTTTTTCTTTTAATAATCAATCAATCGATGGCATGGGGCTGCCTTTTATAGATGTGTTTGTGGCTGTTTAAAGAACCAAACAGACATCATACGTGACACTTGTTAACAATCAATAGTCACGACGGTTCAAACACATCTATGTAATAACTGTTGACCGTTATTTAAAGTACACGTGTGTTAATAATTATACAATGTTTGGTCAACACATTGAATTAAAAATGTTAACCAGTCTATCTTCGGTTAACACATGGAATTAATAATTTTTTTACGTTACAGCCATGGTTATTATAGGGCTAATTACCAAAATGGTACTTGAAAAAAACTTTTTTCAAAAAATGGTAGGAAAATAATGGTCTTTCATAAAAAAGTCATGTGCGAATGTGCAAATGATGTGCGAATGTGCGACTCCATTAGATGTGCGACACATGTCCTATTTTTTAATAATAAAGTACATTGGTAGGTAGTTTTGTCTTATTATTAAATGTGTTAAAAGAATATAATACCCCATCTTTTATATACAATTACTTCACTTACCATCTCTCTCATTTATTTATTTCCTGTCACCCCTATTTTTTTCCAGTCACCACCACCTCGCCATCACCGCCACATATCAACACCACCATCACCATCACCACCTGGATCAACACCTCCCATTTACCTATACATCAACATCTTTTCTTTTTCTTTCCAAATTATTAAAAAAAAAAAAAAAAAATTATAAAGGAAAAAAAAAAAATTTATAAAAAGGGTATTCAAAAAAAGAAAAGGAATTCAGGGATGATGTGGATCGATTATAATAGGCCAGGAATTATTTTCTTTTGTGGATCTAAAAAAGAGAATGGTTCGACTTTACTGAAGTCTAGGATGGACAACAAAAGAAAAGGAATTAGCAAAGACACACCCATTCTCTTTTTTAGATCCGGATCTTAGTTTTTGTGATGAAGATGGATATATTATAATTTTTGTGATGGTGATGGTGAATCTTAGTTTTTTGTGATGAAGATGGATCTTTTTTAGATCCGGATCTTAATTTGGTGATGGTGAATCTTTTTTTGTGATGAAGATGGATCTATTGTGATGAAGATGGATTGGTGAATCTTTTTTGTGATGGTGAATCACATAGACAATTCGTCGAACAGGTGGGGTGCAACAACAAAATCCCAGATAAAAATAGGATATTTTCACGTTTTTAATTCATGGGTATTAAATTAAACAAGAATAATCATCTGGGTATTAGTCAGATTTAATTATTTCAAACTTAAAATCAATATCGGGTGACAATCAAGGTTCTGATCAAATGAAATGAAAAAGATGATATTGTTTTAAGGTTTAAGGTATTGACAATCAAGAATCTTTTTTTGTGATGAAGATGGATCTATTGTTTCAGATCCGGATCTTAGTTTTTGTGATGAAGACGAATTTGTGAATATGTGATAAAGATGAATCTGTGACAAAAAAGGAGATGGGGGTGATGAAGATGAATTAAGTGAGAGAAATTATTGGTGGAGGTATTATGGTCTTTTAACACATTTAATAATAAGACAAAATCGCCTACCAATAGGACACGTGTTGCACATATAATGGAGTCGCACATCCGCACATGACTCTTTTGGGAAATGCCACTAAATATGATTATATTTAGCCATGCAAAATATAATTGCAAGGCCACCATAACCAGTTATTATTCTAGCAATTATTCATGTTCCAACAATACCCCACATTTTCTATTCAAACACCAATAATACCTCACATTTGAATAGAAAATAAGACAATTACTTATTATTCTATTTCCATCAAACATAATATGGCATGCATTAGATTATGTGTCTTTTGGACTTGAACCTATCCTAGTGAGTACATATCAGATCTACTTTGTGGATAGAGAACATAAGTCTTGAACTAGCCATGTTTTTTAGTAAATCGAGACAATAAGTATCACGCATATCATATTTATGCAATATCAGATTCTTACCATTGTGTTCATTTCGGTCGTGAACATATCCTTGTTCATGAGAATTTTAGAGAACTTAGCCATCTGGTTCCCAAAGATGCGACCACACATCAACCTCGTATAGGTAATGCCAAACAAGAATATTCCATAGTATTCCACTGTGAAAAGCCATTAGCATTATTAAGAATTAAAATTCAGCCCTCAATCATCAACGGAAAACACACACAAAAATCATCTTAGGAATGGGCAAACCTGTGTGTTAGTACTTTTTGAGTTTTCCTCAACTAGTTTTCCAATTGAACCTAGACCATGGGATCTCCAATTTTACTAGGTTAGGTTTCCGCCGAGTAGTCCCACATTGTGTTTGCTTTAAGCCCATACCCCTCGATGTAAATATAACTTGTTCTCTGCAAAGGCCTTTTGTCAAAGGATCTGGTATATTTTCCTTTGACTTAACGTAGTCGATGGAAATGATTCCATTTCTTAACAAGTCCTTTATCGTGTTGTGGCGACGTCTTATATGTCTTGACTTGCCATTATAGATTTGATTCTTTGCTCTGGTAAGAGCAGCCATACTATCACAATGTATACACACAACAGTCACAGGTTTTGGCCACAAGGGAATACCCTCTAAAAAGCTTTTAAGTCATTCTGCTTCTTCAGCAGCTTTGTCTAAGGCTACAAATTCTGCTTCCATTGTTGATCTGGTATTCACAGTTTGCTTAGATGATTTCCAAGATACAGCAGCCCCTCCAAGTGTAAATACATAGCCACTTGTGGACTTTCCTTCATTATGGTTGGAAATCCAATTGGCATCACAAAATCCTTCTAACACGGGAGGATATTTAGTGTAATGTAACCCTTAAGCCATTGTATGCTTAAGATATTGAAGCACTCTTACTAGTGCATCCCAATGATCTCTCCCAGGGTTGTGTGAATATCGACTAAGTCGACTTACACTATATGCCAAATCTGGTCGTGTACAGTTCATTATATACATCAAGCTTCCTAATACTTGTGTATATTGTAACTGAGATATGCTTTGTCCTTTGTTCTTCTTGAGTTGAACCTTAGGATCAAAGGGAGTTACAACTGGTCTGTCATCATAATGCCCAAATTTCTTAAGGGTCTTCTCAATGTAATGAGATTGGGTAAGGATGTATCCATTGGAATTCTTTTGAATTTTTATGCCAAGAATAACATCAGCTTCTCCAATGTCTTTCATATCAAATGAAGAATGAAGCATTTTCTTGGTTTGGTTTATAACATCCATATTTGTACCCATAATCAACATGTCATCCACATATAAACATATAATGACAAATGCGTTTTTGTATTGTTTAACATAAACACATTTATCACACTCGTTTATTTGATAGCCGTTTGATAATAGAGTGTTATCAAACTTCTCATGCCATTGCTTTGGAGCTTGTTTAAGGCCGTAAAGAGATTTAACCAATTTACATACCTTCTGCTCTTGACCTTTGACAACAAACCCCTCGGGTTGTTGCATATAGATTTCTTCATCTAATTCACCATTTAAGAACGCAGTCTTTACATCCATTTGATGTATAATCAGGTTGTGAATTGCTGCTATAGCCATTAACATTCTTATAGAGGTTATCCTTGTAACCGGTGAATAAGTGTCAAAGAAATCTTGACCTTCTTTTTGACGGTATCCTTTGGCTACTAAACGAGCCTTATACTTTTCTATGGTACCATCAGGTCTTAGTTTCTTTTTGAAGATCCACTTATGGCCTATTGGTTTGTGTCCCGAAGGTAGATCAACCAATTTCCATGTATTGTTATGCATAATTGAGTCTATTTCACTTTGAATAGCCTCTTTCCAATAAGGTGCTTCTGATGATTCCAGAGCAGCCTTATACGTTTGTGGTTCTTCATTAACAATATAGGTCATAGAATCTGGTCCAAAGTCTTTAGAGACTTTTGCACGCTTACTTCTTCTAGGTTCATCATTCTCTTTTTGAACCTTATAATTGTTGCCTCTTTGACCTTGAGACAATTGATCATCAAATACTCTTTTCCTTTGATTTGAGATTTGTTTCTCTTTATCCTTATAAGAAAAGATATTTTCAAAGAAATCTGCTTCAGCAGATTCTATAATTGTGTTGTTGCTTATGTCCTCTACATTGGATTTATAAACCAGGAACCTCTAAGCAGCACTATTCTTTGCTGGACCGAGATAAACACAATCAACTATTTTTGGTCCAAGTTAGATTCTCTTTGGTAAAGGTATTTGAACCTTTGCCAAACAACCCCACACTTTCATCCTTTTATAAGAAGATTGCTTTCCTTTCCATAATTGTTAGGCACATGCAACACGTTTGAGAGCACAAGATCTTTTCCAGAATGTTGATATAAATAATGCCTAAACACGTTATTAATATTTTTCGATATCTCTACGTTTTGATAATCACAAAATGTAAAATCATTAATCGGAAAATTATGATGTAAACAAGTATTTAGTTGTAAATATCTATTTCTACAACTCAAATCACTTAAGGTATGAATGAACTAATGCTTAATGCATTATATGATCAAAGGAACATTTTCTTAATAACTAGATTTTTTATAAAACATCAAAAACATTTTATATATTTTTGAAAAACATTTTTGGCATTAAATAAAAATGTTTAATCTTTTATAAAAATATGAATTCAAATTTTTAACCAAAATCAGTTAAAATGTTCCAGAAAAACCTTCCCCACAAAAAGACAAAATTGGCCAACGGACAGAAGGGGCGGCCCCCTTAATTTTACTAGGCGGCCCCCTTAATTATTAAGGGGACCGCCCCCTATTTAAGGGGGCCGCCCCCGCTCCAGTAGGCTCCAGCTGTCCAGATTTTTCCCTATAAATACAAGCCTTCTCCTGGATTTTTTCTCAACCCTTTTGCACTAAAACTTTCTGTTGTAGATCTCATTTCATATCTTAAATAAACCTTTGATCATGTAATCTTAAGCATTGGTTTCCAAGTGATCCAAGCTTCCACCATCCAAGTGCAAAAGAAGAATACTTCTATCAATCAAGATTAGAAGTATTACAACTTAGTATCATTTTGTTACTTAAGTTGTGTGTTTAACAAAGTTTGTAAATCATTCATTCATTTGTATGTAAGGTGTGTGTTGTAGATTAGTGTTGTGTGTAAGTAGTGAAGATGTTGTATAAGTAGTTGTGGTATAGAAGTCGTGAAGCCGTGGTGTAGAAGTTGTGAAGCCGTAGCTTAGAAGACATGAAGTCCTTGTGTTGAAGTCATGAAGCCGTAGCATAGAAGCTGTGAAGCGGTCGTGTTAAAGTTGTGAAGTCCTAGTCGTGAAGTCCTAGTGTTGAAGTCGTGAAGCCGTAGCATAGAAGTTGTGTAGCGGTCGTGTCGTAGTCGTGAAGTCCTAGTGTTGAAGTCGTGAAGCCGTAGCATAGAGGTTGTGTAGCGGACATGTTGAAGTCGTGAAGTCTTAGTCATGAAGACATAGTGTTGAAGTCGTGAAGCCGCATCATAGAGGTTGTGTAGCGGTCGTGTTGAAGTCGTGAAGAAGTCGTGAAGAAGTCGTGAAGCAGTCGTGAAGCCGTTGTGAAGTAGTCGTGAATAAGTTGTGAAGAAGTTGTGTTGTGAAGTTGTGAGATTGGTTCTAGCTACGATTAGAACTCGACATTTAGCTTTGTGTCGTTAAACCCGTGTAAGCCAAAGTTGTGTACGGTTTTCTCCGCCATAAGGGAGCTTATTGAAGTTGTGAAGAAAACTCTCGAGCAAGGTGTGCTCGGGGAGTGGAGTAGGGCAAGGAAGGTGTCCTTGTAGCCGAACCACTATAAATCTCTCGTGTCTCGGTTAGATCTTTCAATACCTTATTTATTTCTTTACTTGCATCGTCATTACTTTCATACACATAGGTTTATATAATTGCTAGTATTAATTAGAGGTCGACTTCACATAAAGATCAATTTGAAAATTCATTCAAGAAACCAAAACTTTTACAATCAATTTAAAAGAATACATATATAACTAATAATAAGGTTCAAGTTTTATTTTTCATACAAACTTGAATCTAAGTGTTTTAAAAATAAACAAAGGTTTTCATAATAAAATTAAAAAGACATAAAACTATTCAACCCCCCCTTCTAGTTTTCCACAATTGGTATCAAGAGCCACGTCAATCAAGATCTTTAAATATATACTGTATTTTAAAACTTGAATCGATCTATGGAATTCGAAAAATATCTAGAAGGGGAATCTTTGCTAAAACCACCACTATTTGAAAACTATACTTTTCTTGAATTGAAAAATAAATTTGAAACTTATGTGAAATCAATTGATCTAGATCTTTGGCATGTCATTTCGATTGGTGATTTTGAAAGTCAAACAAAAACATATTTTGAAAGTTAAACAAAAACATATTTTGAAAATCAAACAAAAACGGATTTTGAAACTCAAAATGATTATTTAAAAACTAAGAATAACAAAAATAATGAAGCTAAAATAATTATTTGCAAAACCTTGCCGAAAGTTGAATATGAAAGAATATCTTTCTGTAAAACGGCAAATGATATTTGGAAAAATCTCTTAAACTTTCATCAAGAAAAATGTCAAGCCAAAGATGAGGATTTTGATCTTGTACATGAATTAGTTATCTTAGAAAATTTAATAGATAAACATTTAGATAAAATAGATACATGTGCTACTAGTTCAAATGTTGTTAATGTGGGTATTAACGACGAAGACTACATGAATCAACTCCAAAGTGAACTCAATCCAAAATCATGGAGTGACACAGACGAAGGAGAAGATCATGATCCGTACAAGACATGTTCGGGTCAAGCCACTTCGGTTTAAATAAGATCATCATCTGAGACATTACGAAGAAAAGCTAGGACGTGAGGTAAGTTCTCTATTTAAAATTTCATGTGTAATTACTTCATGCATATAATCTTATTAATGCCTTAGGATATGCTTAGTCTGATAGGTTGCTTTGCCTTTACACTTTAGTTATATTCGTTCTGTGGCTTAATAAACTAGAAACCCTTTAGTTAGCCCCCCTAAGTGTTAGTGAACCAAGCAATCTTCATATTTGGTACTCTTCGATAGGTAAATTTAGGAACTTAATTTCTTCTAAAAAGAGAATGATTACTGGAGAATCTATTGACTAGAAACTCAATTTGACCTAACGGTTGAATTGCTTCTATGTGAGAAGTTGGGTGTGTGTAACCCGTAAAAACGGTCGTGTTTAGCCTGAATTGAGCACCACTAGTAATAGTCTCATACTCATTCTCCAACTTGAATACATTATTCTTCCTAAATATACCTAACAATAGTTTACTGTTATGAACTTTTTTTTTCACTAGAGATTTTCATTCCTAGATTTATGTCATCTTGCGTATATAAAATTTCTAGATGTTTACTTGCTCCTATGTGATTTGACTGCATGCCTTCGTAATTATTTGTTTAGTTGTTGAATGCATTGTCATTATAATAGCTTTTGTTTTTCTCTAACTACTCTGACATGATGTATTTTTGTATTTAGTCATAATAAATGCTTAAATGCCACAGGATATGTAGAAAGAGGTAGCATGTGACAATAGACTTAACCAATGCCCTTAAGCATGAGATCTTTTATAAACCACTATTTTTAAACCTATAATTAATGGGACTTATTTTTAAATTTGCAAAAACTTCACATTTTGGAAAAATGATTTTTCAAAAGATTATGACACATTGCTATTAAACATGTTTCACCATCCTACCTTTCTTTCAAACTTGTGTCCATAATTACGTGTTTATCAAAAACCAAAGATTGGAAAAATATGTTTTCTTTCCTCATAAAAACATTTTGAAACAAAGCCAAAACTATTTCATTAATATACTTTTCACATCCACATAAAACCTACTTTCAAGCATTGTTGAATAATGCCAAAAACATTTCTTTAAATCATGCTTGGTGATCTCATATATGTCATATATACTTGTGTATATGACACTTATAAGTGAACTAAATTAATAATGAAAAATCATGGTTTACTTATTAAAGATCTCACTTGGTACAAGTCTAGAAGTCCATGCTATCACAACTCCACATTCCCTTGTACATAGATAATCAATAGGATTAATTAACTAGCTTATTAATCTTCCTAAATATGATACTATGAATTACTTGGTGCTATGTATTATCTTCTTGTCTAATATATGTATATACATGTTATATGCTTAATGAGTAATTTGCATGATAGATAAAGTTGCTTAAATAAATATGCTTAGCATATATGAGTTATTAAATCCTAAATTGCCTTGAAAGAAGTTGGACTTGCTTGAAACTAAACCCAAAAAAAAAAAAAAAAAAAAAAAAAAACACAACCCTTTCAACAATTTTTTTTCCAAAAACCCATTTTCAGTAACCTGGAAATCAGCAGATGGGCGGCCCCCTTAATTCATTAGGCGGCCCCCTTAATATTTAAGTGGACCGGCCCCTTAATTAAGGGGACCGGCCATCTGATGGTCGAAGGTGCTGCTCCCCTTTTCTATTTTTTAGCCCATTTTATCCTGTACTTCCCAAAATTCACAAACACATTTTGTCACAAACCACCCTCCAAAATTTACCTTCCACAATCACATCATCACTACACCATAAATACCCATTTGGAGGAGGAAGCTTGACATTTGCCATAACCCAACAAATGATGTTGTTCAAACTCAACCAACACCTAAACCTCATCCTAATGAACCCTTTCACACACATAACCAATCATCCATATGTCCACCTTCATTCACTCATAATTACCCAAGTTCACAAATGTCTCCACCACCAAAAGTGTCACCACCACTTCCTCTATCAACACTCTCTCCAACATCCATACACCCAAACTTACAACCCCATTAATCCAACATTTTTTACCCCCTCTTTACCATCATCCATCCAAAATAATCCAAGTTTTCATGTCTCAAGCAAGTCCAATGGATCTCTTAGGCAATTTAAAATTTTCTACTTATTGTATGCTATAAGCAAAATATGTGTTGTATCAATAATTATGTTTTTAACATAATTATTTTCAACTAATGAATGCTTTATTTCTTGTCTTTAATATATGATTGTTGTGCTTATTGCCTGTATACTTGATATCATGATATATATATACATGCTTGATGATTAATAACATGCTTATTCCATAATATGTTTTAAATGTATGCATGCGTATTTAACATGTTTATGCCACTATTTAATCATTCTTGATGTACATGATTCAAATGGAGCTTGCTGCAAAAACACCCTAAAAATGACATTTTTCTGGAAATTTTTCAAATTTGGTCGCCTGGGAATTCACCAGATGGGCGGCCCCCTTAATTCCTTAGGCGGTCCCCTTAATCTTTAAGGGGGCCGCCCAACAATTAAGGGGACCGGCCATCTGGACAGTAAATTTTACTGTTTCCTTTTGCATCTTGTGACCACTTTTACCTAGCCCCAGCTACCATTACCCTTAATGCACGAACTGGACTTGGAATATTACCACAAAACCTCCACAATTTGCCTAAATCAACCACATTCTCACAATATAAAAACCCTCCTTACAATTACCTTTCACTTCATCAACCATCACCTTCATCAAACACCCATTTTCATCCAAAATGCTATCACCAAAATCCTCCATCTCTAAGACCTCAAGGAAACAAAGACTTGTTATCATACCACCAAAACAACCTTTCATAGACCTAACCCAAGATTACATCAAAACTCCATCACCACCAACTCAAAATTCATCCCCAAGTGCACCTAATGCACCATCAAAAACACCATCCACCCATGGAGCTTCATCTTCCTCCATTCCATCCACCTCATCCATAAATGACTACATCCACACTCACCTAACATCATCAACAAGAGCATCATCACCACCATCCACTCAAGAACCCTCATACACCCAACTTGCCATTTCCCTATCACCCATCACACCTCTTGATGCTCACTTTTCACCATCACCAACCCCACCATCATTCTTTCCTATACCTTGGGAAATGCTTGAAGCCCATGGTGATAATTGTCTTTGTTGCGTCCATAACCGGACCTTAATCTTTGGTCTTAGAGATGAGATACACTACATGTTTTCATCTCTTGAACACATGATTGCCAACCCACAACCACCACCTCCTCCACCTCCTTCACCCACTACACCACCACCACCTCCATTTTCACCCAATTAAGCATATGCAATGCTTAAAAATAATTTTTCAAACCCTTCTTGCAAGCAAGCTCCATGGAAGACCATGTACCTCTAAGATGATTATGTAGTTTCATTAGTAGTTTTTTTGTTTGTATGCTTGCATGCTTCATGTTGTAATCTTTTGGTTGTGTACTTATCCACAACACCTTTATTAAATGAATGATCTTATTCTATATGCTTGCTTATTGTTGTTACATATACTTGTGCTTCTAACATTTTTTTTGCAAGCGTTCCATAGCTCGTTTCCTTGGTGCCCCCAAACGAGGGGGAGTACACATCAAGGGGGAGTTCTCGTCCCGACAAATTTAGTTTCTAAAACTTGTCGGCTTAACCTTTTTGATTCTACAAAAAGGGGGAGAAATAGATGTAAACTCACTAAATACTTGTCTAAAAACTAATTTTTAGATTTAATGAGTTTAGATTTTGTAATCATCCAAAAGGGGGAGATTGTTGATATAAATAATGCCTAAACACATTATTAATATTTTTCGATATCTCTACGTTTTGATAATCACAAAATGTAAAATCATTAATCGGAAAATTATGACGTAAACAAGTATTTAGTTGTAAATATCTATTTCTACAACTCAAATCACTTAAGGTATGAATGAACTAATGCTTAATGCATTATATGATCAAAGGAACATTTTCTTAATAACTAGATTTTTTATAAAACATCAAAAACATTTTATATATTTTTGAAAAACATTTTTGGCATTAAATAAAAATGTTTAATCTTTTATAAAAATATGAATTCAAATTTTTAACCAAAATCAATTAAAATGTTCCAGAAAAACCTTCCCCACAAAAGGACAAAATTGGCCAACGGACAGAAGGGGCGGCCCCCTTAATTTTACTAGGCGGCCCCCTTAATTATTAAGGGGACCGCCCCCTATTTAAGGGGACCGCCCCCGCTCCAGTAGGCTCCAGCTGTCCAGATTTTTCCCTATAAATACAAGCCTTCTCCTGGATTTTTTCTCAAACCTTTTGCACTAAAACTTTCTGTTGTAGATCTCATTTCATATCTTAAATAAACCTTTGATCATGTAATCTTAAGCATTGGTTTCCAAGTGATCCAAGCTTCCACCATCCAAGTGCAAAGGAAGAATACTTCTATCAATCAAGATTAGAAGTATTACAACTTAGTATCATTTTGTTACTTAAGTTGTGTGTTCAACAAAGTTTGTAAATCATTCATTCATTTGTATGTAAGGTGTGTGTTGTAGATTAGTGTTGTGTGTAAGTAGTGAAGATGTTGTATAAGTAGTTGTGAGGTCAAAGTATAGAAGTCGTGAAGCCATGGTGTAGAAGTTGTGAAGCCGTAGCTTAGAAGACATGAAGTCCTTGTGTTGAAGTCATGAAGCCGTAGCATAGAAGCTGTGAAGCGGTCGTGTTAAAGTTGTGAAGTCCTAGTCGTGAAGTCCTAGTGTTGAAGTCGTGAAGCCGTAGCATAGAAGTTGTGTAGCGGTCGTGAAGTCCTAGTCGTGAAGTCCTAGTGTTGAAGTCGTGAAGCCGTAGCATAGAGGTTGTGTAGCGGACATGTTGAAGTCGTGAAGTCTTAGTCATGAAGACATAGTGTTGAAGTCGTGAAGCCGCATCATAGAGGTTGTGTAGCGGTCGTGTTGAAGTCGTGAAGAAGTCGTGAAGAAGTCGTGAAGCAGTCGTGAAGCCGTTGTGAAGTAGTCATGAATAAGTTGTGAAGAAGTTGTGTTGTGAAGTTGTGAGATTGGTTCTAGCTACGATTAGAACTCGACATTTAGCTTTGTGTCGTTAAACCCGTGTAAGCCAAAGTTGTGTACGGTTTTCTCCGCCATAAGGGAGCTTATTGAAGTTGTGAAGAAAACTCTCGAGCAAGGTGTGCTCGGGGAGTGGAGTAGGGCAAGGAAGGTGTCCTTGTAGCCGAACCACTATAAATCTCTCGTGTCTCGGTTAGATCTTTCCATACCTTATTTATTTCTTTACTTGCATCGTCATTACTTTCATACACATAGGTTTATATAATTGCTAGTATTAATTAGAGGTCGACTTCACATAAAGATCAATTTGAAAATTCATTCAAGAAACCAAAACTTTTACAATCAATTTAAAAGAATACATATATAACTAATAATAAGGTTCAAGTTTTATTTTTCATACAAACTTGAATCTAAGTGTTTTAAAAATAAACAAAGGTTTTCATAATAAAATTAAAAAGACATAAAACTATTCAACCCCCCCCCCCCTTCTAGTTTTCCACACAGAAGTCAACTTCAATATGACTTTGGCTTTTTCTTCAATCTTTGAAGAAGTTCCATTCCCCATGAACATTGGTTCAGTTTCATTCACCTTTTGGTAAGATACAAACATCCTCCTTGAATTACATATGTGCTTTGTTGCACCAGTATCATACCACCAATCAACATCATTCGTGGTTAAGAAGGCTTCAATTACTCCAGCAAATTCTGTTGGAGATTCCACATGGTTTGCTTGGTTGGAATTTCCTCCAAAATTTCCTCCTCCATGTTCTTTCTTGTGGCGACAATCCTTGGCTTTATGACCAGGTTTCCCACAGACCCAACAATGATAAATTTTCTTGAAGTTGTTGTTATTTTGTCGGGTGTAATCCTCTTATTATCTTTGGATGAATTCTGTCCAGAACCACCACCCTTTTTGTTGTTTTTGTGGTAGTTCTTCGGTTTGGAAGAGATTTCTCCAACCATGTTTGCATTTGGTTCTATCGAATTTGCGCCAGCCTTTTCTTGCATCCTGTTATCTTCCTCAACACGAATTTTAAGAACAAGTTGCTCAAAACTCATATCGTCAGTCAAATGTTTAAGATATAACTTAAAATTTTTCTAGGATTGAGGCAATTTTTCAATAATAGAACCAACAAGAAAGTTAGAGTTTATACCCATGCCTTCTACTTACATTTCATGGACTATGATTTGGAGTTCTTCCACTTGTTTCATAACAGGCTTTGCATCATTCATTTTGAAGTTCAGAAATTTTCCAACCACGAACTTCTTAGAACATGCCACTTCAGTCCTGTATTTCTTTTCCAATGATATCCATATGTCCCTTGCACTTGCAAAGGTAGAATAAATATCATACAGGGAATCATCCAAGGCATTCAGAAGATAATTTCTGCAATTATATTCATTATGATACCATTGTGAGGCGGCCCTTTCATATTTTGCCACTTGTGCCTCAGTAGGAACATTTTGTCCTTCCACATATGGATCTGTTGGTTCAGGATCCGTGAGAACATTTGACACATGCAACGTTGTCAAATAAAACAACATCTTTTGTTGCCAACGACGAAAATCAGTTCCTTTGAATTTTTTAGGTTTTTCAACATGCGGTTTCTGCATCGCTTGATCCATCTTTGGAATTTCTGTTTAAGATTGTTAGGAAATTTATAAACGTAATACAAATTGTTTTGTATAGAATCGTAAGATTACAACAACAGATTAAGGCCTGCGATTAGCAGTGTCCTTAAACAGAAATTCGTCCTATCTAGTACGAACTGTTTAGAGGATACAACAATCAAATCAAGTATGAAACTTGAATCTAGCGAATCTGATATGTTATCAGGATAGAGATGGATGGGTGTTTTTTTTTTTTTTTTTTTTTTTTTTTTTTTTTTTTTTTTGTTTTTTTTTTCTTTTAATAATCAATCAATCGATGGCATGGGGCTGCCTTTTATAGATGTGTTTGTGGCTGTTTAAACAACCAAACAGACATCATACGTGACACTTGCTAACAATTAATAGTCATGACGGTTCAAACACATCTATGCAATAACTGTTGACAGTTATTTAAAGTACACGTGTGTTAATAATTAATAAAATGTTTGGTCAACACATTGAATGAAAAATATTAACCAGTCTATCTTCGGTCAACACATGGAATTAATAATTCTTTTATGTTACAGCCATGTAAATTATATTTAGCCATGCAAAATATGATTATATTTAGCTATGCAAAATATAATTGTAAGGCCAAGGCCACCATAACCGGTTATTATTCTAGCAATTATTCATGTTCCAACAATGAGATGATAAGCTGACAAGCACTTCAAATAAGCATAGTCAAATATCCTCTTAAACGAAAAAGATCTGTTTTAATACCAAGGGACATAGAATGCAAAATATCCGTATTTTTCTTTGAGGTTTAATACATCAGAGTGAGAAAACAATCACTTACAGCTAGCGGTAAGAATCCCTTTTAATACTTCTTGCTGATCATACCTTAGTTTTCTGTTCACACTTGGTTTCTTTAACGTTTGAATGACAAGTTAAGAGATTACTCCACCGGCTTTTGGCTCCAACTCGTGACCCCTTTCATCGGCGGCATAAGCTAAAAGCACAAAAATATCACAAGTGAACTTTTTTTTTTTTTTTTTTTTTTTTTTTTTTTTTTTTTTTTATTGTTAATTCTATTGCTTAATTACATTTTACATTTCATCAAAATAGAATTTACATAGTGGTCGAAGGCAAACGAGCAACAAGTTGCGCCGCTAGCCTTTTTTTGATTGCAAAGCTAACTATTCTGAAAACTACATTCGTGGACTAATTCTCCTGTAATTACAACCATAATTAATAGCACTAATTTGTAAAAAAGAACAATTTAAACTTTAAAGTATCTATTAAGTATGAATTTATTCTTGAATAGAATCATACCATCCATGGTAGGGTACAAGGATAGAAGAATGAAGAATATGGCTAACTACACAATTGAGTTGTGCGTTGTTAGAAAAGCTTCCATGGCCACTGTCCAATAAAAAAACAAATCATAAACCTATAGTTATGATTTAGAACAATCATTGACACAAGAAGATGAAAACTTTTTATATCATTTAGAACTTTAAATATCGAATTACCAATCATGACCAGCCTCAAACAGATCCCAGAACATGGTTCCTTGAGAAAAAACATCTACTGCTCAATGATATTAAGCAGAATTCTTATACTTGGTATTCTAGTAGGAGTATAAATGTTTCGATCGAGTGGTTTAGTCATCCATGCTCTTTCCCAACATTTGTAAATTTTTTCTACCTTTTTCCTAGCTTTAATTCTAATCACCGTTTAAGAAGAGAAAAAAAATGTTACATGTAAAACTAAAATACCACTTTCCATGGTAACAATGATTCAATAGTTGTTAATATGGAATAGAAGAGTACGTACTCAAACTTTCCTGTTTGTAAACATACGAAAGATATATTATAAATTGTCAATATATCAACTTCCAAGTTCTAACAAATTAAGATTATACAAAAAATCTTAGCCCATTTGTATTTATATTCAGTTTCCATACATCAATCCTATCTCTCCTTATATATACGAACAGATGGGTAACACGAAACCATACACAAAGGTATCCCGATTATGAAAAAATAATCTAGAACCGAACCTCTTTACTCATACGTTTGCGTCACAAAGAAGAAGATGAAATTTCGCTTGCTGATGTCTCCGTTGAAGATAGGTTCATGGAAAAAGTTGTTTTTGTGTGGCAAAAAGAGTCTGAAAAAGCCTGCGGTAGAGCTTCCACATGAGATAATAGAATGGGAAATATTACCAAGACTTCCTGCTAAATCCCTAGGTCATTTCATGTGTGTTTGCAAACAATGGAAATCATTCATATCCACGTGTGAGTTTGCTAGGAAGAACGTTCAACATCTAACAGACAGTCAATCTCTAACCCACCATAAACTTCTGGATTATGAAGATCGTTTTTCTTTGAAAAGCATTGATTGTGAAGATCTTACAACAGTTCAGTTGCCCCATTATCTGTCCCTGCTCTTAATGGAGCACTAAAGGTGTCACCTATTGCAAGCTTGGATGGACTGGTGTTTGTAGAATTACCAGACACTAGCGAGTTCGCGTTTTGGAATCCATTGACAGGTGCATACAAGAAGTTTTTGTCGAATTCTCCTCGTTCCTACACGCTGGTTGATCCTTTCTAATTCGACTCATCTAACAACGATTACAAGGTTCTACAAGTGACTTCTCACGGTGGCTTGAATGCTTATATCTATTCCCAAAGATTCAACTCATGGAAAAAGATTCAGTTTTTAGAAAATCACCAATGCCTCTCTAACTCCAAGTCGCGTTGGTCAAAGCCAATTTTTTTGAACCACCATATTTATTTCATGGTAGGTAAGTCAAACGTTGTGCTTATCGTTTTCGATGTGAAGTCAGAAAAGTTTAGAGAGATACGACTCCCAATACTTAACACAAGCTATGCACCTTATATGAGTTTAGTGGTTTTGAAAGGTTGCATTCACTTTTCTGTTGCTTATCGTAGTAACACTTGTGATAAAACTTTCATCTGGGAATTGTGGAGGATGGATGGTGATGGCGACGGTTGGACGAAGCTCACCACTTTTTCACAAACAGTGCAAGATGCCGTTGATTATAAGCTGCCAGTTGCATACACAACGAGGAATGCGAATTGGTTAGGGATTTGGAAGGAAGACGGTGTTTTTTACACAATTGATATGCAAGACTTGGCAAGAAACGTTATGACCAACTATTGTATAGATTGCAGTTCTGTTGGAATATGTGAATCATACAAATCTATAAACACATAAACATCACAAGTATGCGCAGCGGATAGATCTACAATTAACATATAATTAATTAACATAAAAATTCATTAGACACGTACCTTATTTGATTCCTAGCAAGAACAAGGAATAGGATCTCACAAGAACAAGTTATAGAAACCCTAATTGGATTTATATGGATCGAACTAAGGCAAAAGTTACAAGCTAAAATAAGCTTGTTACTCGTTCTTGTACACACGAGATACTAGCGTTCCAATGGGAAAAGCTAGGTTCAAGAATCACAAAACAAACCACACACTTTAATGCAAGACTTGGATCGCCAATCCCTAGTGGGATTAAAAAGAGGGTCGATCGATTCATGCAAGAGGGAGAAGAGAAGGAGAAGAATGGCTTGTTAGGGATTCAAGATTAGGGAAAAACTAAACACAAGTGAATTGTATTTATAGGCAATCCCTAACCTCCTCTCCAAGACACCAAAAATCCGGCCCTCCCCTATAAGGAAAGTCTTGGCCGACTTTTGCCCCAAGTAAGGGGTTCTAGATCCTTCTCTTGCTCTATTTCACATTTAGTCCTTTAACGGCCGTTATCTCTAACTCCGTTAAGTACTAACTGTCGTTAAGTATTTGTTTTGTGAAATGAATAAATAAAATATAAAATATATATATATATATTTAATTTATTCAAACCATTGGAACTCTCACGTATTGTGTGCAATCCCGAGTCTCGGGTTCGAAACCGGACATACTAATATTAATGTATATCCATAAACTCTAACAAGTTCTACTAAACAAATGCTATACATTCAGACTCTTGTATCACCAAGTGCCTAATTCAAGTGATCAGGATCGATAAATCTATAGAACCTTTTATCCCAAGTATTATTTTTTAAGTAATCATAGTTTTTCACTTTATTCTTCTATCATCCAATCTATAATGCTACAATTATTCTACTCCTCGTTGCTATGTTACTTCAACTTTTGCCTAACTACTATTATTCTATAATGCAACTTAACAATATTGGTTTGCATAACACACAGATGTAACATTGTAACAATACCACATTATGTCGATATGTAAAAAGTGCATAAATTTCTTATCATCTAGCAACTACTACTAGTCTGCAACAAATTACTTTATGTGCACTGAGTCATACCTGTACATGATTTCTCGTAAGGATTTTTGGTGGTTAAAATTTATTGGAAACTAGACAGTGTATCCGTTCATATATAGTTTTCGCTGCTTTACTCTTTTGAGGATAAAAACCAAGCGTACGTAATTATGTACTTGATGTATGGACGTGTAAGCGAACACTCTATTAGGGACTCAAGGATATATATACAATGCGAAGTTTTAAATTGTCCAGTTGGTGATACGTACTGATTATTTCAACTCTTATGAGTTGCTAAGTATATGGTGTTCATGGACGGTTAACCAAATTAAAGGTGTCGGCTCGACCCGTTTTCCTGAACCTAAAGTGAAATCGAGAAAACACCAGGTTACCGAAAATCGGTTAGCTAATTCTTAAGATTTTTCATCGGTTCAGTTATGAACCACTTGATCCATTTTGTGTAGTAATTCCCACATAAAAAATGTGCATTCCAATACTGTGAGTCGATTTTCAGTTGGGTTGCTTGGTTTTGGATAATTTTGAACACTCATAATTGCCTACTCATGTAAGGCAATAATATGTTGGTTGAAATTTGATGAGTTTAGTTAGAAACAAATGGTTCAGATTAATTATTATTACATGATCTGAAATTCTTGTTCATTTAAAACGCTACTGAATTTCACAAATTTTTTTAGTCTCAGATGAACATTTTTTTTGTTAGATGCTTTTCTAAATATAGGTTAATTACCCTCGATTAAGGTTGTAGTAGTTGTTTACATTTTATCATCCTCATACCTCGTTCAAACAGAATTTTGGGTATTATTATTTGTTGTTGTCAAATGAACCTTCTCTTCTGCATGTGTTTTCCGTATATTTGTGTTAGGGGTTAAATTTAGATTGGAGTATCAATGTTATCACGATGTAACAAAAGGTTGTGTAAACTTATGTTGATATTTGTTGAAACCGTATGTTTACATTGAAACTGCTTAGCTTTAACTTTATTAATAATCAATATTTATTAGGGGTGGCAATTTTCGACACGACACGCTAACCGACACGGACACGACACGAAGATAAACGGGTTTGGGTCGAGGATAAACAGGTTTGGGTCGAAAACAGGTTAACCCGTATAACCCGTTTAATAAATGGGTCGTGTATGAGTTTAGTAATTTTAAACAGGTCAACCCGCGAACCCGTTTAAATATATAAACTTTTAATCAATAAAATATATAACTTTTGTATAGTAAAACTTTAATAAACATGGAAATTAAAGTCAAAAATAAATTTTTTTGAATGGGCCTTTGGAAGCCCAAAATATGCAAAACTATGAGCGGGAATTTAGTGTCTAAGACTTTGAGTGTACTTATTTAGGATGTGGATCTATGTTTTCTTAAGTGCTACTGTAATATATATTAGTATCTACGTGTTATTATTTGAACACTTGCACTCTTCAACACTCAAACTAATTAAATAGTTAACCCTTTTAACTAGTTTATTTAAACGGGTTACACGGGTCATAAATGGGTTACACATGTTAGATGTGTGCGGGTTAGGGTTGAGGTTTTTGACACGATTAATAAATGGGTCGTGTTTGGGTTGAGGCTTTACCAACCCGCCAACCCGCCAACCCGAGTGGGTCGACACGGACACGACTCGATTGCCACCCCTAATATTTATAGAGTACAATAAACCCTAATGTAACATAAACCCACAGATCGGGCTTGGACCGACTCATCAATTATATCGATTAATACTCTCCCGCAGTCAGAGCGGCAAAATAGCGAAAGCTCGGAATGGAGATACTTAAAATAGTAAAGATATAACTTTTTTTTTTTTTTTTTTTTTTGACGAAGACATCCACAGCAAGGGAAAGCAAAGCAAACAAAGAAAGGGGTACTTGTCGAAGAACTTGTATATCACCAATGATGTGCATTAGTGTTGGGTCCATCAGTACCCAAGAGTCACTAAAACATGATTTGGAAACAAATTAACTAAGTGTTTGTTAAACCGAGAACAATTCAAGTCACTGAGAGAACAACCTCTCAGTGAGTCATCTTCAGGATGCTTAAGACGAGTTCAAAGAAGAAGGACTCACTACTCAGGAAGGCGGTACTCCCTGAGTAGGACTTAAGCCAAAGAAGAAGATGATGGTTCAGTGAGTATTAGACAAGAACTCACTGAACCCCAGTCTCCTCAACAACAATAAGTGATTGAAGACTGAGGAACCAATGCCTGAAGAATAGGCGGGAATAAGTGGGAAGGATTTGAGAAGATAAGAGTGTCAGACCAAACACTCTTATCTTGTCAGACACCAACCTTCCCTATTGCGGCTAAAAGTCATGGAGTGTCAGCCAACAACTCCCAAAGTCTTCTTAGCCCATTCCTATTGGTTCTTGGAAATGACAATTACTGTTTGTAATTATCAGACACGCTACCTCAACAACTTGTATTATTTTAATCACTTATACTTAGAATACTTGTGTATAAATAGACCAGTTGGGAGAGAAGTTTTTGTGTTTTGTATATTGAAAGCTTAGACTTGCAAAGAAACTTCTCTCCTACAAAGAGTATACAACTCACTGAGATAGCTCAGTGGGTATATTGTTACCACTCAAGCAAAGCTTGAGTTTCGATAGGAGACACCAAAACCTTGTCTATTTAATCCCAAGTGTTTGTTCCGCAAAACACTTGGGTAATAGATTCTTGGATTCATTTCTAATAAGAATTTAAACGTTGAAAAATACCTTGTGTTTTATATTCACGTATTATAACTGTTAGAAATAATCTTTGCATTGATCTCAGTCATAAGCATACTTAGACTAACTTAATTATTATATCTCGGTGTGCTAAGGGAACAACAAGTGGTATCAGAGCCTCTGGTTTATAAAACCTTTCAAAAACCCAGAGTGCTCAAGGTTTTTTAAAACCAAGATCCTACTATGACTGATACCAATGTACCCCAGTTAGTCGACAAAAAGGGTGGCAGCTATTCTGCTGTTGCACTCAGACTTGAGGCTGGAAAATTTAGCAAATGGAAAAAACGAATGATTTGCTATTTAACTGGGATGGAACCTTACTACATCTCTTGTATCAAGGATGGACCATTTGTCCCTAAGACTGCTGCAGGGCTAAACAAGCCTGAAGCTCAATGGACCATTGATGAGAGGAGGGTGGTCAATCAGGACCAACGCCTGAAAAGCATCATTATATCTTGTCTTCCTGACGATATAATGGAATCAGTCATCAACTGTTCAACAGCCAAGAAAACTTGGGATGACTTGGTTAATAGCTTTGAGGGTCCCTCAGATACCAAGGAAAATAGGGTCATGGACCTTAAACTTGAGTATAATACTTTCAGGGCAAAGGACTCTGAAAGTCTCTCTCAGACTTACACCAGATACAAGACTTTGATAAACGAGCTATCAAATGATGGTGTAGTATTATCTAAGCATGAGACAAATGTTGGCTTTGTCAACAGTCTCCCTGAGAAGTGGCTGAACTTCTCACAAGGCCTAAGGAATGCTAACCACATTCAGACCCTTGAGCTCCCTGAAATCTATGGGAAGTTTGTCTATGAAGACAACTTGATCTCAAGGAGATATCCTGACTCAAAAGCTCTTGAGTCCAAAAAGGCCTTGACCTCCACACCCATATCAACTGCCTTCTATACTAATGGTGTTGTGCAGGATTTTCAAGAGGATTCTGAGGATGAGATTGATGAAAGGACTAGTGATGAGTACCTAAACGACTTGAACTTGGAATTCCAAGAAAGGGCACTCCTTGCTAGTTCAAGACGTTTCATCAAAAGAAATCAGTCCAACTTTTCAAAAGCAAAAGCAAATGAAACCACTGAATGCTTTAAATGTGGTAAAAAGGGTCATTTTGCTAGGGACTGCTATTCTAAAACAATCTCAGAACCCTCTTACAAATTTTCAGGAAACAGTTCCTCAGGAACTAGCAAGTTTCAACCAAAAATGTTTCAGTCCACCCAACAATTTCAAAACAAGGGTCAAAAGGACTTTGAAGCAAAATATAGGAAAACTAAGGCTAAACTTGCACTTCTTGAAACTAATCCCCTATTGTCTCAGGCTGCTCAACCATCCAAACCTGTTCAGGCAAAGAACAAGGTCTTAGTAGCTGAAGCATATGATTGGGATGAAGAGGAGGTCTCCTCAGATGAGGAAATAAGAGTTAGTGCACTGATGGCACTTTCTGAAGGGGATCAGGAGGCTGTTGGGAAGAGCCATGCAAGGAATGGAGAATGGGTAAACATCACCATGAAGAAGGTAAACACTTTACTTTCTATGGATGATGATTCTGATTGGCAATCTTACATGAATTATATTTGTGTAGATCTTAAGTTTGTTGAGGAACAAAGGGTTAATCTGTTTTCAAAATATAACAACTTAGTGTCAGAACTGAATAAATGTAGAGATGAATTACTTGCTTTAAAACAAACCAAACTAGAATCAATCACTCTACAAATTCAGAACACTGAAATTTTGAAACAAAACCAAGCCCTACAAACTGAACTTGACAAAGAAAAGGCTGTCATTCAAAGCTGGACCAAAAAGAACCCCAAGGTCTTTGATACTGTGGGTCTAATCCCTAGAAAAACTATAGGACTTAACCATCTCCATGACTATCCAGATTTTAGTATTGGTGAAAAGTCCTTTGTACCAGCTGGCATACCCTTTGAGCAAGAAATGCTACCCAAGTCAAATGACTGGATAGTCAGGGATAACCCAGTCAGTAAGTTACCAAACTTTGAGACTGGAAAGATCTTGCTTCCTGAAAGTCAAGCTTTGAAAGATATGCTTGGACTCTTTGACCAACTCAGTAGTACTGAGATTATCAGTGAGCCTGAATCAGAATCAACACCACCACTCCCTCCACTGAACACCCTTCAAGGTGCAGCACCAAACTCAGGCCTCCCACCTATGATCTATTCCCCTCACTCTCCAAAGGAGAGATCAGGAAGAGGAAGAACCATCCTGAAAAGACCAATCCCTGAAGTCTCAGTAAATACTGATGACTCAACTACCTCAGTCCCTTCTGAAGCAAAAGTCTCAGTAAATACTGATGACTCATCTACTTCAGTCCCTTCTGAAGTAGCAACCCAAAGTCCTGATCCAAGAATTGATCAGTTGACTGAAATGGTCAGGAAGCTTGGTGAGAAGATTGCATCTTCTGAGAAACCTTCTCAATCCAAGAAGGAACAAAAACCAGCTTCCTCAAAGACCAAAACCAAACCCTCCAAACCCCTGGAAAGGTGTGAGCTGTGTCACTATACAAATCATATCACTTATGATTGTTATAGAATCCTTTACTGTAGGATATGTCATAAGGATGATCACAGGACCTCTGATCATCAAAAATCATACACAGCCACATCATCCATGGTAAACTTTAAAGCACAGGCTTTAAATTACCCTTCTGATTCTAAACAGAAACAGAAATAAAAGGCGAAGCCTTTTGCACCTTGCCCTTACTGTGGATTTAATGATCATCTCCCTGAGGATTGTCAAATTGACAACTGTTGTGAAAATAGTGATAGTCCCACTAACAACACCTCAGGAAGTAAAAAGGTCATCCTGACGAGAGGAGGTATGACAAAATCAACCTTTCAGGCTACTGAGTCTACATCTGCAATTAAATGCATAATTTGTGGTAGCTTAGTCCACTTCACCACTGACCATAATTCAAGTATAAGTGCTAAAAAGACCCCCAAAGCTAAACCCTCCAAGAAGTGGAGTCCAAGAAAGAACTGACCCAGTTTACATTTGTGCAGAGACATGTCAGGATCCTGTTTGGCATCTAGATAGTGGATGTTCAAGGAGCATGAATGGTGTGAAAGAGTATCTGCACAAGTATGTGGAAGAATCAGGACCCAAAGTGATATTTGCTGATAACTCATCATGTCTCACTGAAGGTTATAGTTCAGTAAACTGCAATGGTATAGTCTTTATTAGGATAGCTTATGTGAATGGTCTTAAATATAATTTGATTAGTGTCAGTCAACTATGTGATGCTAAATACATAGTTCAGTTTGATGATAAGCAAGGAACCATCTTCAATGCAAATAAGGAAATTGTCCTCATTGCACCAAGAAGACAAGATGTTTATGTGTTAGACATGTCCAGTCTAACTCAGAGTGGGACTTGTCTCTTTTCTAAAGCCACTGATACTCTCAACTGGCTTTAGCATAAGAGACTCACCCACCTGAACTTCAAAAACATCAACAACCTTGTTAAACAAAACAAGGTCCTTGGCTTACCATCTCTTGTGTTTTCAAAGGATAAACCATGCTCAGCTTGTGAAAAAGGTAAACATCACAGAGCATCTGATGAACTCAAATAAGTACATTTTATTATCATCATTTATCCTATTTATTTGACTTGTTTTATTATATTATATATGAGAATCGATACATTAATGTTTACTTTAGTAATTCTCAGGTAAAAACAAGCATTATGTGAAACTTGGCGATTTTGGACTAATTATGGAGCAAAACAAACGAGATGTCAAAAGTCTACTGAAGTCCAGAAGATGCGCCGTATCTCACTCAACAGATACGACGCAATATCATATTTAGAAGAATTCGAAGACCATTGCCTGACTTTGAAGAATGCGCCGCATGCAATTCTGTCATGCGCCGCATATGAAACTTTGGTCAAAGAAGAAGATCAAGCCCGTTCTACTCCAGATACGCCGCAATATACTTCTAACATACAGCGTATCACTATCAAGATTTCACCAGTTACAATCCAAGACAGCTAAAGTACATGCGCCGCATACAAAGATCAAGTTACGCCGCATCTGAAGACAATGTACGAATATTCCAGAATATATTAATCTCGGACCCCACGCGAAGTTAAGTCAATGCGCCGCATCTATCAACTCAATGCGCCGCATCGATCCCTCAGACAGAAACTATAAATACCCCAAGGTCAGACGAATTTAAGAGACCTTTTGTATAACCCTAGAGCCGAATTCAGACGACCAAGCAGCACAAGACACACCTCAAACAAAGATACAAGAGCTGTAAGAAGGTCCTGCATGTATTCAATTCATTAAGTAGTTTTGTTTTATTGTTTTAGTATGCTTTAATTCATCAGGATTGATGGGCTTGTGTCATGTGACTACGGAAGATCGTGCACTCCCCTTAATATTGCTTTCCCATTAATTAAAGTTTATATGTTGATGTCTTTGGTGACTTTTATTAGTGCATTGATAACCTCTGTGTCTAGCTGAGTCTTGCTTGGGTCGCCATGCCCCTTCCTCGCCTATTTATTCTAGCGTCTCTAGAAAAGTAGGATAGACATAAGTATTCATTAAGGGTTTACTCGCCGATAAGATTAGAGCCAGCGAGAAAGGTTTAATTATATACACTTCATATAAAACTAGCAATAAAACAAGTGACAAGCTATTTAATTATTAGGACAGGTCTTCTTATTGTCTCGAGTATATATCTGTGTACGTGTGTGCTAATCGCTGATTCGTGCTCATTAGTTTAGTTTTCTATTTAATTATAACCAAACAGTGCCAGTCTCTTAGGCTGAACCCCCTTGCGTTAGATTAGGTTGTATAACTAACTTAGGATATTAAAATACTGATTAGAATAACTAGATAATACGTTCCACTCTTAGTGATCGACACTCTGCTTACCATTATATTCATACTGACCGGGTACAATGCTTGTTAAGTGTGTGTGTTATTGATAAGTTGGCTAAATATAAATTTAAAACTTGAGTAGGCATTAATACTGCTAAACCGCAACGACACATCACGCGCATCAGCATCCTTTAAAACCAAAACCAACTTTTCCATCAGGAACTGTCTACATCTTCTCCATATGGACCTATTTGGACCAGTTAGTCCTAGGTCTATTAACCATGAGAAGTATACTCTGGTCTTTGTGGATGAATACTTAAGATACAGTTGGGTATACTTCCTGATCAAAAAAAGTCAGGCAGCTGAAACAATCATGTCCTTTGTCAGGAACATTGAAAATCAAAATGACATTAAGGTCAAACAAATTAGAACTGACAATGGAACTGAGTTCAAAAATTATGAACTTGAATGTTTCTGTGATGAGAAAGGAATCTCTCAAAACTTTTCCTCTCCATACACACCTGAACAAAATGGTGTTGCTGAAAGGAAAAATAGAACACTCATTGAAGCTGCAAGGACAATGCTAAATGGATCGGCCCTTTCCAAACATTTTTGGACTGATCCAGTCAAAACTACCTGTTATACACAAAACAGATCCATCATTTTCAAGAGACATGGTAAAACCCCATATGAGTTATTCAAAGGAAGAATCCCTGACATTAGCTACTTTCATGTCTTTGGGTGTCTAGTGTTTATTCATAATCACAAGGATCACTTAGGGAAATTTGATGCAAAAGGTGATTATGGATACTTCCTGGGATACTCACTTGTCTCAAAAGCCTTCAGAGTGTTCAACACAAGGAGACAGCAGACTGAGGAAACATTTCATGTTACCTTTGATGAGAGCACTGATGCAATCAGGTTCTCAACTGCCTTAGTGGAAGAAATAGGAATTGATAACTCATCAAGATATCCTCCTGATGAATATCTTCCTGAGAACAATCCTTCCACTCAGTATCAAGATGATGCTAACATCTCCTATTACATAATCCCTCACAACCTACCTAACCCAACCATCACTGAGTTTGTTGAGGCACATACAAGCACTGATGAAATTAATCAGTCTGTTCAAAATACTCAAGAACCAAACAATCTCAGTGATCAGTTAGACACTCAAGATCCAATCAATGATCAGGTGTCTACTCCAGAACCAACCCCTCCAACCAATCAGGCCTCCACAAGCTCTCATCAGCATCCAAGACCTCAGGATAGTTGGACTAGGTCTCAGGACATTGAACTTGTTAATATAATTGGAGAGCCTACTGAAGGCATGCTCACAAGAAGCATGGCTGCTAATCTAAAAGCAGCCTCAGCCAATGAATGCCTATTTGTGGACTTCATTTCCACTATTGAACCCAAAAGTGTCAAAGAAGCACTTACACATCCAAGTTGGGTTCAGGCCATGCATGATGAACTAGAACAATTTGACAGAAACAAGGTAATGACCTTGGTCAAATGTCCTGAGAATGCTTCAGTCATTGGCATGAAATGGGTGTTCAAAAACAAATCTGATGAGAATGACATAGTCATTAAAAACAAAGCCAGACTTGTAGCCAAAGGCTATAATCAACAAGAAGGCATTGACTATGAAGAAACATTTGCACCAGTAGCAAGGATGGAAGCCATCAGGATCTTCCTTGCTTTTGCTACATACATGAACTTCAAGGTGTACCAAATGGATGTTAAAAGTGCATTCTTAAATGGTTCACTGAAAGAAGAAGTTTATGTTCAGCAACCTCCTGGATTTGAAAGCCATGAGTTTCCTGACTATGTCTGTAAACTTAATAAAGCCCTTTATGGACTGAAACAAGCTCCCAGGGCATGGTATGAAACTCTTTCAGCCTTCCTGATCCAAAACAAATTTGTCAGAGGCAAGATAGACAACACATTGTTTACCTATAAGACAAATACTGATGTCATACTAGTACAAGTGTATGTTGATGACATCATCTTTGGCTCAACAAGTTATAAACTTTGCAAACAATTTGAAAAACTAATGGCAAAGCAATTTGAAATGAGCATGATGGGAGAACTGACTTACTTCCTTGGTCTACAGATCAAGCAGACTGATAAAGGAACCACTATCAGTCAAGAGAAGTATGTTAAGAATCTACTGAAAAAGTATGAACTCAGTGACTGTGCCTCAGTCAAGACTCCCATGGTTCCCCCAAACAATCTTGGTCCTGATCTCACTGGTAAACCAGTAAATCAAACTCTCTTTAGAGGAATGATAGGATCACTGATGTATCTACTTGCATCAAGGCCTGATATCCAATTCTCAGTCTGTCTATGTGCCAGATATCAATCTGACCTAAGAGAATCTCACATCACTGCTGTGAAAAGGATATTCAGGTACCTGAAAGGTACTCCAAACCTTGGATTATATTATCCTAAATGTTCAGGACTTGATCTTAAAGGATACTCAGACTCTGACTATGCTGGATGCAACATGGACAGAAAAAGCACCTCAGGCTCCTGCCAAATACTTGGTGGAAAACTAGTCTCTTGGAGTGCTAAGAAGCAACAATCAGTTGCCTTGTCCTCAGCTGAAGCTGAATATGTTGCAGCAGCAAGTTGTTGTGCAAATGTACTCTGGATGAAAAGTCAACTCAGTGACTATGGAATTCAGTACAAGATGGTACCCATATTTTGTGATAACACAAGTGAAATTGCAATATCAAACAACCCTGTTCTTCATCAGAGAACAAAACACATTGATATTAGATATCATTTCACCAGGGACCATATCTTGAATGGTGACATTGAATTACACTTCATTCCTATTGAATATCAGCTGGCTGATATATTCACCAAACCATTGGATGAACCAACTTTCACAAGACTGAAAGCTGAATTAGGAATGTTGGATATAGAGAATTAGTCCACTGATTGATTTCTCCCAACCAAGTGTAAATCCTGAAAACATCAGGTCCCTGACTCAATGTGTACATCAGTGAAAAAGATCACTGAATCCATAACCTCAGGAACTAAACCTAAGTTCCTGAAATCCTGGTCTTCAGTAACTAGACCCAAGTCCCTGAAAACCCTCAGTGAATGAATAGTCATTCAGGGCCCTCAAGATATCATTGAATGCTAACTTAAATGCTCTAAGTATTTACTTAGTAAATGTCCTAGGTAGATAACTGAATTCTTATTAAATATAGGAATATATGTTCTTTTACCCTTTTGGCATGCACATCTTGGGCCCCCACTTTCCCACTAGGCATTAAATGTCTCTCCAATCACATAATAGAAATGTGATGACTCAGCTCTGCAAATTTCACTTTTGCAGACGGCACAACTGTTCACCATGACAGTTGCCAAAAACATAGGGAAGTGGAAACGTGGCATTTAATGCGGACCTCAAATGTTTTATATAAAACAATTTTCAAAAATTTGAGTATAACCGTTTTTGCCTAAAATACCCTCCACCTTCTCTTCCCTATAAAAACCCAAACAAAAGAAAACACACACACGTTTTTTTTAGAAATTATAGGCAAAATCTTGCCCTTTTTCTCTCTCAAACAAAGTGTGTGTGTTCATAGCAATTAGAATCCCAGACCATTTTTTCGACCAAAACCCTAACACAAAATGGCATCTTCTAATGCTGTCACCATCGCCCCTAACGTGAATTTCACAATGGAGGGGGTGGATCTGACCAAAAACAACGTGGTTGGAAACTTCCATTACCCCCAACAATATGAGGGGTACAAGGATGTGGTTAAGTATTTACAAAACTGCTTCCTTGCCACGGCCTTTACTAAAACCCCATCAGTCATTTATCATGACTACCTCAGGGAATTCTGGTGTACCACAACAGCTACTAGCCCTAAGGACCCCAAAGAATCAATCATCACCTTCACTGTGATGAATGGGAAGAAAACCCTCTCCCTGAACTACAAGACCTTTCTCAAAGCCATTGGTCTTGATTTCGCCCAGACTTTTGAGGCCAACCCTACTGACCAGGAAATTAAAGCAGAAATGTTATTCCTAGGGCCTCATGATGCTAAGCGTCCTACTGCGTCTCCTGAAGCCTTGTTAGAAAAGGCTCCCATAGTGAAGACATGGTTTCATCCTATCGGGAGGCTCATGACGACATTTGTCATTCAAGTCCTCGGAGGGAATAAATCCTCCACTGAGCAACTGAACTCATCACAACAATTGATGATGTTCAGTCTCATGGAGGGTAGAAAAATTGATATCGGAGGAATAATCTTCCGTGACCTTGATGCGTGGTTTTGCGACCTTACAACAGGTTTTACCTCTCGAGGGATCTCAAGAGGCTTGCAATCCCCACCAGGCAGTGTACCTGACCGATGTAGTATAGTGTAGTGGCAAGTACCGGGGGATTGATCGTTCTCTAGGGGAATAGTGTCGTTAGGATTGAAAAACTACTCTAATAGGTCTAAGGGCGAGGGAAGATTCTTTTTGTATTTTTATATTTTTATAAAAGCAAGTAAAATCTCGGGTTTGAAGGAGTGGGCGGAATTAGTTGCTAGTCAACTAACCCAAATAACTACAATTTCAAATAAAATAAAATAACTGAAAATAAAAAGGTTGTGGAACTTATATGGAGAGAAATGTGTTTACTTAGATTTCCTTACTCCCTAACTATCTTTTACCGGTTGATTAGTGTGTATTAATTGCGTGGATGACGGGTGTATTCCTTAATACCAATCGTGGGGTGGCGTACGTACTTCCCCAACTCTATAAGCTCCTACTTCACTCCTATGTCGAGCCGGCTAAGAAGCTCCTAACATGGGATCACTAGAATTCGCTCATGCATTAAATACAACCATAAAAACTTTAGTACGCATTTGTTCATGTTTCTTAAGACGTTCAAGCAAGTTACCGTATAGGAGGTTAGCTAATTTTCTTAAGCCTAACATCGATAAACATTCATCCAATACACTTAATAACACACCATCCAACCAATAATTAATAGTTAGGTTTCATTAGATCTAAGCAAACACAAAGAAAACCTAGCGTAGCATGTTAAACAAAAGACAAGAACAAGATAGAATCAAACAACACATAGACATATTGAATGATTAATTGATAACTTATTTTCAATGTAACATGGAAGATCTCAAGGAAAAAAACCTTGAAAAAGCTGCTAAAATTGTATTGGGTTTCCCTCCCACAAAGTTGCACCCCTAATGACTAAAAATTATGAAAATATATTAGGGAAAACAGATCTGACGGGGTCCGTTATAGAGCGTGACGCCCTCACCCCGGGCGTTTAGGGTTTCTTGATGGCCCTTTTTGAGGTCCCCCCTTTTAAATTTTCCCAAAAACCCCTCTGGCTTATCAAGGGTTGACGGGTCACAAAGGGGCTTGAGCCCTCACAGGGGACAATTTTTCCAAACAAAATTTAGAGAATTTGTCGTTTTCTTTTTTACTTTTATGCCCAAAAAGTCCAAAAAGTTCATTTTTCCCGATTTTTCTCCCAAAATACCTTAAAAAGACAAAAGGGCGATTTTTGGGGAATTTTTGATAAAAAAATTTCGATTTGGGGTTTAAAAGGGCCCCCCAAAACGGACACTTTTCGCTTCATCAAATACCCTTTCCTTTTAATTTTAGCAAAAGGGTTTTTTTAACAAAAATAAGTTAGGGTTTATTTAACGTTAAAATAAAGTAATTCCCCCAAAAGTCGTTCCCCTTTTAACATAATAAGCACGATTTTTTTTTTTTTTTTTTTTTTTTTTTTTTTTTTTTTTTTTTTTTTTTTTTTTTTTTTTTTTTTTTTTTTTTTTTTTTTTTTTTTTTTTTTTTTTTTTTTTTTTTTTTTTTTTTTTTTTTTTTTTTTTTTTTTTTTTTTTTTTTTTTTTTTTTTTTTTTTTTTTTTTTTTTTTTTTTTTTTTTTTTTTTTTTTTTTTTTTTTTTTTTTTTTTTTTTTTTTTTTTTTTTTTTTTTTTTTTTTTTTTTTTTTTTTTTTTTTTTTTTTTTTTTTTTTTTTTTTTTTTTTTTTTTTTTTTTTTTTTTTTTTTTTTTTTTTTTTTTTTTTTTTTTTTTTTTTTTTTTTTTTTTTTTTTTTTTTTTTTTTTTTTTTTTTTTTTTTTTTTTTTTTTTTTTTTTTTTTTTTTTTTTTTTTTTTTTTTTTTTTTTTTTTTTTTTTTTTTTTTTTTTTTTTTTTTTTTTTTTTTTTTTTTTTTTTTTTTTTTTTTTTTTTTTTTTTTTTTTTTTTTTTTTTTTTTTTTTTTTTTTTTTTTTTTTTTTTTTTTTTTTTTTTTTTTTTTTTTTTTTTTTTTTTTTTTTTTTTTTTTTTTTTTTTTTTTTTTTTTTTTTTTTTTTTTTTTTTTTTTTTTTTTTTTTTTTTTTTTTTTTTTTTTTTTTTTTTTTTTTTTTTTTTTTTTTTTTTTTTTTTTTTTTTTTTTTTTTTTTTTTTTTTTTTTTTTTTTTTTTTTTTTTTTTTTTTTTTTTTTTTTTTTTTTTTTTTTTTTTTTTTTTTTTTTTTTTTTTTTTTTTTTTTTTTTTTTTTTTTTTTTTTTTTTTTTTTTTTTTTTTTTTTTTTTTTTTTTTTTTTTTTTTTTTTTTTTTTTTTTTTTTTTTTTTTTTTTTTTTTTTTTTTTTTTTTTTTTTTTTTTTTTTTTTTTTTTTTTTTTTTTTTTTTTTTTTTTTTTTTTTTTTTTTTTTTTTTTTTTTTTTTTTTTTTTTTTTTTTTTTTTTTTTTTTTTTTTTTTTTTTTTTTTTTTTTTTTTTTTTTTTTTTTTTTTTTTTTTTTTTTTTTTTTTTTTTTTTTTTTTTTTTTTTTTTTTTTTTTTTTTTTTTTTTTTTTTTTTTTTTTTTTTTTTTTTTTTTTTTTTTTTTTTTTTTTTTTTTTTTTTTTTTTTTTTTTTTTTTTTTTTTTTTTTTTTTTTTTTTTTTTTTTTTTTTTTTTTTTTTTTTTTTTTTTTTTTTTTTTTTTTTTTTTTTTTTTTTTTTTTTTTTTTTTTTTTTTTTTTTTTTTTTTTTTTTTTTTTTTTTTTTTTTTTTTTTTTTTTTTTTTTTTTTTTTTTTTTTTTTTTTTTTTTTTTTTTTTTTTTTTTTTTTTTTTTTTTTTTTTTTTTTTTTTTTTTTTTTTTTTTTTTTTTTTTTTTTTTTTTTTTTTTTTTTTTTTTTTTTTTTTTTTTTTTTTTTTTTTTTTTTTTTTTTTTTTTTTTTTTTTTTTTTTTTTTTTTTTTTTTTTTTTTTTTTTTTTTTTTTTTTTTTTTTTTTTTTTTTTTTTTTTTTTTTTTTTTTTTTTTTTTTTTTTTTTTTTTTTTTTTTTTTTTTTTTTTTTTTTTTTTTTTTTTTTTTTTTTTTTTTTTTTTTTTTTTTTTTTTTTTTTTTTTTTTTTTTTTTTTTTTTTTTTTTTTTTTTTTTTTTTTTTTTTTTTTTTTTTTTTTTTTTTTTTTTTTTTTTTTTTTTTTTTTTTTTTTTTTTTTTTTTTTTTTTTTTTTTTTTTTTTTTTTTTTTTTTTTTTTTTTTTTTTTTTTTTTTTTTTTTTTTTTTTTTTTTTTTTTTTTTTTTTTTTTTTTTTTTTTTTTTTTTTTTTTTTTTTTTTTTTTTTTTTTTTTTTTTTTTTTTTTTTTTTTTTTTTTTTTTTTTTTTTTTTTTTTTTTTTTTTTTTTTTTTTTTTTTTTTTTTTTTTTTTTTTTTTTTTTTTTTTTTTTTTTTTTTTTTTTTTTTTTTTTTTTTTTTTTTTTTTTTTTTTTTTTTTTTTTTTTTTTTTTTTTTTTTTTTTTTTTTTTTTTTTTTTTTTTTTTTTTTTTTTTTTTTTTTTTTTTTTTTTTTTTTTTTTTTTTTTTTTTTTTTTTTTTTTTTTTTTTTTTTTTTTTTTTTTTTTTTTTTTTTTTTTTTTTTTTTTTTTTTTTTTTTTTTCCCCCCCCCCCCCCCCCCCCCCCCCCCCCCCCCCCCCCCCCCCCCCCCCCCCCCCCCCCCCCCCCCCCCCCCCCCCCCCCCCCCCCCCCCCCCCCCCCCCCCCCCCCCCCCCCCCCCCCCCCCCCCCCCCCCCCCCCCCCCCCCCCCCCCCCCCCCCCCCCCCCCCCCCCCCCCCCCCCCCCCCCCCCCCCCCCCCCCCCCCCCCCCCCCCCCCCCCCCCCCCCCCCCCCCCCCCCCCCCCCCCCCCCCCCCCCCCCCCCCCCCCCCCCCCCCCCCCCCCCCCCCCCCCCCCCCCCCCCCCCCCCCCCCCCCCCCCCCCCCCCCCCCCCCCCCCCCCCCCCCCCCCCCCCCCCCCCCCCCCCCCCCCCCCCCCCCCCCCCCCCCCCCCCCCCCCCCCCCCCCCCCCCCCCCCCCCCCCCCCCCCCCCCCCCCCCCCCCCCCCCCCCCCCCCCCCCCCCCCCCCCCCCCCCCCCCCCCCCCCCCCCCCCCCCCCCCCCCCCCCCCCCCCCCCCCCCCCCCCCCCCCCCCCCCCCCCCCCCCCCCCCCCCCCCCCCCCCCCCCCCCCCCCCCCCCCCCCCCCCCCCCCCCCCCCCCCCCCCCCCCCCCCCCCCCCCCCCCCCCCCCCCCCCCCCCCCCCCCCCCCCCCCCCCCCCCCCCCCCCCCCCCCCCCCCCCCCCCCCCCCCCCCCCCCCCCCCCCCCCCCCCCCCCCCCCCCCCCCCCCCCCCCCCCCCCCCCCCCCCCCCCCCCCCCCCCCCCCCCCCCCCCCCCCCCCCCCCCCCCCCCCCCCCCCCCCCCCCCCCCCCCCCCCCCCCCCCCCCCCCCCCCCCCCCCCCCCCCCCCCCCCCCCCCCCCCCCCCCCCCCCCCCCCCCCCCCCCCCCCCCCCCCCCCCCCCCCCCCCCCCCCCCCCCCCCCCCCCCCCCCCCCCCCCCCCCCCCCCCCCCCCCCCCCCCCCCCCCCCCCCCCCCCCCCCCCCCCCCCCCCCCCCCCCCCCCCCCCCCCCCCCCCCCCCCCCCCCCCCCCCCCCCCCCCCCCCCCCCCCCCCCCCCCCCCCCCCCCCCCCCCCCCCCCCCCCCCCCCCCCCCCCCCCCCCCCCCCCCCCCCCCCCCCCCCCCCCCCCCCCCCCCCCCCCCCCCCCCCCCCCCCCCCCCCCCCCCCCCCCCCCCCCCCCCCCCCCCCCCCCCCCCCCCCCCCCCCCCCCCCCCCCCCCCCCCCCCCCCCCCCCCCCCCCCCCCCCCCCCCCCCCCCCCCCCCCCCCCCCCCCCCCCCCCCCCCCCCCCCCCCCCCCCCCCCCCCCCCCCCCCCCCCCCCCCCCCCCCCCCCCCCCCCCCCCCCCCCCCCCCCCCCCCCCCCCCCCCCCCCCCCCCCCCCCCCCCCCCCCCCCCCCCCCCCCCCCCCCCCCCCCCCCCCCCCCCCCCCCCCCCCCCCCCCCCCCCCCCCCCCCCCCCCCCCCCCCCCCCCCCCCCCCCCCCCCCCCCCCCCCCCCCCCCCCCCCCCCCCCCCCCCCCCCCCCCCCCCCCCCCCCCCCCCCCCCCCCCCCCCCCCCCCCCCCCCCCCCCCCCCCCCCCCCCCCCCCCCCCCCCCCCCCCCCAATTGATCTCGTTAATTCCGAGCTTTTAACCTACCAACCAATTTCACTATTATTCCGGCATGGATCAAGGGAGAGAAGATACCCCCCCACCGGGTTTCTCTACCTTAACACCAATACCAACCGACGACCCTAATAACCTTCCCCCAATAACCGCCTCCACCTTCACAACACGTTCTCACCCAGAAATCACAACCAACAATCATGCTTCGACATCAGCCAACCCAGAACCTGTCATTAGCCCAGCCTTTGTCGAATCCAACCACGAAGTGTTGGAAAACCTTTTAAGGGCTCGTAACCGACAAGTCAGGAACGCTGAGGTGCAAATGGAGTTGGAATACTCGAGTGATGAGTATGATGAAGAAATGGAGATGGAACCTAGGCCTCCGACCCAAGGGCCAGCCCTATCGGCCTTAAGAATCGGGTCTCCAATTGGTCGAAGGCTAGGCAAAAGGTCCGTTGGTTTCGAAGGAGTCCCCGAGAGGGCTCCGACAAGAAGAGAAGGGGCGGTTATCGAAGGCTCTAACGGTAGGAGCCAGCTTAGGGAAGAAAGGGGGGTGACTTTGCCTCCATTGCTAGCTGCCCATCTTGGAAGGACTGAAGCTGGGGTTCCGTTGCAGCCTTCTCATGCATCAGGCGTAGAAGGCAATCCGTCTACAATCAATATGGGAGGAAATCTTCCTCCCAATGGTATGTACCCCTCGTTCCAAACTCAGTCTTATCCTCAAAATTTATATACTCCAGTAAATGGACAACCTAACAACCCAAGCTTCCCTCAAAATTATGGGAGCATGCCCTTCGGCCACCCTATGGCGTACCCTCCGTATGCCATAGGAAACAGTTACCCGTTTGCCATGAATACACCTTATCAGTCCTACCCAGGCCAGACTCCTATGGGAATGCCCCCAAACAGCAATCCATACAATACTGTCCCCATGTACGCACCACCTTATAATTGTCTATATTCAGACCCTATGGGTTCAGCTACACCCTTCGTTAGGTGGATAGAAGATTACCCATTGCCTGATGGGTTGAAAATGCCTTCACATGTCGGGACTTATGATGGGAAGGGGGATCCGGACAATTCTTTACACTTGTTCGAAGGGGCTATCAAAATGCAAAAAATGGGTTATGCCGGTGGCCTGTCACATGTTCACATACACCCTACGGGATTCTACTCGTATTTGGTGGAATGGGCAAAAGCCCGGTAGCATCGTCAACCTTGATGATCTCAAAGCCAAGTTCCGGTCACACTTCAGTCAGCAAAAGAAATTCACAAGGACTCATTTAACGGTGCACAACATCAAACAAAAAGACAATGAAAGCACCAGGGCCTTCGTCACTAGATACACCGATGAGACTTTGCAAATTCTAGGTCTTCATGAAGATCAGCGTATTTCTGGTTTCGTACACGGCCTTCGGAATCGGAGTTTGGTGGAATTCTTGTCCACCGACCTTCCGACAACTTACAAAGGGTTGACCGAAAAGACATATACTTGGATTGAAGCAAAAGAGGTGTCCACTAATGGAGCTCCGATAGATAAAGATAGCAACAACAAGTTTTCGAAGCATTCTTCGTGGGAGGGGTCCAAGAAAAAGAACAAGAGCAGAGATAGGTTTTCTCCGTACAACAAAGGCCCCAACCATGGTTTATTAAGCAGTCTAACGAAATCTCCAAAGGAAATACTTGCCACGGAGAGGGCAGCCAAAGCCTTCGAAGCGCCTCCACGTATGACAAGTAAGGGTAAAAACAGGGATACCAGCAAGTACTGTCACTTCCACGAAGACAATGGCCATGATACGAACAGTTACAGGGAACTAAAGAAACAAATTGAAGAGGCTATAAGATCTGGGCAATTGGCACACCTGGTAAAAGGAATCAAGAAAGGCAAAGAAAAGATGACTGACACTCAAATGGCCAAGGATACTAACCCTACCGAAGCCCCCATACTAATGATACATTGAGACGAAACCACTTCGAAAAGGAAGGTACCGGAGCCGGAAGCAAACGAGATAAGGGAGATAACGTTTTCCCCTATCTCAGGCAGGAGTCCTTCGAACGATCCGGTGGTTATCAAAGTCCTAATCTTTAGCCAAGAAATAAGGGGAGCTTACGTGGACTGCGGAAGCCCTTGCGAAGTCATATATGAACATTGCTTTCGAAAGCTCTCGCCTGCGGTCAGGTCTCAAAGGGTCGAATCAAAGATGCCTTTAGTAGGGTTTTCTGGCGAACGCTCGTGGCCTCTAGGAGAAGTTCCGCTGGAAATAACAATCAGAGAAGGCAGGGTCGCAAGGACAGAAACCCTCATGTTTACTATTGTGAGATCCAACTCTCCTTACAACTTGTTGATAGGGAGGTCCGCCATGCAAAGGATGGGTATAGTAGTCTCCACTATACATGCAGCGGTGAAGTTTCACACACCCAACGGAATAGGGACGGTATTTTCTGAGCACAGTCCGAAGGATAGCAAGAAAGAAAGAGAAGGTTCTAAAAAGCCTCCGAATGATGTTATTAGAAGTGCGGGTGAGGAAGAAAATATCGTCACAAAAAAGCGTCATGGAAAACGAAGAGTGGTAGGCGGAAAGCGATCTCCAAATAGTTCCGCAGCAGACTGGGAGAAGCCACACAAAGCCGAAGGGAAGGTATTTGAAGGGATATGTCCTAGGAGCACCAGAACTCCTCCGACGCCGAGGACTGATGACAAGCTCTATGACAAGGAATATCGACTCAAGGGGTTCAAACCCACTAAGTCAACAAAGCAAGAAGTCAAAACCAACCCTTCGAAGTTCAAAGCAGCTATTGGCCTGCCGGCTCCAGGATCATTGAAGAAACGTGATAGTTCAAGCTCCACCAAGAGTCAGACTTTCGCAGAAGTCCTCAACGAAACACCTTCCGGACACAGCCGAAATGGAGAAACTCCCCCAACAGCCACGGAGGAATGGAAATTATTTACTGACGGAACCTCAAGCTCCGATGGCTTCGGAACAGGTTTAATCCTAATGAACCCGGAGGGAAAGGAGTACAGTTATGCACTACGTTTTGAATTCAAGGCCACAAAAAATGAAGCAGAGTACGAAGCCTTGCTGGCTGGCCTTCGACTCGCAAAGGGCATGGAAGTTCATGACCTCTCCATCTTCGTAGGCTCACTCTCAGTCACTGGTCAAATCAAGGGTTCTTACAGAGCAAGGCAGCCAATAATCAAGGAGTACGTGAACAAGGTTAAAAAGCTCCTTCAGGTTCTCGAACGATACAAAGTGACAAATATCCACATGAGCCAAAACAAAAAGGCGGAGGCCCTAATCAAATTAGCATCGACTGCTTTTGCTCATCTACCCAGTAAGGTTTTAGTGGAAGTATTGGCCACCAGGTCAATTGCACGAAGTGAAACATTTGATGAAGGCTCCAGCTAGATAGAATCAATGAAAATGTACTTGATAAGCGGCATTTTGCCCGATGATTCAAAGTCAGCACGAAGAATCAAAGTCAAAAGCCCCCAATACAGGCTCATAGGCAATAATCTCTACAAAAGGCGTCTTTCATCTCCTTGGCTTCGTTGTGTCGAATTAAAACAGGCTTCAAACATTCTCTACAAGGCTCATGAAGAACTTTGTGGAAGACGTACAAGCCCTAGAGCCATCACCTCGAAGGTAACAAAATGGGGTTACTACTGGCCAACCGTACTAGAAGACGCAAGGGAAGCAATCAGAACATGCATGGTATGTCAGACACACTCCAAAGCCCGGAGACCATCAGAGTATGACGTGACATCTAGCATGACAGTAAAACCCTTCGGTCAATGGGGAGTCAGCATAATCGGACCCCTACCATTAGCTCCCGGAGGGGTACAATTCTTGGTCATAGCCATCGATCATTTCACCAAATGGGTCGAGGCCAAACCGTTGGCATCAACAAAAGGAAAAGATATGGAAGAGTTCATGTGGGAACACATAATTTTCAGATTTGGAATTCCACAAGTTATCACCTCTTACGAAGGGCCACACTTCGCCGAAGGAGTGTTCCCTTCTTTCTGTAAAAGCCTGAATGTGAAGCAAAGATTCGTTTGTGTTGACAAGGATATTGTCACCGAAATTGAGACGAAGCTAGGGCAATATCAGCACAAGTGGGCAGACAAACTTCCCAAAGCCTTGAGGGCATATAGGAAGTTGTCCTTCGAATAAAAGCAAACGAAGCCAAGTGAAAGAGCCCAGCGTCAAAGAAGAATTAATGTGGCAAAAAGACGAAGAAGCTCGAAGGGCGGAAACAAAAAATGTCGTGAACAAGTTTGGACATGATACAAACTCTCGTAAGTCTTATATATAAGAACTTACCTTTCTTTAAAAGCACTTAGTTGTTTTCAATTTCATGTAACGTAGTCTTCTCACATGGGAAAAAAGCATTAATGGTAGGTGTCTAGTGTTCATTTCTTCAAATGATGTAATCCTCCCTACCCACTTAATGATATAACATGTTTCCCTCAAAATCTCTTGTTTCGTTTTATACAACATAGATTTGTTCAGCCAAGTACTTTACAAGTTTCAATGTCGAAGGATGAAGCAAGACACATGTCTTGTATAACATTAACATCCATTACAATTCACATTAACTTTCCTATGAAGTCTTAGGGTATTAAAAGCCCTCTGTAACTTAAGGATAAAGACGGAGTGGGTCGCGACCCTCTGTCGCAGTCAAATTATACGATTGCATAAAATCTTGGTCCAAAATACACACAATAAGGTTATAACCTAAGGTTGTATGTTTACGTTCTAGTAATGAGCGTAAGAGAAGACAAGCATGGCGTTAAAAAAGGAGAATATTCCTCCAAATTCAGATTCATAAAGACTACGCACAAGGCGTAGCTATCATCAAAAGAGATAATTGTTTAAAGTTATGGGACGAAGCCCAGATAAACTATTCCAACAGGCGCACGCCTGATAAAAGCATGATAAATTGTTTTAAACAAAGGCACCAGCCTTTAAACATAACCAAATTGTTTTAAAGGGTACACGCCACCCTTATAGACTAAATTACTGCCAACATGGCAGCCTTCATTTGTTGATAGAAGAGTTTGGGTCTTCTTGATGAGTCGCAGACTTGGGTTTCTCAGACAAGGTTCTTTTAGTTGGAGACGGAGGCTGTATACTCTTGGGTTTTTTAGAAAGGAGATCTTCGATGGAGGCTGAAGGATCTTTGGTTGCTTCGGCAAGAAAGGGGTAAACTGCAGTGGTGAATGCATTACCAGCTTCATCATACTCCTGAACGGAATTTGGACGATAGTATGGCACATCTGAAAGCACAACGGGTTTCTTAGTTTCAGCAATCTCCTCCAAAGTTGTGCATTTGCCATGAAATATGGCTGCATTCACCAGTTTACCCACAACCACTCCCACCTCATCGCTATGATATAATTCCATAGCAATGTAGGGAACAACCTTCGATACAACCTCAGCCCTATCTTTTCTCAATCTTTGGCATTCAAGCTTCAACCTATCAACCTCCTGACAACGCTTAGCATCCTGCTCCACTAGTCTGGCTCTCTCAGCCTCCAACCCAGTACACTTAGACTTCAGGGCACTCACCTGGTTCTCATAGCCTACAACCTTAGCCTCCTCCAGAATTAACCTACCACATTCAGCCTGTGACTCCTTAAGCTGTTTTTCAAGACCATCAATCCTGTTTCGAAGAGCCTCATACCTTGGATGTTTCTCAAAGTTCTCCATGGCTTCATCACATCTCTTCTCCAACTCAGCATAATTTTTCTCCCTCTCCTTTTCTCTGGCAACAACAGCAGCAACCTACTCCTTCGCCTCCTGGACTCTATTAAGCAACCCCCTGGTGCGAAAGCTCAGATGACTGTCCAGCATTGCTTGTCGGATATAACTTTTGTCGTTGAGATCGCAAAGTTCCTCAATGGACATTTCATTCATTTTACTCCTCCATGAGGCAGGAGTGACATTCTCAACAAGCAAGCGGCAGGAGAGAGCGTTGGGCAATTCCTTCATATCTGGCAAACCAAAAAAAAAAAAAAAAAAAAAAAAAAAAAAGAAAGAAAGAAGACGAAAACAATATAAGCCAAATACGCAATATTACGGAAAGGAAGGAAGACTGGAAGAATTTTCACTTACCAGATATGTCATCTTCATCAGCCATTCCTTCCGGAGCATACATAATGGTCTTCCCACGAGACTTCTCTGTTTTTTGCTTGGTGGTTCTGGAAGTAGGAGTAGGAATGTTCAATTTCCTCTTGGGGGCAGCCTTTGCACTGGTACCTTTTCTAGTCCGAACTCTATCAGCAATGCCGGAGGACCCCACAATCCTGAGCTGATCACCTCCGGAAGGGGTATCATCAGAATCACCGACATCCTCCACTACCTAGGGGCTTCCTCAGTACCAACTGTTTTGATTGGGGGGAGCACAGCAAGAGGCTTGGGTGGAGAGACATCAACATCATTATTATTGACAGAAATGGAAGGAGATCCCACTCCGTAACTCATATTTTGAGGGTCCCTTGGCATAAAGCTAACTTCCTTGGCACCTCCAGCCACAACAAAATTACGAAAAGCCATTTCTGCACAGACAAAGGAAAAGAGATGAATATCAGCAGGTAAGTTATTTATTTATGAAATAAGAAATTATACATACTTTTTCCTTCACAAATTATTTCAGGAAGCAATGGAGACCCTTCCCAACTTTTAGCAATGCCAGCCATGAATAAGATGGGCTCAGGAAACGTCTGTACGTCCACTGGATGACGTGCAAGACGTTGGTACATAAGGTCACTTCTCACCTCATAAGGTAATGGGTCATTGTATCGTTTCTCATCAAACCTATTCCCTTCGGCCAACAGCTCAGGATACTCGGAGGGTATGATGGTACTCTCAATATAAAAAAAATTGACCTTTCCAATTTCGAATATTCGAAAAAGGTTTAGTCAATAGGTGGGGGACATCATACTCACTCCTTTTTGCAATAGTTACCCAATCTCCACCAGGGTAGAGATTGACAAAGCCTCTAAGCACAGTCAATGAAGGCTCAAAACCATACGCTTTGCACATTACAATATAAGTTGTCAACTTGGCTAAACCGAATGGATTAAACCTTGAAATGTGCACCTTGTAATATTGCAAAAACTCCAAAATAAGAGGGTGGATGGGAATCCTAAAGTTTGATTGCGTAAACGCATGCACATACAAACCTACAAACCCTTTTGGAGCATCAAAAATACTTTGCCTTTTACTGGGAAGCATGATTTTATGTTCCGAGGGTATGGGGTAATCATTCAGAAAATCAGACAATGCTTGTTTCGACAAGGTGCAAGTTTGTTCTTTAATTATTCGTTTTGCAGCCATACTCATAAATAAGGAGAGCAAATAAAAATGGCAGAATTTTACCGTTTGACTCCAATGGAAGCACAAGATTGCAGAGCAATGTGTATTTTGGGCGGAGGTAAAATGAGCTAGGATTTAATTATTGTGGGTTTATGTACACAGACGGATTTTTAATCCCAATCGCACACGTGGTCACCTAACTTTGAAGATTTTGCGGATCTCAAACAAGCAATTAAATTGTGAAAAGATGTTTCGCTAATACCGATTTAATCGATGTTTGAGAAGCAAGTGGAAGGATAACAATTAACCCGCATTTAATGCGCGGTTAGTTTGGCACTTATTTTCTTTTTTGCATGGTTAATGGTACACAAGGATTAAAGGCATATTTGATTTTTTGAGTCGAATGCAATTTATACTCGTACGCATATATCACTTTCGACTGGGGGGCTTGATGATGTACCCTCCTAACGGGTCGAAGGACTCCCCTTCGAGCCTGTAGAAAGCCCTCCCTTCGGAGGCCCAGGTTAACCTTCCAATACGTTTCATTGGCGTAAAACCATTTGCCTGCGAATGGTTACCATGTGGGAATCCGCCAATCGAAGTCCTAAGCCCTTCGGGGTATTCCTGACGAAGGGACTAACACGAAGGATCATCCAGACCTGGTCAAACCCACGTCTCCTCTATCCTTTGGCTTCCCGCCAAAACAGAGATCGTGGGCTACAAAGCCCTAGCGGTTACCACTTTCCATGGGACACCCCCATGATCTCCGAACTATGTGCAACCGCCTACTATGTCCTATTTCTCCCCTATAAATAGCATAGTCGGGCCAAGAACAATGTAAGTAATCTCGAGTTAATCCACAAGTAAACTTCACTCTCTAAATTTACGACCTACATTACCATTACACATACTTACTCGCACGCCGGAGGTGGTTCGCAGGGTCCAACCCCTGCGCAATCACTTAACGTAGTGTCTTTGTATTTCTTATTCTCAGGTTAAGAACAAGCTTGGCGCAATCTCAACACCCCATAATTCCTTTGATCACCATCGAAGGCTTGGTTGACGAATATTTGTTCAATCAACTAGCATTGTACTTGTCTACATGTATCACTCGACAAAAAACCCAGTCGTATATAAGGCATCGATAACGTTAACGTGCTTGAATATTTAGGCCCGTATCATTAATTGGCACGCGATATTCCTACTTTTATGAGCATGCACTTGAGTAGAAGTACGACAATATACATTTTATCTTTCAATATCTCGCTTTCTATTGTTGATAAAAGCTACAGTATATACAATTTTTATTTATTTATTTATTTTTTATTTTTTACATTATTTCCCTTTAAGAAATATGAAAACTTATTTGTATGGGTAATATAAATACATTGAGAAAATACCCATCATTTATGGACTCCAAGTCCAATAATTTACTTGAGTAGAAGTACGACAATATACATTTTATCTTTCAATATCTCGCTTTCTATTGTTGATAAAAGCTACAGTATATACAATTTTTATTTATTTATTATTTTTTTATTTTTTACATTATTTCCCTTTAAGAAATATGAAAACTTATTTGTATGGGTAATATAAATACATTGAGAAAATACCCATCATTTATGGACTCCAAGTCCAATAATTGAATAATCATATAAAAAAAAGCGAAAATTACCCGGCTACCCATTTTCATATGCGTGTGTCTCCACATGCCCCTACTTTTTTTTACATTTTCAAAAATACCCATTGATGTCGCGTATACCCTTACCCGAACTACCCGAATTTAAGGTGTACGTTTGAGATTCGAAGATGAGCAAATCAAAAAGAAGCCCTAGACCATGTCGTGTAAAAAAAAACCCTATGTACGCGACATTAACAATGAGCAAATTTCTACCTGCTTTGACAATTGATAAAGTAGTGCCTGTGTGTATCCTTTTATTCTTGACTTTGTGAAAATTAAAAAACTTACAAAAACCACCCTTTAACTTTTTGATAATTATAACTTTTTTATATAACAAACTTTATTCGTCAAATATTTAGTAAATATCTATCGAATTCTTTAATGAAAAAAATATCGTTGCGAAGAGCTCTAAATTACGAACAAAACAAGCCCAATATTAATATGCTTTTGACGTACGTACGATTTTATAAAAAATTTTGAAGTTTGATAAATATATTTAAAAAATAATAATAAATAATAAATAAATAAATAAAACTTTCAAAACATACTCTTAAACCACAGGGGCCAAAGACGTACAATTTTATGAAATATGAATATCGTTTGGAAATAAAAACATAAACATTCATAAATTAAAATTTGTATCCTTTTATTCATAAAACTAAAAACGCTAATTTTTTTATATCAAATTAAAATTTTTATTCATAAATTAAAACATTACAATAGAAAATATAAAACATAAATGTACGAAATAAAAGTTTATGAATGTTTACGTCTTTATTTCGTACGTTTCAACCGAGGGCTAGTCATGTATATAGTTCTATAAAAAGCTTATAAAAAGTTAATGAATGTTTATATTTTTATTTCGTACGTTTACGTTTTATATTTTATATATGTAATGTTGTTAATTTATGAATAAATTTTTTTGGTTTATATAAAAAAAAGTTGCCATTTTTTGTTTTATAACTAAAAAGGATACCGTTTTTATTTTATAAATTTTACGTTTTTATTTCTAAACGATATTCCTATTTTATAGAATTTTGTAAGTCTTTGGCCCCTGTGGTTTAAGAGTATGTTTGGATAGTTTTTTTTTTTTTTTTTTTTTTTTTTTTTTTTTTTTTTTTTTTAAATATATTTATATCAAACTTTAACATTTTTTATAAAATCATACGTACGTCAAAAGCATGTTAATATTAGGCTTGTTTTATTAGTAATTTAGAGTTCTTCGCAACGATATTTTTTTCATTAAAGAATTCGATAGATATTTACTAAATATTTGACGAATAAAGTTTGTTATATAAAAATATTGTAATCATCAAAAAGTTAAAGGGTGGTTTTTGTAAGTTTTTTAATTTTCACAAAGTCAAGAATAAAAGGATACACAGGCACTACTTTATCAATTGTCAAAGTAGGCAGAAATTTGCTCATTGTTAATGTCGTGTACATAGGGTTTTTTTTTACACGACATGGTCTAGGGCTTCCTTTTGATTTACTCATCTTTGAATCTCAAACTTACACGTTAAATTCGGGTATGTCGGGTAACGATATACGCGATATCAATGGGTATTTTTGAAAAGGTAGAAAAAGAAAAAATTTATATAAAAAAGTAAGCACCAATCCTGACACAGTCACACATTTTCTATGTATGAGAAATAATGGTGAAACAAACTATGAAAACACCATTTTTGTCACATGAAGAAAAAGATTACAAGAACATAAACAAATGGAAAACTGTAGAAAACTAGAAGGGGGGGTTGAATAGTTTTACGTCTTTTTAATTTTATTATGAAAACCATTGTTTACTTTTAAAATCTTAGATTCAAGTTTATGTGAAAAATAAAACTTGAACCTTATTATTAATTATATATGTATCCTTTTAGATTGGTTATAAAAGTTTTGTTTTCATGAATGGAGTTTTAAATTGATCTTTATGTGAAGTCAACTTTTAAGTAATACTAACAATTATATATGCCTATGTGTATGAAAGTAATAACGACGTAAATAAAGAAATAAATAAGGGATGGAAAGATCTAACCGAGACACGAGAGATTTATAGTGGTTCGGCTACAAGGACACCTTCCTTGCCCTACTCCACTCCCCGAGCACCTAGCTCGAGAGTTTTCTTCACAACTTCAATAAGCTCCCTTATGGCGGAGAAAACCTTACACGACTTTGGCTTACACGGGTTTAACGACACAAAGCTAAATGTCGAGTTCTAATCGTAGCTAGAACCAATCTCACAACTTTTAATCACGACTTCTTCACAACTTATTCACAACGGCTTCACGACTTCAACACAAGGACTTCACGACTTCTACACGACTGCTTCACAACTTCTATCCTACGGCTTCACTACTTCTATGCTACGGCTTCACGACTTCTACCCTACGGCTTCACAACTTCTATGCTACGGCTTCACGACTTCTATGCTATGGCTTCACGACTTCTATGCTACGGCTTCACAACGGCTTCAAGACTTCTCTACTTCACAACTTTACAAGACTTCTACACTACTTCTTTACACCACAACTACTTATCCACCTTCTTCACTACTTACACACTACTCTAGCCTAATCACTTATGTTTACACTTTATATATACAAACTTTACACAAATGAATGAATGATTTACAAGGTGTACTTAACAAACAACTTAAGTAACAAGATGATACTAAGTTGTAATACTTCTAGTCTTGATTGATAGAAGTATTCTTCTTTTGCACTTGGATGGTGGAAGCTTGGACCACTTAGAAACCAATGCTTAAGAATGTATGATCAAAGGTTTTGGAAAGGATTTAGAGATGTAAGAAGAGATTTAGAATAGAAAGTTTTTTGGTGCAAAAGGTGAGGAAAAAGTCGAGAGATAAACCAGTATTTATAGGCAAAAACTGGGAACCTACAGGAGCGGGGCGGTCCCCTTAAATAGGGGGCCGGTCCCCTTAATTTTAAGGGGGCCGCCTTTATGAATTAAGGGGGCCACCCAAGTTGAACGTTGCCCAGTTTTGTCCTTTTGTGGGGAAGGTTTTTCTGGAACATTTTTGCCATTTTTGGTTGAAAATTTGAATTCATGTTTTTATAATAGATTAAACATATTTATTTAGTACCAAAAATGTTTTTCTAAAAGATATAAAATGTTTGTGACATTTTATAAAAAGTTTAGTAATTAAGAAAATGTTCCTTTGATCATATAAAGCATTAAGCATTATGTTTATTCATACCTTAAGTGATTAAGTTGTAGAAGTGAATATTTACAACTAAATACTTGTTTATTTGATAAGTTTATGTTTAATGAGTTTATATTTTGTGATCATTAAAACATAGAGATATGAATAAGTATTAATAATGTTTTTAGGTATTATTTATATCAACAATCTCCCCCTTTTTGATGATTAAAAAACTTAAACTCATTAAATCCAAAAATTTATTTTTGGACAAGTATTTAGTGAGTTTATATTCACTTCTCCCCCTTTTTGTAGAATCAAAAAGGTTATGCCGACAATTTTTAGAAACAAAATTTGTCGGAACTAGAACTCCCCCTTGATGTGTGCTCCCCCTCGTTTGAGGGCACCAAGGAATCGAGATATGGAATACTTGCAAGAAAGATATTAGAAGCACAAGCATATATATATATATATATATATATATATATCATAATATCACATATATAAGATCAACACATATTAAGAGCAAGCATAGCAAACACATATTAAACAACATTAAACAAAGATTTCATTAATTTAAATTGATACAACATATGTTATGCTTAAAGCATACATTAGGTAGAGAATTCTAATTTGCCTACGAAATCCATTTGACTTGCTTGTAACATGAAAAACTTGGATTAATGGAGGTGGTGCATGGAGGTTGGAGAGAGTGATGGTGGAGAAATTGGAGGTGGAGAGTTTGGAGTGGACCATGTTGGATGAGAGTTTTGATGTTGTTCAAGTGAGGGTGTTGGATTGGATCTATTGAGAAGATACTCAATCCAAGTGAGGTGCTCATTTAAAGCAATGGTTTGTTTTTGAAGAAAGATGCAACAAGGACAATTGTTGACATGTTCCTTAATTTGACTCAAGTTGTGGGATGATGATGGTGGAGGGATAGATGGTGGTGATGATGGAGATTGATCCAAGTTGCTTTGAGCAAGATGTAAAGCAAGAAGAGCATTTAGCTCATGGGCTTCCTTGAGTTCTTCAATGAACTTCAAGTGTTGAGAGGAATGTGATGATGATGGAGAGCGGTTATTATTTGGTGGAGGTGGTGGTGACACTCTTGGTGGTGGAGACATTTGTGAACTTGGGTAATCATGAGTGGATGAGGGTGGAGATATGGATGAAGTGGATGTTCCAAGAGTGGTGAGTGTTTTGAATGGTGCATTGGTAGGTTGAGTGTGAGTGAGATTGGGATTGTTGTTTTGAGATTGATCATTGGGAGATGAAGGTGTAGGGATGGATGATTGGTTATGTGTGTGAAAGGGTTCATTAGGATGAGGCTTGGGTGTTGGTTGAGTTTGAACAACATCATTTGTTGGGTTATGGAAAGTGTCAAGCTTCCTTCTCCAAATGGGCCTTACCGAGATCTTAGCAACTCTTGAAGGCTTGGATCTTGGGTTGTTAGAGGATGACATGTTTGGATGGATGATATGGATGAGCATTTATGATGGAGAAGGGTATTTATAGTGTAAGGATGATGTGATTGAGGAAGGGAAATTTTGGTGGGTGGTTTAGGACAAAATGTGTTGGTGAATTTTGGGAAGTATAGGATAAAATGGGTTGGAAATTGAAAAAGAAAATAGTAATCCGTCCCTCCAGATGGCCGGTCCCCTTAAATAGGGGCCGGTCCCCTTAATTTTAAGGGGGCCGCCTGTGTATTTAAGGGGGCCGCCCATCTGCTAGTTCTCTGATTACTAGAAATGGGTTTTTGGCAGAAATTTGTAGAAAAGGTTGTGTTTTTGGGTTTAGTTTCAAGCAAGTCCAACTTCTTTTGAGGCAATTTAGGATTAAATAACTCATGTATGCTAAGCATATCTAATTAAGCAATTTTATCTAGCATGCAATCTACTCATTAACCAAGTAACATATACATTTATATATGTATATAAATATATATGTATACATATATGGACAAGAAAGCTATATATACTATCAAGTAATTCACAATATCATTTTTAGAAAGATTAATACGCTATTTAATTAATCCTAATAAGTGTCTATGTGCAAAGGAATGGGGAGTTGTGATAGCATGGACTTCTAGACTTGTACCAAGTGAGATTTTAATGAGTAAACCATGATTTTTCATTTTTGATTTGGTTTACTTATAAATGTCATATACACAAATATAGATGACATATATGAGATCATCATGCATGATTTAAATAGGTGTTTTTAGCATTATTCAACAATGCTTGAAAGTGGGTTTTTATGTAGATGTGAAAGTTATTTGAATAAAATAAATTGGGTTTTATTTCAAAATGTTTTTATGAGGAAAGAAAACAAAATTTTCAATCTTTGGCTTTGATAAAAACATCATCATGGACAAAAGTTGGGAAGAAAAGTGGGATGGTAAAACATGTTAGAAAGGTGATATATTCTTTTGAAAAATCATTTTTCCAAGATGTTAAGTTTTAGCATGTTTAAAAATAAATGTCATTAAAACAATGGTTATAAAAGATTTCATGCTCAAGGAAATTGGTTAAGGCTATTGTCACATGCTACCTGATGAAGCGAAAAGTGTACCGCTTTTAAGGGGTCATTTAAGCCTTAAATCGTATTTATTTGATCAAATATTGCCCTAAATCGTTTCTTTTGTCATTTTAGGTACTTTTGAGGAGAAATCTGGAAAAGGAGGCATTTTGGACGTTTTTGGAGCATAAAAGTGAAGAAAACGGCAAAGTCTCAAGAATCGGCTAAAAGTTACTCTTGACGGCGTCACAATTTACTCTGGACGGCGTCATGCCTTGGCAAGAAAAAGTGGACGTGAAATTTACTCATGATGAGCCAGTGAAAATAGCATGTGAATTCTGACGGCGTCACGCTTTAACTTGATCAAGGGCGTCACGGCTTAAATCAAAAGGGGACGGCGTCACGTTCAAGGTTCGACGGCGTCAAGCCTTGATAAGCCAGAATGGATTTTTGAGAAGCTAAAGAGGGACGGCGTCAAGAAGGTCATCCGGGAACCCTAAAAGCGGCGAGGTGACGGCGTCACACTCCATAAGGTGACGCCGTCAGATCCAAAAATCTATATATAGTTTTCTAATTTTTTGTCATTAAGGGAGAGCTTAGTGTGTGGAATTTTGGGAGAAAACCCTAAGACGATTTTAGCATCTTTTTCAAGGCTTTTTGCCTTGAGATCTTCCATGTTACATTGAAAGATAAGTTATCAATTAATCATTCAATATGTCTATGTGTTGTTTGATTTTATCTTGTTCTTGTCTTTTGTTTAACATGTTAGGCTAATTTTATCTTGTGTTTGCTTAGATCTAATGAAACCTAGCTATTGATTATTGGTTATTAGTGTGTTGTTAGTTGTATTGGGTGATTGTTTATCTATGTTAGGCTTAAGAAAACTGGCTAACTTCCTATTCGGTAACTTGCTTGAACGTCTTAAGAAACATGAACCAAATGCGTACTAAAGGTTTTTATGGTTGTATTTAATGCACAAGCGAATTCTAGTGATCCCATGTTAGGAGCTTCCTAGCCGGCTCGACATAGGAGTGAAGTAGGAGCTTGTAGAGTTGGGGAAGTAAGTACGCCACCCCACGAATGGTATTAAGGAATACACCCGTCATCCACGCGACTAATACACACTAATCAACCGGTAAAAGATAGTTAGGGAGTAAGGAAATCTAAGTAAACACATTTCTCTACACATAAGTTTCTCACCACATTTTCATTTCAGTTATTTATTTTATTGCATTCGTAGTAATTTGGGTTAGTTGACTAGCAACTAATTCCGCCCACTCCTTCAAACCCGAGATTTTACTTGCTTTCATAAAATTATAAAAACATAAAAAAGAATCTTCCTCAACCCTTAGACCTAATTAGAGTAGTCTTTCACACCTAACGAACACTATTCCCTATGGAGAACGATCAATCCCCCGTACTTACCACTACACTATACTACATCGGTCAGGTACACTGCCTGGTGGGGTTGTAAGCCTCTTGAGATCCCTCGAGAGGTAAAACCTGTTGTAAGGTTACAAAACCACGCATCAAGTTTTTGGCGCCGCTGCCGGGGAATAGTTATTGTTTAGGTTGAATTCTTATTTCTATTAGGTCTACTCACTAGATTCCTTTCTAGTGAGATTTTTATTTTCTTTTTCTAGATTTTCTTTAGTCTATCTATTTTCTTCGTGTCTTTGTTCGTAACCATACCATCCGACATCATGGAAGATGGTAATATCCTTAACCACCACAACCCACCACCACAACAACCACCACCACCTCCTAGAGCCCGTACTTTAGGAGAGTATTCCCGTCCTAGCCACCATGGCTATCGAAACACCATTGAGCTCACTCAAGGAGCCAATATCACACCCTTGCGATCCGACACCATCCGGTTGGTGCAAAGCGGATGCGCATTCCATGGACTTCGTTCTGAAGATCCTAATCAACATCTCAAGGACTTTCTTAAAATCGTTGATTCTATAGACCTTGATGTTGCCACTCGAGAGACGACCCGATTGCGTCTCTTTGCGGGACCAATTCTCTTTGCGGGACCAAGCTAGTCAGTGGCTAGAACGTCAACCCGCAGGATCCATCACCTCTTGGGATGATCTCACCACTCGTTTCCTTGCTCAGTTTTTCCCACCGGGAAGAACTACCAAGCTAAGGAATGATATCTTGATGTTCCAACAACGTCAAGGCGAAACTCTCTACGAGGCATGGACTCGATTCAAGGACTTACTCCAAAAAGTCCCTCACCATGGCATAGAACTTTGGCTCCAAGTCCAAATCTTCTATGACCATATCAATCTCTCCACGAGGCAAACCATTGACCAATCGGCCGGTGGCAAGCTACGTGATCTAAGTGCGGAACAATCATGGGCTCTCCTAGAGGATCTTGCTCTTTATGACAACGAAAGTTGGAGTGATCCCCGTGATTTGAATAAAACGGTCAAGGCAATATCTTTGCCTTCGAACAATTCAAGCACTTCTGACCGTAGGATCATAGAACTTGAAGACCAAGTCAAGTTTCTCATGAAATCCTACGAGGCTCCTAAACCTTCAAGCCAAGTGAACAAAATCACTTCTTCATGTGAGTTATGTAGTGGTCCCCACGACACTCGTGATTGCATGGAACTCCCCGAACAAGCTTTTGTGGACTACGCATCCTCGCGTACCGACGGAGCGGGAGACAAGTGGTACACTTTCAAACCCGAGCCAAACCATTACGGTGATACATACAACCCTTCATGGAAAAATCACCCGAACCTTAGGTGGAAACAAAACCAAAACGCACAACAACCCAATTCTTCCAACCCACCTAATCGTTTCCAATCAAGCGGTTCCAACTCGAACCGTACTTTCAACAACAATCCTTCCGGCAATGGTAGTACCGATAACTTTGAAGGATTGATGTCTCAATTTATGGCATCTCAAGAAGCTCGTTTAGCCAAGTTTGAAGCCGATTTCAAACAAAAACAAAGCGAGATGACCAATAAGATTGACACCTTGTTGAAAGCCCTCAATGACCGAGAAATGGGAGCACTCCCTAGCAACACGGTCAAGAACCCGAAACTAAACGTCAACGCTATTTCTTCGGTTTCGTCCCCTAGTTCTTGTCCACAATATTATTCGGTCAATTCCATGAGCACGTGTTTCAAACAAACCCAAGTCGTTCCAAATGACCAAGAAGTTATGACATCCAAATTGGTCAACAACATAGTTGAAACACCTCCCACTCAAAACCTTGACGAAGAATTCAAGGAGCTCCACCTTGAAAGTCCGGTTGTTGATGAGTTGGATGAGAAGAAGCTCAAGTTAGGCGAAAAAGGGACCGCCTTTGTTCAAAACAAGCTACCTAAGAAGTTAGATGATCCGGGCTTATTTGTTCTACCTTGCAAGATCGGTAATTCGGAGGCTTATGACACATTAGCCGATCTTGGATCAAGCCTTAACCTACTTCCGTTACCTCTCTACACCTCTCTAAAACTAGGAAAACTTGAAGAAACCGAGGTGATAATAGGCTTAGCGGATGGAAGTGTTGCTTACCCGGTTGGAGTAGTTAAGGACGTGTTAGTGCACATTGGAAAACTAACCATTTTAGCCGATTTCCACGTCCTTGATATGGTTAGCGACCCTACATGCCCCTTGTTGATAGGTAGAGGATTTTTGGCGACCGCTAGTGCTATGATTGATTGTAAGGAATCCAAGATAGCGGTAGGAGAAGGAGATACTTGGTCAGTCTATGATGTTAAGAAACATGCCTATGATACTAGTGAGGAACCGACACCCCATTGGTTAGAATTAAATAGGAGACCATCTAGATATGGACCTTGGATTGATAGAGACTTCATAGGACCCCAACGCCCATTTTACCTAGAAGAGGACTTTGTTAACCGAACGCATTCGGTGGAGCAACTCTTGGCTAGGGACACCGAATTGGATCCATTTGAAGATTCTCTAGTTTTTAGAAAGATGATTGATTTCCTAGGAGTTTTGCCAATTAACCTAGGAATGAATAAGTGGATTTGTGAGGAAGATGATCATAAGTGGAATTGGGATAAACCACCCAAAGATGGAGATGGGTCATGGCATATCAAGATGACATTGTATGACCCGGATGGAGAGAAGTTTGAAAAGATATATCGTACTAAGCGGACCAATAGGAAACTTCAATCCAAGCTTAACCCTAAAGACGTCCTCGATGACGAGCTTACTTATATAGGGTAGCGTGACTTTGAGTCTAGCTACAAGACTCGTTAATAAAGAAAAGCGCTTCTTGGGAGGCAACCCAAGCTTTATTTGTTTTATTTGCTTTGTGTGTTTATTTATTTGTTTGTTTGATTTTATTTTCCGTATGTGTGTTTAATTTTTATTAGTATTGATTCATGTTCAAAAGTAAATTGTGAAAATGCTTTATTTTGTTTTTAACTTCGTCTTAACTACATATAAAGGTATTTTGCAAAAGATAAGTGTAAGGGAAATCTAAATCGGTTTATTAGAACACAAATTAACATGAATCGTAATAATAATAAATTAGCATACATATTCGTATTTGTTTGAGTCAAATGCTTGTATCGAGTCATAATGATGTTTTGCAGGATTTCCAGGAAGTAAGGTAAAGGTTTTTCCAGAAATTTTCCGGAAACTTAAAATGAAAAATTTTTGTCAGGTCATTTCTGACGGCGTCAAGGTTTATAACCTGACGGCGTCAGATTTAATTTTCAGAAATTTTTGAAAGTTTTGTTTTTAGAAAGTTTTTATTAAAATCTCCAACTTATAATCTCCAGGAATCTGCAAAATTATCATTCCACAAGCTTTATATCCTTATATATAGATTTATCCCGCCGATGTTATGCAGGTTTTCGTGTTTGTTTTCTCAGGTTTAACAGGTTATTTTGGACAAGGAGATGTTTATGGAATCAAGCTTATGGCGATGCATTAGTCATGGAGCTTCAACATTACCTTGGAGGAAGATCTAACCGTGTAACTTCATTATCCACCGAACGAATCAGGGGAGTATTTGATTTCATTCTTTTACTTTTTGCTTTTGCATCTTGTTATTTGAACATTGGGGACAATGTTCATCTTAAGTGTAAGGGGGGGGGGGGGGGTAAAAGTACGATTTTAGAGAATGCCATTGCACTTGATTTTTGTTTGTTTAATAATAGATGTGTAATAAAACTGAGATAAATACCTGTTAGGGTAATTTTAGTGCCAAATTTAAAATTTTTTACAACATATAGGAGTGAAACTTTGGTCTTAATGAGCGTCTCATGGATAGGAGTTATATGACTAGCACAAAAACCGTACCACTAAAAAATTTTCCACCCCAAATATGTGAGGTTTGCCCCTAGAATTGGTAGGAAAAGCATTTATGTTATGATGTGTGTACCGGTAGCACTTAGATTCTAGAACTTGCGTTAGGACCATTCCAAGGCCACAAGTGAGACTACATTCGTGTAGTTAGATTTACTACATGATAAGAGGCATTAGGATTAACCCATTGTTTTACACCTGTGTTTTTGTTATAATTACGTTGGCTACATTGGTCAAGTAATTCTCCCACACCCTTTGCGTTGTACTCATTTTTAGTACACGATACCCCTAGTATACCCCTCAGAGCCTATCTTTTCGTTTCGACCTTTAAGCATTTTACTTAAAGGAAGAATTTGTTACACCCCACTAAAATGTACACCCAAATCGCCTTAGCCTACCTTGTATGCACTCATCTTTAGTGCATTATTGTTACAACATTTGTTTAAACCCAAGTTAATTATCTAGTTGATTACGTGGTTGCTAAGTCGAGTCATATCCTTGTACATATTGTTTTGGGACGATTGGGACTCATGGGTAAAGTACTAGTGTAATGGAGTAATGGGGAAGAACATCATTTATTACCCCCATATGTGCTAAATGTTTTAAAAGTACTCCAAGTTTTTCAATTATCTTAATTCGAGTCATTAGATTAGTATTTGTAAAGTTATGTAAAAGTTTAAGTGTAAGGGGGATGCAATGCCCCTATGATGTATTATTTTGGATGGTAGGGTAAAAGTGTATGCAAAAAAAAAAAAAAAAAAAAAAATCAAGAAAAACACAAAAAAAAAATGAGAAAATGAAAAATAGAAAAAACATACGGACTACCATCCCGTTTCATTTTATGTTTGTTTATGTTTTTGTTATTTTGTTTTTAGCTTAAGATCGAGTCTAGTCTTGGCTTAGCAACATTGTATAGTACATGTAATTGATCAAGATCTTTAACTCGCCACCAGTAAAATATCCCTTATCCAACAAAACCGTGTTTTCCTTTTCCCTACACCTAACGTCATAACCCATTTAAAAGCCCTCTTTGATAGTTTATCTTTGGTGCTTACGCCTAGTGGAGGAGGTTTTCGATCCTTTCCCAAGCCTATGGTAATCTATTTGCTATGACAGGTAGTGAGAGATATTATCCGTTTTCATTTATGAGATTTATTTTGATGACACTTGAGAGATGTGAGTATCTAAACACTACTTGTGAGGTGCTAGTTTGTAATCTCCGTGCTTATTATGATTAGAGTGGAACGATTATTTGTTGTAATTACTTTTATGTTTGCATTAAATGACCCCTAACTTGTATTTTGATTAGAATAAAAGCGCATTTGCTTGAGGACAAGCAAATCTCAAGTGTAAGGGTATTTGATGAAGCGAAAAGTGTACCACTTTTAAGGGGTCATTTAAGCCTTAAATCGTATTTATTTGATCAAATATTGCCCTAAATCGTTTCTTTTGTCATTTTAGGTACTTTTGAGGAGAAATCTGGAAAAGGAGGCATTTTGGACATTTTTGGAGCATAAAAGTGAAGAAAACGGCAAAGTCTCAAGAATCGGCTAAAAGTTACTCTTGACGGCGTCACAATTTACTCTGGACGGCGTCATGCCTTGGCAAGAAAAAGTGGACGTGAAATTTACTCATGATGAGCCAGTGAAAATAGCATGTGAATTCTGACGGCGTCACGCTTTAACTTGATCAAGGGCGTCACGGCTTAAATCAAAAGGGGACGGCGTCACGTTCAAGGTTCGACGGCGTCAAGCCTTGATAAGCCAGAATGGATTTTTGAGAAGCTAAAGAGGGACGGCGTCAAGAAGGTCATCCGGGAACCCTAAAAGCGGCGAGGTGACGGCGTCACACTCCATAAGGTGACGCCGTCAGATCCAAAAATCTATATATAGTTTTCTAATTTTTTGTCATTAAGGGAGAGCTTAGTGTGTGGAATTTTGGGAGAAAACCCTAAGACGATTTTAGCATCTTTTTCAAGGCTTTTTGCCTTGAGATCTTCCATGTTACATTGAAAGATAAGTTATCAATTAATCATTCAATATGTCTATGTGTTGTTTGATTTTATCTTGTTCTTGTCTTTTGTTTAACATGTTAGGCTAATTTTATCTTGTGTTTGCTTAGATCTAATGAAACCTAGCTATTGATTATTGGTTATTAGTGTGTTGTTAGTTGTATTGGGTGATTGTTTATCTATGTTAGGCTTAAGAAAACTGGCTAACTTCCTATTCGGTAACTTGCTTGAACGTCTTAAGAAACATGAACCAAATGCGTACTAAAGGTTTTTATGGTTGTATTTAATGCACAAGCGAATTCTAGTGATCCCATGTTAGGAGCTTCCTAGCCGGCTCGACATAGGAGTGAAGTAGGAGCTTGTAGAGTTGGGGAAGTAAGTACGCCACCCCACGAATGGTATTAAGGAATACACCCGTCATCCACGCGACTAATACACACTAATCAACCGGTAAAAGATAGTTAGGGAGTAAGGAAATCTAAGTAAACACATTTCTCTACACATAAGTTTCTCACCACATTTTCATTTCAGTTATTTATTTTATTGCATTCGTAGTAATTTGGGTTAGTTGACTAGCAACTAATTCCGCCCACTCCTTCAAACCCGAGATTTTACTTGCTTTCATAAAATTATAAAAACATAAAAAAGAATCTTCCTCAACCCTTAGACCTAATTAGAGTAGTCTTTCACACCTAACGAACACTATTCCCTGTGGAGAACGATCAATCCCCCGTACTTACCACTACACTATACTACATCGGTCAGGTACACTGCCTGGTGGGGTTGTAAGCCTCTTGAGATCCCTCGAGAGGTAAAACCTGTTGTAAGGTTACAAAACCACGCATCACTACCCTTTTCTACATATTTTATGGCATTTAAGCATGTAAATACAAGAGAAATTATCATATCAGAATAGTTTATAGAAAAACAAAAACTATTATAATAATTATGCATTTAAATAACTAAGCGAATAATTACGAAAGCATGCAATTAAAACACATATGAGGAAATGAATATCTAGAAATTTTATATATGCAAGATGACATAAATCTAGGAATGAAAGACTCTAATGAAAAAACAAAGTTCATAAAAGTAAACTAGCGTTAGGTATATTTAGGAAGAGTAATGTAATCAAGTTGGAGAATGAGTATGAGACTATTACTAGTGGTGCTCAATTCAGGCTAAACATGACCATTTTTACGGGTTACACACACCCAACTTCTCACATAGAAGCAATTCAACCATTAGGTCAAATTGAGTTTCTAGTCAATAGATTCTCTAGTAGTCATTCTCTTTTTAGAAGAAATTAAGTTCCTAAATTTACCTATCGAAGAGTACCAAATATGAAGTTTGCTTGGTTTACTAATACTCGACTTAATGTGATTCAGACATTATCCTTTTATGAGGGTAAATCTAGATGATATATTTTACTCACGATCCTAATAGAGACATGTTGAATGGGGTATAACCTAACATCTATAGCTCCTTTGTTGCAGCACATTTATCTAACCTAATGCCATATTCTACAAGAGGTTGTTACATACATAGTTTTCTAACGCGAAGAATCTAATCTTACTTCTATGTTAATGATTTATCCACTTAACTTAATTTACTTTATTACCAAGAGTTTTCTAATGGTGGACATAGAAGATTTCCATTTTAAATTTTAAAAGGCTAAATGAGTTTGACAGTAAATACATCATTTAATACTTAGGGGGGCTAACTAAAGGGTTTCTAGTTTATTAAGCCGCAGAACGAATATAACTAAAGTGTAAAAGGCAAAGCAACCTATCAAACTAAGCGTATCCTAAGGCATTAATAAGATTATATGCATGAAGTAATTACTTATGAAATTTTAAAAAGAGAACTTACCTCACGTCCTAGCTTTTCTTCGTAATGTCTTAGATGATGATCGACGTGTGAATGATAGGTGAGTCTTCAAGATAACCAAGGTGTGAAAGTATATCATGGCAAGCTTCTAACACCTTATTTAAACCGAAGTGGCTTGACCCGAACATGTCTTGTACTAGACTCATTTGATATCTTAGCCTTGATGCATAAAACGTCTTATGTAGAATCTTCCACATGTCACTAGCTATTTCTTGAGATGGATTATCATGTGAGATATTGAGTGTGACTCAAGATTAGATAATATGTTTGTCTTCACGCGCACGTTTCGAATGTGAGTAGGTTAACGTAAGATTGAGTATCTTTCCTTTGAGCGTTACGTCACCTGATCAATTAAAACAACTTGGTACCCGGATTCTCATGGGTCCGAGATGGTTAGTTGAGGACATCCATTGCATTTGAATGCACATGGTGAGGATGTCGCCAAGAAGTACAAGAATTCCTTAACAGTTTGTTTTAAGGTACAAACAGTGGATTTCTTGACTTATATCATTTATAATCATTGTAACTAACCTTATTTCTAAATTTCTCTAATAGGTTTTTCAATTTTAATTTGTTTTGATTTACTAGTTGATGAGTTATCCGAATTAAATCCTAAACCGGTTTTATCATTGAATGGCTTTTGACAACTTAGTAAGTATTTAAGAGATTTGGAGCTTTCTTCAAATTTAGCTAATATTTTTGCTCTTTCATTTAATCTTTTAATTTCAAGTTTATAATCTTGACATGTTTTGCATTCTAGATCAATTTCAATATTACTTTCAAGTCTAGACATTTTATCTTCTAAAATTATTTCTTTTTCAAGATTACTTTCAAAAGTTTTTGATGATTCATGTTTAGAAATAGTTTTTAGATCTATGTTGCAAAAATGTTTAAACCCATTTTCTAGTTTTGAAAATTCTAAAATGAATGGATCATAGCAAAAATGTTCGGTTTAGGATTGTACCTTATTTGGAGTTTTATCTATTTTGCATTCGTCACATATCGGATGGTGATCTTCTCCTTCGTCTGTGTCACTCCATGATTTTAGATTGAGTTCACTTTGGAGTTGATTCATGTAGTCTTCGTCGTTAATACATTCATTAACAACATTTGAACTAGTAGCACATGTATCTATTTTATCTAAATGTTTATCTATTAAATTTTCTAAGATAACTAATTCATGTACAAGAGCAAAATCCTCATCTTTGGCTTGACATTTTTCTTGATGAAAGTTTAAGAGATTTTTCCAAATATCATTTGCCGTTTTACAGAAGGATATTCTTTCATATTCAACTTTCGGCAAGGTTTTGTAAATAATTATTTTAGCTTTATTATTTATGTCATTCTCTGTTTTAAAATGATTAATTTGACTTTCAAAATCCGTTTTTGTTTGATTTTCAAAATTTGTTTTTGTTTGACTTTCAAAATCCATTTTTGTTTGACTTTCAAAATCTGTTTTTGTTGGTTGAAAATCACCAATCGAAATGACATGCCAAAGATCTAGATCAATTGATTTCACATAAATTTCAAATTTATTTTTCCATTCAAGAAAAGTACATTTTTCAAAAAGCGGTGGTTTTTGCATAGATTCCCCTTCTAAATATCTTTCGGATTCCATAGATCAATTCAAGTTTTAAAATCTATATATTCTAATATACAGCACTTGAAAAAGACGTTAAATGCCCCTCTCAAAAAGCAATGTTGAAATTCTAAGATGTCTAAAATTGTCATTTCATCTAATAATTTTAATGATACCAATAATTAAGGAAATATTATATTTCTGTCAAAAGCTTACGAAGGAAGTTTCAAAATTTTCGGTCCATTGTAACAGAATTTCGTTCACAGCCCAAAAGCTTATGAAGAAAGTTTCAAAATTTTCGGTCCATTGTAACAAAATTTCGTTGACAGCCCATCTCAAAAAAGTAAACATATCCCACCCCAACTAATCACTTCCCCTCTTCATAAAAAACAACAACCCGCCTATCGGTAACCCTAGCCATAACAATATACATCCGCCGCCTAAATCAAAGCCTAAATCAATCATATTCATCCGGATTTCGAGCTATGTATCATGATTCTATCCCAAGTAAGGTAATAATCTATTTATTTAAATTTATTAAATAAAATCACAACCTAAGATAAAAGTTGGGGAAAACCTCTCATATGAATTGGGGGTAATCTATTTGTATGAACCGATATTCAAGAACAAGGTGAGACAATTATTTTATGACATTTTTCACGACTTCTGCCTAAATTCTGTTTTTGCATTTGTACTAATTGGATTTTATTGGGGTTTAGTTTTGATTTCAGTTGATTTATTTGTGCCGATTTTCATGTTTCGATATGTGTTCAAGTTTCGAAGGATCTCAAGTAGTCACTGGTAAGTCTTTTTTACGTTAACTGATTCATATACCAACCGCTAACTGAAATGGTGTAAAATGACAGGGTGTGCCTCTCCTGAAAATATGCTTGATCACCACAATAGTATCAACCCACAAACGATCGAGTCACGTGCGCTTATGAGACTGTTTGTCTAGCCATTTCCCAATTAACTATGGTAAAGTTCCCATTTTCATTGTTGTGGTTGCTCTTATGTGTCGATTTGGGTACAAAGTATTTGCTCAGGGTCTTATTAATAAGTCGGCTTATGGTTAAGACTTTTTGGATCATGTTTGAGGCTGCCATTGGTATTATTAACGAGGTACAAAAAACTAAATGATGGTTGCTTATTAACGAGGTACAAAAAACTAAATGATGCCTGCTTATTGATTTCACATTGTGTGTCTCTATATTTGAAGTGCATATTTAAGAATACAATAATGATATAGGTTATATTAATGAGGAGTGTAACGAGTTAAAACGGGTACTTATTGGGAGTCAAAATGAGTACTTTCTGGTGGTGATTAAATAATGAAATGGATCGTATCTTGTACGTTTGACCTTAGGCATTATTGTGTTTAATTTGTTCTTAAGACTAATTTTTATAGGCACATATGATATTTTTACCCATAAGGATAGATGTGCAGTGGATCAACTGAAAGTTGATTATTGTGGACTTTAACTGATGATACACGAGACCGAGTTCATATCACGTTACATGATAGGTTGTTCTGTGGCATTATATGCTTACCTTTTTATTGTGGACTGAGCTTCTGGTGGTAGACCGGAACAAGTCCTACTTGTGCCTATGCTTCTTTGTCCTTTTAGGCTAATGGTCATTGTATCTAAAGTGAGTGATAAGAGATGGATAATCGGGGGGATCCTGTGTTTTACTTTTATTACCTGAAAGTGAGCATGAGCCTGCTACCTTTAGCATATTAGATTAGATTGTACCTTATATTTGCTCCCTTTAGCATATTTTTGATTAATTTTTTAGTTCATTTTTCATGTTTATTTTAAGTCGTATAGCTTTTTTATCTTAAGTTGAGTTGTTACTGAGTAATTATTGTAGGGCAACCCATTGATGAGAACGAGATTCGAATTACTATCCAAGGGAAGAATCTTCAAATTACGGTTATTGAAACAACCAGAAGTGCAGGTATAAATGTTTTGAGTCTCACTTATGTTTCATACATCAAAGAGCATACTATGGACGTTTTCAGCTATTTTCTTTTCATTTAATCTTTTCATATTTTACTTAAGTGGACCTAATAGAGATGAACACTTAACTGAAATTGACCCATTCACAGGTTGTGGTGCTGAAAATGACATCACTTAATTTGCAGAATTGCAGCATGATGTTTTCATTATGTTCATATTACTTACTGAGGTAAAACATCCATTGTAGGTTAGCTTCAACATCACACTGCGCTTGCCAAATAATTGATCAGGAACATTTATTCGTCATTATATCCTCTACATCAGGATTTGCCAGGTTCGAAAATCCCAACTTTTCTTAGTTCATCTCTTAATATTATAATGGCGAGCACCGTGTGTGATGGAAGCTAATGTTGTTTAGGCGAAAATAATTGAAGCTGAATGCCAAGTAACGAGGATAACAAGTGCAGGCCGTAATGAGAATAACAATTGCAGGTCATCTTCTTTAATGCTTCTAGAAAGTTATCTGTCAAACTTACTTGATGACTTTTTTGATGCTGCAGTTTGAAAAAATGACATGCGCTGGGATTGTTGGTTCTCTTGCTAGAGCATTCGCCTATGGTTATATTATTTATAAATAATCTAGAAGAAAAAGGCCAAAACTGAATCTCTGAACACCACAAACTCCAGATTATGAATTATAAGAAACAGATAATGACACAACTCTATCAATTTTACTTAACTTATACCATACTTTTTGTTGTTTTAGGAATGGTAAAGTTAGGTTGCCACATTTACTTTGGCAGCCTGGAAGTCTGACGTTGTTAAGATTACTGGTGCTCGCGGCTACCGAAGATCATATACACACATGAGTAGAAAGACCACAGACATTAGTTTGGTTGCCAGTAGAGGAAAACAAGATTAGTTGGTGTGGTGCATGTATAATAGTTCGGATTAGATCTCTTTCATATTATGCTCTTTGTGAATAATATATTTGCATTTTTGGAATTGTCATCCAAAATTAGCAAGTTGTAATTTATGTTATCTTTTAATAAAATTCCATCTGTTAAGTATTTTTTTTTAAACACTTACATACATTCACACATGCATATGCCCATACTACTATTAGACTCTAAGGAACAACTCAAGTAATATGTAACCACAGTAACTCGAAACAATTATCAGGTAGGGTTTGGTTTAAAATGGGTCATTGGGTCACTTTTGTAGTACGGGTCAGTTTAGAGTGGGTTGAGTTTAAATGGTTCAGTTTAGGTAGTAACAAACAGAGGTGTCAAGGTACCAAAGAAAGCATGGTGTTTGGGTTTGGGAGAGCAAAGCATGAAAAATAATAAAACCGAGATTGTGTAAATCAGTGTTCCAACAAAAGAATCTGGAATAGATGCTAGATGACTTAATTCTCTAATGAGATGACGGTTTATCCGATATGAGTCATACCTGACCACAATGAGATGACGGTTTGATAATGGAAAAAAATGCAACACAACGAACTCTTTAATATAACAATGCTTCTTAAAAGAATCTATATAAAAAAAATGATTGGTTACTCTAAAAAAGGTCAAATTGCTTACTCTAAAAAACGTCAACATATTTCTAATAAACATAAAACTGCCGCCCCGTAGGAAGTTTGAAAAATTACTTTGATGCACCTGGTGGATTTTTGCTACCCTTTGGTGACAGACGGCAATAGGGAAGTAAGATCATATTTCTAAAAAAGTCTTCATTTTGTTAAGTTTATATGCATCATACATGAGATGTTTATCGGATAAGGTAGTCTTATCTTTTATATAGTAGTATTGTTGCAGTTGGCTTTACTGTATTTCTTGCACCTTGATACGGACAAACATTATTGTGTTAAGGTGAACCAATTTTCAGGCTTTCTTGATTAAAAATTAAAGACTCAAAATTAGCATTATATTGAATGGTCACTCTTATCGCTCATGTGGTTTTCCATTTAATCCCGTGAATTCACGGGTCAATAAACTGAGAAGAATTTGAATTAAGTTGTTCCATATAAGTGACTTACCATGAAACCTGATGAAATGGAAAGCCGTTCTCGGTCTTTGAAACTGAAAAAGTTATCGGTCTTTCAAACTATTAATTTGTTGCAGATCTACGAGATTGTTGGTACTACAATCGAGACTTGATGAATTTGAATTAAGTTGTTGCTATAAGTGACTTACTGCGTGATTTTGATGTTTAGAAAGATTGCTAAAATAGAATGATTTTAGTCACTCGACAAGGTATAAGAGAAATATATATTTGAAGGTTGTGATGGATAAATGTTTTTTTGATACTCCGAGAGTATATGCTACATTTTACATCGTTTAATTGTAAGCACTTATACAATACATAATGGTCCCCATGTAGCAAACATGTCAAGAGTATGTTACAATTTTTTATAAAATGCCATGAAATGTTATTTGTGTTTGTTGTTACATATTTTATTTATTTTGTTGTTACCTTATTTTTTTTTCTTTTTCTACGAGAAATGTTTTCAAACTTAATTAGCAAAAAACATTAGATGACCTTTATATTGTTTATAGATTTATTTTTATTTTTATGTAGCATAAATATTTTCTATTCATACGTCTAACTAACGTATCATTTATTCACATAATAACAAAAATAGTTCTCTTCTATAAACGTATTTCTTTCCATAACATATTAAAAACTACTATTCTACGGTTCTCCATTTTAAGTGCTCCATGATGCATCTTTTTCTCTAATTCAACATGTTCTCATACTACCCGTCATATAATTGCTGCTATGTTTGTTGCTGAGTGGATGTTTACCATGATGTTTATTTGTGCTCCATGATGCATCTTTTTCTCTAATTCAACATGTTCTCATACTACCCTTCTTCATATAATTGCTGCTATGTTTGTTGCTGAGTGGATGGAGTTGAAAAACAAAACTCAATATGTTCAAGTGGTTCTTGACAAATGGATGGAACAAGGCGGGGTTTACGGGACTTCTATTTGTCAGTTTAGTTATTGAAGTTTTCAAAGCTAATAATGCAAGACTTTAAACAATTATACACATGTATATCCGCACAATCCTTTTCTGATGTTTCATAATGTAAAATTTCTATGTAGTTGTATGATAGTCATCATGAGTTTATCTTTGATAATTTGGATAAGTGCACACGAATGTCAACGCCTACCCTTCAGTTTCATATCACAACATTTACTCATCAATTGCTATAGGGGCTGTTTGGAGTGGTTCTTTAAACTATTTATAAAGGTTGTTTGGAGAGCTTACTTTAAACTACTTATAGGGCTGTTTGGAGAGCTTATCTAAACTACTTATAGGATTGTGTTTGGAGTGCTTATCTAAACTTCTTATAGGGCCGTTTCGGAGTACTTTTTTAAATTACTTATAGGGGCTGTTTGGAGTGCTTATTTTAACTACTTATACGGCTGTCTTGAAATGCTTATTTAAACTACTTATAGGGGTGGAGCGCTTATATTAACCAAACACTTCAAACAGCTAAATTCATTTTAGAGTTTTCAAGAACTAACTTAATTTTGAAAATTACAAATACATGAATTAGCATAACATTTTCATATAAGAGTTGAGAAAAATTCTATAACTTGTGCATATGTAAATGCCAAAAGGAAGAAATACAATAAACTATTATGCCTGGCGAATGGCGTTTTAATAAAATGCCAAACCAATTAAATGGGTCAAAATTTAATGAAATGTTTGTTAAAAAAAAGCATAAAACTTCAAAAGCCATTGTATTACTCCAATTCACTTTACTACGTAAGAATATATGCGTGAAGTTTCAAGAAAACAAGAGATTAGATTGATGGTGAACATGTTATTTATTATCCATTTAAAAATATATTTTACTTTATAAAAAATGACGGGAGGTTTTATGCATCAAAGTTTCCATTTGGACAACTTTCCACCAAGTATCAAGTGCACACATACCAAATGGTAAATCAAGACTTAGTATGATCATATCAATAGAAAGTTAATTGATCATATATAAGTTTAGTTCTTGGACTTGATGCGAAACACTAAAAGCTCTTCCATAATGTTAACATCTTTTATCATAATTTTTAGAGTAAATTGCATTTTTGGTCCTTGTGGTTTGGCCAAATTGCAGATTTGGTCCCCAACTTTTTGAAAGTGCAGTGATAGTCCCCATTTTCAAGTTTTTGTTGCATTTTTGGTCCCTAGATAAAGTTAAATGACTAAAATACCCTTTGTTTTCTTCAGAAAAAGACAAGGGTAATTTGGTCATTTCACAGCAAAAAGGACCAAAAATGCAACGAAAACTTGAAAATGGGGACTATCACTGCACTTTCAAAAAGTTGGGGACCAAATCTGCAATTTGGCCAAACCACAGGGACCAAAAATGCAATTTACTCTAATTTTTAATAAAAAGTTGCCATACTTTAGACATTTTATCTGACATTTTATGTTCCATAATGACTATGGTTTCTTAACGCCACCTGAAAATCGACCTCTTATAGAGCCAATTTCAACGGTTTCTTTTTGCCCCGTGAATTTCACGGGGTCTATAAACTACTATCTATTCATGCATATAACACATGATTTTACTCGCATGATATCATAAGTCAATCGCTTATATAAACATATTTATGTTCATAATAATAACAAAACTATCATTTCACGGTTTTAAATTTAATCCCGTGAATTTCACGGGTCTATAAACTAGTACAATATATTTTAAAGATCTTGATTGACGTGGCTCTTGATACCAATTATGGAAAACTAGAAGGGGGTTGAATAGTTTTACGTCTTTTTAATTTTATTATGAAAACCATTGTTTACTTTTAAAATCTTAGATTCAAGTTTATGTGAAAAATAAAACTTGAACCTTATTATTAATTATATATGTATCCTTTTAGATTGGTTATAAAAGTTTTGTTTTCATGAATGGAGTTTTAAATTGATCTTTATGCGAAGTCAACTTTTAAGTAATACTAACAATTATATATGCCTATGTGTATGAAAGTAATAACGATGTAAATAAAGAAATAAGTAAGGGATGGAAAGATCTAACCGAGACACGAGAGATTTATAGTGGTTCGGCTACAAGGACACCTTCCTTGCCCTACTCCACTCCCCGAGCACCTAGCTCGAGAGTTTTCTTCACAACTTCAATAAGCTCCCTTATGGTGGAGAAAACCTTACACGACTTTGGCTAACACGGGTTTAACGACACAAAGCTAAATGTCGAGTTCTAATCGTAGCTAGAACCAATCTCACGACTTTAATCACGACTTCTTCACAACTTATTCACAACGGCTTCACGACTTCAACACAAGGACTTCACGACTTCTACACGACTGCTTCACAACTTCTATGCTACGGCTTCACGACTTCTATGCTACGGCTTCACGACTTCTACCCTACGGCTTCACAACTTCTATGCTACGACTTCACGACTTCTATGCTATGGCTTCACGACGGCTCTACTTCACAACTTTACAAGACTTCTACACTACTTCTTTACACCACAACTACTTATCCACCTTCTTCACTACTTAGACACTACTCTAGCCTAATCACTTATGTTTACACTTTATATATACACTCTTTACACAAATAAATGAATGATTTACAAGGTGTACTTAACAAACAACTTAAGTAACAAGATGATACTAAGTTGTAATACTTCTAGTCTTGATTGATAGAAGTATTCTTCTTTTGCACTTGGATGGTGGAAGCTTGGATCACTTGGAAACCAATGCTTAAGAATGTATGATCAAAGGTTTTGGAAAGGATTTAGAGATGTAAGAAGAGATTTAGAACAGAAAGTTTTTGGTGCAAAAGGTGAGGAAAAAGTCCAGAGATAAACCAGTATTTATAGGCAAAAACTGGGAACCTACAGGAGCGGGGCGGTCCCCTTAAATAGGGGGCCGGTCCCCTTAATTTTAAAGGGGCCGCCTTTATGAATTAAGGGGGCCGCCCAAGGTGAACGTTGCCCAGTTTTGTCCTTTTGTGGGGAAGGTTTTTCTGGAACATTTTTGCCATTTTTGGTTGAAAATTTGAATTCATATTTTTATAATAGATTAAACATATTTATTTAATACCAAAAATGTTTTTCTAAAAGATATAAAATGTTTGTGACATTTTATAAAAAGTTTAGTAATTAAGAAAATGTTCCTTTGATCATATAAAGCATTAAGCATTATGTTTATTCATACCTTAAGTGATTAAGTTGTAGAAGTAAATATTTATAACTAAATACTTGTTTATTTGATAAGTTTATGTTTAATGAGTTTATATTTTGTGATCATTAAAACATAGAGATATGAATAAGTATTAATAATGTTTTTAGACATTATTTATATCAACAAAAACAATAGTTTGTTTCATCACCTTAATCACTACAAGCAGTAAGTTCAATCCTTGTTGTTTAAAGGGTGTTCAGATTGCTTTTTTTCTTTCTTTCTTTCTGCTTATTTATTTTTTTAAGCAGAAAAGCAGTTTTTCATAAGCAAGTAATAAGCTACTTGTTTCGTACTATTTATTTGATATGAAATTAAAGTTACTTTTTAAGCTTATAAGTCCTGATTAGGATAAGCAGAAAAAATAAGCAATCCAAACACAATATATGGAATTTCCTTAAGCCCATTTTTTTTCGAGCTTATTTTTCATAAGCCAAATATTTTTCGCCTTATTTCCGTTTTAAGTAATACTCGTAGTATTATTAAAGACAGAACAAAATGGGCTTAAGCTCGTAAGCTCGAAAATAAGCTAAAAATAAATACCCTTTAGTTCATTATAATTATTTTATAAATTTAACTTAAAATTTGTTAAAATTCTGTTATTTCAGTTATTCTAGTTACTTTTGGTGGTAAATCAAGTGCCAGTTGGTCAGATAAGAAGGTACAAGTCAGTGATGCATTGAAATTGTCAAAAACAAGTGGCAAAGTACAAGTGAGTAATGCAGTTGAGTCATTGGAAGCAGTGGTTGCAGCTGACGATGCTCGTTGCTCCGAGATTGGAGCATCGGTTCTACGAGCAGGTGGCCATGCTGTTGATGCTGCTGTGGCGGTTAGTTTGTGTCTAGGAGTTGTGAATCCGATGGCTAGTGGTATTGGTGGTGGTGGTTTTATGGTTGTTAGGTCTGCTGATACGTTGCAGACGACGGCGTTTGATTTTAGGGAAACTGCGCCCTTGGCTGCTTCGGAGGTTGTTTTTCAGTTTATTGTTTTAAGTAGAACTAGAAAACGAGCATGGAAATTGTATATTGGGTGTTTGGGATTGCTTATTTTAAAGTGCTTATCTGCTTATAAACTTATTATTACGTGGTTATTAACTATGTAGACCTATAACAATCGAACCTTAACTACAAACTAATACTATATTAAACTAACTACTAACATGACACTCTAAATAAAAGATAGTAAAGATGAGATGAAGAAAGGTGATCCGTATGAAATCAATATGATGGCCGAATGTTATTAACCATAAGTGAACAATACATAAAGATAAAACACACACACACACTCTCACACCTTTACTAGACTTAAAGGCACACAAAATGAGTGTGAGAGTGTGGTATATATAGCCCTTAGGCCGGTTGCCTTTGTTGCCCTAAAAGGCTTTGGTGGGCTTGTGTTGGACTTGGGCTTATGTTCTTTACTTGAGCATTTCTACTACAAAGTCCAACACATGCCTTACATATCTTAACACTCTACACGACACACTATTAAATACAATTACAAATGACCATCACTTTCTAAAAAATATAAATGCTAACAATCTCCCCCTAAGGGATGGTCATTTCAATGATGCTCCGGTGATTGGTCTTTTGTCTTCAACGTTTTTAACTTTGTGTGTCGTTGTAGAATAGTCTTCATTCAATGTTCCTTCATGCACTGTGATCATCATCTTTTCGTCGTTCTTGCCTTGATCAACAATCTTCTCGTGGTGATGTGTTGAATCCTCAAACATACTCATACCTCTTCTCCTTATGCAAAAAATCTCCCCATAATCTTTCATCATGTGATATATGAACTTGTTCTTGACATATTGACTAGCCTCTTGACTTTGTTGTTACACTTGGTCTTTAACTTGATCTACTTGTCTTGAACTTTAACACTTGAGCTTTGATGAGGAATGTTCTTCATAAGTATGAGTATGCTGAGGTGAAGATGTTTGGTGGATATGTGATGATGGTTAATGGATGTTTATGGGTAGCTGCATAAAACCGTTAGTAATAATCATCCAGCGCTTACAGATTTGAACTTTGAGATTGTCAACAGCATAGTGTGAAGACTTTCTCTAATCCAAACCCAGGCCGTTCTGAACCGGATACCCCCGAGAGGGTTTACACGGACACACCGAAGTGCACCCACGATTCAGTGAGTCGCTAGAGATCACCCTACGACTGTAGACCATTTGAAGCACGTAACCATCATGATACAACTGGCAAGATCCTTGGATCTCATTAAGACTCTAGTACACCTTGTGTGCTTTATGGTGAACACAAGGTTATTCTTATGGAAGTGTTCCTAAGAGATTTTTGATGAATCTCATGGCTCTAGACTCTATAATGTGCATTTTGGTTTTTAGTCGTCGGAGGCATGGAGCAGAGTGCCACCTTTTCAATATCAACACATCTCGGAATGAGAGGCCGATAGATTATGCAGTGTTCTCCGTGAGAAATGAAACAAATATCTTTTAAGAGATATCTGAGTGGCTAGGAGGGGTGGTGCAGCGCGTCACTGGGTCCATGACGTCTTGTCTTCAATATCAGTATCACCTTAGTGAATACCGATAGCAGATGTATTGACCCGGTTTTTGCCCTAAGTTTTTATGGAGGGCTATTTCTTTTCACCCTTTCATTAAACTTTTCTTTTTAATTCTTCAACCCCTTCTTTCTCCTTTCTCATTTGCTCCTTTTTTCAATCTTACCTAAGGACTTCTAATTCTAATCTATTGGAATTGTCCTTGGGTAGATCCCTCCGGCTCTGGCGGATCATAGGACGGTTTTTCCTAACCTTAGTCACCTTATAACTTCATGACTATCCTAGATTTGATCATATGCCACAAAACCTTGTGAAAATCTCTCAAAGTGTTTATGAGCAAACACATTTAGATAACACTTTGAGAGTTTTACAATTTTAAAATACTCCCCCTTCACATGTGCTCAAGCATTTTTGATCTAAATTTGCACATGTGGGGATAGAGTTCGCACATTTGAATTGATCGATTTTCACTGAACATGACCTTCGCGAGACACGCTTACATCACTAGTTAGACTAGCTTGAAATTATTACCCGTCCCGGTCATATTCAATGATCATCTCTCGAATTGGTACATTCTACTCAGACAAGTCCTTCGCGAGACACGTTTACATCACTGGAAAACCAGTTTGAAATTATTACCCGTCCCGGACAAGTCTTTTCGATAACGGACATTTTGTTTCGTCAATTTGAGGGTTCATACTGAGTCTGTCTGGTGAGCATACTTTGAGATTCCACGAACTTTGATCACATTTTAATCACATCCTCTCCCCTTATACTTTTTCTCCCCCTCAAAAATAGCATGTAGTGATATTTTTGATTTTAACAGATTTAAATGAAAGGTTGTTGGAGAGAGACGGATTTTAGCATGAAGAAGGAACATTTTTCATATTAATTTTTATACTCCCCCTTAAATAAAGCACATTGTTAAACATTTTAGTTTTAAAAGGGAGTAGTCGTTTTGCTTTTGCCATTAACATTGCGAGTTCTGATCGGAAATAATCAGAAGTCATCAATGTAGCTCGGGTTCCGTACTGAAATATACGAAAGCCGTATGATTAGAAATTTGAGAAACGACATGTTTTAGAAAACATATAAAAGAACTCTCGCTCAAGCATCTGTATATTCCCGTATCATTGTTGAATGACATTTCTAGGTACGTACAGAATATCGATTATACGAGAGACATGTCGTGAGAAGAATATTTTTGGTTTTTTTTTTTTTTTTTTTTTTTTTTTTTTTTTATATATATATATTTTTTATGTCTTTTTGAAAATTTTCTATTTTTATATTTTGTTTTTGAAAAATATTTACATGCGAAGCTTGTTGATATAATTCAAGAAGATTCGAGAAGACTGGCTAACTCTTCGGGAGTTAGGCTTCGCATTCCAATTCGACGAACTAAGTTATCAAACCGCTCTTTTGGGAGGGCTTTAGTAAATAGATCGGCGAGTTGGTATTCAGTCCCCACGAAAAATAATTCAACAGTACCCTCTTCGACGTGTTCCTTTATGAAGTGGTAGCGGACTCTAATATGCTTGGTCTTCGAGTGTTGCACGGGATTGCACGAGATGGCTATGGCACTTTTCGAATCACAATACATAGGTATGCGGTCGAAAGAGAAACCATAATCTGTGAGTTGTGTCCTCATCCATAGAACTTGGGCACAACACGCAGATAGAGACACATACTCGGCTTCTGCGGTTGATAAAGCCGTACAATCTTGTTTCCTTGATGACCAGCCTACTAGCTTCTCTCCCAGAAATTGTGCTCCTCCGGATGTACTTTTTGTAGTGACTTGACAACCAGCGTGATCGGCATCTGAAAAGGCTGTTAGTTTAAACTCCGAATCTTTCGGATACCAAAGACCCATGTTAATGGTTCTGCGTAGGTACCGAAAGATCCGTTTAACCTCTTGGAGGTGAAGTTCGGTAGGCCTTGCCTGAAACCGTGCTAATAAACAGACTGCAAAATGTATATCGGGTCGACTAGCAGTTAAGTACATGAGAGACCCAATCATGCTCCGATATTTCTTCGGATCAATGGGTTTCCCATATAAGTCAGCACCTATTTTGGGTGAAGTGACCATTGGTGTACCAACAGAGTCACAATTTTCCATTCCATGTTTCTTTAAAATCTCAATTGTATATTTCGCCTGATTAATGAAAATACCATGATGAGATTGATGGATTTGAAGTCCAAGGAAGAATTTTAATTCGCCCATCATAGACATTTCAAATTTACTTTTCATGAGATTTGCAAAAAGTGTTGAATGTTTCGGATTAGTGGACCCAAATATTATGTCGTCCACATAAATCTGAACAATCAAGATGTCATCTTTAAACTTTTTGGTAAACAAGGTCGGGTCAATTGTTCCTTTGGTGAAATGATTAGAAAGTAAGAAAGATGATAATTCGTCGTACCACGCCCTTGGGGCTTGTTTCAAACCATAGATAGCTTTCTTTAGCTTGTAGACGTAGTCCGGATGATCTTTGTCAACGAATCCATCTGGCTGACTCACGTACACCTCTTCCTTCAGAGTTCCATTCAAGAAAGCTGTCTTGATATCCATCTGATAGACCGTGATGTTCTTGTGAGCCGCATATGCTAAGAAAATCCTGACTGCCTCAAGTCTAGCTACTGGCGCGAATGACTCATCAAAATCTATTCCCTCTTCCTGTCTGAATCCCTTGGCCACTAGACGAGCTTTGTTACGAATAACAGTCATCTCTTCATCCTTTTTGTTCTTCCATAACCACTTAAGATCAATGACGAGTTTGTCAAGAGGTCTCGGCACTAAATCCCAAGTGTCATGAAGTTGATATTGGAGAAGTTCTTCCTGCATCGCTTCAATCCATGAATTATCTGCCATCGCCTCCCGAATGTTCTTTGGTTCCTTTAAGCTTACTGAACACACATAGATGCACATATCGGAATCGGTGGCAAGTTGTCTTCTCGTCTGAACTGGCCTTGAAGGTTCACCAATAACATGTTCTATTGGATGGTCTTTAGTCCACTGTAACGTTGAAGGGTACCTTGGATTAGACGAATGCGTGTTGGATGGTTCTTGTAACCTAGAAGAAGATTCAGCAGATTCCGTTGCAAATGGGTTTTCAAATGGTTCTTCTTCTAACACAGCATTGTCTTGGTATGGTTCTTCTTGAATTGGTGTTGTTTGGTTTTGCTCATCAACTCTTGGTAGAACAATCTCAATTACTGGAGTTGCAGGAGTAGGTGTAGATGATGTTGACGTGGAGGGAGTGGGTGCGTCAGCTTCGATTGTGGTGGATGCATCTTGTGGTGTTGGTGGTGGTTGATGTTGTTAAGTGGGTGCAGCGGAACGTTGTTGTGATGCATTTGTCGAAGCTCCACCATAGTACTCATCATACATAAACTCGAAGAAATTATCCAGTTCTTGATTTGTTGGTTTGTCTGTGCTAGTTGATTGAGTTCCTTGGGGTGTGAGTCCTGAACTGATATGTCCAGAAGTTTTAGCGTTTGAAGCGGGTCCTAATCTGGTATGATTAGAAACCATCGGGTTAAGCGCGGGTTCTAGAGCGAGTCTCTCAGAAGCCATTTGTGAAATTTCATCAAACTTCACATTCATCGTCTCCATTACTCTTTTCGTTCTTCTGTTATACACCCTAAATGCCCTCGAGTTGTCAGAATAACAAATGAAGATTCCAATATCACCCTTAGCTTTCAGCTTCCCCAGATCTTCTCTGTCGTTCGTAGGATAGCACAAAGCGCCAAATACATGAAGGTAAGAGATATCGGGTTTTCTGTTGTTCATTAATTCATATGGGGTTTTATTTAATCTTGGATGGATTAGGGATCGGTTTTGAGCAAAACAAGCAGTGGATACAGCATCTGCCCATAAGAATAACGGTGCACTAGAATAAATCAGCATTGTGCGAGCAGCCTCCACAAGAGTTCTATTTCTTCTTTCAACTACCCCATTCTGCTGTGGAGTTCTAACTGCTGATGTCTGGTGAGTAATTCCAGTATCTTCAAAATATGTTCTTAACTCCTGGTTTGTGAATTCCGTGCCGTTGTCACTTCTTACAATCCTAACTAGAGCTTGAAGTAGGACTTGAGTTCGCTTCAGAAAGGTGATGATGATTCCTGGTGCTTCGTCTTTTGATCTCAAAAACCTTACCCATGTATATCTTGAATAATCATCGACAACTACAAGAATATACTTTTTCCCATTGATACTTTCAACTCTCATTGGGCCACATAAGTCCATATGCAACAAATGCAACTTATCGACCGAACTGGGTACGGATTTAGGTTTGTATGTTGTACGTTTGCATTTTCCAAGCTCATAAGATGGACATAAGTGATCTTTGGTGTATTTGAACTTAGGGAGACCGGTGACGATGTTGTCTTTGGCAAGATGTGTTAAGGTGTCGAAGTTGAGATGGGATAATCGTCTGTGCCACAACCAGGACTTAGTTTCGTCAGCTCTTGTCATAAGACAAATTGGTGATGAAGAGGCCATTTGGTTAATGTCGATAGCATAGAGATTGGTTCCACGATTCCCGGCTAAGAGATCATCTCCAACCAAGTTCCTAACAAAACATGTATTCCTTCTAAATGCAACCTCTAAATCCGCATCACAAAACTGCCCGACTGAGAACAGATTGTGTCCCAACCCTTCGACATAGAAAACCCGAGTGATTAAGAAATTCCCGAACTGAAGATCTCCATAACCCAGAATAGCTGCTACATGATCATTTCCAAACCGAACTGTTCCCATGAACTTCCATACAAAGTTGATCAGCAGCTTCAGATTCCCGGTCATGTGCTTGGAGCAACCCGAGTCGACGATCCAAAGACAAATTTCAATGACCTGCGAAGAACAGATGGATTTGTATATGGAAACCGTTTAACATTTGGTTCCAGGGGGTTAGAAGTATCAGATGAAGCACACTTAGATGATGTTTCTATTTGTTCTTGTGGAACAATTTCTACAGTGTCCTTCTTATGTGTAATAATTCTACCCGTTGGTTTCCATGCGCAAAAATTAAGATAGTTCTTAGGCAATAGGTTACTAGAGGTTGTCTGATGCGTGGTTTTGCAACCTTACAACAGGTTTTACCTCTCGAGGGATCTCAAGAGGCTTACAACCCCACCAGGCAGTGTACCTGACCGATGTAGTATAGTGTAGTGGTAAGTACGGGGGATTGATCGTTCTCCACAGGGAATAGTGTTCGTTAGGTATGAAAAACTACTCTAATTAGGTCTAAGGGTGAAGGAAGATTATTTTTGTATTTTTATATTTTTATGGAAGCAAGTAAAATCTCGGGTTTGAAGGAGTGGGCGGAATTAGTTGCTAGTCAACTAACCCAAATTACTACGAATGCAAATAAAATAAAATAACTGAAAATGAAAAGGTTTATGAAACTTATATGGAGAGAAATGTGTTTACTTAGATTTCCTTACTCCCTAACTATCTTTTACCGGTTGATTAGTGTGTATTAATTGCGTGGATGACGGGTGTATTCCTTAATACCAATCGTGGGGTGGCGTACGTACTTCCCCAACTCTATGAACTCCTACTTCACTCCTATGTCGAGCCGGCTAAGAAGCTCCTAACATGGGATCACTAGAATTCGCTCATGCATTAAATACAACCATAAAAACCTTAGTACGCATTGGTTCATGTTTCTTAAGACGTTCAAGCAAGTTACCGAATAGGAAGTTAGCCAGTTTTCTTAAGCTTAACATCGATGAACAATCATCCAATACAATTAATAACACACTAATAACCAATAATCAATAGTTAGGTTTCATTAGATCTAAGCAAACACAAGATAAATCTAGCCTAGCATGTTAATCAAAAGACAAGAACAAGATGTAATCAAACAACACATAGACATATTGAATGATTAAATAATAACTTATCTTCAATTAAACATGGGAGATCCAAGGGTATGAAAACCCTTAAAAATGGCAGAAATTCGTCTAGGGTTTCTCCTCCAAAATTACACACAATAAGTTCCACCCTAATGACAAAAAATTGCAAAACTATATATAGAGTTTAAGGGCTGACGGCGTCACGTTGTAGATCCTGACGCCGTCACCTCGCCGCTTTTAGGGTTCCCGGATGGCCTTCCTGACGCCGTCCCTCTTTAGACCTCCAAAATCCGTTCTGGCTTATCAAAGCTTGACGCCGTCAGATTATGGCTTGACGCCGTCCCTCTTTAGCTTAAGCCGTGACGACCTTGATCACATTAAAGGGTGACGCCGTCAGATTTTTCATGCAAAATTCTCTGGCTTATCATGAGTAATTTTCATATCCACCACTTTTGCCAAGCCATGACGCCGTCTGGGGAAATTCCTGACGCCGTCAAAGGTACTTTTCAGCCGCTTTGAGACTTTGTCGTTTTCTTCACTTTTATGCTCCAAAAACGTCCAAAATGCTTCCTTTTCCAGATTTCTTCTCAAAAGTACCTAAAATGACAAAAGGAACGATTTAGGGCAATATTTGATCAAATAAATACGATTTAGGGCTTAAATGACCCCTAAAAGCGGTACACTTTTCGCTTCATCAAATACCCTTACACTTGAGATTTGCTTGTCCTCAAGCAAATGCGCTTTTATTCTAATCAAAATACAAGTTAGGGGTCATTTAACACTAATATAAAAGTAATTACAACAAATAGTCGTTCCACTTTAATCATAATAAGCACGGAGATTACAAACTAGCACCTCACAAGTAGTGTTTAGATACTCACATCTCTCAAGTGTCATCAAAATAAATCTCATAAATGAAAACGGATAATATCTCTCACTACCTGTCATAGCAAATAGATTACCATAGGCTTGGGAAAGGATCGAAAACCTCCTCCACTAGACGTAAGCACCTAAGATAAACTATCAAAAAGGGCTTTTACATGGGTTATAACGTTAGGTGTAGGGAAAAGGAAAACACGGTTTTCTTGGATAAAGGATATTTTACTGGTGGCGAGTTAAAGATCTTGATCAATTACATGTACTATACAATGTTGCTAAGCCAAGACTAGACTCGATCTTAAGCTAAAAACAAAATAACAAAAACATAAAATAAACATAAAATGAAACGGGATGGTAGTCCGTATGTTTTTTCTATTTTTCTTTTTCTCATTTTTTTTTTTTTATTTTTCTTGATTTTTTTGATTTTTTTTTTTTTCATACACTCTTGCCCTACCATCCAAAATAATACATCATAGGGGCGTTGCATTCCCCTTACACTTGAACTTTTACATAACTTTACAAATAACTATTCTAATGACTCGAATTAAGATAATCGAAAAACTTGGAGTACTTTTAAAATATTTAGCACATATGGGGGTAATAAATGATGTTCTTCCCCATTACTCCATTACACTAGTACTTTACCCATGAGTCCCAATCGTCCCAAAACAATATGTACAAGGATATGAATCGACTTAGCAACCATGTAATCAACTAGATAATTAACTTGGGTTTTAACAAATGTTGTCACAATAATGCACTAAAAATGAGTGCATACAAGGTAGGCTAAAGCGATTTGGGTGTACATTTAAGTGGGGTGTAACAAATTCTTCCTTTAAGTAAAATGCTCAAAGGTCGAAACGAAAAGATAGGCTCTGAGGGGTGTACTAGGGGTATCGTGTACTAAAAATGAGTACAACGCAAAGGGTGTGGGAGAATTACTTGACCAATGTAGCCAAAGTAATTATAACAAAAACACAGGTGTAAAACAATGGGTTAATCCTAATGCCTCTTATCATCTAGTAAATCTAACTACACGAATGTAGTCTCACTTGTGGCCTCGGAATGGTCCTAACGCAAGTTCTAGAATCTAAGTGCTACCGGTACACACATCATAGCATAAATGCTTTTCCTACCAATTCTAGGGGCGAACCTCACATATTTGGGGGTGGAAAATTTTTTAGTGGTACGGTTTTGTGCTAGTCATATAACTCCTATCCATGAGACGCTCATTAAGATCAAAGTTTCACTCCTAAATGTTGTAAAAAAAATTTTAATTTGGCACTAAAATTGCCCTAACAAGTATTTATCTCAGTTTTATTACACATCTACCATCAAACAAACAAAAATCAAGTGCAATTGTATTCTCTAAAGTATCGTACTTTTACCCCCCCTTACACTTAAGATGAACATTGTCCCCAATATTCAAATAACAAGATGTAAAAGCATAAAGTAAAAGAATGAAATCAAATACTCCCCTGATTCGCTCGGTGGATAATGTGGTAACACGGTTAGATCTTCTTCCAAAGTAATGTTGAAGCTCCATGACTAATGCATCGCCAAAAGCTTGATCCAACAAACATTTCCTTGTCCAAAATAACCTGTTAAACCTGAGAAAACAAACACGAAAACCTGCATAACATCGGCGGGATAAACTCTATATATAAGGATATAATGCTTGTGGAATGATAATTTTGCAGATTCCTGGAGATTATAAGTTAGAGATTTAATAGAAACTTTTTATGAAAACAAAACTTTCAAAAATTTTCAGAAAATTAAACCTGACGCCGTCAGGTTGTAAATCCTGACGCCGTCAAAAATAATCTGACAGAATTCTCATGTTAAGTTTTCGGAAAAATTTTGGAAAAACCTCTAACTTACTTCCTGGAAATCCTGCAAAACATCATTATGACTCGATACAAGCATTTGACTCAAACAAATACGAATATGTATGTTAATTTATTATTATTACGATTCATGTTCATTTGTTCTAATAAACCGATTTAGATTTCCCTTACACTTAACTTTTGCAAAATACCTTTATATGTAGTTAAGACGAAGTTAAAAACAAAATAAAGCATTTTCACAATTTACTTTTGAACATGAATCAATAATAATAAAATTAAACACACATACGGAAACAAATAAAATCAAACAAACAAATAAATAAACACACAAAGCAAATAAAACTTGGGTTGCCTCCCAAGAAGCGCTTTTCTTTATTAACGAGTCTTGTAGCTAGACTCAAAGTCACGTACATTACGTGATTCCATCATTCATAATGACGTATCCCTGATAGATATAATCCTTGTTATCAGGGTGGTGGTGTCTCAATCGCCCGACATTCGCAGTCACTTCACCTCCTCCCTTGCTGGTCAAGCTCACTACCCCATCTTGGTGTAGACTTTTAATTGTGAATGGTCCGTACCACCAGGGACTTGGTTCATCGGTAGGTGCTTTTGTTTCTGAATGCCTTAGGAGCACTGAGTCTCCTTTTGTAAATTCAACGGGGTTATTGGTCTGCTTATCAGCCTCAATATACTCGTCATTTCCGCCCTTACATTCTCTAATCTCATTTTCCTTGTAATTCTTAATCCTTGCCTCCCATGCACGGATTTTCTCTCGAACCTTACCACGGATTATATTGGGGTTCGCCTCCATCTTCTTTTGTAGAGAAACATCTCGTATATGACGTGGGATCGTTGGGAAGTTTATCGTTTTCTTCCCCTTCTTCATTAGGATGGCACTATTTCCGTAATCGATTTGTGCCCTAGTGGTAGCGAGAAAGGGTGCTCCAAGGATTATTGGCATATTCATATCATTCCTCTCAATAATCATGAAGTCGACCGGAAACAGGAATCCGGCAACGTTGACCAACACATCTTCTGCAATTCCTAACGGGTACTCTTAAGAGTGTTTTGCAAAGGAGAGTTTAGTATGGGTGATGGATGGCAATTCATCGGTTAACTGGACATAAACGGATAAAGGCATCAAATTTACGTTGGAACCTTGGTCAGCTACCACATCCAGATACTTGAGTTTTCCAATGCTGCATGGTATTTCGAAGACCCCGTAGAATTCCTGCTTTTCCACTAACTTTTGTCTTATGAGGCACTCATACAATTGCCCTCCGGGTAATGTGTCGGATTCATCATCCGGTTCCATCCTCTTGGACTCCTTGTTGGGTAGATGAGTACGTCGATAGTTTCCCACCCAATCGTTTATGGTTTCCTTGTTTATTTCGTGCTTCAAGTAATGCCTCACTTGTTGTGACTTTGGTGGTTCTTCCAATTGGCGCTCCTCAGTGGGCGCCTCCTTTCCCTTGTCGGAATCGCATGTGTAGGCATTGGTGTTTCCGTCATTAAGTGGGACGAGGTCAATTTTGTTAACTTCCATAGTTATCAACTTCCCTCTTCCATCATTTTCGCCCTCTTGGACGACGGAGACGGCATTGACAATTTTAGTGTTGGGAACTTCAACGTCATTCCTTACCAACACTTTTTCAGGAGCTTTTTTATTTGTGTATTCTTTCAAAAGGTTCATCATCTCCGCCATCTTCTCTTCCATTTCCTCCTTCTGTTTGTAGACGGCTTCCTCAAATTTTGCCAACCGTTCGGAGTGTTTTGACATGTATTCTCTCATTCGAGCTTCGAATGTTGGACTAAGTTCCTGAGGTGGTGAGTTGGGTTGAGCGTGCTTATGGAAGGGTTTAGTATTTTCCCTACGGGGTGATTCGGACAATGGTATTTGCTTAACGCTTGAGACCGAGTTAATTGTTGCTTTTTGTGGACTTAAGGGTCTCTTTTGCTTTTCCATAAGATATGCAACCCTTTTCTCAAGTTCACTAACGCTTTCCTCAGTGATTTGATTGGCTATAACGGGCGATGAATATGTCTTGACCGCCGAGCGTACGTCGTGGGAAACTTGCCACAATTCATCATCGTCGGATGCAAGCTCATCAATGATCTCCCATGATTCCTCGGCGCTTTTGTCGCGCAATCTGCCCCCGGTGGCTCGATCGATGGCACGCTTGGTGTGGTAATCAACATGGTCATAGAAGATTTGGATTTGAAGCCAGAGATTTATGCCATGATGAGGGACTTTTTGGAGTAAGTCCTTGAATCGAATCCATGCCCCGTAGAGGGTTTCGCCTCGACGTTGTTCAAACATCAAGATATCCTTCCTTAGCTTGGTAGTTCTTCCTGGTGGGAAAAACTGAGCAAGGAAACGAGTGGTGAGATCATCCCAAGAGGTGATGGATCATGCGGGTTAACGCTCTAGCCATTGACTAGCTTGGTCCCGCAAAGAGAATTGAAAGAGACGCAGTCGGGTCGTCTCTCGAGTGGCAACATCAAGGTCTATAGAATCAACGATTTTGAGAAAGTCCTTGAGATGTTGGTTAGGATCTTCGGAACGAAGTCCATGGAATGCGCATCCGCTTTGCACCAACCGGATGGTGTCGGATCGCAAGGGAGTGACATTGGCTCCTTGAGTGAGCTCAATGGTGTTTCGATAGCCATGGTGGCTAGGACGGGAGTACTCTCCTAAAGTACGAGCTCTAGGAGGTGGTGGTGGTTGTTGTGGTGGTGGGTTATGGGGATCAAGGATATTACCACCTTCCATGATGTCGGATGGTAATGGTTACGAACAAAGAAACGAAGAAAAAAGATAGACTAAAGAAAACCTAGAAAAAGAAAATAAAAATCTCACTAGAAAGGAATCTAGTGAGTAGACCTAATAAAATAAAAATTCAACCTAAACAATAACTATTCCCCGGCAGCGGCGCCAAAAACTTGATGCGTGGTTTTGCAACCTTACAACAGGTTTTACCTCTCGAGGGATCTCAAGAGGCTTACAACCCCACCAGGCAGTGTACCTGACCGATGTAGTATAGTGTAGTGGTAAGTACGGGGGATTGATCGTTCTCCACAGGAAATAGTGTTCGTTAGGTATGAAAAACTACTCTAATTAGGTCTAAGGGTGAAGGAAGATTATTTTTGTATTTTTATATTTTTATGGAAGCAAGTAAAATCTCGGGTTTGAAGGAGTGGGCGGAATTAGTTGCTAGTCAACTAACCCAAATTACTACGAATGCAAATAAAATAAAATAACTGAAAATGAAAAGGTTGATGAAACTTATATGGAGAGAAATGTGTTTACTTAGATTTCCTTACTCCCTAACTATCTTTTACCGGTTGATTAGTGTGTATTAATTGCGTGGATGACGGGTGTATTCCTTAATACCAATCGTGGGGTGGCGTACGTACTTCCCCAACTCTATGAACTCCTACGTCACTCCTATGTCGAGCCGGCTAAGAAGCTCCTAACATGGGATCACTAGAATTCGCTCATGCATTAAATACAACCATAAAAACCTTAGTACGCATTGGTTCATGTTTCTTAAGACGTTCAAGCAAGTTACCGAATAGGAAGTTAGCCAGTTTTCTTAAGCCTAACATCAATGAACAATCATCCAATACAATTAATAACACACTAATAACCAATAATCAATAGTTAGGTTTCATTAGATCTAAGCAAACACAAGATAAATCTAGCCTAGCATGTTAATCAAAAGACAAGAACAAGATGTAATCAAACAACACATAGACATATTGAATGATTAAATAATAACTTATCTTCAATTAAACATGGGAGATCCAAGGGTATGAAAACCCTTAAAAATGGCAGAAATTCGTCTAGGGTTTCTCCTCCAAAATTACACACAATAAGTTCCACCCTAATGACAAAAAATTGCAAAACTATATATAGAGTTTAAGGGCTGACGGCGTCACGTTGTAGATCCTGACGCCGTCACCTCGCTGCTTTTAGGGTTCCCGGATGGCCTTCCTGACGCCGTCCCTCTTTAGACCTCCAAAATCCGTTCTGGCTTATCAAAGCTTGACGCCGTCAGATTATGGCTTGACGCCGTCCCTCTTTAGCTTAAGCCGTGACGACCTTGATCACATTAAAGGGTGACGCCGTCAGATTTTTCATGCAAAATTCTCTGGCTTATCATGAGTAATTTTCATATCCACCACTTTTGCCAAGCCATGACGCCGTCTGGGGAAATTCCTGACGCCGTCAAAGGTACTTTTCAGCCGATTTTGAGACTTTGTCATTTTCTTCACTTTTATGCTCCAAAAACGTCCAAAATGCTTCCTTTTCCAGATTTCTTCTCAAAAGTACCTAAAATGACAAAAGGAACGATTTAGGGCAATATTTGATCAAATAAATACGATTTAGGGCTTAAATGACCCCCTAAAAGCGGTACACTTTTCGCTTCATCATTGTCCTAGCTTTGGCAATAAGTCTTTTAGCATATCTGGACCTAGCACTAGTTCCTAAAGGCACATCTATCTGTTCTTGCTTGTCATTCTCATTCACAGCATTAGAAACAATATCATCACACACATTTTCAGACAACGATTTCTTGTTCATTAAACAAACAGAGTCATTACATGCACTAGAATCATTAGTCTTAACATTACATCTAGATGACATATGTTTCTTATTCGAAAGCGATAAATTCCTAGGGTGTTCTTCTACTTCTTCCGTATTATTCTTGCTTTCACTCTTAGAGGCAGGCGAGACTCTATTGTTCCTTGTATTGCTCCTAGGCTTTAGTCTGCTGCTTCTAGAGGAACTTTCTACTCCTGTAGAAGGTAAGGCACACGCATTAGGATTTATCTTGTTGTCCAATGAATCAGTTTTAGCATTCCTAGTCTCTTTTGGATTTTCCTTAACACTTTTGTCTATCGCCCTATATGTTTGAGATGTAGAGGTAGATGCAATAGTGGTACTAATCCTATAAAGTCCAGGTGCTATCACATTTGTTGTTTTGACAACAGCTTTCTCTTTTCCTTTCAGATTATCCTTAGGCAAGGGTGTTGAGATAGACATTTTTGGTCTAACATCTGGTGTTTTCTTAGGTTCTTCACCCTTCCTTTTTAGACTCTCTAGCTAAGACTTCAACTGATCTATTTCCTTTTTCAAGCTCTTATAAGAACGCTCATACGACAATTTGTCATATTTGCACTCTTCTTGTTTACGATCTAATTGCTTAAAATATGTTACATTTTCCTTTTCTAACTTAGCAAGTGCATTTTCATATTTTAACACAATTTGAGAAGTCTCAGCCCTAAGTGTTTCATCATCCTCTAAAGAATATGTTTGATAAATAATGGACATAATATCGGTCGAGAGAGCAACTTCGAAGAGAATGTCATTATGTTTTTCCAAAACTTTTATGTGTTCAATGTTTTCATTAGCTTTCTTCACCAGGGATTTGTGGTCCTTGACAAAGTCGGCCGTTTCATTCAGAAAAGTTCTTTCAACATTTAGCACTAACGCATAAATTAGAGATAGTGGAGGAATTATGTCTTTTTCAAACATCTTTTTCTGCTTAGTATGAAAACTTTGAAACCAATCATTTTGAATGTTGTTTGTTTTGGATGCCATAGTCAGTTGAAGTGTTTCAACTCTCCTTTTAAGATTATCCAGATATTGTCTAGCTTCACTTGTGTGACAAGTGTTTTTAGAGAATATTTGTGCGATTTTAGAAAGATGATTTGAAACAGTTCTTCATTTTGCGATAACCACTGGTTTTTTAAAAAACATTGTTGACTCTTTTTTAACCTCAAGAACCCCAGAAATGGCATTAAGCTTATTATAATCAATTGGTCTGATTTCTGGGTTCTTTTGGCGCATTTTCATACGACTCTCTTCGGCGAGCTCAATCGTTTCATAAGAATCCCGAACTTCGGGAGGGTCATGATTATCATTTAGCAAATTACCATTATATAACACATTCTGAGTCTTCTGATCTTTCTTGAGATAATAAGGGTTTTCACAACCGAGAGCCAATTTCTTCCTTGTGTGTAAAATCAGGTTTGGATCATTAATTATCAAATTAGCTGTATGTGCAGACTGACCCGTTTTTATACGCAACTCTTCCAACTTTTTAATTAGTTCTTGTTTGTCTAAGATTTCATCAAGAAGTTCATTTTCTCTTTTTGAAAACTTTGCCTGCAACTCTTTCTTTTCTTTTTCAAGATTAGAGCAAGTTGCTTTTTGTTTAGAAAGTTGGGTGGTTAGTTCAGAAATTTCCTTGTTTAGAGATTTAATTTGCATGTTCAACTTGACATCGAGATTGTCGTATTTGATTTGCAAATGTTTCTCCCTATACATAGAATCTCTATAACCAGTTTCAAGTTCAGACTGTCGTTTATTATTGAATTCAAAAGCTTGTTCATTAACATTATATCTCTCAAGCTCAGCGGTCAATTTCTCATTTGCGACCTTAACATCGCGATTAATCTTTTTGACCTTATCGATTTCAATACTACAATTATTCAATAATGATTCAAATAAAGCACGTGTTTCCTCTTCAGTCTCAGTATGCTGTGACTCGAAGCCTCCATTAGGATCCATATCTGGAGTAGCCAAATTAGTATTACTACAACTTGGGGAGTCCATGTATGTATCGTAAGTGAGATTAGGAGTCGCAGGATGCTGTTCCTGTTGAGGTGACATATCAAACATTTCATTATTGTGATATGTAGCATATGGTGGTACCTCAGATATCACATTGACATCATAAGCAGGAGGTGCATCAGAATCCGTGTCATATTTAACCTCCTGAAGATTAGCCATGAAAATGCAGTTGGCATCGATATCCTCCAAGTCTTCCATATCATCCATCAATGCCATGAAATCATGCTCTTCTGCATTCAACTGAAACCCTGCCTTTTGCTTCTGAGCTAAGAGTAATGCTTTCTGAAGATACTCTGGATCTTGCTTCTTTGGCTTGGTGGGACAGTTCCTTGCCATGTGACCAATTCCTTGACAGTTAAAACACTTCATATTCCCTTGATTCACATTTCCAACATTCCCAGCAGCTGGAGCAGCAACATTCCCAAACTGATTACCAACATTCTGATTCCCAACATTCTGACCTCTCTGATTTCCAACAGCTCGACCCATCTGATTCCCTGCATACTGACCCATCTGATTTCCTGCATACTGCCCTTGATTACCCATCTGAGGAGCATATCCCTGTTGATTCCCATAACCTCCAACCATTTGACCTTGTTGACCCATATTGAAACCCGGTTGAGCAATCTGCCTGTTGCGAGTGTTCGATGAAATCCTTTGATTGTTGTTGGTAGGTGTGGAATAACGTCCTTGGACAACTCTTGATAGAAGGGTAAATGCTTGAGACAAAGCATTCATGTCATCATTAGGATGGTATTCTGGTTCTGGGTATTGTTGTTGTGGAATGACTTGTTGTTCTTGAGGGTAGAATTGTTGTTGTGGGATGATAGCAGTTTGTGGGGTGTATTGATGTGGCATGTAGTTCTGAGTGGGAGTAGATGATGATGGTAGTGTGTTCACTGTTGAAGTAGTTGGTGCATAAGCAAGCAATGCTAGAGGATCATGTTGTTTAGCTAGCTTCTCTTTCCTAACTTCATCTGCCTCTTTTTGGTTTTGTTTCAAGAAGTCATACAGTTGATCATAGTTCACCTCATGAAGATTCTTTGTTTGGTTAACGATTGTGACATATCGTCCCCATTCCTCTGGTAGATTGTTGATGAACTTGATGTTTTGAACAATTTGTCTTGGAGCCAATTTGTTCCTGATGAGTTCATTCATGATAGTGCAAAACCTTGTGTAGTAAATTTCAATTGGTTCAGCTGGAGTGGATGAAAACTTTTCCCATTCAGTGAGAAGTTTGTTTTCAATGTCTTGTTGTCCAATTTCCGTACCATGACAAAGCCTTCGAACTCGTTCCCACATATCATAAGCAGTTTCACAACTGTCAACAGCACAAAAGATTTCCTGTGGTAAACCAAGTTGAATTAAGTGCATGGCTAAGTCATCAGCTTCAATTTGTTTCCAATCATCTGCTGTGTATTCATCTTCCTTTTGATGACAAAAGGTTGGTGGAAGAGAAGGTACTGAATCTGGATTACCCGGTTCTTGAACCTGACGAGGCTTGAATGGACCATTCTTGATGGAGTTAATCAGGAGTTTACCTTGTCCATTAGGTTTGGTTTTCATGTATCGAAGCATACGGCTTGTCCATGGAAGATAACTACCTTTCTCTAGCATGGGAGGATGGTTTTCAGCATCAGCTGCATGAATATCTTGTTGAGTAGTCATTGTTACTGTTGTTGTATGATAAGGTTGATTGATTCAGGATCGTTGCAAAGAAATAGGTGTTGTGATTGTTGAAGGTTAAACTGTGATGTTGTTATGAAGCCTTGGTTTGTTGATCGTTGACGTTACAATTTAGATAAACGAAACAATTTAAATACAGTTACTAAATTTGACTAGACTATAATTTAGACAAAATCAAAAGTTTACAAATTCGAAAAAAGTTATGTAAATTAGAATTTATATAAAATGACAATTTCTATAGAAATTTCAATTTGACCAAAATTTATACAAATTATGGTAAAATTTCAATTTAGATAGAAATATCTAATTTATGTAAATTGATAATTTATATAAAATGATCTAACACTCTTATACAAGAGAGTAGATATCCGATTGTCGAAGTATTATCTACACTTATACAAGCACAAAAATACTGAGTTCACTTTTGATGATGAAGAAATTACGATCGAAGCAAATTTATAAAAGTTATTTAAATTGAACAATGTTTATGTAAAGTGTAAGGGTCAATTCTGCCAAATCCGAAAGTTCACAAAAGCTGCTGCTAATGCGAGGGGCTGAATCTGCCAAAGTCTGAAAGTTCTGTTCTGTCCGATATCTGATTTGCGATAACCCTTTGTTGTCTGATATCTGATTTGCGATAAGGTACCCGAGAAGTGATTTGCGATAACCAGACAAAGGGAAATTGCGATATTTTTGTCGGAATTGGATTGTGATAAGACTCAGTTTGTTGATTTGCGATAAAAGGCCAAGAACCAATTGCGATAAACCCTAAGTTATCGCAATTTAAATGGTGATACACCCTAACTTATCGCGAATCAACTTTCTTATACAAGAAAGTGGATTATCCAATGACGATGTGGGGCCCTTTTTATCAGGTTTCTTGTACAAGAAATGATAAAAATCAATGTGTAGCAAGCAGATTCGAACCGAGGACCTTTGGTGATGAACTTATCACGAGCAACCCGTCACAAACCACGTTAAACCCACAAAAATTCACGATTTTTACCCTTAAACTCACGATCAACACAAAAAGCTAGAACCTTTTTATCCAATACACACAAAAACCCCAAAAGCTTGAAGCTTTTTTGTTATACGCACGTTAAAAGATGTAAAAGACTAGAACTTTTTCAATACAAACCCACGATAAACTTCAAAAACAAACACAACTAAATCCTAGATCCTTGTAAGGCGAATGATACCACTTGTAGACCTATAACAATCGAACCTTAACTAGAAACTAATACTATATTAAACTAACTACTAACGTGACACTCTAAATAAAAGATAGTAAAGATGAGATGAAGAAAGGTGATCCGTATGAAATCAATATGATGGCCGAATGTTGTTAACCATAAGTGAACAATACATAAAGATAAAACACACACACACACTCTCTCACCTTTACTAGACTTAGAGGCACACAAAATGAGTGTGAGAGTGTGGTATATATAGCCCTTAGGCCGGTTGCCTTTGTTGCCCTAAAAGGCTTTGGTGGGCTTGTGTTGGACTTGGGCTTGTGTTCTTTACTTGAGCATTTCTACTACAAAGTCCAACACATGCCTTACATATCTTAACACTCTACACGACACACTATTAAATACAATTACAAATGACCATCACTTTCTAAAAAATATAAATGCTAACAAACTCTAAGATAAGCACATAACACTTTTACCCGAACCCTTTAAATGTTTATCTGATTAAGATTAGCACATATAAGCAATCCCAAACACCAGTAAAACTATGAATGCACAATGTGAACTTTTGCTAGACAATACGATAGAATTAGGTGATACTAATACCCGAGCTACATGTTATCAAGTAATGATTTGGTCTTGGCCAAAACTTGTTAGATGAAAAAGATCCCTCAATTTGTTCAAAACTTCGTAAAGCAAAAGGTTTTATTGAGGTTATAAGTATTCTTGTCATTCTACAATTTTTAAGCATGTTTGACCGATTCGACTTAACGAAAACATGTTTGTTGTAACTACACAGAACATGTATGAGAATGATCTTGATGCCAAATATAAAGGAGCATTGTCAATGGGCGTTCCCGGAGAGATAGCCGGTCTATATAAAGCTTGGTCAACATACGGACGCTTACCTTGGAAACCATTATTTGATCCAGCCATCAAGCTTGCAAATGACGGATTCATAGTTGCACCTTACCTTGCAAATAAAATTTCAAGCAATGCTGATAAAATAAAAAATGATACTGGTTTACGACAAGTGTTTGCTCCAAATGGGGTGCTTTTAAAAGCTGGTGATATTTGTTATAATCCAAAACTCGGCTTGACTTTAGAAGTTGTAGCAAATAAAGGGCCGAAAGCGTTTTATGATGGTGTGATAGGGGAGAATTTGGTTAAGGATGTTCAAGAAGCAGGCGGGATTTTGACTATGGAAGATTTGAGAAATTATGAAGTCGATGTAATGGATGCTCTTGCGGTTAAGACTATGGGGTATACTATTTTAGGGATGCCAGCACCATCAAGTGGTACGTTGGGGCTAGCTCTGGTATGTTGTTTTTCATGATAAAACGGTTTGTTTAGTTGAATTATTAACTCAATAATGTGTTTTGTTCGCGTGGTAATGAAAAGAAGCACCAAGTTAATGAGTTGAAATATCCACCTCTAATTATGACAACATTTGTGAAAATGCAGGTGTCAAACATCTTAGAAAGCTATGAAAACTCGAATGCTGCAAAAGGCTCTTTGGGTTTACATCGTTTTATCGAAGCATTGAAGCACATGTTTGCTCTTCGGATGGATCTAGGTGACCCAGATTTCGTCAATGTAACTACAACTGTAGCTAAAATGATTTCACCCGCGTTTGCTAAGAACATTCAAGAACGTATTTTTGACAATACCACATTTCCTTCCACTTATTACATGCCCAGGTAAATGAAATCTTTGGTTGTTTGACCTTGAAAGTCAAAGTAGAAAATTGGGTGGAATGGGTAATGGGTCAAATGGGTTGCGTTCAAAAATGAAGTATGTTATTATGAGTCGAAACTGGCCAGGTTGTTTTTAAACACTCTTTGTCCTCTCTCTCTTTTTTTTTTTTTTTTTTTTTTTTTTTTTTTTTTTTTTTTTTTTTTTTTTTTTTTTTTAATTTATAAATATAATGCTTCCTATGAAAAGAAGTTGGACGTGATATGCCTTAAAAAGCTAATTTGGGCAACTTTTGACCATTTTGACCCGTTCGACCCACTTGACGTGATTCTTTTTTAGCTGAATTTCTGAATTTAAATGTTTGATGTTAGAGTGTGTTTGGGATTCCTTAATAAAGTTCTTATACGTTTATGTACAGAGCAGACAAAATAGTTTGGATTGTTTCGATGAAAATGCTTAGATGCTTATTTGAAAGTAAAATAAGCAGATTGGTTCTTTCTTATGTTTTTAAAAAAGTTAATCTGTTTAAAATAAGGAATCCAAAATAGCAACAATAATATAACCTGATTTGACATATTAGCAAGTCAGTAAGTACATCAAAATTGTAGTTTCTAGTAACATGATATAATATTGAACTAGGTGGAGTCAACTTCAAGACCATGGCACAAGTCATTTTTGCATAGTAGATGATGATAGAAATGCAGTATCGCTAACAACCACTGTGAATTACGCCTTTGGTGGTGGTGTTTTGTCTCAATCTACCGGCATTGTGCTAAACAACGAGATGTCCTTTGGTGTTGGTGTTCCTTGACTCCCATTATCGTTCTCAAGGTAAATACCATGTCCTTTGATATTTGACTTTAAAAAGTCAACTGAGCTACTGCTGTATAGGGCAGTCTTGACCCATTTACTTAAACATAAAATGGGTCGCATTAGATTACCGGTTGAAACATATTGGTATATATACTGATTTACTGATATTATACTTGTGAAACTCAACTGAGTCATGTCTGATCTTAAAGGTTTTATAATTCATCAAGTTTTGACTTTTGAGAGTCAAACAAGCTACAGTTGATATAAAAATGTGGCCGTTTTACAGGATGACCAATTAGCCGGGGTGATCGGAGGAAGTGGTGGAATGTACATAATTCCAGCAGTTGCACAAGTTTTCATCAATCATTTTATCTTGGGTATGGACCCTCCGAATGCGGTTCAGTCTCCACGAGTCTACCACAAGGTCTTGCCCATATTCTTTCCGTTGTTTCTGTTTCATTTAAATCCAAAATTCCAAACCATTTATGTATAAATGAGTCTACTTGGTTTATGGTCATTCCTAATGAGTTAAAATGAAAAACATAGTTGCTTCTGAGAAAAATAACGGATCAAACGGGTGATGAAATTCTCGTTCTATTTTCTATGCAGTTAATACCAAATGTGGTCTACTATGAAAACTGGACAGTGATTGATGGTGATCACATCGAGCTTTCAGATGACCGAAAGAAATTTTTGGTAGAAAGAGGTCACGAGTTGGAGCCAAAGGCCGGTGGAGCAATCTGTCAACTTGTCATTCAAACGCTAAAGAAACCAAATGTGAATAGAAAACTGAGGTATGATCATCAACGGACTATAAAAGGGATGCTTACCGCTGTAAGCGATCCAAGAAAAGATGGCCGTCCGGCTGCTTATTGATAATGATCATCATTGTTGTATGTAGATACTAATTGGTTGATATGGCTAATGCTTGGTTTCTAACATTGTAAATTTACCAAATTTCCACTTTTCACCAAGCTATAGAAGTGTTAAATATTTAATGACTGTGTATTCTACATATATAAAAAAAACCATAAAAAATCCTCTAATAAAAATCTCAAAAACCAAATAAACCAAAAAAACCCGATAACCACCTTAATACATTCCCCAAATAAAAATGGTTGCTAACCTCTTATTGTATCCATTGGCCCATCAAAGACCAAGCCCAGATCTCACACGTGCCAAATCAAAAATATATAATCAAAACAATTCTGAAACTCAAAATCAAAACAGAAAAAACAGTAAAAGACACAATAAAAGTAGCGATTTTAAAACCTCAAAATACAAATGAACCTTAAACCTCAAAGTTGATGCTCAGTATTTGTATTTTTACTCATTCTGATGATCTTTTCTCAGTAAAAGACACAATAAAAGTAGCGATTTTATAACACAAAAGCACCCGCATGTTTGTTGCTACTTGGTATTAATTTAATTAGTGTTTCATCTGTATTTGTATTTTTACTCTTTCTGATGATCTTTTCTCGTGAACACATGCAGCTCGATCTCATTATTGATAATGGCTACTACGTCCATTCCTCATCGGTGGAAATATGACGTCTTTGTAAGTTTCAGAGGTGAAGATATCCGCAAAATCTTCATGGATCATATGTTCAATGATTTCAAGCAAAAAGGAATTCATGCTTTTAGAGATGATAGAGAATTGCCTAAAGGAGAATACATATCCCCTCATCTCTACAAAGCAATTGAAGAATCAAGGTTTTTGATAGTTATCTTCTCCAAAAATTACGCTTCTTCATCATGGTGTCTGAGGGAACTTGTCAAAATACTTGAGTGCAAGCAAATGGGAAAGCCTAAACACGAGTTGGAGCCAAAGGCCGGTGGAGCAATCTGTCAACTTGTCATTCAAACGCTAAAGAAACCAAATGTGAATAGAAAACTGAGGTATGATCATCAACGGACTATAAAAGGGATGCTTACCGCTGTAAGCGATCCAAGAAAAGATGGCCGTCCGGCTGCTTATTGATAATGATCATCATTGTTGTATGTAGATACTAATTGGTTGATATGGCTAATGCTTGGTTTCTAACATTGTAAATTTACCAAATTTCCACTTTTCACCGAGCTATAGAAGTGTTAAATATTTACATATATAAAAAGAACCATAAAAAAATCCTCTAATAAAAATCTCAAAAACCAAATAAACCGAAAAACCCGATAACCACCTTAATACATTCCCCAAATAAAAATGGTTGCTAACCTCTTATTGTATCCATTGGCCCATCAAAGACCAAGCCCAGATCTCACACGTGCCAAATCAAAAATATATAATCAAAACAATTCTGAAACTCAAAATCAAAACAGAAAAAACAGTAAAAGACACAATAAAAGTAGCGATTTTAAAACCTCAAAATACAAATGAACCTTAAACCTCAAAGTTGATGCTCAGTATTTGTATTTTTACTCATTCTGATGATCTTTTCTCAGTAAAAGACACAATAAAAGTAGCGATTTTATAACACAAAAGCACCCGGATGTTTGTTGCTACTTGGTATTAATTTAATTAGTGTTTCATCTGTATTTGTATTTTTACTCTTTCTGATGATCTTTTCTCGTGAACACATGCAGCTCGATCTCTTTATTGATAATGGCTACTACGTCCATTCCTCATCGGTGGAAATATGACGTCTTTGTAAGTTTCAGAGGTGAAGATATCCGCAAAAACTTCATGGATCATATGTTCAATGATTTCAAGCAAAAAGGAATTCATGCTTTTAGAGATGATAGAGAATTGCCTAAAGGAGAATACATATCCCCTCATCTCTACAAATATAATATGATCACATAATAAAGACATGATCATGTACGTAATTCACAAAAATATTAAAACTATTAGTTGCCATCATAAGTTATTTACTAGTAATTGTTTTTGCAAGACTTGTAAAGACATGATCATGTACGTCCAATTCAGAAAAATATTAAAACTATTAGTTGCCATCATAAGTTATTTACTAGTAATCGTTTTTGCAAGACTTGTAAAGTCGTGTTTATATCATGGTAGTGTATACGTTTAGTCCTTGTGTTATGTTTAAAATTTCACATATACTTCTTAGCTCTCACAACATAAAATGTTGGTCTCTAACTTTGTCAACAAAGAAAAAAAGGTCTACACTTGTAGCCAATTGCGATATTAAAGTTAAATGAAGTTTTTCATTTCTATAAGTTGAAACATCAGGATGCAATTTATAAGAGTTGAGAAGTTGTGCTCTTCAAAAACATTTATTGATACCTTGGGGATTAGAAGTGTAACTGTTGGATATAAAGTTGAATTAACTTCAACCCATTTGCATTACTTAAATTGTTGTTTGAGAGTATAATTCTAACTTGATCGAGCTTCCATTATTGACTGCATTCATCGTATTCTCTGCTTCTTAATCCATCGGAAAATCAGTAAGTCATCATCTACTCTTTGCTTATTTCCTTGTTTTTTATTTAATAATTCCTTCATCTAAGAAATGTTATGTTTATCATTTAGAAAGCTAGAATAGATTATTGTGTACTAATATCATGATTTAGTAAGTCAGCTTATTAATCCCAAGTAACTATATTGTTCAGTTATGGTTTAAAGCGAAATTTGATAAAAGGAAGGTTAAAACTAATTGAACAATTTAGAAAAATAATGATAGAAAGTAATCTTACAAGAATAAGTGCGATAATAGTTCATCTATACAACGACTATATGTCACATATATAGTTCAAGTCTGTTTTAATGGAGCTAGTAACCAAGTGAATCATTAAAAAGTATTTGATGATTCTTTCATGCTCAATTCATTTCACGTCTACATGTTACATTACTATTTTAGTAAAATATTACGTTGGGCTAATCTTTCACATGGAAATCCAGCTGCTTACATATCATTGATCATGGCTGCTTCTTCCATTCCTCATCGATGGAAATATGATGCTTTTGTAAGTTTTAGAGGTGAAGATATCCGTAAAAGCTTCATGGATCATCTATTCAATGATTTCAACCAAAAAGGAATTTATGCTTTTAGAGATGATACCAAATTGCCTAAAGGAGACGAGATATCTCCTCATCTCTACAAAGCCATTGAAGAATCGAGGTTTTTGATAGTTATCTTCTCCAAAAATTACGCTTCTTCATCATGGTGTCTGAGGGAACTTGTCAAAATACTTGAGTGCAAGCAAATGGGAAAGCCTAAACACGAGGTTCAAATAATCTTTTATGATGTTAAACCTGACCTCGTGAGGAAACAAACTGGGAGCTATGCTGAAGCATTTGCCAAACATGATGTTTCAAATAGAACAGAGGTGGATAAATGGAAGGAAGCTTTATCAATGGCAGCTAACTTATCTGGATGGGATCTCCAGGACATGACAAATGGGTAAATTTCTTGTTTTAATGTAATTAGTCTTGTAGCTCTACTAAAGCCAACACTATGTAGTTTCTCATACTTATTGTGTCTTTGTGGTTAACAGGTATGAGTATAAGTTCATCGATTGCATCTCCAAAGACATACTCAAAAAATTATGTGACGGGCCCTTGCATGTTGGTGAAAACCTTGTTGGCATAGATTTCCATTTCGACAAATTAGACTTGTCATGCTTTGTTGGGTCACACAAGGTTAATATGCTTGGTATTTGTGGTATAAGTGGAATAGGAAAGACGACGCTTGCCAAAGCTATATATAACTTGATGCATGTCCACTTTGAAGGAAGTTGCTTTTGTGAAGATCTCAAAGAAGTCAAAGAAAAACAAAGCCTAACTCAAGTCCAGATGCAAATGATTGGTAAGATTCTGAAAACAGATGATCTGAAGATATCAAGTGTTGGTGAAGGTTCTATGGTAATAAAGCAAAGGATGGCATGTAAGCCGATCCTGCTTGTTTTGGATGATGTGGATGATCATGAGCAGTTAGAAGCACTAGCGGGTTCACCTACATGGTTTTGCCCAGGAAGTTTGATTATTTTCACTGGTAAAGATAAACAGCTGCTAAGATCTCATAGAGTGGATGGAATTTATGATATGAAATTTCTAGATGAGGATAAATCTCTTGAGCTCTTTTATTCCTTTGCTTTTGAGGAAAAAAATCCTTCTACAGGATTCAAAGAAGTTTCTGAGAAAGTTGTGAAATATGTGCAAGGTCACCCTCTTGCCCTCAAAGTTTTGGGTCGTTTTTTATATGGAAAAACTGTGGGTCATTGGGAAAGTGAACTGGAAAGGCTCAAAGTACATCCGAATGAAAAGATACAAAGAGTGCTTCGTTTAAGTTACGATGGGCTAAACCTCCAGCAGCGAAATATCTTGCTTGATATTGCATGTTCATTCATTGGAGTAAATAGTGATTTTGCAGCAAGCATACTAGATGGTTGTAACTTTTTTGCAGATACAAATATACAAGTTCTAGTGGACAAGTCATTAATCATGATCTCGAGCGATAATTCACTTCAAATGCATGACTTGATTCAAGCAATGGCAAGGGAAATTGTATTTGAAGAATCTTGCACGCTCGGGAACCGAAGCAGATTGACCGGTAATCCATCAGAGATCTACAATATCTTGAGTGAAAACCAAGTAAGAATTGATTTTTACTGCATATGCAACTCATTTCCATATGCTTCATAATACAATCTTGTAATTATTTATTGTATGTAGGCAACAGAAGTAGTTGAAATTCTTGACATTCAGCTAAAGAAATATAGTCAAAAGTTTGATATAGACGGTAAAGCATTTGCGCGAATGAAAAACTTGCGTATTCTAAAACTACCAATGGACGATGCAGTGAACTTTTCTGGAAGATTGGACTTTTTATCCAATAAGTTAAGATTGCTCTATTGGCATGGATGTCCTTTCAAGCTCTTGCCTTCAGATTTTTATCCCGAAAACATGGTGGCCATTGACCTGTCTTACAGCAACATAAAACATTTTTGGACCACACCTAAGGTATTTCCTTGTACACACATGTTTTCCTATTTGATACCTAATGATCCGAGAACTTATCTTCTTTTTTGTTCTATCGATGTCAGTGCTTTAGAAGGTTGAAAGTAATGAAGTTAAGGTACTGTTGTAACCTAACAACCACCCCTGACTTCTCGGAGATTACAAATCTCGAAGAGCTAGATCTTGAAGGTTGTGTGAATTTGGTTAGCGTTCACCCCTCAATTGGAATGCTCAAGAGGCTTGCTGTGTTAAATCTGAGAGACTGCAAAAGGCTTCAGAATTTTGCAGGTAGAGCGGAAACGGATGCCATTACACAACTTCCTTCTTTTGTATCCTCTCTAATAAACCTTGAATCATTGTCATTCGGTGGACAAGGGAGGATTCAACCTAGATGGTGGACTTCAATCACTGCTCCTTTTGGTTTACTAAGTAAACAACAACATCCCCAAAGATCAGTTTCATTAGAAGGTTTACATATGTTAAAGGAACTGAATTTAAGCTACTGCAATTTAGAACAAGTGCCTGAGAGCATTGGAGGCTTATCATGTCTAAAAAGTCTAGACTTGAGAGGGAACAATTTATTAGAAGTGCCTGAGAGCATTGGAGGCTTATCATGTCTAAAAGTGCTATACTTAAATGGGAACAATTTTACTAGCTTGCCTGGAAGTTTGAGTCAACTTTCTCATCTTAAACATCTTACACTTGATGGTTGCAAGAAGCTGGAAGTGTTGCCTGAACTTCCATTTAGACTAAATTATCTTTATGCATCTGATTGCTCCTCCTTAAGAGAAGTGTTGGGATCATATAAAGGCCCAATCAGCAACAAAGTTTTCAGCAATTGTCCAAAGCTGTTTAAGAATGTTACCATTGATAGCGAGGGGTCAATATCGAAGACTCAGTGTCTTGACTCATCTATAACTTCCCAAGGCTTTAGTCACCAGCTTTCTGCTATCCTTGGGCTTTTGGGTTTCGAGACTAACAGATGTCAATTCTTCTTGCAAGACATTGGCTATTATTCTTTAGATATAGCATATCATGGGAATAGCATTCCAGAGTGGTTTACAAATAGAAGTAAGGGAAAACATGTAAAGGTTGAATTACCATCAGATTGGTGCTATGATAAGTTTAGGGGATATGGAGCTTGTGTTGTTTTTAAGAGAAAAAAGCCTCACAAATTGAGAACTGGATACTCTCTAAAGAACTTTGATGGAGCTTCTCTCGAATACGGTCACGTTCCATGGGTAATTGAGGGTTATTTTGAGGAAGAGGTGATAGGAATCCAAGATTCATATATGATATGGTTGAATTATACGAGGGTTACACGGGAATGGGAGGAAGCAAAGAATTTTGTAACATTTTGTTTTGAAGAGAATAATGAAGATATTGAGGTGAAAGAGTTTGGTGTAAGACTAATTTGTGACGAAGATTTAAAGCGAGAAGAACAAGGTACAAACTTGAGTAGTATGTTCCCAACTCAATCACAACATGGTGGGGCCATCATAGCTAGTGGGCCTTCTGGATTTAATGTATGGTCGTGCTAGTCCAATAACAAAGGCGTTTGTTTATATGTCAAACTATATTTTCCTAATAGATTGTAATTTTTATTGTTAGTTACTGGTAGTCCAATTACAAGTTTGATTTATTAATCGTAAATATTAAGTTTTATTTTTTTGTTAATAACGAAAATGCTTTACTTTTTCTGTAGTAGACACCCACCACGTGTTTGATGAAATGTATATGATTAGAAATCATTTATTATTATACTGGCAAACTATTATTCTTCGGCTTTTTTGTAGATTTTTTTCGATTTCTGACGGATTAAGAATAGATTGTGGTCTTTTGAAGTTGCGATGTGTAGAGTAAGATAATAACCTTGCTGCAGTTTGCCTTTTGAAAAATCTATTTCTTCCCCTCTGAGATGAGACTAGATGATTGTCGCTTTAGAAACCTTCCTACATGTAAGTTTTATCCTAGACAATCCTCTCTTTTTTCCAGATATGTCTTGTTACTTTAATGTTAGCGGTACTTGAATAATTTGTTAGCAGTTCCTATATATAACTACTATGTTCAATTGATCTTCTTGCTTCTAATAATTTGAATAATTCTACTCTCAAATCACAATTTAAGTAATACAGGTGGGTTGACCCTAAATCAACTTTAAATCCCACTTTTAAACCCTGTAAGTGCATATTCAGCTATGATATAAATACCTTTTCAAGTCGTGCAATACATATTGCTTGATGGATATGTCATTATTACAACTAGAAAGGTATCAGCGTTGCGGCGGCGGTTATCATGTAATCAAAAATATTAGCGAACGATCTTTACCGCTTATACATTTCCCGTGACAACTTTACGAGTGGCAAATTTTTTTTGGAGGAATGATTTACCAAATGTAACTTCGACGATACCAATTGCACTCCAAAACCAGAGAACTGCATTGCCACTTGTTGGCATAAATAATGCCTAAAAACATTATCAATACTTATGCATATCTCTATGTTTTGATGATCACAAAATACAAACTCATTAAAACATAAACTTATTAAATAAACAAGTATTTAGTTGTAAATATTCACTTCTACAACTTAAATCACTTAAGGTATGAATGAACTAATGCTTAGTGCATAATATGATCAAAGGAACATTATCTTAATCTCTAAGTTTTTTATAAAATGTCAAAAACATTTTATATATTTTTGAAAAACATTTTTGGTATTAAATAAATATGTTTAATCTTTTATAAAAATATGAATTCAAATTTTCAACCAAAAATGGCAAAATTACCCCAGAAAAACCTTCCCCACAAAAGGACAAATCTGGGCAACGTTCACCTTGGGCGGCCCCCTTAAAATTAAGGGGACCGCCCCCCTATTTAAGGGGGCCGGCCACGCTCCAGTAGCCTCCAGCTGTCCAGATTTTTCCCTATAAATACAAGCCCTCTCCTGGACTTTTACTCACCTTTTGCACACAGAAACTTTCTGTTTTTCAATCCACATTTTCATTGTAAATCCTTTCAAAAATCCTTTGATCATATTTACTTAAGCTTTGGTTTCTAAGTGATCCAAGCTTCCTCCATTCAAGTGCAAAAGAAGAATACTCTTTCAACAACCAAAGAAGAAGTATTGCAACTTAGCTATCTAAGTTGTTTGTGTCATCATTTATTTGTATATATATTGTATAGTTGTTAGATTGTTGTGTGTATAATTGTTTGGGATATGTTAGCATGTTAGTATTGAAGTTGTGTAGTTAAGGAGTGTAAGAAGTAAATGTGTGAAGAAGTAGAAGTGTATATAGGTTGTGCTAGGTTGTGAAGTCGTGAAGAAGGTGTGAAGAAGTCGTGAAGAAGAAGGTGTGCTCAAGTCGTATTTAACTTGTGAAGGTGTGATTAAGTCGTGTATAAGTTGTGAGATTGGTTCTAGCTACGATTAGAACCCGACATCTAGCTTTGTGTCGTTAAGCCGGTGTAAGCTAAAGTCGTGTACGGTTTTCTCCGCCATAAGGGAGCTTGTTGACATAGTGTTGTGAACTCTCGAGTTAGGTGCTCGGGGAGTGGAGTAGGGCAAGGAAGGTGACCTTGTAGCCGAACCACTATAAATCTCTCGTCTCTCGGTTAGATCTTTCCATCTTTACTTTTCATTTCATTTTATTACCTTACTTATATTGCTTGTTTATATTTACATATATTTGTTCATATTGTTCAAGAGTTGAGTTCACATAAATTAGAATCTAAGTTTTAAAAGTAAACTAAAGTTTTCATAATAAAAATTAAAAAAGAAGTAAAACTATTCAACCCCCCTTCTAGTTTTCCACAATTGGTATCAAGAGCCACGTCAAACAAGATTTTTAAAATTAACTGTATTTTAAAACTTGAAACGATCTATGGAATCTGAAAAATATTTAGAAGGGCAATCTATGCAAAGACCACCACTATTTGAAAGTGATGGATTTTTATATTGGAAAAATATATTCGAAACTTATGTGAAATCAAAAGATCTTGATCTTTGGCATATTATTACCCATGGTGATTTTCCCCCTATTCAAAATAATCCTATAACTAAAAGAGATGAAATTGTACCTTTTGAAAAACAAAATGATGATTTGAAAATAAAACTAGCAAAAAATAATGAGGCAAAAATGGTTATTTGTAATGCACTACCACGTAAAGAATATGAACGAATTTTTATGTGTCAAACCGCAAAAGAAATTTGGGAGTCTCTTTTAATCACTCACCAAGGTAATAGTCAAGTCAAAGACAACAAAATCGATATTCTTGTTCAACAATATGAACAATTTACAATTCCTGAAGAGGAATCTATTGATAATGCATTTGCTAAATTTAACACTATCATCACAAGTTTAAAAGCACTTGATGAGACTTTTTCTAGCAAAAATTGTGTAAGGAAATTTCTTAGGGCATTGCATCCAAAATGGCGCGCGAAGGTCACGGCTATTGAAGAATCGAAGAACTTGATGACGCTATCGCTTGATGAACTTATTGGCAACTTGAAGGTCCATGAAGAAATTATAAAGAGAGACTTTGAAACGGTCAAGAGCAAGAAAGATCAAATGAAAACTCTTGCGCTAAAAGTCAAAAAGGAGGTTAGTGATGATGACGATTCAAGCGACGATAGTGAAGACGAAGAATATGCAATGGCCGTGAGAGAATTCAAGAAATTTTTCAAGAGACGAGGAAGATTCACGAAACAATCACGAGATGAAAGAAGATCGCTTCAAAGAAATAAGAATGATAACTACGGGAAAAGGAAGTGCTTTAAATGTGGAAGCCAAAACCATCTCATTGGCGAATGTCTGAAGCCACCGGGTTATGATTACCAAAGTGCCTTCGTTGGTACAACATGGAGTGATAGCGACAAAGACGAAGCGGACAAGGCAAAGGATGAAAAATGTCTCGTAGCACAAGCCACCGATGAAATATGTCTAGGAATAAACTTGGAGCCCGATGAATGGATTAAAGATAGTGGATGTTCGAAGCACATGACGGGGAATCGCAAGCTATTCTCTTCCTACAAAGCCTACAATGGAGGTAACGTTATTTTCGGTAGTGATTTTCGCGGTAAAATCATTGGCGAAGGTACGATCTCTCAAGACTCCCTAACTATTGAAAATGTTGAACACGTAGATAATTTAACATACAACTTGCTTAGTATAGGACAAATATGTGATAATAAGTGTAGAGTTACCTTTACCGATAGAGATAGCGAAATAGTTAAGGACGGAAAAGTCATAGGTAGAGGAATTAGGAAAGGTGGTGTATATATCATGAAACTAGGTAATAAGCCGGAAGATAAAATATGTTTAGCTACCTTAGATGAAAACTCCACTTTGTGGCATAGGAGATTAGGACACGCTAATATGCAACAAATACAATCCCTAGCCTCTAAGGAATTAGTTAGAAATTTGCCAAACCTAAGATATGATCAACATTTTTGTGATGCCTGTAAAATAGGAAAACAAGCACATACTAGTCATAAAGCTAAGAATATAGTCTCCACTAATATATGCCTAGAATTATTACACATGGACTTATTTGGTCCATCCGTCGTGCGGAGTTACGGAGGTAATCGTTATACCTTGGTAATTGTAGACGACTATTCACGACACACGTGGACTAAATTTTTAAGTGATAAAACCGAAGCTTTTGATAAGTTTGAAATATTTAGTAAGATGATTCAAAATAAACTAGGATGTTCTATAGTATCCATTAGGACGGACCATGGTCGGGAATTTGACAACGAAGTGCAGTTCGGAAAATATTGTGATTTAAATGGGATATCTCACAATTTCTCCGCTCCTCGCACTCCACAATCAAATGGGGTAGTAGAAAGAAAGAATAGGACATTACAAGAAATGAGTAGAACAATGCTAAATGAACAATCTATCCCACAAAAATTTTGGTGTCACGCCGTAGATACATCAACATATATAATAAATAGAGTCTCAATTAGGCGAATTTTAGGAAAAACTCCATACGAGTTATTAAGAGGTAGAAAACCTAATCTTAACTACTTTAGGGTATTCGGGAGCAAATGTTTTGTTCTCAATACAAAAGACTACCTTACTAAGTTTGATCCTAAGTCGTACGAAGGAATCTTTCTAGGGTATTCGCAAAATAGTAAAGCATACATAATACTTAATAAACACACTATGAAAGTAGAAGAATCCTTAAATGTAACATTTGATGAAACTCCACCACCACCTAAAACATTGCCCCTAGAAGATGATGACCTAGTTGAAGAAGAAGCTATTGAGGTTAGTAAAACTAAGCCCCTAGGTGATGATAATATAACACTAGGAGAAAACGAAATAGTAAATATTAAGGAATCTAAATCACACCCAATAGATAATATAATAGGAAACCTAAATCAAAGAACCCTTAGATCACAAGCTCAAGATAAAAATAACTTCTTTTGTTTCCTATCAACAATAGAACCTAAGAATATAAATGAAGCATTAAAAGATGAAAGTTGGGTTATGGCTATGCAAGAAGAACTAAATCAATTTAAGACTAATGACGTTTGGGAACTAGTCCCAAATCCCATGAACATGACCATCATAGGAACTAAATGGGTGTATAGAAATAAGTTGGATGAAAATGGAATAGTTACTAAGAACAAAGCTAGGTTAGTAGCCCAAGGTTATAATCAACAAGAAGGAATTGATTATGACGAAACTTATGCCCCCGTAGCTAGGTTAGAATCTATAAGAATACTACTTGCCTATGCATGCGCCCTAGACTTTAAGTTATTTCAAATGGACGTGAAAAGTGCATTCCTTAACGGTTTTATCAATGAGGAGGTATACGTGGCACAACCTCCAGGATTCATTGACTTCGCAAAACCTAATTATGTTTATAAACTCAAGAAAGCCTTATATGGACTCAAACAAGCTCCCAAGGCTTGGTATGATCGATTAAAGGCTTTTCTTATTAAGCATGATTACTCCATGGGAATGGTAGATAACACTCTTTTCACGAAAAAGAAAAGCCCAAATCTCATCATTGTCCAAATATATGTCGACGATATTATATTTGGATCGACTTGTCAGGACATGTGTGATGAATTCGCCAAAATCATGCATGATGAGTTTGAGATGAGCATGATGGGTGAACTAAACTTCTTTCTAGGATTACAAATAAAACAATTAGAAGATGGAATATTTTTTAATCAATCTAAGTACATTAAAGAAATGCTTAAAAAATTTGGATTAGAAGACTCTAAGCCTATGAAAACACCAATGTCCACAGAAGTAAAAATTACAAGAGATGAAGAAGGAGAGCCCGTAGAAAACACTAAGTATAGAGGAATGATAGGTAGTTTACTATATCTAACGGCAAGTAGACCGGATATCATGTTTAGTGTCTGCCTTTGTGCCCGTTTTCAAGAGGATCCCAAAACCTCTCACCTAGAAGCGGTTAAGCGTATCTTCCGATACATTAAAGGCACTATACACTTAGGATTATGGTATCCTAAGGGATCTGGCATAGAAACTGTCGTCTATACGGATCCGGATCATGCAGGAGACTACGTAGATAGAAAAAGCACTAGCGGTATTTGTACGTTTATGGGATGTTGCCTAACATCTTGGTTTTCGAAGAAGCAAACCGCTCTCGCTGTTTCTACTACAGAAGCCGAATATGTAAGCGCTGGAAAGGCATGTCAACAAGCACTATGGATGAAACAAGCTCTCGTAGATTATGGTATTAGGTTAGATAATGTCCCAATTATGTGTGATAATAAAGGTGTTATAGATTTAAGTAAGAATCCCGTACAACACTCTAGGACTAAGCATATAGAAATATGTCACCACTTCCTACGCGATAATGTTCAAAAATGGAACATATCTATAGAAAAGGTTGCGTCGGAAGATAATGTAGTAGACATATTCACTAAACCCCTTAAGCGCGAATTATTTAACCACTTACGTTTAGGCCTAGGAATTATGGAACAAATTGACTGATTTTTCTGCACTTTTGGTAAAATCCTAATCACCAGAAAGGCGGCCCCCTTAATTTTAAGGGGACCGCCCACCCAATTAAGGGGACCGGCCATCTGACTGTATTTTTTTTTTTCTTTTTCTTCTTTCTTTCTTCTGAGTCTAGGAATCTGTTTTGCACAAAATTAAAGATTGGGAAATATCTTTCTTTTGCATAAATATTTTTTTTTTTCAAAACCCAATCTATTTTATTAAACTCATTCTCACGTCTAGGAAAACACATGAAAACTATTTTCATTGCATTGTTTAATAATGCCAAAAACATTTTTACATTCAGGCATGAAATCTCACATGAATTGTCAAAATATATAATCTAGTATATATCTTTGATATTCATAAATTGAGCAAAATCAAATTAAGGAGACCTTGGATTGTTTCTTAGGAAAATTTTGCATTTAGGAGTCGAAACAATTACATCTCCACATTCGTTGCATATAGGCACACACTAGACCAAAATTGCTAATCACTCATTCACATTTGTTCCATCATCAATTCCCTTTAGTTTACAATGCCTTTGCCCCTTTATTTTTGCCTTAGATAATTAATTGCCTTAATTCTCTACTCTACTAGATATAATCTATTGCTTGTTTATTTGCTTATCTTATGCATGCTTAATATATTACTATATTGCCTCAAAGAGTAGGACTTGCCTAAAACCAAAAGCACAAAACATAGCCTTTCCTATCCACTTCTGCAGAAAAACCCATTTCTGGAACCCAGAATGGTACCAGATGGGCGGCCCCCTTAATTATTAAGGGGACCGCCCTCAATTAAGGGGACCGGCCATCTGCTGAACGGGTTCACAGAATCTTTTTCTGCTTTTTAGCCCATTTTACCCTACACTTCCCCAAATTCACAAACACATTTTGTCCCTATCATCCAAACACCTTTATCCACCCTTAAACAACCTCAAACTTCCACTATAAATAACCCCTTTCATCACCATTTTCACTCACCTCACCATGTCTTCTCCCATCAAACCAAAACCAAAAACCTCAAAGCTAGCAAGGATGACCATAAAACCCACTTGGAAAAGAAGACCTAGCCCTCACAACACATCCATCACAAATGGTATGTCTAGACATCCAACACCTCCACACTTACTCATACCCAACTACCCTCCAAGATCACATCCCCATTCCATTGAACCATCACACAAACCCTATCACTTTGGCCAAACATCCACTTTCATTCCAAAATACTCCCCTAAACATCAAACCAACTTCAAAGGAATCCTTGAAAACCCTCATCACCTTGATCAATCATCAAACTTTACCTCAAACCAAACACCTCAATTTCACCCATTTCCACCAAATGACCAAAACCACATCCCCATGGAAAGGCAAAAGTTCCATGAAGATATCAACCAAATCCACGATCTTAATGATCTCCTTGCTATGCACCTTGCACAACGCAACAAGGGCCAACCTCCATCATCACCTTATTCAAATTGCTTACCCACTCACTCAATTTGGATCAAGCCACAAACCACACCCACTATTACCCTTGTTGCATCTTCCTTCAAAAACAAATCCTCCAATTGAGTGAAGATATTTCTTGGATTGAATATCTACTCACTCGTCCTCACCCTATTCCTCCACTAAACCGATAAAACATCGGTAGATCCACGTCATCCGCTCCATTTCCATCACCATCAAACAACTAACCCCATTTTCCATGCGCTCCGCACCAAAATAAAAACCCTTACCCTTTTGTGTCGCAAGCAAGTCCAATCGCTCTCTTTGGCAATGTTAGGACCATTTGTATTTTCTTTTATGTTGTAATAGCTTTGCTTTAAGAAATTTAAGTGTTGTAATGATGACTCATGTGTTATGCATTATCATTTTAATTTGTTTGAATGAATTAGTTGTTTGTTCTAAATATGTTTGCCATACATATATATCTTGTACTCCTAACTTGTTTTTGCAGCCAAGAATTCCATATCTCGTTTCCTTGGTGCCCTCAAACGAGGGGGAGCACACATCAAGGGGAGTTCTCATCCCGACAAATTTAGATTCTAAAGCTTGTCGGCATAACCTTTTTGATTCTACAAAAAGGGGGAGAAGTGAATGTAAACTCACTAAATACTTGTCCAAAAATAAAATTTTGGATTTAATGAGTTTAAGTTTTGTAATCATCAAAAAGGGGGAGATTGTTGGCATAAATAATGCCTAAAAACATTATCAATACTTATGCATATCTCTATGTTTTGATGATCACAAAATACAAACTCATTAAAACATAAACTTATTAAATAAACAAGTATTTAGTTGTAAATATTCACTTCTACAACTTAAATCACTTAAGGTATGAATGAACTAATGCTTAGTGCATAATATGATCAAAGGAACATTATCTTAATCTCTAAGTTTTTTATAAAATGTCAAAAACATTTTATATATTTTTGAAAAACATTTTTGGTATTAAATAAATATGTTTAATCTTTTATAAAAATATGAATTCAAATTTTCAACCAAAAATGGCAAAATTACCCCAGAAAAACCTTCCCCACAAAAGGACAAATCTGGGCAACGTTCACCTTGGGCGGCCCCCTTAATTTTGCTAGGCGGCCCCCTTAAAATTAAGGGGACCGCCCCCTATTTAAGGGGGCCGGCCACGCTCCAGTAGCCTCCAGCTGTCCAGATTTTTCCCTATAAATACAAGCCCTCTCCTGGACTTTTACTCACCTTTTGCACACATAAACTTTCTGTTTTAAATCCACATTTTCATTGTAAATCCTTTCAAAAATCCTTTGATCATATTTACTTAAGCTTTGGTTTCTAAGTGATCCAAGCTTCCTCCATTCAAGTGCAAAAGAAGAATACTCCTTCAACAACCAAAGAAGAAGTATTGCAACTTAGCTATCTAAGTTGTTTGTGTCATCATTTATTTGTATATATATTGTATAGTTGTTAGATTGTTGTGTATAATTGTTTGGGATAGGTTAGTGTGTTAGTAGTGAAGTTGTGTAGTTAAGGAGTGTAAGTGTTGGAGTATGCTCGTGTCATAATTAATAATTATATGGCTTGAAGTATGTGAGCCTATGGGGTCACACACTTATACACAGAGACATTATATTATAGATTGTAATTATCGTATTTACAATATATAAACGGCTATGTAACAAGGAAACTATAACGGGCCATAAAACACTAAGTTAGACTTAGCGTTTTTGGATTGGACCAACAATGGGCAAGCCCATTGTGGGCCCACATATAGTTCGGCCTAAGTAAAAGGGTTGGAAGGACTTTTGAAGTTGATTAAGGGTGCTAAGTGTAAATGTAAATATGATAAGATCAATTATAATTGATTGCAATCAATTAACATTAACTAAGACATTTAATCTAGGAGAAAAACTCTCCCTCCTCCTCCCTAATACCTACGGCACACACACACACTCTTTAGGGTTTGTGTGTTTTTCCATCTCAATCAATTATACTCATTGTGTGTATCATTCTTTGAGAGTTACAAGGCCAAGACTAGCATCGTGTGGTGATCAAGGACGTGTAGTGTGGACATATCATAGAGGTGATCTCCTTTGGTCACTTGTGGTTCTTTTCCTAGTTGATCCATAAGTATTGTTGGTGACTCCCGGATCACGCTACAAAGGTATAACTTATGTGTTTATTTTATTTGATTGATCATATGGCACTATGGATCCTGTTATGGTGATGTTTATCCGCTGCGTGTATATGTTTAATATGTTTATATATTTCATACATCACCTATAGTGGTATCACGAGCCATCATATGTTGTCATATGATCATCTTGTATGCATAAAAATGGCTAAAAACATGTTTTTTTAATGGATTTAAAAGTGGGATTTTAAAACAGCCCCTAGGGCTTATATATTATGAATATGTTGACTTTAATAAGGTCTTAAGATCTGGACTTTTTGATCCTATGGCCATTTGTTATGCATACGTTGTTTGTTTACTTGATCGGTACCCGTAAAATGGCCTAAAAACGCGTTTTTTTTGGAAGATTTTTAACCCGATTTCAAATCAGCCCATGAGGCTTATTTTTCTGTGGTAAAATGGTGTTAAGAAGGTCCTAACATCAGTGGGGTTTGATTCTTTGGCCATTTGTCACGCGTACCATTCGGGGTTTTAATTCTTGTTAATTATTTCTTCAATTCGTTGGCTAACAATTTATTTCTTGTTATTTATTTTGTTATCCATGGCAAATACATGCATGTTTGTCCATGGAGTTAGCCAACACCATGTAATAATCTTTATTTGAATGTATTATTATGTGTTCATATGCAAAGCCGATGAAAACCTAGACCACTTGTGCGTTGTGATTGTGATTGTTGGTTGTTTTTTCTTGTTTTGGGGTTTGCCATTGTTTCGGCACTTTTGTAATGTAATTCATTTTTGGTGTAGCCAATGTTTGGGCATTTTACAGTAGATACAAAGTAGATTAGTTGTATTTTACTTTATATGTATTGTAAACAAGAGCTTGGAAGCAAATGGCGAAAGATTGAAGAGTTGTAGACCGAAAGTTGCTGCTGGACACCTGTTGGGAAAACGTGATTTCCCGCTGATTGGTAAGGTATTTTTTTCTAAAATTTTTGGTGCAGGTCCACAAGACATAGGGCTACAACATTGTCAACTGGGCCGAATCATGAGGAGGTGATCTTCCTGGGCATTTGGGCCTTGCAAAACAGAAAAACTGGGCTGACAGAATCATGTTTTCATGTGCATTATGGGCCTTTACTTGCCCATGATTGTCTTGGGGCAAGTGGGAGCCCTCCGTGTGGTTGTGGTTTATGTCCCTAGTTGACTCTTGGTTCTCGTGATGGCTCACGAGACCAAGCATAGGATTTTCATCGGTTGAGGCTTTGCATATTGTGGTTGTATGTTTGTTTGGTTGTTTCATGTATGTTGTGACTACATGTAAAACGAAAATTGTTTTCTTAAAACTTAAAACGAAACATAAACCATTTTGAACTAAGTCTTATGATTTAGTTTAACTAAGTTTAAATATGATTTGAAACTTAAAATCATTGTTTTTCTAAATAACACTTAAACTAGTTAAGTTGTTTATTTATTTATTTATTGTATTGTCCAAACTTAATAATCCACTTAGGATTTATATTAGTCTTGAAAATGGACAACTTGACACACATAAATTAAAACAATGATTAGACTTAAGTTAAGAAATGTTTTTAACTTGTGCTACGAAGAATGAATTCATGCTTCTTTCGTACACGTTTTTGATTCACATCAAAATATTTTACCCGTCAAAATTTAAGTCGTGCCGTCCAATTTTGAGGACACTTGCAATTACTTTTTGCCTATGCGTGGGACCTAGGTTGAATTGTAACCCAAGGTGACTATTCTCTATGTGTGAGACCTAGATATATTATCACACGTTTTCAAATTGGATGACTTAATCGAGTTAAGCGGTTAGACCTTGACCCGAGGCAAAGATGGGACTAAACATGCCTACATGACACTAGTTGTTTGACACTAGATGCCATGAGTCCCATAAGGATCTAAGAGTTGTACATGTAATACAATTGGTGATCGTCGCCTACCAATTGAATCTACTATTGCTAGCAGATCAACTGATGTGATAGTAGAAGCACAATGTGGATCTTAGCCTTTTCGTAAATTAATTGTTTTATATTATAAACATGGGGTAGTTAATTTATAAAAGGATAATTATCAAAAATACTAAAAAAAGGAACTTTGTAAAATCAATTAATGAATTAATGCAACACAACCGTAAACGAAAGTTTGTTCTTTTCTTGTTAAAAGTACGAACTGAGTCGCTCTTTCCTTGTAAGAAAGAGACTTGTTCCTATCCTTTTTCTTTATGAGGAAAAGCCATAATAGGAATATTTGAATTTTCCCAATTCTAATAAAACTCAAAGAATACCTACTCTAGAAATCGTGATGTCTTGTAAAAGTCAAAACGGTTAAGTATGGTTACACATCTTATTCTTTCAAGATTGTTTTATAACCCTAGTTTCGGTTTTGAAACATTGATCAAATATAAGATATTTGGATAACTAGAGAACACGTTTTCTATAGCTACCAAACTAAAATGAGTTTAAATAATTAGAAGACGGAAATATCAATAAACCACAAAGTGGTAAAGGCAATTACTAGCATGATTACCTAGCATTTTGTCTTAACCCAATAAATCTATTGTGGTACTACATACCCTTGTGGTATGGTAGACCAAGTATGGAGGAAATGCATGCCTATTTTCAAGTTAAAATAGCAATGATGGCTAGCCCATCATCTATATGTTAGAACTTGATGCACTTCCTTGAATACCTAAGTACATGTTTACTAGTCAAAGTGACTCACATTAGCAATAATGTGTAGATATTCAATGAAAGAAGGAAAGTATCTAATCGCCGCTCACTCTCCACTGGTGACGAAACACAGGTAATGTTGTCTAATCCAGTGAGAGCTACGTGATTATATTACTGGTGATGAAACACATGTAATGTTGTCTAATCCAGTGGGAGCTGTAAGCTTTATTACCTTGCAAGTTGCCCATCTTATTTCTAGATTGTCTTGAAATAATACATTACTTTCCACATGTCAAGCATCATAGTTTATATAAGAACCATTGCATAAATTTTATAAGATAACTTGTCGCGTTCCTGATGTTGCTTCTTGAAATGTTATCTATAAAATTGTTATGCATGATTCATTATTAAAACGATAAAGTTCTACATATCTATATTTTGATTTTGACTAAAAATCATATGTTATCTTAGACATTGTCATATTGCTCATACAAACACAAGAGCTTAGTGGTGCTTGTATACTCTCATGATGTTGTGCCATGCACAAGTGGGAGAAATCTCAATTGTGTGCAAGGTACAACATATAACAATATAACTAATAGTCTTTCTTGACTTAAAGGTAAGAAACTAAGATTCTACTAGGACTTCTACACATAAAATGTAGGTTGCCCTAATTAGAACAAATATCAAGATAACATGAAAAGCTACTTCAACATATTCACTGAATCGTTTAGTAAATATGATTATGTTTTCTTGTAAGGCCATAATCATGAAGTATGAAATTAACTTGAATTTACTATTAAGGCCAAGTGTCGGCGCTCGTAATTACTTTAGTTGAATATGTTTAGGTCTCTTGAAAAGACACAAACATCAATTCCGTTAATTGTTGAAAGACTTATAACGTAAAGTAAGACGTTGATTTGTTGTGTCTTCTTGTTAAGACATGTACACTTACGACGTATAATAAATGTTTATGTTTTCTAGTCAAAATATACACATGAAGTAAAGTATGCAATAGGCTAAAATTACTATTGATGCCATCTGGTTTGACTTGGTTGGTAGATATGTAAGCCCAAAAGTATAAGTTCATCTAATGAGTTGTGTGATAGTCTCACAACATCATTCCTCATGGAATACCACAACTTTATGGTATGTCCATCATGGAAAATCAAACACTATTGATATTGTTTGATCTTTGATGACTTAAACTATTTTACCTCCAAAGCTATCAAGGTTAGAAATTGGGTGTGCCATGTGTACACTCAATATGATTCCAACACAGAAGGAATTTAAGACACCATTGTATTGTGGCATGAGATGAATCTCATTATGTCTTGATTGAAGTTCTGAATTTGTTAACTACTTAAGAGTAAGTAATTAACAAACTAGAGTTAAGAACTAACGGTGTATTTTGGTTGTCCCACTTGAAAACAATTTATTGTTACTCAAGATGCTGAGTATCTAGAGATTAGTCTCTACATACAAAAGCAAGTGGGAGTACCTTTAGACCTTGAAGTTGTTCAAGAACTAAATACACAACCTTCTGAGTACACTTGCTAATGTCATACTAAGGTTGAACATGCATATGTTAAACCATAAATTGATATCTCTCATTCATAAATCCGCAAGGATACCTCTTGCACCTGAATGATATAGTTTTTATATCAATGCTGAGGGACATAAGTTAGAGGATCATGGTGAACCTGCTAACTACTGAGATGCATTATCAGATATTGTACCTGATGAGTAGCTCAAAACTATGAATGTTAAGATGCAGTCCTTGAAATACAATCACTCATGGAGTTTGATTGATCTCTTACCAATCAGTTAGACTGTGAGGTTAAGAATGAGTTTCTTGATGAGAAGACTCAAAAGGACAAACTCGTACACACATTTAATGCACGCTTAGTAAAGGAGTTTACTCGTACTCAAGAAATTGACTATGATTAAATCTTCCTATCTACAAACATTAAATGTATAAAGATGATTAGTTGTCATACATGCTTTCATATAAATGAAATATGACAATAGGATATCAAAACACTTTTCTTGTTGATTACATTTGCGAGGACGATGAGTAATCAAAAAGGTTTATGAATCCATATAATCTTTATTATGTATACAAGATAAAATAATCCATGTGTGGATTAGATCATGCATCTAGGAGCAAAGATCTTGAGTTAATTATAAAATCATTAATTTGATTTTGATTAATAAGATTACTCCTAAGTACACTAAGAGCAAGTTGGAGCACTGTATTTATTTTCTTAAATCTCATATGTCATTAACATATTAGAAACAATATTCCATCTAAGCTAGACTTTAATCCTTAGCTTGGAATAGAGTTTCTCTTGAGGGATTTATAAAATAAGACATACAACCTAGTCAAGTATATGTTTATTAGAATAAACATAAGCGGTTATTAAGTCTAAACATAATATGACACGTTATTGATGGGAGTCTCAATGATCAATCTCACTTGATGAGATTGAACACATGAGTGGAAATCTTAAGTTCGACTAAAGGATTCATCATGTAAGTCATATTACGCATTGAACTATGTATATATCATTTGCATGAATGCAAGATGAGTTGATAACAACAAATATCTAAGTGATAGTCATTAGATAATTGTTAAACGAACATTATAAGGGACCTTTAAAGGACCAAAAGATAAGTTCAAAAGTTTACGGATATATGAGGAACTTTGTTTTGTTTGCATATGCTTATGCTTATTTAACTGAGGTGATACTCAACCCTAGTCGTGGTAGGATGTCATCATGAATGATGAAATTGCTGACTAGATGTGCTCGAATGAGAGCATTAATGCGTTATACATTAAAAGAATAAGAATACTTTATAGTTTGAGAAACTATTCAGATGACTGTCTAAAGTAGGTGTCTTGCTAGCTTCAAACACCCTATGGAATGTATTGTTGCAATACTCGTCTTGTACTTGATTGCACACATACAAAGGACAATCATCATTCAAACCTTTCATGAATTTTGAAAGAAGTATTCTCAAAGTTTACTCAGATGACTACTTGTTGCCTTGTACAAAATGATTCGATCATGGTGGGAACATCGGATTCCGACCTATGAGTAGTCTTATGCATATCTGTTTTTAGTATTTGGATAATGGAACTGTAAGCAGTCGTATTATATAATGAATTGATATACCTGGTATGATCGTCTTCATTTATACTACTGTGTTCTATATTTGCATGTTTAATCCATGAATAATTTATTTATTCTAAAATTATCCATTGTCGGTTGACGATACGGGAGTATCATCAAATTAAGACAAATGTGAGCGTGTTGGTGATTTATTTGCCACACTCACATGTTGTTCATTGTGATGAACATTGGATTGACCCAACCTACGAGTATTCACTACATGGATCGTCGTCAATAGTGAATCTCGCAAGAGGTTATGTCTCTTATCCTTAGACTTGAGATGCAAGCAGGTTTTGCATGTGTGGAATTTCATTCCTTGATATGGTTAAATGTTATCATGAATAAGGTAGTTATAAAAGCCATTATCAGGAGTGATATGAAGCATGTGAATGACACGTGTAGTCAAAACGGGATTTGTTCCTCCACTTGTTTTGGAGTTAGATACTATTGGGCCCCTCGATGATTTGAACAGATGTTTGTATGGCCGTACCCAACTGTGATTAAGATGAATCTTAAATCCCCTTGGTAATCTTGTTCAATGTCTATATCGAGAAACAATAATAGTTGAACTATTAGAATGACTTTTGATCCATGTCTAATGTTCAACACGGTATCTGAAACAAAAGGATAGATGACATATAAACCATCTGAAATGAGACGTTTAAGAAACTAACCTCACATATTTCTAGGGGCATTGGCGTGTTGCTAGACGCTAACCATTGCTTGTATAATTACTCGATTATTATGACGTCGCAAGTGGGAGCTGTTGGAGTATGCTCGTGTCATAATTAATAATTATATGGCTAGACGTATGTGAGCCTATGGGGTCACACACTTATACACAGAGACATCATATTATAGATTGTAATTATCGTATTTACAATATATAAACGGCTATGTAACAAGGAAACTATAACGGGCCATAAAACACTAAGTTAGACTTAGCGTTTTTGGATTGGACCAACAATGGGCAAGCCCATTGTGGGCCCACATATAGTTCGGCCTAAGTAAAAGGGTTGGAAGGACTTTTGAAGTTGATTAAGGGTGCTAAGTGTAAATGTAAATATGATAAGATCAATTATAATTGATTGTGATCAATTGACATTAACTAACACATTTAATCTAGGAGAGAAACTCTCCCTCCTCCTCCCTAATACCTACGGCACACACACACACTCTTTAGGGTTTGTGTGTTTTTCCATCTCAATCAATTATACTCATTGTGTGTATCATTCTTTGAGAGTTACAAGGCCAAGACTAGCATCGTGTGGTGATCAAGGACGTGTAGTGTGGACATATCATAGAGGTGATCTCCTTTGGTCACTTGTGGTTCTTTTCCTAGTCGATCCATAAGTATTGTTGGTGACTCCCGGATCACGCTACAAAGGTATAACTTATGTGTTTATTTTATTTGATTGATCATATGGCACTATGGATCCTGTTATGGTGATGTTTATCCGCTGCGTGTATATGTTTAATATGTTTATATATTTCATACATCACCTATAGTAAGAAGTAAAGGTGTGAAGAAGTAGAAGTGTATATAGGTTGTGCTAGGTTGTGAAGTCGTGAAGAAGGTGTGAAGAAGTCGTGAAGAAGAAGGTGTGCTCAAGTCGTGCTTAAGTTGTGAAGGTGTGATTAAGTCGTGTATAAGTTGTGAGATTGGTTCTAGCTACGATTAGAACCCGACATCTAGCTTTGTGTCGTTAAGCCGGTGTAAGCTAAAATCGTGTACGGTTTTCTCCGCCATAAGGGAGCTTGTTGACATAGTGTTGTGAACTCTCGAGTTAGGTGCTCGGGGAGTGGAGTAGGGCAAGGAAGGTGACCTTGTAGCCGAACCACTATAAATCTCTCGTCTTTCGGTTAGATCTTTCCATCTTTATTTTTCATTTCATTTTATTACCTTACTTATATTGCTTGTTTATATTTACATATATTTGTTCATATTGTTCAAGAGTTGAGTTCTCATAAATTCAAATCTAAGTTTTAAAAGTAAACTAAAGTTTTCATAATAAAAATTAAAAAGAAGTAAAACTATTCAACCCCCCCCCCCCCCCTTCTAGTTTTCCACACCACTTTCATCATAAATAGGCATTAATCTATATTACATGTCAGTGGCATCAAACACCATCATCCCTGTTCATAACAAGTGCAACGACGCGCAAAACACTTTCTCATGATAATTTTCTAAGACAGGCCAATCCATAGTTAGAAGGTACCACACAATGAGTATCAAATTTGACTATGCCTAATGTTTAAACTTTAGCATACATTATTTTTACAATAAGCATCTAACAATCATAACCATATATTTATAGTAATCGCAGTCCAATATTAGAATTTCTAGTCAAGATTATACCAAAGAAATATCGTAAAGTTCCCATGCAATGGAATCAAAGACAAGCAAGTGATACAAACACAAACTATCAAGCAGGTAGAAGAAAAGAAAATACATGGTAATCCCCATAAACAACTGTTATATTTAGCTAAGCATGTACATGTAATCTACCTATAATATATAGTTGCAACTGAAAATCATGTGTATGAGAAGAATAACATCTTGTTGCTTGACATCATTTTTTTTTTCAGGATTTCTGGCGAATTATATATAATTTTTGAAACTTAAACAAGTTTGCAATGTGTATGGGACTCCCACCCATCCTTCATGAATACAAAAACCCTCTTCACAGTATAATAATACCACCAAACTCCAAACTAAAATGCCCATTTATCAGTTTCATTTTTCCCCGTTTGACTTTCTGACGACACCTTAAATGGTCCGCTTGACCCAAATGGATCTGAGTCATCAAATGAGTATGTATGACCATGGTCAAAACCCGCATTGCTACTCATTGAATCAAACCTTGCGAAACTACGGTCTTGTGCCGTGCTGCTCATTGAGTCGAATCTTGAGAAGTTATTATCATGTGTGGAGCTGCTCATGGAATCAAATATCGAGAAGGTTTCTTGTTTGGGAGAACCTCGGTCAGTGGCACTGAAAGAATCGTATCTCGAGAAATTATCAAAGAAAGAATTCTCTGCTCCTCCCCCACTGTACCGTGGTGAGGTGCCAGCTCGAGAAGCTGGTGAGCCAGGAACCGAATCATCAAACCCAAATGGACTCTTTTTCTGAAAGAAACTATTACTTCCTTGCGGGGAATCACTTTTTCCTTGGACTTGCAGTGAAGCTACTGGAGTCAAAGAAATAACTCTCTCCATGCTTCTCATGTTCGGCATCCTGTAAAAATGAAGTTTTTTGCATTCATAGAGATACGTTTCCAATTGTTTTTTATCTTCAAACAGCTTTGTTCTAGGTTTATGTTTTTCTAATTATGACAAGCATACCAAAACAGTTCGCAATTGATACAAACCAGATATGGATTGGTTCAGTTTCCAGGTCCACTCTAGAGCAGTAAGTAGCATTAATTTTCAGATATGGATTGGTTCAGTTTCAGTATTAATTTTCACTCTAAAGCATTTATTTATCTTTTCATTTAGTAGCACATATGTAGCATTTTTCCACCTTACGTTGTAATACCCTTCTATAAACTTATACTATATCCATTGAATGCAATGATATAATTGAAAAAAAAGATATGAACTCACCTTAGCTGTGTCACTATTGAATCCCCACACCGAATCTACATCATCATTGTTGTCGACTCATCTTCGCTATGTGCGTATGCTGATTCAGTCTCGAAAGGCTTCTCTGACTTCCTGTCAGCATTTGAATATGAATCCTCGGAAACATCATCCATAGTAGAGGAGTTTTCTGCCTGAGATGTGGATTTGGTATTTGCAGGCACCGTAGCATCAAATGAGAAACCTGTCATTGCAAACTAGTTTAGTGCAAAGTGCAAATGTGGTTGAAGAGAATAACGTGAGAACACAGGTCAAAACGGATATTTTGTGTGGAACACGGGTCGGATTGACCCACCAACGATGATATCTTTTAACAAAATGAGCTGACATTGCTCCTTCTCTGATATATAGTTACTACGAGTATAAAAGAAAGAGTGTCAAACCTTCATCTTCGAATTTATCCCAATCCTCATCCCACACGGCAGATATCTCTAGAGATACAGTGACATTATTGCTAATGGAGTATTCCTGATAGCATGAGATGAAAGATGATACCCTTCGGAAGCTCAATAACCGCAGTTGACTTGACATCAATTCCATGTTTTTTGCAACGTTCAGTTAAAGCCTTCAGTAGTTCCTCGAGATCGGATTGGATACGATCAGCACGAACCTGGGTCAGCCGAATATATGTTTAATGATTTATTATTTTATATTTATTTGATTAAAAACAAAAGGTGAAAAAAAATGATGGGTCAGTCAAGCTGTCCTTAAAACTTACTAAAATCTGTTACCCGGGATCATATGGAAGTAAATGAACTTACTTGAAGGATACCATCAGCGCTGCCACCCTGATCCATTTTCACAAGTGCCTGATTCAACTCCATCTTCCTCTCCTAAAAGTCAACAGAAAATTTAATTCAATTAACATAAAATAGATCTAAAGTGCACTAAGCTGCCAGTCCAGTAGAAAGTAATAACGCAATGCTATTTCTTAGGCCATTTAGCAATTTTAAAGTAGAGGAAGCAATTCAACGCAATTATGTGGAAACTGGCCAAATGGTTCAAAAGTCGACGAGTGTTTACAACAAACTAAATTGACTTGTTCAAACAAAATTAATAGACATTGTAATAAATCTTAATAAATTTACCCAACCCATCCATGTGCCACCTATAATTCCCAGCATTTTCCGTTTCACTACGTCTTTTAAGTAATGAGAATAAGTGTAATGTGATAGTGAGTCTGGTCCCATTTTTTGACGTAAGAAAAGGGATAACACCCACCTAAGTCGTATAGTTTTTTTTTTATCGTTTTTATGGGTGAAAAAATAATTTATTTTGTGCCAGAGAATAAAACAGGTGATTCTACCTGAATATCACGAAAATATGCCTCCTCAATAGTTAACTTAGAGGCCACTTCTGCAACCTGTTTGTACTTCTCTTCATATTTCTTAGCAAGCATCTCTGCCTAGAATTAGATAATGACAAGTATCAAGGACCGCGAAAAAACCAAAATCAAAAGATATAAAGAAAGAAGACGTGATTTCAAATCGCCAATATACCTCACGTTTATCAGCTATCGCTCGTTCTGTAATCTCATTAAGGCGGTTATCACTTATCACATCTGCTTTTGTATAAAACCTGGTGAAGAAAGGAGGTGAGAACACATGTCTTCCCATATATAGTGTATAATGCAGTAAATTTATGGGCAGGCATTGATCCATATACTGAGAAGAATGGCTACTCACGAGATCTTGCATTTTATTCCTGTAGAAGGCCATCTTTACTCTAGAATCCACAATTTCCTTCTCATCTTCAACCTTTTAACACCAATGGAAACCAATCAACAGTGAGCATTCCAAAGAGGATAAAAAAAAGTCGCATGGATAAATTGACAGTATATGCGTAATTAAATTCCAAATCTATCAGAAACAAATAAAACTTTACCACTTTTTCTGCTTGGGTTGTCTCTAGAGCAACTGAACGAGAAGTATTTTGATCACCATTACTGAGCTGATGTGCATGAGAGTTATCCATGGAGGGCATCAGTCCTTTCGGCTGATTATATTGTATTGGTTGGGCACCAGGCATGGGAGGCCTCATATTAGCATGCAACATTTGTTGGGCGGATGCCTGCTGGGGTGCAGAACCTGAAGACAAAAGGTTCGATAACATTCAGAACAGGTTGTCTTCATCAATTTTTATTTTCTCAACTATCTGAGGGACCCTTACTAAAATTAACATGTTTCAACCCAGCCCGTTTTGGCACGTCTCAAGCCACTCGACTCCCCATTTTGCAACTATAAATATATGTCTACATGATGTATAGAGGTATACCAGGATTAGCTATACCCAACCAGCAGGTCTATAAGAAGGATTGGGTGGGCCCATGAGAGACAACAGAGTTTCATCAAGCAGGACATTACTAGGAAGTGTTGGTGGAAGATTCTGGCCTTCTCTGTATCTCTCCATCACATAGAAAGCGACACAGAACTCCCTCACCGAAAGCATGCTGTCATTATTTTGATCAGACAAGTCCCACACCTGTTTCAGAATTTCTGTAGAAGAACAATGAGAACATTACGGCTTGGCGTGTTTATAGGAACTATGATGTTTGCTAAAACATATAAGAAGCATCTCTCCTATTCAAATGAGAGTGGGTTTGGGTAAATTAGTAACCTAAGCGATCAGTTGTAACTACTTTTGGAAATTCACGGTTTCAAATGAGATAGAAGTAGAAGTCCAACTCTTTACACTTAGACAAGCAAGCACTCATATATCACAAGTAAAACCACATGGTCTAACCGTCTAAGTATGACACAAGTGTCAACTAAAGTAGTTAACCAAAGTGGGAAGTTGCCCATAGTAGAAAAGTGAGGACTTATAAAGAGTAACTCAAGTTTCACTCCGTGGTTGATTTTAGCCCAAAAGTAGTTACAACTCACACGGCTTACTATATAAACTCAATTTCTTTTTTAACACCACATATTCCATTCTACAAACGCATGAAAAAAAAAAAGACCTTTACCTAGAGAATGTCCTAGGAAGTGGGTGATGCAGAAGTTTCAACATAAGTAAACTTGTATAGTGATTATTATATACACTAAATAAATGGATGATAAGCAATTGTACAGGATAAAAGTAACAAAAGTAGTATGTATATAACAATCTAGGATTTCGATCGAATTACTAGTAAGTATCCTAAGTAACAACAGATGAAAATTGAGTTGTGAGATAAATAAAAATAAATTATTGAATGAATAAAATGAAAAGAGTAGTAAGTGAGTGACCTGAGCGAATTGAAATACTCCTCCAATTTCTCTCCGTCTTCTTCTTTTTCAAATTCAATGAATCAGATCTTAAACTAAGGAAAGAAGAAACGAATTATTATTAGAGCACCTTTTATTTTTTTCAAATTGAAAAACTCCTCCATTTTTGCTAACACCTTTTATTTTTTTCACGTGAGGGTATATCTGTCTTTTCCATTTTCCCTTTATGCTACTCACTTCACGCAGTTCGATTGCATATCTCATCCTTACAATTTCAAAATCACTAGATCTTCAATGAAGATTTGACATTGATGTTGATTGATTCAGGTCCATTGCTCAATTTTACATTTACAACCAACCGTAATTTTTTTTTTTTTTTTTTTTTTTTTGTCCTTTTTTTCTTTTCTTTTAACTATTATTCACCCGTTAGGCGTGTTCGGTCAATTTTTAAGATTTTTAGTTTGGGGTGAGTTATCCACACCGTTTAAAAAAAAAAAAAATCTTTTTTTTATATAAAATATATTGCAAACGGTTAATCGTTAAGCGACAAAAAATAAACCGTCACGGCGAGAATTTTTTATCTTTCAGTTGACGGGCACTTCGATATACTTTCGACGAAGTTTTTTTTTTCTTTCTAGTTTTGTTTCAGTGTTAAAATTTCTCCATTTTTTAGGTTCAATCAATCAGATCAAAAACACAATCGATTTTTATTTTACATTTACAATCAGATCGATCCAACCAAACCTGATTTTTATTTTATTTCTCTTCTTATTAAAATAGTGGTTTCCAAAATTTGCATTTCAAGTTGCTCCCAATAATTTAGTTTTCGTCATTCTTTTTCACACTTTGTTACACTCCTCATCCTTTTTGCTAACACCTTTCACGTGAGGGTATCTCTGTCTTTTCCGTTTTCCCTTTATATTACTCACTTCACGCAGTTCGATTGCATATCTCATCCTTACAATTTCAAAATCACTAGATCTTAATGATGATTTAACATTGATGTGGAGTCATCACTGACTTGCATTTGTTCAAAATTTAAAATGATTGTGTGATAAAATAAATTTCTTAATTATAGTCATCTATGTTGAGAAAAGTGACACTGGATTGAAGCAAACCCATAACTAAAATATGAAATGTAATAAAAGATGACACACGGATATAACATGAAAAACCCTAATCGGGTAAAAACCACGGATAAGGAAAAATACGTTTCACTATGATGAAAATTAAGAGTTACACTTTCTCTTTAATTACAAAGATAAACAGTAATCTCTTGTAAGTAGGAGATACACATGTAACAACCCCAAAATATCGCAGCGGAAAGTAATATCATTGGGGTGCTACTCATAGTACAATAGTCATAATCATAGAAAACGACTCTAAATGAGACTTTTTAAACGTTTATCATTCGATCATAATAAAATATCAGAGTTACAAGAGGTCCCAAATAGTTTTAGAAAACATAATGTATTAACATAAAAGTTTTCAAGAGTTTATCGAATGATAACACAATGTAAGCTATCAAAACATTCTCCGTGCGACTTCATGCTTGCCAATTACCTTAAGGACCTGAGATAAAACATGTTAAAAAGTCAACACAAAGATTGAGTGAAATCCACAAGTTTACAAATAAATAATGGACCACAAGATTTCTGTGACAAATGGTAATTTTCCGTTTAAATAATAATCGGAATACACGTATTTATTTATTTTTCCGATTTGTGAAAATGAGAGGTTATCTCGTAATGAATAGTTATTATTCAAAAATAACTTAAAAACGTAAAAACGTGACAAAATCACGAATCGAACGCGAAACACGAAAACTAAAAATCACAAAAACTAAACTAATAACTCAAAACTGGTCACTGTCCATCGACCCAACAGTTAGCCCAACTCTATTTAACCCAACCCAATACTAAGCGGGCTGAGTTACTATTCATGGCCCATTTATAATTTTTTTTTTTTTTTTTTCTTTCTTTCTTATAGCGACTAGAATAGAACCATTTGGTTTTGAGTTTTCTTTCCCGATTTCGACGAATGAGCCACCAAACAAATTTGACAACTCGATTCTTAAGTCTTTTAAGAATTCATAGGATCAAGCCTCGGCGAAAAAATCGAACTCTTGACCCATTTTCGAAGCCAAAACCAATTCGGTATATTTTAAAAACCGATACACATTTATTTCCAGAAATTTGTTCTAATTCGATATATATTACATTATGGCTGTTAAATTTACATGAAATATACATATTACATATACACAAAACACAATAATCACCCCATGTGAAGTGGAACACCCATTTGGTATCTTTTTAAGAACACCCGATCGCATATCTTTGCTTTTTAGTTCTATATTCGACCACCCATTCAAAGTTAGCAAACCAACACATTTTCTATTCTATAACATGTGATAAGTGGCAGAAGTTAGGTCTTGTGGGTATTCAAGGCATGCACTATGAATAAACAAACATAATAATCATACCTTCGGTATCTAATATAACCGAATGAGAAGATCTCATTTCCATGCATTCTCAAACACACAACTTACAATCCATAGTCATTATACTTCATTTTAACAAGTACTTGAAGGCCAGGAGAAAGCTAGAACAATCGGGTTTAATATTTCAAGTCGAACGAGATATTATAGTTTCATATGATTAGAAGTTGAGTGAGTTCCTTGGTATTCTGATCATCCCATCGATCCACACTCAGTCTATCCCTCTTGTGAGTCTATTTGAACATCCTTTTAACATTTCTAACGTTTAAAAATTTAATCATGCATGCTTATCTTCTTTTTGATCGAACGTATGAATCATTATACATGAATACGTATGTATATAATGTTAAATATTGGTTGCGTACGTATAGAATAACTTTAAGAACTCAAAAACATCACTAACTAACGTGTACATAACTCAAAAAGGTCAAAAACGAAGCATGTATAAAACCAAAGTCAAACCGGGTTAATATATATAAAACTTAGAAAAATTTACCAAGTGTTTTGACATAGGTACATGGTTCGAACCACTCACTTTAGGCCTTAATTGCTTCGTAATTGTACATATAACGAACGTATGTTATTATATAATACAAAAGTCGACCTAGCCTAGAGCATGTTTCATATTTTGGGTCAGTTCCGATAAGCTCCAATGAGCTCGTAAAAAGCCCTTAATTGTAATATACTCGATTGGGTAAATATGGAAAACAAATTCTAAATCTTTTGGGTTTATAAAGTTGCTCGACTAGCCCTTTTCATGCCTTTATTATTTCGAAAACGTGAATAGAACGTATGGGTATTTTTGCATATATAGTATCACGACACAGCTGCCTTTAACTTTTATTCTTGGAGATACCTCGCTAAAGCTCTAAAAATAGCTTAAGTTTTATGTGTATTGACTGCTTTAAAAGACTTAGAATATAATTGAGTTTTTCAGATTTTAATACGTGCGAATAGGCCACCAAAACGTGATTGTAATTTCGAATTCTTGAACGTAACCCCCATATGTTTTTGCACCTGTTGATTTACGACCTAGCAAGCTACATTTTTTGTATTTTAACTTCATCCCCATAAGCTCTCTAAAGTGTTCAAATTAATTCGTTTTATGTTGCTCTCGCTAGGACCAAATTACAAATCCAGAAATTAAAATCTATATTTTTCCGGTTGTGGGCTAAGATTAAGCCCATTAAGAATTTGCGAATGGTAAGCCCAATAGACCCATATGATACACTTTTAGAATCACAAAAATAGCCCAAGTACAAAACTGTTCTCAAATAGATTACAAAACCGGAAACTATAAACATTTGATCTCAATCAAGCTTATCAGAACAATACAATAGAATCAAACACTTTGATCAAGATGATCAATCAATCTAGGGTTTTTTGAATGAGAGAGTAGAGAGGATTATTTATTTGAGAGAAAGTCGTATCAGGATTATGAGGTGATAAACTGAGAAAATAGTAGGAAAGTTTATAAAGTAGGAAAGTTTGCTACTTTCTTTTGTAAAAAATTAAAAATATTTACAATTAAACCTTTTCATTGTATCACAAATAGTAGGCAAACTTTATAAAGTATGCATTATTTCCCATTTTTAAAAGCCCAGTATTCACTCTTTCACTCAGAAACACCAAATAACCTCCTCATAATCACTCACTCATTCACTCCCTCCCAAATTCATTCATTAAAAATTAAAATTCAAATTTAATAAAAAATGGGACACAGTGGGAAAAAGAAGAAGAGACGCTGGCGGCGTAGAACTCCGGCCACCGATCACACCTCCGTCGACGTCGAACTTTTGGCGGATGAAATCACCGCACTGTTAGTAACTACTATTCCATTATCATCATTTTTTTAATCATTTCATTTGTTAAATTCCAAATTTAAGCCCTAGAATTATGAATATTAGGTGCCACGTCAGCATACCACATTTTATTATCTCTAGTTGTTATTATAACACTGAGAACTGGTCTAGTCAAACACATTTTATCACATAGCGAAAACGAAGCCGTAGTTGTTATGACACTGAGTGTTGTTTAGTGTGGTAACAATGTTATGAAAAGTCGGCGCCACGTCAGCGTAACACGTTTTATCCGCAGTTGAAAACTAGACGAGTAAAACACACACATAACACTACGTTTTTCGCATAACGGTGCAAGTCGAAACGGTGACAACGCGGCGTTATTGATACCTAGCGCTCTAATTTGTGCTTTGAGTGTGATGTTAAGATATCGAGCTAGATACATATGTTAAGATAGTGAGTGATATTTAGGCGAGACTGACATGTTGTTATAAATGAATATATAGTCATCATCATTTAGTGCCTGAAACATAATTTGATTATACTGCAAACTTACTGTTAGTATTATCAAATCATTATTAATTGTATATTAATACTGTTATTATTGTAATTGTGTTTGATTATTTGTGAAATTAGTAAGCCGAATAAAGTGCTTACTTCTAAGGGCAAACTTGATAGTCTGGAAGAAGAGAAACTTGATAGTCTGGAAGAAGAGAGTAGTAGTACTGATTCTCATACATCTGAATCTGAGGAATCAGACGAGAATTTTAGCATTGGTGAGGTAAGCTCACATTGTATGCTATATATTGGCGAAAGTAATCATTTTCTGTTATAATATTAATGAGCCCATCTCTGTTAGAAAAATGGGCGGGTGATAGCAGGTCAAAAGCATGTAATTCTTTTGTATGAGTTGATTCGGGTCAGGTCGGCGTGGCACACTTCATGTTTAAAATAGTTAGTTTGTCAATAAGATGACAAATAGTATATTATTTACAACGCCTATATGTGAGATTAGACACTATGTTCTTGTATTGTTGATAGCTACTCTCATGTATTATATTTGTTGATAGCTACAAAAGGCCGGAGGTCCTTTTCTACCCTTGGTAGAACCGGAAGCAGCCTCTCTACCTTAGGTAGGGGTAAGGCTGTCTACGTCTCAACCTCCCCCATACACCGTAATGGTATTGGGACCCATAACCCGTGGAAGACGGTATTGGGAGTTACTTTACTTTACTTTTTTTTTTGTTCTGAAGTTATAAGAATTTAATCATTGGCAATTTGTCTTTATTCTTAAATATCATTTTCTTTTGTGCAAAACTACACAGGAGGAGGATGCAGAAGAAGAAAGCGACTCCGATGAGAGCGAAAGTGAACATTCAGGATCAGCATCAGCTTCATCAGTTGATGATCATCAGAATTTACATGCTGAAGAGAAAGATTTGATTCTAGTATAAACTCACGGCTTTCTCTTATCAATCCTACTATATGAAACGTGTCTAAAAAATAACACCTTAAAATTTTCAGGCTCATTTAGTGCTACTTGCTTGCTCCTCTAAAGGTCCAATTGTTGATGCCTTGACTGATGTGGCGTCCGAGCTGGCTAGCTTGGGGGTATGTTCCTTGCACTTTAATATATTAGATGTAGCAAAATTGGGCGGGTCAGGTATCAAGTCAAATGGGCCAGGTTGAGTCACCAACACTTTTTGTGTATTTTTATTGAAATTTTATAAATAGTTAAAATGTTAAGGGGGTGTTTGTCTAAGCTTATGTTTTAGGTTCAGGCTTATATTTCATAAGCTCCTAAGCCCATGTTTAGTGTTTGGGTAGTTCTATAATTTTCCCGTATATACAATATAACTGAAACCGACTGGTTTCAAATGGTTGTTACCCCTAGTTTATACCTTTTTCTTTTGGTTTCTAGATTGTTTCTGAACGGGTGGCAGATTTAGCAACAGAATCGTCATCACAATTTGACGAAAGCTTTAATCAAGCTTTTGGACATCGTGCGGTTAGTGCTCTGTGTTTCTTTTGCAGTAATTCTATTAGCGGTTTCAGTTTTGACCATTTACTTATGTTTTGTTTTAACTTTTAACTAAAAAGGTAAAGGTCATAGGGGGTTGAGCTAGTCAAAAACACGTCAAAAGTCACCCATAGTGCTGTTATAATGCTTAAAAGTTTCTAAATCATTTTATCAAAAGTACTCCATATTTGACAACCTAACTTGTTATAAAATATTTGAATATTTTTGACCTGACTCGACGTGTACAACATATGAGTTGTTTTGACTCGAACCGATTTTGCCACTGTTACCAAACCCACCCTTTTTTGCCATCTCTAATTATTTTTACAATAGTTTCTTTTACATAATGAAAATGAACGCACTTCCTCTTATGCCACGTAACAGGTAGCCTCAAGGATATCTAAGTTTTGGAAAACAGCTTCTGATACATCACCTGCATCTAGTTCTAGGTATCTAAATGATTTTGAGGAGCTGAAACCACTTGGTGAGTGATCAATCGTATTTCAATTATATGGAAGCATTATTCCTTTCTGATGCCATTTGTTGGAATGCATTTTGCTGAAATACCTTTTTTTATTTTAAATATTTGGAACACATGTTTTGCTTACGGTGTCGGTTATATGAATCTACTCCATATAAAAGTATTACTCTGTTTTGATTCCTTATGCTGTCATGTGTCAGGCTGTGGTGGATTTGGCCGTGTTGTGTTGTGCAAGAATAAGCTGGACGGAAGAGAGTATGCTGTTAAGAGGATTCGAATAAAAGACAATAGTCAACCTTTAGATGACAGGATTTTGAGGTAACATCATTTTCATTATGTCAAATGTGAATTAACAACCATGTGACACAAAGTTTCTTTTCATTTTTAAACATTGCCACTACTAGGTTTAGGCTTTTACTAGGTAACATCATTTTTAATCTACATGATCAAAACAAAGTATCTGTAAAAGAAAAGCCTAAACCTAGTAGTAGCAAATGTTCTTATACAATTATATAATGCATATGCAAGTTAGATATTCATAGCGTTGTTTGATTAACTTATTTTTCCATTGCAACTACTTTGAGGTACTTAGAGAAGTAGCCACTCTCTCGCGATTGCAGCATTCACATGTTGTGCGGTACTATCAGGTAAAGTTATATGCTCTGTCTCTATTCCTGTTCTCATTTAATTGGCAAAATGGGTAACAGGACAGATGGCTAATTTATTGAACGGTGGTTGACCCGAAACACATTTTGCTAAAAATCGTTAATTTTGTCAAAAAGTTTGCGTGTCAAAATATTTATGAAAAGTTCTTGATTTAATATTATGTGATGAAATTTTATGCATTAAAAGTACACTTTGCGCGACTTTTGGCCCAATGCTTTCTAAGTTATTTATTTTATTCGGCTTCTTAGAGATAAAATATTACTTGAATTTACCCGTTCATGAGTAGATGGTCATGGTTGAAATATCCGCCTCTACTTGTAACTTAGCATGCTTTCATGTGAGGTGAGGTGAGTGCTTGTACCATTTAGCGACTAGCTTTTGAAGGTAACTTGATATTCTTTCCAATGGAAACTTCAGGCATGGTTTGAAACAGGAGATGTCGGTTGCATTGGTGAGGCTACCAAGGCTGCAGCTAGCTCCAGTTTAAGTTCCTCATATCAGAGTTCAACAGATGTCATAGGCCAGGACAACAATGTTGGTACATACCTCTATATTCAGATGGAATACTGTCCAAGGTTGGTTACCCCTGAATTTCTATATATTTTCATGTCTGCCTTGTAGCATTTTTTTGATCTTTCTTTCTGTTTATTGTATAGAAAGACCCTTCAAAAAACGTATGAAGCATATTATAAAGTTAAGAATTATAGAGTTGACAAGAAACTGGCCTGGCATATGTTTCGTCAGATCGTAGAAGGTGTGGCACACATACATGGTCAAGGGATTATCCACCGTGACTTGAAGCCAAACAACATTTTCTTTTATGCTCGGAATGATATTAAAATTGGGGATTTTGGTCTCGGTAAGCTACATTACTTATAAATTTATATTGTTACTGCTCTAAGTTAGTTAATTGTTCACTTTAGCACATGCCATGAACTATGGAATAGTATTATCTCATGCGCCAATTTACACACATAACACCATCTAGGCCTTGTATACAGAGGTGAAAATGTTGGGGTTGGGTAACATGTCAAACTGGTAGCATTTGGTACACGCTGACCTCAAACATATTTATTCAAAAGTTCTATACTTCATAAGAATATGCTATTATACCAACTTTAATAAAATGATTTAGGAAGTTTCATGTATTTTGGGTGAATTTTGAGCCGATCAACCCATTTGCTGACTTCCTTTTAAGCGAGCCACTTTCTTAATTTTATTCTTTTGACCCCCTATAGATAAAATGTAGCCCGAATCAGCCCATTCTTGAATAGATGGGTCAAAATGGCCATCTCTATGATTAACTATGCCTGTTCTCTGTATCAGCCAAGTTCCTGAAGTTAGAGCAGTTAGAACAGGACCTAGATCCTGCAGAAACAACAGGATTGTCCGTTACCAATAGTGGTCATTATGGTGCATATGCATACAGAGCACCAGAAATTGAGAATCAATGGCCAAAAATTAACGAGAAAGTGAGTATATAATACTAATGTTTTTTAACAAACTGATATAAAGGCTTAACTGACACAGAGTACATCAATACATTAACATGGAAACTAATACTAATGTTTTTTTAACAAACTGATATAAAGGCTTAACTGAAACAGAGTACATCAATACATTAACATGGAAAAGAAAGTGGCTTCAAGGGTTCTTTTTTAAATCCAAAAAATATGCATAAAGTATAATATACTCACTTTCTCGTTAATTTTTGGCCATTGATTCTCAATTTCTGGTGCTCTGCATGCATATGCACCATAATGACCACTATTGGTAACGGACAATCCTATTGTTTCTGCAGGATCTAGGTCCTGTTCCAACTGCTCTAACTTCAGGAACTTGGCTGATACAGAGAACATAGACATAGTTAATCATAGAGATGGCCATTTTGACCCATCTATTCAAGAATGGGCTGATTCGGGCTACATTTTATCTATAGGGGGTCAAAAGAATAAAATCAAGAAAGTGGCTCGCTTAAAAGGAAGTCAGCAAATGGGTTGATCGGCTCAAAATTCACCCAAAATACATGAAACTTCCTAAATCATTTTATTAAAAGTTGGTATAATAGCATATTCTTATGAAGTATAGAACTTTTGAATAAATATGTTTGAGGTCAGCGTGTACCAAATGCTACAAGTTTGACATGTTACCCAACCCCAGCATTTTCACCTCTGTATACAAGGCCTAGATGGTGTTATGTGTGTAAATTGGCGCATGAGATAATACTATTCCACAGTTCATGGCATGTGCTAAAGTGAACAATTAACTAACTTAGAGCAGTAACAATATAAATTTATAAGTAATGTAGCTTACCGAGACCAAAATCCCCAATTTTAATATCATTCCGAGCATAAAAGAAAATGTTGTTTGGCTTCAAGTCACGGTGGATAATCCCTTGACCATGTATGTGTGCCAGACCTTCTACGATCTGACGAAACATATGCCAGGCCAGTTTCTTGTCAACTCTATAATTCTTAACTTTATAATATGCTTCATACGTTTTTTGAAGGGTCTTTCTATACAATAAACAGAAAGAAATAGATCAAAAAAATGCTACAAGGCAGACATGAAAATATATAGAAATTCAGGGAATCACGGGTAACCAACCTTGGACAGTATTCCATCTGAATATAGAGGTATGTACCAACATTGTTGTCCTGGCCTATGACATCTGTTGAACTCTGATCTGAGGAACTTAAACTGGAGCTAGCTGCAGCCTTGGTAGCCTCACCAATGCAACCGGCATCTCCTGTTTCAAACCATGCCTGAAATTTCCATTGGAAAGAATATCAAGTTACCTTCAAAAGCTAGTCGCTAAATGGTACAAGCACTCACCTCACCTCACATGAAAGCAAGCTAAGTTACAAGTAGAGGCGGATATTTCAACCATGACCATCTACTCATGAACGGGTAAATTCAAGTAATATTTTATCTCTAAGAAGCCGAATAAAATAAATAACTTAGAAAGCATCGGCCAAAAGTCGCGCAAAGTGTACTTTTAATGCATAAAATTTCATCACATAATATTAAATCAAGAACTTTTCATAAATATTTTGACACGCAAACTTTTTGACAAAATTAACGATTTTTAGCAAAATGTGTTTCGGGTCAACCACCGTTCAATAAATTAGCCATCTGTCCTGTTACCCATTTTGCCAATTAAATGAGAACAGGAATAGAGACAGAGCATATAACTTTACCTGATAGTACCGCACAACATGTTAATGCTGCAATCGCGAGAGAGTGGCTACTTCTCTAAGTACCTCAAAGTAGTTGCAATGGAAAAATAAGTTAATCAAACAACGCTATGAATATCTAACTTGCATATGCATTATATAATTGTATAAGAACATTTGCCACTACTAGGTTTAGGCTTTTCTTTTACAGATACTTTGTTTTGATCATCATTTTTAATCTCCTAAAAGTCAACAGAAAATTTAATTCAATTAACATAAAATAGATCTAAAGTGCACTAAGCTGCCAGTCCAGTAGAAAGTAATAACGCAATGCTATTTCTTAGGCCATTTAGCAATTTTAAAGTAGAGGGAGCAATTCAACGCAATTATGTGGAAACTGGCCAAATGGTTTAAAAGTCGACGAGTGTTTACAACATACTAAATTGACTTGTTCAAACAAAATTAATAGACATTGTAATAAATCTTAATAAATTTACGCCCATCCATGTGCCACCTATAATTCCCAGCATTTTCCGTTTCACTACGTCTTTTAAGTAATGAGAATAAGTGTAATGTGATAGTGAGTCTGGTCCCATTTTTTGACGTAAGAAGAAAAGGGACAACACCCACCCAAGTCGTATAGTTTTTTTATCGTTTTTCTGGGTGAAAAAATAATTTATTTTGTGTGAGAGAATAAAACAGGTGATTCTACCTGAATATCACGAAAAGATGCCTCCTCAATAGTTAACTTAGAGGCCACTTCTGCCACCTGTTTGTACTTCTCTTCATATTTCTTAGCAAGCATCTCTGCCTGGAATTAGATAATGACAAATATCAAGGGCCGCGAAAAAACCAAAATCAAAAGATAGAAAGAAAGAAGACATGATTTCAAATCGCCAATATACCTCACGTTTATCAGCTTTCGCTCGTTCTGTAATCTCATTAAGGTGGTTATCACATTTGCTTTTGTATAAAACCTGGTGAAGAAAGGAGGTGAGAACACATGTCTTCCCATATATAGTGTATAATGCAGTAAATTTATGGGCAGGCGTTGATCCATATATTGAGAAGAATGGCTACTCACGAGATCTTGCATTTTATTCCTGTAGAAGGCCATCTTTTCTCTAGAATCCATAATTTCCTTCTCATCTTCAACCTTTTAACACCAATGGAAACCAATCGACAGTGAGCATTCTAAAGAGGATAAAAAATGTCGCATGGATAAATGGACAGTATATGCGTAATTAAATTCCAAATCTATCAGAGACAAATAAAACTTTACCACTTGTTCTGCTTGGGTTGTCTCTAGTGCAACTGAACGAGAAGTATTTTGATCACCATTACTGAGCTGATGTGCATGAGAGTTATCCATGGAGGGCATCGGTCCTTTCGGCTGATTATATTGTATTGGTTGGGCACCAGGCATGGGAGGCCTCATATTAGCATGCAACATTTGTTGGGCGGATGCCTGCTGGGGTGCAGAACCTGAAGACAAAAGGTTCGATAACATTCAGAACAGGTTGTCTTCATCAATTTTTATTTTCTCAACTATCTGAGGGACTCAGGGACCCTTACTAAAATTAACATGTTTCAACCCAGCCCGTTTTGGCACGTCTCAAGCCACCCGACTCCCCATTTTGCAACTATAAATATATGTCTACATGATGTATAGAGGTATACCAGGATTAGCTACCCAACCAGCAGGTCTATAAGAAGGATTGGGTGGGCCCGTGAGAGACAGCAGAGTTTCATCAAGCAGGACATTACTAGGAAGTGTTGGTGGAAGATTCTGGCCTTCTCTGTATCGCTCCATCAGATAGAGAGCGACACAGAACTCCCTCACGGAAAGCATGTTGTCATTATCTTGATCAGACAAGTCCCACACCTGTTTCAGAATTTCTGTAGAAGAACAATGAGAACATTACGGCTTGGCGTGTTTATAGGAAATCTACTATGGAAAGTCATTTCACTAGAGAGTAAATCATTTTACAAGAAAGAGATGAATAAGGCATTAATGATCTATTAAATTAAGCTACGAGTATTTACCTCTTGGTAGTCTCCAACTTAAAAATAAGCTGCGAGCCTGATCACCAGTGATTTTCCCATCTCTGTCAGAGTCGACTTCCATGAACACTTTCATATACTTGTTAATACCAGCCCGCGTCATTTTTGGCCATTGAGGTAACGATGGCCCACCTGACTGTAGTGAAGCATTTTGAGTTGGGGCCCGTTGATTTGGTCTAGGTAGAGATGGCCCCACTGACTGGTCTTGGTAAAGATGGCCCCGCTGACTGTACTGGAGTCTGGGGCTCAGAAGTTACAGGAGCAATTGCAGAAGAAACGGGTGGAATGCTTGCAGTTTGTGTTGGCATTGAGGATGATGACGGTTTGGATATAGATTGGGAAGCAGAAAACAAGTCACCTCCAAACATAGCGGCAGAAGTAATTGCATTTCCTCCAACAGATGGTCTAGGAGCTGTGAAAGATGAGGATGATAACGGCTCTTGGGGTTTCGGTACAGTAGCCCCAACACCTCTGCCCCCAAGCCACTCACCCGAGACATTAGAGTTTGATAGACCAGCACCAGCCAGACCACCACCTGCCGGAAAACTAGGACCACCAACACTCTCTGATGGAAGAGGCCCGCTCTGAGGTGGTGGCTGCCTCATTGACTGATTTCCTTGAGGTGCAAAATACTGTGCAGAAGGTGGAGCAACTGAAGGAGGAGCCATTGAATTAGGAGGCCCCTGTGATCTTATGCCGAAAGTTTGAGTTTGCATTGAATTAACAATCCCGGGCTATTGCGTGGGAGGGCGTGGAGCCATTGAATTGACAATCCCAGGCTGCTGTGTTGGAGGACGTGGTCCCATTGCATTTGGTTGAGCCGGAGGCAGAGCTGCAAGATTAATATGTGGAGCAGGGATTTTAGATGAAGCAGGTCCATATAATGCCGCCTTTATTATATCTGGTGTTAGTTCTCTTTTACTTTGTGCAACAGTTACAAGCTTAAGAGCATTATAGAATTCCTGAGCCATGGAAGCCAATGTGGTTCTGATCAGCGTGTTGCCATATCTGCAATCAAATACAGTAATATATCATCATAAGAAACATGACCCAGATGCATGGTTAAACTGTTGATTTTTGTCAAAGTATAGTCCTATAATCTTCTTAGGATTCGATCAGAGATCAAAGACACACCAAGAAGAATGAGAGACTATTCACGTCTATCTAACAAAGTAATTTTATATGCATACCAAGAGGCGTTATTTTGTATACAGTCTAGATGGAACAGTTTTGACTCATCTAACATAGGTCGACTAGTGTTGCAATATCTCCAAGTCGAATGGGTCAAACTGGTCAAAAGTGGCTCAAGCATATTCACATCTACAACCTCCCAAAATCATTTCATCTAACTAGTAATCATATTTAATACATTTGTTATTCATAATATTATAGGAGAGCGGCCACGCCTGTTAACCTTTCTTGCATGACGCAAAAATAAATAAGAGTTAACTACATTTTTGGTCCTCATGGTTTACCCGGTTTAACGATTTTGATCCAATAGTTTCAAAAGTAACGGATCTTGTCCTGTTTTCACTGACCCGTAACAAGTTTGGTCCAATTTTCGTTGACTGTTAGCTTAACTAGTTAAAAAAGCATGAAATGACTAAAATACCCTCGTTGACTGTGCTCTAATGATCATCTAGTAGCTTTACTGGGAATTGACAAAATCATTCATAAGGAAAATGAACCTTAATGTATCATTCATTTGAAAAAATCTATGGTACAACGAAACAACACTAGGCGCAAACCCCTTTTTTTCCATCATACTCTGCAGCTTAATCGCGTCATCAACATTTCCAGTTTCACAATAACCATCCATCATATTAATTATAACATCATTCAAATCAAGAACTTTACTCTGCATCTCAACCAACAAAACTTGCAGCATTCATCATGCCCGCTTTACACACGCCATTCAACAACACCCCATAAGTATGCACATTTGGAACAATACCTCTCTCAGTCAACTCATCAAACAACTCAAACGCCCTCTTCATCCTCCCCGCCTTACAATTACAACTAATCATAGATTAAAAAGAATCAAAATCCCATTTTCCCCAATTTTAACAACACCCATTTTGTCAATTTTGCTTCGAGGGTTACGCCAAACCCTAACCCTAATTTCAAAACTAGGACCTTTTACAGAAATAAAAAACATGGGTTTTGTAAAGGAGTGAAATTAACAAGTGGGATTTTAACAGAAGAGGATGAGGATGAAATGAGTGATGGTTTCTTTGAAGCAATTGAGGAACTTGAAAGAATGACCAGAGACCCATCTGATATATTAGAGGAAATGAATAGTAGGTTAAGTGCTAGAGAATTGCAGCTAGTTTTGGTTTATTTTTCGCAAGAGGGGCGCGACTCATGGTGCGCGTTAGAAGTTTTCGAATGGTTGAAAAAAGAGAATAAAGTTGATGATGAGACAATAGAGTTAATGGTGAGTTTAATGTGTGGGTGGGTTAGTAAGATGATTGAAGGAGGGAATGAGATTGAGGATGTGATTGGGGTGAAACCAGGTTTTAGTATGGTTGAGAAGGTGATTTCGTTGTATTGGGAGATGGGTGAGATGGAAGGGGTGGCGGTTTGATGGTAGGGGTGGCGGTGGTTTTTGGTGGTGGTGGTTTTATGGTAGGGGTGGCGGTTGGGTGATGGTGGTTTTTGGTGGATGATGATGAGTAGCAGTGTTTTAGTTTAAAAGAAAAAAAAATTGTTTTATAGAACAAACTGATAAGTACTGGAGTAGTATTTAACAGGGCATCCCACCTTTGCCGGGTAGGGGTGGTGGGTACCTAGTAGGTACACAGAGTTGAAGTGTCCCTGCTAGCAAAATATATGAAAAGAAAAAGTGTTTTAGTTTAAATGAAAAAAAGAAAAAAAAAAGTGTTTTAGTTTGCATTTATTGATTACAGTATTTAGCAAAACTAGATATAATGCCCGCGCACGCGCGGGGTTTTTTCTAATCATTTAAATAAATTATTATTTTTAATTTCGGGTTTTAATTATTATAACAGGACCTTCAAAACCATTGTACTTTGATTGAGGTATTGAATTAGGGTTATTTACGAATGTAGTGGGTTTTAATATTAATTAGATTTGGAGGAGATGTTCTTGTGTCAATGATTGTGCGTGAATGAATGATAAGAGATCGAGTTTGATTGATGGAGGAGGAATTTGGGAATGTTGGGACTTCAAATATTTAGTGGGAATGATACTGAATTTTAAGTTTCAGCCCAAATCTTTGAAAAACTTGCTCCACCGTTTCTAAGTTTTAATTTTTTATATTTTGACACATATATTTTTGTAAGTTTTTATTTAATGATTACAAATCACATTCTTTTTTTTTGTAGAATATGGATAAATTTAGAAGTATTTAGGCTTTTCTTATTTAATATTTAAGAAAATAATAATAATAATAATTTGATTATTACTTAATAAGGTATGATTTGATTTTTTTGAAATGTAAAAGTCCCCACTAGGGGTTTTGTTTTATTATATAAAAGATATATGAAAAGACAAATATATCCCCATTTTTAATGGTCAACATAAGTCAAACTGACGGTGTTAGTGAAAATAGACTAAACCCATTACGGGTCAGCGAAAACAGGACAAGATCCGTTACTTTTGAAACTATTGGACCAAAATCGTTACACCCGATAAACCACGAGGACCAAAAATGTAGTTAACTCTAATTAAAGAAAAATATCCACAATGGCATGTAAATTACTAGAATGTGAATAACATTTAGATATGTAGCTAAACGCTCGCCTAAATATGGATTTCATGCCTGGCTTTACCTCGAAAGTGAGATCGCACCTGGCTCAACTGTTCATGGGTAGAGACTAGAGATCACTAGCCAGTGCAATACTCTTTAGGTTGGTACATTATCACTTGTTATCAAAGGATTACTCTAAGGAACTATGGTTTAGACCAAATTGTAAGTTGGAAGACCTTTACACTTAAAAAATTGGAAAAACATTGGACCAATAATGATTACAAGGCATTGTCTCCCCACCATGCCTCCTCGTTTTCATACAGGAATCAAGTTCAACAGTTATATCAAAACTATTACTAGCCTCATCCAGCACGTGCCAAGAGCAATATTACATTTGCATTTGCCAGTTCATTAGCAATCAACCACTACGCCTTTTGTATGTATAAAAGACCAAGATTAATCTTAACTTTCACTGTCATATCGCCATCTTCTATAAAACAGGCTCATTTATAACTTGTTAGCAGAATTGCACAGTTTCCACTTGATGTTATTTAACGAACATTGCAACATTTCACAAATTGTTATAAAAATAGTTTAGGATAAAGGTAACTAGTTGATAGTGATTGTTGCAATTCATTGATACAATTGGGTATGTTTTAAAAAAGTCATTATATAATATATCATCCACAAACATTTCTAGAATAACATGTAACTGCATATAGAGTCTGTCTCGAGGAAAAAAAAAAACCTGAAATTTGTACTAGCAATCGAAAAATTGAAATTATGAATTGAATAATTTACCTTTGAAGAATAAGCAGAGCTAAAGCCGTTGTTTTTATCAATTTAAATTATACTTTTATTTGGAGCCGTAATCATTTCAAGTTGAAATTATCAATTGAATAATGAGCTCAAGATAGAAAAAATAAACATATATATTTGTATGGTTACTTATGTAATTAATTTGATGCAACTAAGAATTGGGTTTTTGGTGTGGGAATTGAGATTGATAATTGGCTAATTTTTTTTTTATTTATTATTATTATTATTTTTGCTGTATCTAATTTTAATCATGATTTGTTATTATTATTTAAAAGATAGTTTGATGCTAATGTGGTTTAAATGTAAATCCTCACGTTTTTTTCTTTTCTTTTCTTTTCTTTTGATTTTTTTCAATTTTGGTATGAAACATATTTATATTTATAATATAACAAGTGAATAATTGAATTGAAATGAATATAACTTAAATGAACAGGAAGTTGGTTTTGATGGTGATGTACGGAACCAAGAGGATGCAAAAAGAGTTGTGGAGTCAACGGTCAAACATTTCGGAAAACTCGATATTTTAGTCAACGCTGCTGCTGGCAATTTCCTTGTTTCCCCCGAAGACCTCTCCCCCAATGGCTTTCGCACAGGCATAAATCATAATAATAATACTTTCTTTCTTACTTATTCATATTATTAGAATATATACTAAAAGTGGAAATTGATTAGGCATAAGAGCACAAGTTGTCATGAGGAGCAAAAACTCCTTATTCAGGCCCCACGGGGTGCCACGTCACCATAACAAACCACAACTTACAACCCCCTTACCATAACATACCACAAATTACTCATTCGGGCCCCACATACACACTTATTCACACACACAAACGATTATAAATAAATAATTAAGAAAAAAAAAGGTACACAACTTACCTCTTCGTGCAGACGAGGAGGAGAGAGATAAAGAGGTATGTGGAGGTGAGGCAGTATGATGGTTAACCACGAGGAGCTGGCTAACGTGGCATGAGGAGCCACGGTAAGCCCTATACCGGGTGCTCTAATGGTTTGGTATTATGGGGTGTTTAATGTGCTAAACTTTAACCCCATGCGTCCACCTGTTAAGTTTAGTAATAAAAAAATAATATTAGTATATACACACCCATTGTGGCCGTCTATCATTGGCCGAATGCAAGGAGGAAATTTCCTGTTTACGTACGGCCTTTCCTAATTGCCTCCTAATACACACTACACTAACTATGTATCTGACAATGAAGCTTCTTGAATACTGATAGTGGTAAACAATGTCCCAGAAAATTCCAGATCCACTCACCCTCTTCTAATGCCAAAAAACACACAGTTATTTAGATTTCATAAAAAAACCACACACACTTAGTTCATCATCTAAACCCCACCCCCAAACGTATCCGTGACAACATAGCTCTAAAAACCCGTTAATCAACTGAACACTTGAACGTCGAAATATGCGCCCGATGCTAAGCAGCTTCGCATCAAATAAAAAAAAGTCAGAATCACAAGCAGGTACAAGTATTCATATCTTTTAATTTTTATTGTTTACTTTGGTTCTAATTTGGTTAGGGTTTTAACCTTGATTGCAACTGAAGATTAAGGTTTAGTTGTGTTTTTGTTTTTATGATTTCGTTATTTTTAAAATTGAGTATGGCTACAAAGTGTTACCACCGGATCTTCATTGTAAGGTTTTTTTTATGTTGCTATTATTTAGGTTTATGCGTCAATTTGTGCTTAATTTTTACATTGATTATATTTGCAATTGACATTGTTGGTTTATGATAAGTCTAATATTGTTGAATGTTATCGATAACTTTAAGCAAACATGTCTAAATTCAGGAAAATGTAAGAAAAGCTGATTAGGTGAAAAAGTATAAATCTTGCTTTTGTAGTATGAGTTTGTTTTGCAATATGCGCGTTTTGCAATATGCGCGTGTATGTTTGATGTTTTTGCTTAATTGGATTTTCTTTTTGATGCAGGCATATGTTCAACATCTGGAAAGCAGTAGAAGTAACCTTGACCAGTTGCTTAAACGAGCAAACCAGCAGGTATACCTACTGTTACTGTACCTCATTCGCAATTTTTTCCCTATGATAACCGCCTTGGAAGGTAACCAACGTAATGATAGTTTTTTAGGTTTCCTTTTAATGATTTTTGGATGTTTGGAGTGTTGTTTTAGGTTTAAAAAAAAAAAAAAAAAAAAAGGATTCATTTATGGTCGGTATGTTATCTACAAAGGCTGTGTAACTCTCCTCTGGATTCAGGTACCATTTTGACCATGTTTTTGCAAATTTGAGTATTGAATTCTTAGGAGAAATTCATGTTAGGATACTGAAATGGTAGCATAAGCATTATTGTTATAATGTTATTTATAATTACTTCCCTCACCTTCTCAGGCAAAAAATTACGTTGCGAGAAACAAACCCGGACAACAGAGACAATTGGAAGGCATGAATTCCAAGGTTAACTTTCGAATCCGATAACCAGTTACATGTTTTTTTATTTTTAAAGTTGACATGTTTACTTAGTTCTAATATTATATTCAGTTGTGAATTTATTGGCAGATAGCCAATTCTGTGGGTGACACAATGTCAATTACTAACCATTGAGGCGATGCTTTTAGGCTTCTTACCAGAAAAATAGTTAGTGACAGTTACATCATCGGTCCTTACTAGAAAATCAATCAGAAAACCTATTGAATTTAACTATGTGTTTGGTTGTGGGTTTTTTTTTTTTTTTTTTTTTTTTTTTTTTTTTTTTTTTTTTTTTTTTTTTTTTTTTGTTTTTATTATTTTTAATTTGGTTATGCCAAAAGGCTATTTTTCATAATTTGGGGGTTTTGTTAATTTCAGGGTTTTTTCATAAATTTTTATGGTTTGTATAAACTTTGGTTTTTTTTTGCAGGTCTATACTTATTGAATTGGTTACAAGCCAAAAAGTCCTCAATAGCTGTCGATTTCCCCAAGTATGTAAGCCTTTTTTTCGTTTGAATTTACTTGCTTTGTTACCATCTTTTCAATTTGCACCTGTTGATCTATATTAGTCAAATGAATTGTAGGTATCCTAGATTTATATGGTTTGAGGTTATGTGTTTCTAACTGTAGAACTGAAATGAATTTGCTAATTTTAGTAGCCTGTGTTTGTTGTTAAGAAATGACATTTAGTTAGGAAAGGTTGTGCTGTTGTGAATGTCAAGTAGGTTACGTCTCACGGGTAATTCAAGGAGAGACGGACGTGTCACATATAGTAGAACTACCAGCAACAAGAGACGTCATGCATTTTTGTAGACGTATTTCCATCCGTGTAATAAGTAAAAAAAGCTTGGAAAGTTTGTAACATTGACGTTCCTAGACATTGATGTTCATTGTGACGATTCAAAATAACTATTTTGTATCGTGCGAGGAAGAAGCCACATAAGTATTACTTCTATAATAATTTAGAATATTAGTTATGAGGTTAATATGATTTGTTGAGGATGTGCAATGTTTGGTTTTTCTTACAGAGGCCTCATAATGTAATACCCTGTAATTTTCCGAATATATTTTATTTCGAGACTTTCCCTGTTTCTCATAAACAGATACCTTCTGTACTCATTTGGTTTGAAAACGTGAATTTATCTCGCGAAAAGTGAAATTCGTACACAACGCGTACTGGCACAACCGACGATCTGTTTTGATTATTTTGTTATTCGTGAGAAACGAAGCGTATGAACCATCGTTTTATTGGAAAAAATAATAATTTTTGGTTTTGGCAAGAGAACCCCGTAGGGTGCGTTTGATTTTGTTACACAGCTACAACTAGGGTGCAATTGGTTTGTCTAAAATGGGCCTCGATCCTTAGTGAAAATATAATGGTCACGTTTAGTTTGTGAAAAGCTTGGGCCAAAAAGCCCATGAAAATTTTGATAGTGTGTTTAGTTAAATTTGAGTCTCAGGCCCACAATAAATTAAAATGATACATTTGATGGAATATTTAAAGTGTGATAGGTTATAAAATGTGGAGTCAAAATATAGTTGACAAATGAGTTCTTTATTGGCGTTGACATTGATACTATTGATACGTTGCGGATTATATTGAAAATTGTGATTTGAATTTGAATATGAATTTGATTATTATACTTGAACATTGGACAAATGTGGATCGCTATCGGACTTACATATTAGATATTGGATTCATTGAACATTTTGGGACTTGTGACGGCGTAATATATTAAACTCGAATAGAATTTAATATATTAAACACGAAACGGACGCAAAATATTCAATAAAACCAAAACTAATATATACGAGAAAAATAGCGAGACATAAGACTTGTTAAATATTGAAATTTCATATTTTATTAACCCAAGTCTCGACGACTCGAGAAAAACTAGTTTTATTAGTTAAACTCATTTTTATTATAAAACGTTTATGTTTTATACAAGTTATTTGGGGATAACGGGGTAAATGTCGAATCGTACAAACTGATTTAATTACTTGAGGTGTTTGTTTGTCTTTAGCTTCTAAGGTTGTCTTCCTTGGTTTGAGTTCTCGTCAGTATTCTCTCGACTGTGTCGATGTCTATTCTCTTTGGCGTGAGTTGTATGTCAAGTCTATGTCTTCTTACCACACCACACGAAACGTTGAAAATAAGCTTTTGATAAGTTTTGAAAACTGAGTAATCCACGAAAACTACGACACATTGTCTATTATAGACTTTATTACTTTGCGAGACGTATTTTGAGATAACCGTATACGTATTAGGTTGTGCCGATCCTAGACCGTTGTGTACCATTGTGCTTGTACATCTTGGAATCGTCGTGCCTTACGTCTTGAGATTGTTATGTCTTGCTTCTCGATGCCAGTCGTGTCAGTTGTGATTTTGCATTGCTGTGGCTAAGGTGAGTTCATGGCCCCTACTTTTACCGGTTTTCTAACTATTTTCGGGGGATAATACATGCTCGTTTTTTTTACTAGACTCGTGACTGTTTATTTGGAATACGTGGTTTACTCTATTTTGACTACTTGGCTGATATATTTGAGCTGGTTATTTGATGACATTACGTGATTTATCTGGTATTCATTAGTGAGTTTCATAGCCCCGATTTTACTCTTTTTAACGTTTATTTAAACTCGGGGGAGAAAACATGCAACTCTTTTCTAGACCTGCAACAACTTTCTGATTTGCTTATGTGTTGACTAGTTAAGGGTTAGATGCGCTGTAGATATTGACTTAGTCTAGGCTAGCAATCCCTTGCTAGAACCGTGTCACCTAGCTAAGAATAAGATATTTGCTTACGGCCTAGACCAGGCTAGCAATCCCTTGCTAGAACCGTGTCACCTGGCTAGTGACCGCTTAGGGCCCTACTTGAGATCTTGTTATGAGCTTGGAATGAATTGGTTTGGAATGATTTGGTTTGGACTGATTTGGTTTGGAATGATTTGGATTTGGAATGATTGTTGGAATTATGAAATCCATCTGCCCTTAGTCCCACATAGCAAATAACTCTCTATCAGGTCTGCTACTAAATTTGTGATTAAACCAAATCTTATTTGGCAGTGGGTTGTAAACACATAGGTTGCAAGTCTTGTATGGGCGGGACTTGGGACTGAGTGGATTTACAATGCCTTTGCTAGGAAATCGTTATCTGAATGCTTTACATTTTACACTAAAACCTATGAACTCACCAGCGTAAGCTGACCCTTTTTAGCATGTATTTTCAGGTTTAATGCTATAGCTTATCTCTGGAGGCACTTGGCAAGGGGCGTGGTCATAGACGACTCTGATATTTATATTTGGGACCGCTTTAATCGTTTTGGGCCTTACTTCCGCACTATTTTTGAATGATGTAAATTTAACATTTTTGTAAATGAATTTTATTCTAAACGGTTAAGGTAAAACTTTTCTTTGTACCTTGTGTTGTGATACCAATTGAGTAGCACCCCAGTGACATGTATGCTTCCGCTGGACCCGATTTTCGGGGTGTTACAGATTGGTATCAGAGCCTAGGTTATAGAGAACTGGGTTTATTTTCAAAAACCTGGACTATAACCACTTTTGACGAAAACTTAACCCTATGACCGACACGTGCCTGCCTGCCAAGCCGATGCCTCGCGTATAACCTTGTTTGAGGATATTATTGATATGACGAGATAATTGATGATATATTAGATGAGATGTTCATGGTATATTTGACGAGTTATTTGATGAGATGCTTTGTTATATATTTGTTGAGATGCGTGCCTGACTTTTGGATATTTTATATCCGCTCGTTTTAGCTGTTCACTAAGCATTTCCACATGCTTATGCACGCACCGAACTTATCACTGAGTTACGCTATTTCCTTGCGTAATATCACTATTGAACGTCGAGTTTGTATACTTATCGTGATTTTTGGGAATGATTCTGGATATAATGGACATACTACTAGTATAACTAGGCTTAGTCTTCCAAAATTCATTGAACCTCGGGTGAATATAGACTGATCACCTATATTCAGCTAGGGACAGTGGGACATAGCCTGATCACCTATGTCCGACTCAGAGGTGAATTTTGCAATACTCAGAGTAGTTATAATGGAATTATGTTCGGGTTGGGCGTTGATTTTTGGGATGGTACCGTTTCGCGTGGGTACACAGACATTGGAATTTTACTTCCACACACACTACACACTGGCATCACAACACCGCATGAACCGTAATGCCCTTGGCATTGCTATACGTCTCCATTATATGGAAATCATGTTTGCCGCCGTCTGGCCGTATTTTTGCATCGGGTCGAGTTAGATCCGATTGGCACCGTTTGAATCCGAGTTACTTATTTGTAACCCCTTGAGAGCGCTATAAGCCGTCCGAGCTTACTGGAACGTTTAGATTCGATTTCGAACATATTTGGTTTTGAATTGTGGCTACGTTTGGAAACGATTTTGGCCACGTTTGAATTTGATTTTCGGCAACGTTTAGAATTGATTTTTGGTCACGTTTGGATTTGATTCTGGCTACTTTTGGATTCGATTTTTGACTACGTTTGGATTTGATTTTGATTTCGTCTGGATTCGATTTTGACCACGTTTAGATTTGATTTTGGCTATGTTTAGATTCGATATCGACTATGTTTAGATTAGTCTTGATTCTGATTTAATTCGAGTTGTTTGATTTTGGATGTCATCCTGGATTTGGATTTATTATTCGGCCTCGTTTTGTTGTGGCCTTGTTACAGTCGCCTCTACTCTAAGCCTTGTGCTCAATCGATGATGTTCATCTTTCTGATCGGGATTGTTTAATCGAAGCTGTTCAATCAATGTTGTATCTCCCGCTTTAAGTACTATGTATACTACTGATTCAATCAACTGATTGCTCGTGGCAATCAACATCTTCTCTCAGAATTATACTCTAAGCTCGCTAAACTCTCTATTTGGTAGAGATTCCACGCCCAACATAAATCTTGAGACTCTAAAGAGTAACTGAAACCGAGATTCCTCGGGACAACCACCAAACTCCTCACTCGTCCCTCGGAGGTATCAGTGATCCTTGCTACTTTCTTATCGAATAACGAATTATATCATAAACGAAACCTAGGAAGTAAATCCCGCTCTGCTACCAGAGTAATTGTTGATAATCCTACCTAACCTACTCACCTTCTCTGATAAATGAAACTACAGTATTGGAAAATTTACTCATCCATACTGATAGTAAACCATTACACGGCATAGTGTGTCGATTCCCACCATTCTCTGATCGGGATAGTGTTTCACGTCAAATTTCCGGAAACCACTCCAAAGAGCCATGAGAATAGATTTGGAGATGAATACTGTGTATCATCTCCAGACTGATGGCCGAAGTGGAAAAATCATTCGAGTATTAAAGGACATATTGTGTTCCTGCGTAATTTGGCAATAGTTGGACTAGAAACCTCCTGTTGGCCAAATTCTTTCATAACAATACCTACGACTTCAGTATTTCAACGACACCTTTCGAGGCACTTTATGGCCGCAAGTGCCGATCGCCGACTTGATGGGTAGGAGTTGGTGGTACCCAACTTACTAACCCCGAACTTATTCATGAGACTACCGAAAAGATCGTTCAGATTATAACCGAGTTGCAAGCTGCTCACGAATCGTCAAAAGAGTATGCTGACAAATGATGTAAGATCCTACGAAAAACCCTTGTAGTTAATCTTAATAATTAGTGATAACCTTGTATTGTCATTTAATAAAGCCCATTTGTTCTTAAAAATTTAAACTTTCTATTGTTGTTATTAATAGCACGATACATTCTATATATATATATATATATATATATATATATATATATATATATATATATATATATATATATATATATTGTACACACCGAAACTCGAGATAATATTTCCGACGCAACAACACATTTTCATGATCGACGACAAGTGATCATACTCACCTATTTAGTACCCTACACTTAACAAGAATTAATATCACTCAATTATACTTAATTAAAACACTAACACTAATCCTAACTCTACATCACAAGAACCAATCGGATCCTCACTGTTCCAGCCCACCACACAACCCAAAACTCACCTAGCCCATCAATTCCATCCAACTCAATCGGATTACATAGCCCAAATCACTAACCACTTCATTTTCTTTCCTTTGCTTTCTAAAACCCGATCAAAACACCCTTCAAAAACTCACTAGCATTCTTAAAAATCGAACATGGTCTTCACTTATTTTTACACCATTCAAATCATCACTTAGCAAACTCTTTTTGTACAAGGTCACGAATACGATGGTCGAATATTAGCATGATAATGAACCTCATTTTGTTGTCCCATTTCGACACAAACATATAACTAAAAACATCGACACGAAATTATATCACGCCCCAATACTTCCTATAACCTTCCCATTATATTACTAACTAGATTGATACTCCAACATGGAAAATGAACTGTGACAATGCATTATAACTCGATAGATAAATCTTGTGCCAATATTGTTAAAAACCGAATATGAAGAAACTTACAAGAACTAAAATCCAAAACCCAGCTACCACTACTCACTACACACTCAATCTAGGAAAGAATTATACAAGTGTCCCATAGTTACAGTGTCTTCAATGATTAGTCAACTAGTCACTGCAAAGGTGAGATATTTTACCTATAAAAACTAGTCATTCGATCTCTTACATCTCCTTACACACCTATCATTTCTTTCACCATCAAAACATTCCTTAAATAGCATAAGCACCTTTCTGTCGAAGTCTTGGGAAGCAAGAACCAGTTGGAGTCAAGCATATAACACCCTTCGAGTTCACTGCCTCACCTTGTCGATCACAGTCCTCTCCCCACCTTTCAAAAAGGTGTTGTCAGTATCTTGTAATCTCTTGTTTTCTATTTCCATGCACCCGACCTACCCATGCATATTTCATCTTTTTACAATCGAAAGTATCATGCATGCATAGCCTATTCTTTTTACAGACGAACCACCATGCATTGTTTCATCACTTTGTTCGATTATATATATAACATCAGTTAGTTACAGTTGTATTTCATGTGTATCCACTTCATAGACACACGAAATAAGCATGCCTAGACAACACTGGAACACATTTAAATACATTGTATACGTACAACAGCTATATCCCATTACACACTCACATTAATAACCTCACTTCATGCGCACTAAATATCGAAATGTATATGGAAGTAAAGGCTCCTCCGAGACTCTAATAATCTTTACTCACCTCAAACTCAACTAAACCTAACCACAGACGAATAAAATAAGTCACGAGTACAAAAGAATTACACGCTCGATAAATATGGAAACAAAAACCTCACTGAGTACCTTAGCCATAAAACGTATACATTTATGTCAAACATGTTAAGAAATGTCAAAATGAGAACTAGGTATTCTACTCGAACCGCCTATTTCACCCCATTGCTACTTCATAATATTGCATATAACAAGTGTAAATTTTTGCACCTTTCGACAGTCAATATGGTCTAGAACATTTTTCATATTTTAAGATTTTACTGATAAGCTCGTCTCGACCTTTAAAACTAGCCATTTTATGTATTACTCGATCGAACATTTTAGAAACTAGTAAAAATTTAGCCAAGTATTATAACCAAGAAAAACACCCCGACATGGTCCAACTCACGCATCAATTACTTCGAAATTATAAAAGTAACATGTAAATATTTTTACTTCTCTCGATAGTGCACCTGGAAAACTACACTTTTCATAATATAACTTCAATCTTATAAGCTCTCTAACATGTACAAATTAAATCATTTCAACTGCCCATCGCTAGCCAAAACTAAAATTTTCAGAAAATATAAACATGACATATTCGGTTGGGCTTATTTAAAGCCCAACAAGAGTTTGCGATAGACAAGCCCAATAGGCCCATGCAATATGTTTTCAGAATCATAAAAATAGCCCAAGTCTAAGCCCAAAACAATTTACATGCCCCCGCCTATAGATTTCTTAATGGACCCTTAAGTAATTCGCTAAAAGCCCATTTACCTTAAAAATAAGCAATTAACCCAATAAGCAGTTAGAATAAGTTAAAAACTACTTAAATAAGCTTAGAAAGAATCGCCATAATTTTCTTTACCTTTTTGTCATTTTTGGACTAAAAATGTAACGCGACTTAACCGCAAGGACTAAAACTGCCAAACATTGAAACATGAGGACTGAAGCTGTGAAAACAGTTTATAAAGGACTTAAATTGACATACCATTGAACTCCAAGCCTTATGTGGACATATGGACGAATATTGGACTATTATTGAACTATGGACTTAACCGAGGACTAACGATGCAACGCAAACCACAGTTAGGGTAAGGGATGTAAAATCTGGAAAGAACAAGTACTAACTATTATAACTTGACATTCTTATTCTATTTTTTTCATTTTTGGCACCACACTTATATCTCATATGCATTTTTCGCATTCTATTTGCATATTAGATTATTTCTCAATATTTAGTAACATTTCATGTTAATATTTCATATCAATTCATTTACTCTTTGAAGATATGATCTTACGAGAGCACGAGCACCATAATCATATATAATAACACCTTCACCTTCAACGATTAAATCGTTGTATATCATTAGTTAATCATCATCCACCATTCATACACACACACCACCAGAAATTAGTCAGATTCTCAGTTATTTATATATTTACCAGGTTCCATATCGAAGTTGTTATAATCACTTCTGAGTTTATTTTCACCATCACAAGTAACGCTTAAGGTGAGTCATGGCCTCACTTTTTAAACTCTTTATACTTTTTAAACTCCGTGAGGGGGATACATGCTATAAACAAATCACAAGTATTTTTCTGTATGCTACCTGACTTGATATATGCCTAAGTTACCATATTGCCACAAGACCCTTTTATCATGAGCCATTAATCACTGCGGTGAACGCGAATATAATGAATAGATCTATTAGAGGCTGACGACCTATCCCACTAATACTGTGACGGAATGCTTTTTGCTAGTCGTATTAGTCGCGATGCATTATATTTGAGAGAAATAGGAATTGGCAAATCACCTATTACACGAGGGCAAAACCTTCATCATTAATTTGATGGACACCTCCGTTTATGCGGTACTTTGTTAACGTTTGCGTGTCATGAGACTTAGGGCAATATATGAACTGCGATATCAACTTTTAAACTGATTGTATCTTCAATACAATCTTACTTGTGAATCAAACTGATATTTAAATTACAAACTCCATGATTTCACTCAACATTATGTTGACTTTTAAGCATGTATCTCAGGAAACTAGAGGAGCATGGCAAGGCATGGAGCAGGCGTACCCTATCTTAAATAAATGGTGTAAAATAAAGTTGTAATTCAGTTAAATTGATGTTTCTTTGGAGAAACCTTAGCACTCTGATATAACGCTTTGTAACTGAATTTGTATTATGGACCTATGTAAATTAAAAATGCCGTATCAGGCTGTTTTTCTATGATTTTGTTTTCGATCCTCACAGTAACACCCAAATTAATCTTCCGCTGCTATGTTTAAAAATTGGGGGTGTTACAGATTGGCATCAGAGCTTCGGTTATAGAGAACCAAATGTTTTCAAACGTTGGACTATAACTACATTTTTCAAACAAATTAATTATACACCATGTTACCTTAAGCTCTCCATGCCTGCTTGTTGCCGCGATCGGTATGTTATACATTAGGATTATCTTATATAAGCCTCTGCATACTTGATAATTACTGTGCACAACTAGATCATTTCATGCTTATATTACACCACTTGATGTTAATAATTACTTATTTCACCATATATGGATTATTACAGTACCATGTCATTCATCACCCACTTTAGTGTATCATCGGAGCCGGACTCCGAGGGATCACTAGCATCAGTCACATCCCCCATACTTCCTGGTACTGTAGCACCAGAGGTCGTGCCTGACGCGATCGCGCCCTTTGTAGAGGGTGGAGCCGCCGCTATACCTTTATTGGAAGACCCTCATGTGCCAGATTTGCCAGCACCCACGTTACCACCACATTTTGTTTATTGACACCTACTCTCCTTTCTATATACCACCCCCTGACGACTTGTACTATGAGAGTCAGCAATGGCTCCCTACAGACGATACACCATTAGAGTTCTACCAGACTGCACCATCCCCACTCCCTGACCATTTATTTGACATATGTACTCAGACATACCCACTGCCACCTTGTCAGCAGGACCCTATTCCTGCGGAGGATATTCCCTCATCGAGTCAACCCCGCATCGCAGACCAGATACACCCATCCTCACCATCACTGCCTTATCCTCCGGGTTTCACTCCCCCAGCTCAGACCCATGATGCTTGGGAAGGATTTAGACCAGTAGTCACCCACACCCTTATACCATCTACAGTGGTGACACGACTCGAGAGTCACGGAGAGCAGATTGATTCACTTCTTCGGATGATCGACCATGTGCCATTGGATTCCCCAGGGACTATCAGTGATACTCTGCATAGGTTGGCTTCCAACAGAGCAGTGGTACAGCAGTGCTTGAGACAGATGCAGACAGACTTGGCAGATACCCGTTCCCATGCGATATCCATACGTAGAGAGGGACAGGACTTAGCTTGGGAGGCTCACCTGGCACAGCGTAGAGCTGACACATTGGAGAGACTCATGGGAGACATACAGATAGAGCATCAGGCTGAGATACAGAGACTCAGAGACCAGATCTCAGAGCTCACGAGGCGTACGAATAGACCTGAGCAGTAGACATAGTTAGCATGTTGTATAGTTTGAGACATTGTAGTCTGCCGCATGTGGCAATTAATAAAGACTCTTGTATCGTTTTGTTGTATAACTCAACTGATCAAGTTATTAATGTTGTAATGTTGGTAGTAATGTACTATATATCTGTTAACTTATGTATTATGGTTGTTCGTATGTATTGTAATTATATCCAGACATGTCGTGATGTTACCTGTTATTATGATTCTCTAATTGTGTAAATGTTGTGAAAACCTGAACACATATAATATGGTAATATGAAGAGGAAGATGATGAACTTCAGTTTGCATGATTAAATCGATTGTTCCTTAACAATCTCATATCCGTAAATGAATAAATTAAAGAGGCATTGTAATTGTGGAAAATATTCAATTTAACCACCATTTCACACCATGATTACATTGTGCATATACTCAGCTATTCTATCCAAATTCTAAATCTGTATTCTTGTAACATTAATAGAAAATGGTACATAGCGAACACGAAACTACCAACCCTACAGTAGCACTGACGCTTGAGGAGGTTCGAAGAATGATTGATGACGGCATCGCCGCAGCACGCGAGGCCGATGCAGCAAACCGCTCAAGCAATACCATGGGGGCAACAACTGAAAGTGAGGCATCTACACCATGTAAATGCACTTACAAGGAATTCGTAAGTTGCCAACCAACCACCTACAGAGGCGTAGAAGGAGTGACGGAATTAGCACAGTGGTTTGAATGCATGGAAACGGTATTCATGAGAAGCAACTGTGCAGAAAACAACAAGGTCACTTTTGCCACTGGAACCTTGAGGGGAAATGCACTATCTTGGTGGAATGCTACTGTCAAAATAATGGGTACCGAAGCAGCATTTCAAATCTCATGGACCGAACTGAAGAATAAAATGCTGAAAAAGTACTGTCCCCGTACAGAGGTCAGAAAGATTGAAGATGAATTTCACCAGTTAGTGGTGAAAAACAATGACGTCAGTACATACAACCGAAGGTTTCAAGAATTATCTCTTCTGTGTCCACACATAGTACCTGACTTGGAAAAGACGTTGGAAAAATATGTGGAAGGACTACCTCCAAGTATTGAGGGAGACGTCACCGCATCACACCCACAAACCCTCGAAGCCGCATTCGTATTTGCTCAGCGAATGATGAGTCGAGTGCTTAAACGAGGTTCTAACTCCACAGTCATTGGACAAAATAGAAACTCCGATAACCATGACAGCAACAACCGGAACAGCAACTGTAACATCCCGCCTAATCAGACCACAATATTGTCCGCTTTGCCCGCAGGCTCACGACTTTGCTTTTGTGGCCTCATTTGAAGACTTCCCGGCAGGTCACCCAAGCCAGTACTACTCTCTCATGAGCACGCTTAACTGCCAGTTCCTAAGAACTCCACACGCAGTAGACCACAAAACGCGTTGTGTCATTGTAAGGCGAATGTTATCTTATGAACCCAGCATCTCTCCAAGCCACAGCCGATGTGGGATTTGCCTAGGGTGTTACAATAACCCCCCTCAGGGACTCATCGTCCTCGATGAGGTTTGCCCCACCATCCCGAACGGCTCTAGAGTGGCTCTGATACCACCTGTAACATCCCGCCTAATCAGACCACAATATTGTCCGCTTTTCCCGCAGGCTCACGGCTTTGCTTTTGTGGCCTCATTTGAAGACTTCCCGGCAGGTCACCCAAGCCAGTACTACTCTCTCATGAGCACGCTTAACTGCCAGTTCCTAAGAACTCCACACGCAGTAGACCACAAAACGCGTTGTGTCATTGTAAGGTGATGCGCGTGATGTGTCGTTGCGGTTTAGCAGTTTTAATGCCTACTCAAGTTTTAAATTTATATTTAGCCGAATTATCAATAACACACACACTTAACGAGCAGTGTACCCGGTCAGTATGAATATAATGGTAAGTAGAGTGTCGATCACTAAGAGTGGAACGTATTATCTAGTTATTCTAATCAGTATTTTAATAAATTAAGTTAGCTATACAACCTATTCTAACGCAAGGGGGTTCAGCCTGAGAGACTGGCACGATTTGGTTGCAATTAAATAATAAACTAGACCAATAGGCACGAATCAGCAAGTAGCACACACGTACACAGATAAATACTCGAGACAATAAGAGGGCTGTCCTTATGATAAGTAGTTTGTCACTTGTTTTATTGCTAGTGTTATATGAAGTGTATAGTTCGATGCAACGCACCGAGATTAAGTCCTTTCTCGTTGGTTCTAATCTTATCGGCGAGTAAACCCTTAATGATTACTTATGACTATCCCGTTTATCTTTCTCCTACTTTTCTACAGACCATAGAATGCATAGGCATCTAATAAACAGGCGAGGGCAGAGGCATGGTGACCCGATCAACGCTCAGCTAGACACAGAGGTTATCAATGCACTAATAAAAGTCACCAATGACATCAACATATAAACTTTAATTGATGAGAAAGTAGTTTTAAGGGAGTGCAATCTTTCCGTTGTCACATTACACAAGCCACCAATCTTGATGAATTAAAGTTTACTAACACAATAAAACAAAACTACTTAATGAATTAAACATATGCAGCACCTTCTTACAGCTCTTGTATCTTTGATTTGAGTGTGTCTTGTGCTGCTACCTTGACTGAATTCGTCCTAGGTTTCTGGTCTTCGGTCTTCGGTTATAATATGTTGCTCCGGACTCTTAATTCGTCTGGTCTTTGGGGTATTTATAGTTTCTGTCTGAGGGTGAGATGCGGCGCATCTATTAAGTAGATGCGGCGCATTTACTTAACTTCGCGTGGGGTCCAAGATTATAATATTCAGGAATATTCGCACACCGCCAGAAGATGCGGCGTATCTTTATCTTTGGATGCGGCGCATGTCCTCTTGTATCTTGGATCGTATATGGTGAGATCTTGATAGCGATGCGGCGCATGTCATGAGTGAGATGCGGCGCATCTGGAGCAGAATAGTCTTGATCTTGTACATTTCAGTAGACTCTTAACTTCTTGCATGTTTTGCTCCATAATTAGTCCAAAATCGCCAAGTTTCACCAAATGCTTGTTTTCAACTGAGAATTACAAAAGTAAACGATTAAGTATCAATCCTCATACATAATATAGTAAAACAAGTCAAATTAATAGGATAAATGATAGTAATAAAATGTACTTATTTGAGTTCATCAAATATCCCCCCACTTGAACTTTACTTGTCCCCAAGTAAACCTTAGAATTAATCTTATGAAAATGTATCCTAAAGGATATTAGGATTTATTTTTATATTTAAGCATGTATTCGTTTTTGTCATAATCACACAACTAAACACTTAACGTATTAGAAGTAGAATAAAATATTTCGATAAAAGCAAATCTAATCGTTTAACTGTCCAGTCGCGACGAATATTCTATCATAAGCTTGGCAAGTATACACATCTCCACCACTAAAGCCAAGGAATAACAAGTCTAAAGCGGTAAAAAGGGTTTTTAGGCTTAAGGGTTAATTATTCTTAATCACTATCGATCTCAAATTCCAGAAAAGGCGACAAAATCACAAATACATGATCGAATCCACGAACACGATACTTGCAATTGCTCAAATCCTTAACTCGAATAGGCTAAAGATAGGTCCAAACTTCACCAATAATAATATATCAAAAAGGGCGACAAAATCATAAATACATAGCCGAATCCACGACTACGATACTTAAGATTGCTCAAATCCCTAATCTCAATAAATCAAAGGTTTGGTTGGATAAAGAATAATACAGGGTATGGATAATATTTGGGATATAAATTGGTGTAAAAATAAAAAATAAACAAAACAAATAAATTAAAATCCTAAGTGTGGTTAATCACTATCCCAACCATCCCATGAATAAGACTCATATCATTGAATAACTCACGCTTTAACACTTGAAACACACGCTTTAGGTAGACACGAATTATACTCAACAAGATCTTAATCAAAGAATAAACCTTAGTTGACGTTCCCATAACTGCCAACTCTCATTCAATCCATAGATATAATATACAACAATTAGTGGTGATATCGACCACTTACATAACTTTACATCGTTGGTTTATCATTCTTCCAACTTTTTTTTTTTTTTTTTTTTTTTTTTTTTTTTTTTTTTTTTTTTTTTTTAACTACTAACATAAACATAGATGTGTAAAATCTCACCACATCACCAAAACAATAATTCTGGATAATTTTTCCATACTTTTCATAACTTCAGAAATAACGGTAATAGTGAAAATAGTAAACACACGAAAAATAAACTCAAAGATATACAATATTTACTTTCACTCCAATTGCATTGTGCAATTTCCCGACCTAACCATAGATAATGAATTACGCACGCGAACACAGGTAATGTAAGGAAACTCACTTTGCCTATTGATGAAGCGAAAAGTGTACCGCTTTTAAGGGGTCATTTAAGCTTTAAATCGTATTTATTTGATCAAATATTGCCCTAAATCGTTCCTTTTGTCATTTTAGGTACTTTTGAGGAGAAATCTGGAAAAGGAGGCATTTTGGACGTTTTTGGAGCATAAAAGTGAAGAAAACGGCAAAGTCTCAAGAATCGGCTGAAAATCACCTTTGACGGCGTCAAGATTTACTCTAGACGGCGTCATGCCTTGGCAAGAAAAGTTGGACGTGAAATTTACTCATGACGGGCCAGTGAGATAGCATGTGAATTCTGACGGCGTCACGCTTTAACTTGATCGAGGGCGTCACGGCTTAAATCATAAGGGGACGGCGTCACGTTCATGGTTCGACGGCGTCAAGCCTTGATAGGCCAGAATGGATTTTTGAAGAGCTAAAGAGGGACGGCGTCAAGAAGGTCATCCGGGAACCCTAAAAGCGGCGAGGTGACGGCGTCACAATGCATAAGGTGACGCCGTCAGATCCAAAAATCTATATATAGTTTTCTAATTTTTTGTTATTAAGGGAGAGCTTAGTGTGTGGAATTTTGGGATGAAACCCTAAGACGATTTTAGCTACTTTTTCAGGGCTTTTTGCCTTGAGATCTTCCATGTTTCATTGAAAGATAAGTTATCAATTAATCATTCAATATGTCTATGTGTTGTTTGATTCTATCTTATTCTTGTCTTTTGTTTAACATATTAGGCTAATTTTATCTTGTGTTTGCTTAGATCTAATGAAACCTAGCTATTGATTATTGGTTGTTAGTGTGTTATTAGTTGTATTGGATGATTGTTTATCTATGTTAGGCTTAAGAAAACTGGCTAACTTCCTATTCGGTAACTTGCTTGAACGTCTTAAGAAACATGAACCAAACGCGTACTAAAGGTTTTTATGGTTGTATTTAATGCACAAGCGAATTCTAGTGATCCCATGTTAGGAGCTTCCTAGCCGGCTCGACATAGGAGTGAAGTAGGAGCTTGTAGAGTTGGGGAAGTAAGTACGCCACCCCACGAATGGTATTAAGGAATACACCCGTCATCCACGCGACTAATACACACTAATTAACCGGTAAAAGATAGTTAGGGAGTAAGGAAATCTAAGTAAACACATTTCTCTACACATAAGTTTCTCACCACTTTTCATTTTTGTTATTTTATTTTATTGCATTCGTAGTAATTTGGGTTAGTTGACTAGCAACTAATTCCGCCCACTCCTTCAAACCCGAGATTTTACTTGCTTTCATAAAAATATAAAAATATAAAAAAGAATCTTCCTCAACCCTTAGACCTAATTAGAGTAGCCTTTCACACCTAACGAACACTATTCCCTGTGGAGAACGATCAATCCCCCGTACTTACCACTACACTATACTACATCGGTCAGGTACACTGCCTGGTGGGGTTGTAAGCCTCTTGAGATCCCTCGAGAGGTAAAACCTGTTGTAAGGTTACAAAACCACGCATCAAGTTTTTGGCGCCGTTGCCGGGGAATAGTTATTGTTTAGGTTGAATTTTTATTTCTATTAGGTCTACTCACTAGATTCCTTTCTAGTGAGATTTTTATTTTATTTTTCTAGGTTTTCTTTAGTCTATCTATTTTCTTCGTGTCTTTGTTCGTAACCATACCATCCGACATCATGGAAGATGGTAATATCCTTAACCCCCACAACCCACCACCACAACAACCACCACCACCTCCTAGAGCCCGTACTTTAGGAGAGTATTCCCGTCCTAGCCACCATGGCTATCGAAACACCATTGAGCTCACTCAAGGAGCCAATATCACACCCTTGCGATCCGACACCATCCGGTTGGTGCAAAGCGGATGCGCATTCCATGGACTTCGTTCTGAAGATCCTAATCAACATCTCAAGGACTTTCTTAAAATCGTTGATTCTACAGACCTTGATGTTGCCACTCGAGAGACGACCCGATTGCGTCTCTTTCAATTCTCTTTGCGGGACCAAGCTAGTCAGTGGCTAGAACGTCAACCCGCAGGATCCATCACCTCTTGGGATGATCTCACCACTCGTTTCCTTGCTCAGTTTTTCCCACCGGGAAGAACTACCAAGCTAAGGAATGATATCTTGATGTTCCAACAACGTCAAGGCGAAACTCTCTACGAGGCATGGACTCGATTCAAGGACTTACTCCAAAAAGTCCCTCACCATGGCATAGAACTTTGGCTCCAAGTCCAAATCTTCTATGACCATATCAATCTCTCCACGAGGCAAACCATTGACCAATCGGCCGGTGGCAAGCTACGTGATCTAAGTGCGGAACAATCATGGGCTCTCCTAGAGGATCTTGCTCTTTATGACAACGAAAGTTGGAGTGATCCCCGTGATTTGAATAAAACGGTCAAGGCAATATCTTTGCCTTCGAACAATTCAAGCACTTCCGACCGTAGGATCATAGAACTTGAAGACCAAGTCAAGTTTCTAATGAAATCCTACGAGGCTCCTAAACCTTCAAGCCAAGTGAACAAAATCACTTCTTCATGTGAATTATGTAGTGGTCCCCACGACACTCGTGATTGCATGGAACTCCCCGAACAAGCTTTTGTGGACTACGCATCCTCGCGTACCGACGGAGCGGGAGACAAGTGGTACACTTTCAAACCCGAGCCAAACCATTATGGTGATTCATACAACCCCTCATGGAAAAATCACCCGAACCTTAGGTGGAAACAAAACCAAAACGCACAACAACCCAATTCTTCTAACCCACCTAATCGTTTCCAATCAAGCGGTTCCAACTCGAACCGTACTTTCAACAACAATCCTTCTGGCAATGGTAGTACCAATAACTTTGAAGGATTGATGTCTCAATTTATGGCATCTCAAGAAGCTCGGATAGCTAGATTCGAATCCGAATTCAATCAGCAACAAACTGAGATGACCAATAAAATTGACAACTTGTTGAAAGCCCTTAATAACCAAGTGCTATCACCTCCGCATAAGGACGCTAGGAACACAAATAGCGGACCCCAAGTCAAAGACCCTTCTTCATCCAAACATGTCCACTTCGTCAACGTTGTCACTATTAGACCAATCGATAGGAGCATGGAAGAAAGTGACAAGAATGAGGGTAGGATAGAAAGTGAACCTAAGGATGAGGATAGGAAAGTCGAGGTTGATAAGGAAGTTAGGACAAGTGTGATTGAGGAAGTAGATGATGATGAGGACTACTTCAATAGGCTACCCACTAAGGAAGAGCGCGCATATCATACAAACTTATTCGATGACCCCGAGACACCATACTTCCTAGGTAGACCAATCATTGAAATAGGCGACCCTTCTAATCTCAACATACCATGCAACATCGGACATCTACATGTGTGGAAAGCCTACATCGACCTTAGATCACCCATAAACATCATGACTAGAGCCCACTACAACTTGATAATGAAGAATCAACTTGGGTATAGGATGTTCCCTGACAAGGGTTGGATGAGTAACTTCACGGGAAGAGTTAAGGGATTACCGGTTTATGTAGGAAACTTCACCTATGTCACCGACTTTGTAATTGTAGAAGATATCCGCCCAATAGTAGATGCATCCTTAACTCAAGTGGTTTTTGGAAAACCATTTGTTGAGGTCTCTAGAATGACTTATGAACCTTCCTTAGGGATAGTTAGATTTAAGGATGAGACCGATGAAGTAAGCTACCAAATGCCATATAAGATAGAACAATTCCAACACTTGTCAAATGTTGAGAAGGAGCTTAAGCAAGCGGTCTACTATAGGAATGATGAGGATAGAAGTAAAGGAGTAGACTATGTTATGAAAAGGATATTCAGTTTCTACAAGGATTGTTTGAAATTAGGACCGGAATACAAAACCGGGAAGGAGAATGGCCTAGGAACCGTGACCGATGATGGAGTCACGTAATGTACGTGACTTTGAGTCTAGCTACAAGACTCGTTAATAAAGAAAAGCGCTTCTTGGGAGGCAACCCAAGCTTTATTTGCTTTATTTGCTTTGTGTGTTTATTTGTTTGTTTGTTTGTTTTTATTTGTTTCCGTATGTGTGTTTAATTTTTATTAGTATTGATTCATGTTCAAAGGTAAATTGTGAAAATGCTTTATTTTGTTTTTAACTTCGTCTTAACTACATATAAAGGTATTTTGCAAAAGTTAAGTGTAAGGGAAATCTAAATCGGTTTATTAGAACACAAATTAACATGAATCGTAATAATAATAAATTAGCATACATATTCGTAATTGTTTGAGTCAAATGCTTGTATCGAGTCATAATGATGTTTTGCAGGATTTCCAGGAAGTAAGGTAAAGGTTTTTCCAGAAATTTTCCGGAAACTAAAAATGAAAATTTTTGTCAGGTCATTTCTGACGGCGTCAGGAGTTATAACCTGACGGCGTCAGATTTAATTTCCAGAAATTTTTGAAAGTTTTGTTTTCATAAAAAGTTTTTATTAAATCTCCAACTTATAATCTCCAGGAATCTGCAAAATTATCATTCCACAAGCATTATATCCTTATATATAGATTTATCCCGCCGATGTTATGCAGGTTTTCGTGTTTGTTTTCTCAGGTTTAACAGGTTACTTTGGACAAGGAGATGTTTATGGAATCAAGCTTATGGCGATGCATTAGTCATGGAGCTTCAACATTACCTTGGAAGAAGATTTAACCGTGTAATTTCATTATCCAACGAGCGAATCAGGGGAGTATTTGATTTCATTCTTTTATTGTTTTCTTTTACATCTTGTTATTTGAACATTGGGGACAATGTTCATCTTAAGTGTAAGGGGAGGGTAAAAGTACGATTTTAGAGAATACAATTGCGCTTGATTTTTGTTTGTTTAATAGTAGATGTGTAATAAAACTGAGATAAATACCTGTTAGGGTAATTTTAGTGCCAAATTTAAATTTTTTTACAACATATAGGAGTGAAACTTTGATCTTAATGAGCGTCTCAAGGATAGGAGTTATATGACTAGCACAAAAAGCCGTACCACTAAAAAATTTTCCACCCCCAAATATGTGAGGTTCGCCCCTAGAATTGGTAGGAAAAGCATTTATGCTATGATGTGTGTACCGGTAGCACTTAGATTCTAGAACTTGCGTTAGGACCATTCCAAGGCCACAAGTGAGACTACATTCGTGTAGTTAGATTTACTACATGATAAGAGGCATTAGGATTAACCCATTGTTTTACACCTGTGTTTTTGTTATAATTACATTGGCTACATTGGTCAAGTAATTCTCCCACACCCTTTGCGTTGTACTCATTTTTAGTACACGATACCCCTAGTACACCCCTCAGAGCCTATCTTTTCGTTTCGACCTTTAAGCATCTTACTTAAGGGAAGAATTTGTTACACCCCACTAAAATGTACACCCAAATCGCCTTAGCCTACCTTGTATGCACTCATTTTTAGTGCATTATTGTTACAACATTTGTTTAAACCCAAGTTAATTATCTAGTTGATTACATGGTTGCTAAGTCGAGTCATATCCTTGTACATATTATTTTGGGACGATTGGGACTCATGGGTAAAGTACTAGTGTAATGGAGTAATGGGGGAAGAACATCATTTATTACCCCCATATGTGCTAAATGTTTTAAAAGTACTCCAAGTTTTTCAATTATCTTAATTCGAGTCATTAGATTAGTATTTGTAAAGTTATGTAAAAGTTCAAGTGTAAGGGGGATGCAATGCCCCTATGATGTATTATTTTGGATGGTAGGGTAAAAGTGTATGCACAAAAAAAAAAAAAAAAAAAAAAAAAAAAAAAAAAAAAAATCAAGAAAAACACAAAAAAAATGAGAAAAAGAAAAATAGAAAAAAACATACGGACTACCATCCCGCTTCATTTTATGTTTGTTTTATATTTTTGTTATTTTGTTATTTCGTTTCTAGCTTAAGATCGAGTCTAGTCTTGGCTTAGCAACATTGTATAGTACATGTAATTGATCAAGATTTTTAACTAGCCACCAGTAAAATATCCCTTATCCAACCAAACCGTGTTTTCCTTTTCCCTACACCTAACGTTATAACCCAATTAAAAGCCCTCTTTGATAGTTTATCTTAGGTGCTTACGCCTAGTGGAGGAGGTTTTCGATCCTTTCCCAAGCCTATGGTAATCTATTTGCTATGACAGGTAGTGAGAGATATTATCCATTTTCATTTATGAGATTTATTTTGATGACACTTGAGAGATGTGAGTATCTAAACACTACTTGTGAGGTGCTAGTTTGTAATCTCCGTGCTTATTATGATTGAAGTGGAACGATTATTTGTTGTAATCACTTTTATGTTTGCATTAAATGACCCCTAACTTGTATTTTGATTAGAATAAAAGCGCATTTGCTTGAGGACAAGCAAATCTCAAGTGTAAGGGTATTTGATGAAGCGAAAAGTGTACCGCTTTTAAGGGGTCATTTAAGCTTTAAATCGTATTTATTTGATCAAATATTGCCCTAAATCGTTCCTTTTGTCATTTTAGGTACTTTTGAGGAGAAATCTGGAAAAGGAGGCATTTTGGACGTTTTTGGAGCATAAAAGTGAAGAAAACGGCAAAGTCTCAAGAATCGGCTGAAAGTCACCTTTGACGGCGTCAAGATTTACTCTAGACGGCGTCATGCCTTGGCAAGAAAAGTTGGACGTGAAATTTACTCATGACGGGCCAGTGAGATAGCATGTGAATTCTGACGGCGTCACGCTTTAACTTGATCAAGGGCGTCACGGCTTAAATCATAAGGGGACGGCGTCACGTTCATGGTTCGACGGCGTCAAGCCTTGATAGGCCAGAATGGATTTTTGAAGAGCTAAAGAGGGACGGCGTCAAGAAGGTCATCCGGGAACCCTAAAAGCGGCGAGGTGACGGCGTCACAATGCATAAGGTGACGCCGTCAGATCCAAAAATCTATATATAGTTTTCTAATTTTTTGTTATTAAGGGAGAGCTTAGTGTGTGGAATTTTGGGATGAAACCCTAAGACGATTTTAGCTACTTTTTCAGGGCTTTTTGCCTTGAGATCTTCCATGTTTCATTGAAAGATAAGTTATCAATTAATCATTCAATATGTCTATGTGTTGTTTGATTCTATCTTATTCTTGTCTTTTGTTTAACATATTAGGCTAATTTTATCTTGTGTTTGCTTAGATCTAATGAAACCTAGCTATTGATTATTGGTTGTTAGTGTGTTATTAGTTGTATTGGATGATTGTTTATCTATGTTAGGCTTAAGAAAACTGGCTAACTTCCTATTCGGTAACTTGCTTGAACGTCTTAAGAAACATGAACCAAACGCGTACTAAAGGTTTTTATGGTTGTATTTAATGCACAAGCGAATTCTAGTGATCCCATGTTAGGAGCTTCCTAGCCGGCTCGACATAGGAGTGAAGTAGGAGCTTGTAGAGTTGGGGAAGTAAGTACGCCACCCCACGAATGGTATTAAGGAATACACCCGTCATCCACGCGACTAATACACACTAATTAACCGGTAAAAGATAGTTAGGGAGTAAGGAAATCTAAGTAAACACATTTCTCTACACATAAGTTTCTCACCACTTTTCATTTTTGTTATTTTATTTTATTGCATTCGTAGTAATTTGGGTTAGTTGACTAGCAACTAATTCCGCCCACTCCTTCAAACCCGAGATTTTACTTGCTTTCATAAAAATATAAAAACATAAAAAAGAATCTTCCTCAACCCTTAGACCTAATTAGAGTAGCCTTTCACACCTAACGAACACTATTCCCTGTGGAGAACGATCAATCCCCCGTACTTACCACTACACTATACTACATCGGTCAGGTACACTGCCTGGTGGGGTTGTAAGCCTCTTGAGATCCCTCGAGAGGTAAAACCTGTTGTAAGGTTACAAAACCACGCATCACCTATAGCAATTAACCAACCACGGATCTTAATCTACAGGGTAGGCTAAGGTGTAAGGGTGTAACGAAACATTTTAACAATAGGTGTAAGAAACGAAAGGAATGGCTCTGAGTGTTTTTCTAGGGGTATCTTACTCTAAAAATGAGAGTAACAAAAGGGTTTATACGGGGGTTAACTAACCAATGTAGTTAGCTAATATCACATAACATATAAAGGCTATTTGGGTGTAATCCTAGAAATTTTACCAATTTAGACAAGTCATTCCAATTATATAAATAATACTCATTATGGTGGTCTCGAATAGTATACAAGCCAAGTTCTAAAGTTTACAAGTCACCGGCACACTCATAGATTTGTGAATTTTGAAAAATCACAATTTTTGAAAATGACGTCATGTGTGCAGCTATGCAACTTAGACTTTGAACAAAAACATGCTAAAAAATTTTAAATCTTGATATATTAAGCACATTTTAAACATATTTTGAAAAGTTTAGGACAAGTAAGTGTTAAGTGTTCTAATTCTCCAATCCCCCCACTTAAGTTAAACAACGTCCTCGTTGTTCGTATAAAAGGTTAAAAACTGGAAAATAAAAGAATTAGAACAGAAAAACTCCCCTGAGATTTGCTCGGTATGATCCTCCATTTGTATAAGAGCAAAAATCATCTTTCTTGTGGATTAGAACGTTTAAGCTTCATATTAGATGCATCCACAGGAAATGTAGGAATCTATAATACCACCAAGGCTTCAAAACACACCTAAGATAAGAAAGGTTCAACTTGCATAATACATTAGTAGTTAGGAAAAATAAAACATAAAAATTAAAAATGAAAATCATCAGGTCAGTCGATGCGCCGTATCTTATGGAAGAAGATACGCCGTATCGAGCCTGGAATAAATACGGATCAGAATAAAAGATGCGCCGCATCCTTAACCAGGGATGCGCCACATTAAAATAAACTGATAAAAAGTTTTAAAGTCGAAAATAAAAAATGCAGAAAAATAAAATAAAATAAGATATGACCTGTGCAGGAGATGCGTCGCATCTCAGAATTGAGATGCGCCGTATCCTCTGCGGCCTGACTGACTCGACACAAACAGAAAATTAAAAGATAAATCCGGGTTGTCTCCCGGTAAGCACTTGTCTTTATTCCAGAGTCTTCAAGTTAGACTCACGTTCAGCTCTTTAATATCGATACTTCAGTTGGTATACACATAAGTAGTGTGTGCATTAGGTAGTTGCTCCATAACTTCATCAGGTCAGTCGATGCGCCGTATCCTATAGAAGAAGATACGCCGCATCGAGCCTGGAATAATTACGAAATAAGATAAAATAAAGGATAGGATGCGTCGCATCTGTTTTACTAGATGCGGCGCATGTAGCTACCAAACAGACTGTTAACAGTCTGTTGTAACATGGCTCATCCCACAGTTTATCTCTCACGTTCTCTCGTACTCTCATGCTGAACTTAATGCCAGTCTTCATCAGATAAAACAAGAAACATAAACTGAAGCATTAGATATACAGATGTTAGTAATAATCAGTACAGTCCCAAAAGAATATAAGTAATGTACGAGAAAACGTGTCCGTAATGAAAGTGCAAAGAGTGGTCAAGCTGTAGGCTGGTCGGGAGTCACGTCGTCTGATTGTGCTCCTGAAGTACTAGCTTCGTCAGTCCTACGGCGAACCCTGCGCTCGTATGTGATAATCCCTCTAACATAAGCACCATCCGGAAGGTGATGGCTGACCCCATTAAGAGCCATCACCCTACTGACGCCGTCGACTAACCAGCTCGTATCTCTCCTCAATCCAGCAAGCTCAACTCTCTGTGCCTCGAGACTCTCTCTCAATGACCTAACCTCAAGCTCCAATCTCTCAACCCTCTGTCCAATAGTGCGGGGAGCTGGTAGTGCAGGTGCATGTACTTCCTCCTGAGCGGGAGCAGCAGCTGGGGCTGCCTGAGCATCCCCCTGCTCCGGCTCAGCAGGCCTAGATGGTCCTAATGGTGCCCAGAAGTATCGACCCATCACCTCCTCGCATATCCCAAGCCTAGTCGCAAGGTAGTCTGCATCCATACTAGGTAATCTAGCCACATCAATCGGGAGATCAGCGGGAATCTCATCACCTAATACCCCAAAGTGCCTAGCAAGACGAGAGACAAAATGACCCCCAGTCATTTGGCTCCTACCATCCCTTCCCGGAGCAACCCTGTGTAAATAATGTGCTAAGAAGTGAGGGATGTTCACCACAGCTCCCTCGTCCATGCTCCGTAAGAGAAAAAGATCTAAAGTAGTCACCTTCTCAGGGGATTGTCCCCTCCCGGCAATAGTCAGGGCAATCAGACGATGACAAAGCCTCCTCATCGGCTCTCTAATCAGTGTGTATGAGGGAGTGGTGGTGGTAGAATCTCCTCCAGATGAAATCTCAGCCCAATAATCTCCCAACTCCCCACGATCTGAAACCACTCTCAAACTGTTAGCCCAATAATCAGTAAAACCTGGAGATGCCATCTCTGCTGTAGTATGCAACCCAAGAGCTAGTATGAACTGCCCCATAGACATCCTTCTCTCAAAACCACCCAGTCTGAATACCAGAGTGTCGAATGTGTCGAGACCGAGATCAGTCTCCCTATAATGTATAGTGCAGAAAAACTCCAACATCAAAACCTTTATCAACGGTTCCTCTATCCTAAACAACCTTTCCCAGGCGTAAGACCTGAATAAGACCTGCCCCTCCCCATCTTTGTGTATCATCTCCAACCTAGTTCTTAACCTCTCAGCAGCGTTACCCTCGTCAATATTCTCGATGCTGTCAAAATCCAAAACTGGAACACTGAATACCTTCCTCTGATAAAACTTTCTAAGCCTAGTCATGTAATCATCAACAGCACCCTGTGCTAGTCCCATCGTTTCAAAACGAAGCCACGGGTGTCTACGTGCAGGCTCAGGTAACGCCATCTGAAATAAATTTTTAAAGTCAGTAAACAGTCTGCAAGATAGGTAGATACGGCGCATCTGATTTAATCAGTGCGGCGTATCTGCATGAAATATAAGAGATGCGGAGCAAAAGATGAGATACGGCGTATGGAGATGCGTCGTATCTAGATTAATCAATACGGCGTATCTAAAATTATTAATTTGGAAAAGGTCGTTACGCCGCATCAATCAACCTAGATGCGCCGCATCTGAAAGCATATCAGTATAAACAAAGGGGACCAGGCAGGCTTTACAAGAATCCGTATCCGTGACGTAAACTACCACTAAATATCACAGTATCATATACTCCGTATATCAGTTCTAATAGCTCATTGCATTTTACTAATCCACCTTCCCGCTAAATATTCAAAATCGAATTCATTTTCCCAAATTTTCGTTCAAATCAAACTAGGCCAGAAATTCGATTATTTACACAAGTTAAATACGGGGAACATCATCTATTACAAGTCCTAATCATATCTCTATATCATTTAAGCACAAATCGAATTAATCATATAAACCCTAATTTTCGTATTAACCAAGATTAAATCGAAATGGAATAATTACCTTAATTTGATGATTAGGAGAAAGATTATAGATCGGATTAAAGGTGAATTTAAGAAAAATGATCGGGATTAGAGTATAATATCAGTGTGTGTAAGTTCTTAACTGTGTGTGTTTATGCGGTAAAGATTTTAGATCCGGCGCATTCCCGTCGTATTTATAGGGCAAAGAGATGCGCCGTATTGGAAAATTGGATGCGCCGTATCTATTTTAATTTCGTTGACTAGTCAATGAGTCCTAGATGGTCAGAGATACGGCGCTTTGGATATTTAGATCCGCCGTATCGCTATGTTAGTGAACGAAATTTAAATTAGGAACGTACCTTGGCCTCCGCAACACGATTCTTTATACATCAAACTTGGGTAAAACGGTCATACCATATGATGTAATTTAATTCAAAATAAGAGCAATAGGCATAAACGTTTTATTAACAATTGTAATCTTATTGTTTAGTGGATAAGGATTTATTCCGAGGTTTGGAACAAATATCGTTTTAAAGCGTACAAAATTAAGATTACAATTTGAATCAGATGTATAATATGGATAATAAAATCGAGATTATATTGTAGAGAACTTCCCTTTGGGCTGGTAGAATAATCGAAGAGGTTACGTTTGATCACTCCAGCTAGCTTCTCTGGGTTTGGTTCAGAATGTAATCTTTCATGGTGATGCTTGAATCATCTTTTATCCTGAAAATAAACAGCTTGCACACGAGAGTAGCGGACCGATCAAAGTAAATATCAAAAATCAACTATATTTATCAAATTATAATCGTCGTATTAACAAAGGTTAATGCGCCGTATTTTCGTTACGTTTCAAAATATAAGATTTTTGATTCAGAAGATACGCCGTATCGATAGAGATCGATGCGCCGTATTTGTTTAATAATTCGAAAACTGTTTTTAATTAAAATAATAGATACGCCGTATCTGCTAAAGCAGATGCGTCATATGGCGTTAAAGTTTAGAAAATTTTTTTTATCAAAAACAGATACGCCGTATCTTGGGGAAAAGATGCGTCGTATCGCTTTATCGCTTAGAAAAATTTCTTATTAAAAACAGATACGCCGTATCTTGGGAAAAAGATGCGTCGTATCGAATTAATTAAACGCGTTGTATTTTATAAAAATTGAACGCAATACGCCGTATATGAGAAATCAGATGCGCCGTATCGTTCGATTTAGCTCAGTACAACGATAGCAGAAAACAAAAAAATACGAAAAAATTAAAACAAATAAAAACACACGAAAATAAATACAAACAAAAGCAAACAAATAACACACAAAAACAGAAAATATGCAAAATAGTACAATGAATGCAAATTAAACTAATACACAACAAAATTAGCGGTTAGATAAAAAATTAAAAACCTAATTAAAATACTAATCAAATTAACAGATAATAACAATTCACTCCCCGGCAACGGCGCCAAAAACTTGATGCGCGTGATGTGTCATTGCGGTTTAGCAGTTTTAATGCCTACTCAAGTTTTAAATTTATATTTAGCCGACTTATCAATAACACACACACTTAACGAGCAGTGTACCCGGTCAGTATGAATATAATGGTAAGTAGAGTGTCGATCACTAAGAGTGGAACGTATTATCTAGTTATTCTAATCAGTATTTTAATAAATTAAGTTAGCTATACAACCTATTCTAACGCAAGGGGGTTCAGCCTGAGAGACTGGCACGATTTGGTTGCAATTAAATAATAAACTAGACCAATAGGCACGAATCAGCAAGTAGCACACACGTACACAGATAAATACTCAAGACAATAAGAGGGCTGTCCTTATGATAAGTAGTTTGTCACTTGTTTTATTGCTAGTGTTATATGAAGTGTATAGTTCGATGCAATGCACCGAAATTAAGTCCTTTCTCGTTGGTTCTAATCTTATCGGCGAGTAAACCCTTAATGATTACTTATGACTATCCCGTTTATCTTTCTCCTACTTTTCTACAGACCATAGAATGCATAGGCATCTAATAAACAGGCGAGGGCAGAGGCATGGCGACCCGATCAACGCTCAGCTAGACACAGAGGTTATCAATGCACTAATAAAAGTCACCAATGACATCAACATATAAACTTTAATTGATGAGAAAGTAGTTTTAAGGGAGTGCAATCTTTCCGTTGTCACATTACACAAGCCACCAATCTTGATGAATTAAAGTTTACTAACACAATAAAACAAAACTACTTAATGAATTAAACATATGCAGCACCTTCTTACAGCTCTTGTATCTTTGATTTGAGTGTGTCTTGTGCTGCTACCTTGACTGAATTCGTCCTAGGTTTCTGGTCTTCGGTCTTCGGTTATAATATGTTGCTCCGGACTCTTAATTCGTCTGGTCTTTGGGGTATTTATAGTTTCTGTCTGAGGGTGAGATGCGGCGCATCTATTAAGTAGATGCGGCGCATTTACTTAACTTCGCGTGGGGTCCAAGATTATAATATTCAGGAATATTCGCACACCGCCAGAAGATGCGGCGTATCTTTATCTTTGGATGCGGCGCATGTCCTCTTGTATCTTGGATCGTATATGGTGAGATCTTGATAGCGATGCGGCGCATGTCATGAGTGAGATGCGGCGCATCTGGAGCAGAATAGTCTTGATCTTGTACATTTCAGTAGACTCTTAACTTCTTGCATGTTTTGCTCCATAATTAGTCCAAAATCGCCAAGTTTCACCAAATGCTTGTTTTCAACTGAGAATTACAAAAGTAAACGATTAAGTATCAATCCTCATACATAATATAGTAAAACAAGTCAAATTAATAGGATAAATGATAGTAATAAAATGTACTTATTTGAGTTCATCATAAGGCGAATGTTATCTTATGAACCCAGCATCTCTCCAAGCCACAGCCGATGTGGGATTTGTTTGTGGAGTTCTATTGTAACACCCTAGGCAAATCCTACATTGGCTGTGGCCTGGAGAGATGCTGGGTTCATAAGATAACATTCGCCTTACAATGACACAACGCGTTTTGTGGTCTACTGCGGGTGGAGTTCTTAGGAACTGGCAGTTAAGCGTGCTCATGTGAGAGTAGTACTGGCTTGGGTGACCTGCCGGGAAGTCTTCAAATGAGGCCACAAAAACAAAGCCGTGAGCCTGCGGGCAAAGCGGACAATATTGTGGTCTGAGTAGGCGAGATGTTACAAGTGGTATCAGAGCCACTCCTGAGCCGTTCGGGATGGTAGGGCAAACCTCATCGAGGACGATGAGTCCCTAAGGGGGGGTGATTGTAACACCCTAGGCAAATCCTACATTGGCTGTGGCCTGGAGAGATGCTGGGTTCATAAGATAACATTCGCCTTATAATGACACAACGCGTTTTGTGGTCTACTGCGGGTGGAGTTCTTAGGAACTGGCAGTTAAGCGTGCTCATGTGAGAGTAGTACTGGCTTGGGTGACCTGCCGGGAAGTTTTCAAATGAGGCCACAAAAACAAAGCCGTGAGCCTGCGGGCAAAGCGGACAATATTGTGGTCTGAGTAGGCGGGATGTTCCAGCAACAGTTATTACAATCACAACAGGAACTACCGCAACAATGACCGAAGTAACCGCAACAGAGACTACCAGCAAAGCCGAAACGATAGACATCAGCAACAAAACCGCCGACAAGAAGCCGCCAGGGCTTATGTGGCTGCACCTACTGAGGGAAAAATGTATGCTGGAACAAAACCCCAGTGTAACAAGTGTAAGATGCATCATGTCGGACCCTGCATCGCTGTTTGCGGAAATTGCCGAAAAATAGGCCATGTGACCAAAGACTGCAGAGCCACAGAGCCAAATGCACAACCAGTAGCAGTGAAGTGCCACGGTTGTGGTGAGACGGGTCATTACAAGAGTCATTGCCCGAAGAACCCCAACAATGCTACCCGCGGGAGGGCCTACATACTGGGAGATGGAAACGCACCACAGAACCCCAACGTCACTACGGGTACTTTCTTACTGAATCAACATAGTGCTAAAATATTATTTGATTCTGGAGCCGATATGTAAGATCCTGCGAAAAACCCTTGTAATCAATCTTAATGATTAATAATAATCTCGTATTACTATTTCCTAACGCCCATTTTTGCTAGAAATTTTGAACTTTTCATTAGTTATTATTAATAGCAATGCATTCTATATATATATATATATATATTGAACACACCAACACTAGAGATTATATCTCCGACACAACAACACGTGTACACAACGACAAGTAATCATATACATCTAATTATTTCACTACACTTAATCAAAGTTAACATCACATAATTCCATTTAACTAAAACACAAACACTAACAATAAACACTAATCCTAAACTACCACTACAAACCAATCGGACTCTTAACTACTCGGCCCAACAACCAACACTAAACCTTAATAACACTAACCCATCGAGCTAGCCAACCCAAATAATCATCACAGCCCACTCAACCCACTTATTTTAATTGTTGCATTTCTTTGTTTCTCTTCTTTTCACCCGATCGATGCAACACTTATTCAAGAACTCATGCAAACCTTAAAGATCGAATATGGCCATTATGCATTGTATGTCAATAAAAACCAACCCAACTTCACAGTCCATCATCACCACGACACCAAGATTATTTCACTAGCTCACCTTCATTTTTCTTTCTTGCTTCATTCTTAATACCCGCTCGTTACCCACTTTCCCAAGGACTCGACATTATTAATTATGTCAAGCACGACTTTCGTTTAATATTACACATTCAAACGTACCACTTAACTAATTACTGTAATAACAAAAACCCAACTAGAAATATCAATTATAAGCACAATAATAAAACTTGTGTTGACTGTCCCCATTTCGAACCAAATCTATCACCAAAGACCTCGACACTAAATATTATCATACTCCCACAACCTATTAACTACATTACTAATTAAATGTGATACTTCATATGCAAAATAAACAAGGAACGTGAATTGTAGCTAAACAACTCCAACTTATGATAAAATGGGAAGGAACCAAATGAAACAAGTAGCATACAAGGGCTAGCAGCCAAAATCCCAACCAACCACACAAGTTTTACACTTAAACTAGCATACCATCACACAAGTGTCCTCTATCCACAGTGCTCTCAAATCATTGGTCAAGAAGTCAAGCAAATTGAAGATATTTTGTTTATATAAGCCTCCTCTATTCGACCTCTTCTATCACACATCAATATCTTTCAACATCACCACATTCCTTAAACATTCACATCACTTCCTGTCGAAGGCTTTGGAAGCAAAGTCAATAAAGAACATAGGCGTATAAAGTTTCCCCTGAGCTCACTGCTTTCTCTTGCATCCTACTCGAACAATCAACTTCGCCCCACCACCTTTCTCAAAGGTGTTGTAAGTTTCCTCATCCTCTTTTAAATATAGTTCACGTACTCACGCATGCATATCTACTACCCCATTCGAACGTCTTTATTTTATGTTATACACATAATACAGTTTCAAACTTGCCTCACATTTAACATATAAACACACATGCATGATTATGTCTCTTACTTAAATCCGTATATATTGACATCTCATTAGTTGCATGCATATTTTATTCAAACTACTCGAGCTCAACTGGTTAACAAAATCTAGAGAAAACATGTCAAATCTTAATTTGATCGAACCACCCAAGTCACGTTTAACATATGACCACCTCCTGAATGTCACCTTAATTCAACTTGAACTCGAATAATAACTCCCACGCCAAACCGGTTGAAAAGAGACAGAGAAATATCCAAAATATTACTAGTTAAAAATCCACTCGAACAAACCATTTCACGATTAATTTAATGCGAAACCTTTCAAGCAAAACATAAATATTTTTGTCCTTCTCAATAGCTCACATGGCGAACTAAATATTTCGTGTTCTAAGATCCCTCTCATGACCCCATCTCGACACCCAAAATAATTCCTTTTTAATGCTACTCGACAAGTGCAAATACTTAGAAAATTACAAGGCACATTTCACAAATTTATTTCATTCGACCAGCCCAAAAACCATTACTATATTTTCGAAATCTTGTATATAATATATATAAATTTTTACATCACTCGATAGACAACCTAGCAAACTATATTTTTCATGTTTTAAGTTCGACTTCATGAACTTGTTAACACGCTCAAAACAATCCATTTTGATCGACCTTCACTAGGATTTAGCAAGCAATTTTCAGAAAAATTTATAAACATTCGGTTTGGGCCAAAAACCAAGTCCAACAAGGAATTTCGATAACAAGGTCCAACCGGCCCATATGATATATTTTTAGAATCCTAAAAATAGCCCAAATCTAAGCCCAAAACAGTTTTCACGCCCTCGCCTCTAAATTTGTTAACGGACTTTAAACCAATTCATTAATCGGCCCAATAAGGTAAAAAATAATCTCATTTCTGGAATAAACACTTGAAATAAGTTAAAATAAACTTAATAAAGTTATAGAAATTTTCAGAATATTTTTCCCGTCATTTTTATGCAAAAAGGACTAAAAATGTAACGCGACTTAACCGAAAAGGACTAAAACTGCCAAACCTGGAAACTAAGGGACTGAAGCTGTGAAAACAGTTGTAAAGGACTTAATTGGACATACCATTGAACTTCAAGCCTTATATGGACATCTGGACAATTATTGGACTATTATTGGACTGTGAACTGACTAAGGACTAACGACGTAACGCGAACCACGGTTAGGGTAGAAAATGTAAAATCTGGAAAGATCAAGGACCAACTGTTATAACTTGTTATTCTTATCTTCTTTTTCATTTTTGCACCATATCTTTACTTCATATGCATATTTGCATTATATTTGCATATTAGTATTAGCGATAGAAATATTTCATATTAATATCTTATTTACTTGTTGAAGATACGATCTTACGAGAGTACGAGCACCATAAGTGATGCGCGTGATGTGTCGTTGCGGTTTAGCAGTTTTAATGCCTACTCAAGTTTTAAATTTATATTTAGCCGACTTATCAATAACACACACACTTAACGAGCAGTGTACCCGGTCAGTATGAAGATAATGGTAAGTAGAGTGTCGATCACTAAGAGTGGAACGTATTATCTAGTTATTCTAATCAGTATTTTAATATCCTAACGCAAGGGGGTTTCAGCCTGAGAGACTGGCACGGTTTTGTTTGCAATTAAATAATAAAATAAACAAATAGGCACGAATCAGCAAGTAGCACACACGTACACAGATAGATACTCGAGACAATAAGAGGGCTGTCCTTATGATTAAGTAGATTGTCACTTGTTTTATTGATAGCTTTATATGAAGTGTATGTAATTAACCCTTTCTCGTTGGTCCTATTCTCATCGGCGAGTAAACCCTTAATGATTACTTATGTCTAAAAGTTATTCCTAAGTGATCAATTTAGAAACAACCGTGGGAGCCACACCTTGTCCCGCAGTCGGGTGCCCGCAAGCCACTAATAAACACAGAGGTTATCAATGCACTAATAAGTAGTAACCAAAGACATCAACATATAAACTTTAATTGATGGGAAAGCAAGTATTAAAGGGAGTGCAATCTTTCGTTGTCACATTACACAAGCCACCAATCCTGATGAATTAAAGTTTGCTAACACAATAAAACAAAACTACTTAATGAATTAAATACATGCAACACCTTCTTACAGCTCTTGAATCTTCGATTTGGGTGTGTCTTGTGCTGCCTCTTGACTGAATTCGTCCTCCTGTTCTGCTGTCCGAACTTCGGTTTTAGGGTTTCGAACTCTTAAATTCGTCTGGTCTACGGGGTATTTATAGTTTCTGTCTGAGGGAAGATGCGGCGCATCTACTTAAGTAGATGCGGCGCATGTACTTAACTTCGCGTGGGGTCCAAGATTATAATATTCAGGAATATTCGTACACCGCCAGAAGATGCGGCGTAACCCTTTATTAGATGCGGCGCATGTCCTCTTGTATCTTGGATCGTATCTGGTGATATCTTGATAGAGATGCGGCGCATTTCGAGAGTGAGATGCGGCGCATCTGGAGCAGAATTGACTTGATCTTGTCCATGTCAGTAGACTTCCTCTTTATGCACGTTTTGCTCCATTATTAGTCCATAATCGCTAAGTTTCACCAAATGCTTGTTTTTACCTGAGAATTACAAAAGTAAACGATTAAGTATCAATCCTCATACATAATATAGTAAAACAAGTCAAATTAATAGGATAAATGATAGTAATAAAATGTACTTATTTGAGTTCATCAAATATCCCCCCACTTGAACTTTACTTGTCCCCAAGTAAACCTTAGAATTTCATTTATGAAAATGTATCCTAAAAGATGTTAGGATTTATTTTTATATTTAAGCATGTATTCATTTATTTCACAATCACACAACTAAACACTTAACGAATTAGAAGTAAAATAAAATAAGTCGATAAAAGCAAATCTAATCGTTTAACTGTCCAGTCGCGACGAACATTCTATCATAAGCTTGGCAAGTATACACATCTCCACCACTAAAGCTAAGGAATAACAAGTCTAAAGCGGTAAAAAGGGTTTTTAGGCTAAAGGGTTAATTATTCTTATTTACACTATCGATCTCAAATTCCAGAAAAGGCGACAAAATCACAAATACATGATCGAATCCACGAACACGATACTTGCAATTGCTCAAATCCTTAACTCGAATAGGCTAAAGATAGGTCCAAACTTCACCAATAATAATATATCAAAAAGGGCGACAAAATCATAAATACATAGCCGAATCCACGACTACGATACTTAAGATTGCTCAAATCCCTAATCTCAATAAATCAAAGGTTCGGTTGGATAAAGAACAATACAGGGTATGGATAACATTTGGGATATAAATTGGTGTAAAAATAAAAAGAACAAAACAAAACAAATAAATTAAAATCCTAAGTGTGGTTAATCACTATCCCAACCATCCCATGAATAAGACTCATATCATCGAATAACTCACGCTTTATCACTTGAAACACACGCTTTAGGTAGACACGAATTATACTCAACAAAATCTTAATCAAAGAATAAACCTTAATCGGCATTCCCATAACTGCCAATTCCCATTCAATCCATAGATATAATACAACAAATAGTGGTGATATCGACCACTTACATAACTCTACATCGTTGGCTTAAATCAAACATCCAACTCTTTTTTCTTTCTTTTTCTTTTCTCATTTTTTTCGATTTTTTTTTTTTTTTTTTTTTTTTTTTTTTTTTTACTTGGAACATAAACATAGATGTGTAAAATTTCACCACATCACTACAACTTTCTTTCCGGATAATTTTTTCATACTTTTCATACTTTCAGAAATAACGGTAATAGTGAAAGTAGTAAACACACGAAAAATAAACTCAAAAATATACAATATTTACTTTCACTCCAATTTGCATTGTGCAATTTCCCGACCTAACCATAGATAATGAATTACGCACGCGAACACAGGTAATGTAAGGAAACACACTCTGCCTATAGCAATTAACCAACCACGGATTCTAATCTACAGGGTAGGCTAAGGTTTAAGGTGTAACGAAACATTTTAAACATAGGTGTAAGAAACGAAAGGAATGGCTCTGAGGGTTTTTTCTAGGGGTATCTTACTCTAAAAATGAGAGTAACAAAAGGTTTTATACGGGGGTTAACTAACCAGTGTAGTTAGCTAATAACACATAACATATAAAGGCTATTTGGGTGTAATCCTAGAATTTTACCAAGTTAGACAAGTCATTCCAATTATATAAATAATACTCATTATGGTGGTCTCGAATAGTATACAAGCCAAGTTCTAAAGTTTACAAGTCACCGGCACACTCATAGATTTGTGAATTTTGAAAAATCACAATTTTTGAAAATAACGTCATGTGTGCAGTTATGCAACTTAGATCTTAAACAAAAACATGCTAAAAAAATTTTAAGTTTGATATATTAAGCACATTTTAAGCATAATTTTTGAAAAAGTAGGACAAGTAAGTGTTAAGTGTTCTAATTCTCCTATCCCCCCACTTAAGTTAAACAACGTCCTCGTTGTTTGTATAAAAGGTTAAAAACTGGAAAGAAAAGAATTAGAACGGAAAAACTCCCCTGAGATTTGCTCGGTATGATCCTCCATTAGTATAAGAGCAAAAATCATCTATCTTGTGGATTAGAACGTTAAAACTTCATACTTGATGTATCCACAGGAAATCCAGGAAACTATTATACCACCAACACTTTAAAACACACCTAAGATAAGAAAGGTTCAACTTGCATAATACATTAGTAGTTAGATAAAAATAAAATTGAAAAATAAAAACTGGAAATCATCAGGTCAGTCGATGCGCCGTATCTTATTGAAGAAGATACGCCGTATCGAGCCTGGAATAAATACGGATCAGAATAAAGATGCGCCGCATCCTTAACCAGGGATGCGCCGCATTAAAATAAACTGATAAAAAGTTTTAAAGTCGAAAAATAAAAATGCAGAAAAAATAAAATAAGATATGACCATTGCAGAGGATGCGTCGCATCTCAGGACTGAGATGCGCCGTATCTCCGTGCGGCCTGGACTGACTCGACACAGAAAACAGAATAATAAAAGATAAATCCGGGTTGTCTCCCGGTAAGCACTTGTCTTTATTCCAGAGTCTTCAAGTTAGACTCACGTTCAGCTCTTTAGTATCTATCATTGATTCCTACATGGCCACGTAGGATCCATCTAGCAACCGAATCGTCTCGTATATATTCAGGTCCCAAATTCAAAACTCCTTTGTAGAATCCTCCCATTAATTGATATGGGTACTCAATTCCTTTCTTCATGTCATCATTACTAATAAAAAGGAATGGAGAGAATTTGTAGCAGACCCTATTAGTAGCATGTTTGAATCCAGGGTGAGTTCGGGGCATCATATAAGTGATAATGTCGCTTCCACATTGAAAGGTGATCTTTCCTTCAAATCGTTTTGCATTAATAGTGATCTCCCTACAAAATGGTTTTCCAACAATCACGTCACCCATATTGTTGTCACAATAGGCATTCATGTCTTCAATAACTACGAACTCAGTAACAATAGTGAAGCGTCCAACGAAGATCGGGACATTAATGAAGGCTCCAACTACATTCTTTCCTTTATACTCTTTTTTATTTCTCATAATAGAGTTGTAAAAGTTTCTAGACATGACATTCATTGATAAAATAGGAAAGAAATTGGCGTCAATACACTTGTACCCAATCATGCATGGGAATTGTAAATTGTAAGCACAATTGGTGTTGATCCTTCTACCATAATCCCATGAACCATCATATCCCTCAAATTCATCGTAATTTCTAGTAGTAATAACGTTGACTCTTGGACTATCCACAATTTCTCCTTCTTCTAACTCAGATTCAGCATCAACCATGAACAGGTCATTGGATTCCAACGGTCCATTAAGGTCATTAAGTTCAATATAGTCCCCATCGTGATGTTCGGGTGTTTTTTCATGCACTAATACTTCATTCATAAAATTGGCTTCGAAGTCGAAGTCAATTAGTTCTCCGTATCCATCCATTATCCTTCTGAAACAATCACGAAAAGCATCAGTAGGGTATGCTCGAGAAAGTAATATATCAGATAATTAATAACGAAAACGGAATACGAAAAATTAAAGTTACTGATATCTGCAGACGATGCGCCGTATCCAAAAAGTTGGATACGCCGTATCTTATAATCGTTAAAATTAAATCAGACTTATTTCAGAAAATAGATACGCCGCTTTAGAATTTAAGAATGCGCCGTATCGAATTAATTAATCAAAAATCAACTTATCTAATTAAAATTAAATGCGTCGTATTAATGAAAGTTAATGCGCCGTATTTTCGTTACGCTTAAAAATAAAAGATTTTTGATTCAGTAAGATGCGCCGTATCGACAGAGATCGATACGCCGTATCTGTTTAATAATTCGCAAACTGTTTTTAATTAAAATAATAAATACGCCGTATCTTCAAAAGAAGATGCGTCGTATGGCGTTAATGTTTAGAAAATTTTTATCAAAAACAGATACGCCGTATCTGCAAAAGCAGATGCGTCGTATTACTTTATCGCTTAGAAAAATTTTCTTATTAAAAACAGATACGCCGTATCTTGGGGAAAAGATGCGTCGTATCGAATTAATTAAACGCGTTGTATATATATAAAAAAAATTGAACGCAATACGCCGTATCTGAGAGATCAGATGCGCCGTATCGTTCGATTTAGCACAGTACAACGATAGCAGAACAGAAAATACGAAAATAAAAAAAAAACAAATAAAACACACGAAACAAAAATAAAACACACAAAAATAGCAAACAAATAACACAAAGCAAATAACACACAATACAACAAATATGCAAAATAGTACAATGATGCAATTAATCTAATAAAAAGAAAAACCTAATTAAAATACTAATCAAATTAACAGAAAATAACAATTCACTCCCCGGCAGCGGCGCCAAAAACTTGATGCGCGTGATGTGTCGTTGCGGTTTAGCAGTTTTAATGCCTACTCAAGTTTTAAATTTATATTTAGCCGACTTATCAATAACACACACACTTAACGAGCAGTGTACCCGGTCAGTATGAATATAATGGTAAGTAGAGTGTCGATCACTAAGAGTGGAACGTATTATCTAGTTATTCTAATCAGTATTTTAATATCCTAACGCAAGGGGGTTTCAGCCTGAGAGACTGGCACGGTTTTGTTTGCAATTAAATAATAAAATAAACAAATAGGCACGAATCAGCAAGTAGCACACACGTACACAGATAGATACTCGAGACAATAAGAGGGCTGTCCTTATGATTAAGTAGATTGTCACTTGTTTTATTGATAGCTTTATATGAAGTGTATGTAATTAACCCTTTCTCGTTGGTCCTATTCTCATCGGCGAGTAAACCCTTAATGATTACTTATGTCTAAAAGTTATTCCTAAGTGATCAATTTAGAAACAACCGTGGGAGCCACACCTTGTCCCGCAGTCGGGTGCCCGCAAGCCACTAATAAACACAGAGGTTATCAATGCACTAATAAGTAGTAACCAAAGACATCAACATATAAACTTTAATTGATGGGAAAGCAAGTATTAAAGGGAGTGCAATCTTTCGTTGTCACATTACACAAGCCACCAATCCTGATGAATTAAAGTTTGCTAACACAATAAAACAAAACTACTTAATGAATTAAATACATGCAACACCTTCTTACAGCTCTTGAATCTTCGATTTGGGTGTGTCTTGTGCTGCCTCTTGACTGAATTCGTCCTCCTGTTCTGCTGTCCGAACTTCGGTTTTAGGGTTTCGAACTCTTAAATTCGTCTGGTCTACGGGGTATTTATAGTTTCTGTCTGAGGGAAGATGCGGCGCATCTACTTAAGTAGATGCGGCGCATGTACTTAACTTCGCGTGGGGTCCAAGATTATAATATTCAGGAATATTCGTACACCGCCAGAAGATGCGGCGTAACCCTTTATTAGATGCGGCGCATGTCCTCTTGTATCTTGGATCGTATCTGGTGATATCTTGATAGAGATGCGGCGCATTTCGAGAGTGAGATGCGGCGCATCTGGAGCAGAATTGACTTGATCTTGTCCATGTCAGTAGACTTCCTCTTTATGCACGTTTTGCTCCATTATTAGTCCATAATCGCTAAGTTTCACCAAATGCTTGTTTTTACCTGAGAATTACAAAAGTAAACGATTAAGTATCAATCCTCATACATAATATAGTAAAACAAGTCAAATTAATAGGATAAATGATAGTAATAAAATGTACTTATTTGAGTTCATCAATAAGCATATAACATCTTCATTCTCAACGATTAGATCGTTGAATAATCATCATCCACCACTCATACACATACACCATTAGAAATTAGTCAGATTCTCAGTTATTTATATATTTATCAGGTTCTATATCGACGTTGTTATAATCACCTCTGAATTTATTTTCATCATCATCAGTAGCGCTTAAGGTGAGTCATGGCCTCACTTTTTTAAACTCTTTATACTTTTTAAACTCCGTGAGGGGGATACATGCTATAAACTGATCACAAGTATTTTTCTGTATGCTACCTGACGTGATATATGCCTAAGTTACCATATTGCCACAAGACCCTTTTATCATGAGCCATTAATCACTGCGGTGAACGCGAATATAATGAATAGATCTATTAGAGGACTGACAACCTATCCCACTAATACTAGGACGGAATGCTTTTTGCTAGTCGTATTAGTCGCGATGCATTATATTTGAGAAAAATAGGAATTGGCAAATCACCTATTACACGAGGGCAAAATTTTCATCATTAATTTGATGATCACCTCCGTTTATGCGGTACTTTGTTAACGTTTGCGTGTCATGAGACTTAGGGCAATATATGAACTGCGATATCAATTTTTAAACTGATTGTATCCCAAAATACAATCTTACTTGTGAATCAAATTGATATTTAAATTATAAACTCCATGATTTCACTCAACATTATGTTGACTTTAAGCATGTATCTCAGGGAACTAGAGGAGCACGGCAAGGCATGGAGCAGGCATACCCTATCTTCAATAAATGGTGTAAAATAAGTTGTAATTCAGTTAAAATAATGTTTCTTTGAAGAAACCGTGGCACTCTGATGTAATGTTTTATAACTGAATTTGTATTATGGACCTATGTAAATTAAAAATGCCATCTTAGGCTGTTTTCTTATGATTTTGTTTTCGATCCTCACCGTAACACCCAGATTAATCTTCCGCTGCTATGTTTAAAATTTGGGGGTGTTACAGTTTGGCATCAGAGCTTCGGTTATAGAGAACCAAATGTTTTTAAACGTTGGACTATAACTACATTTTTCAAACAAATTAATTATACACCATGTTACCTTAAACTCTCCATGTCTGCTTGCTGCCGTGCTCGGTATGTTATTCGTTAGAATTATCATATATAAGCCTCTGCATACTTGATAGTTACTGTGCATAACTAGATCATCATATGCTTATAATACACCACTTGATGTTAGTAAGTACTTATTTTACTACATATGGATTATTACAGTACTATGTCGTTTATCACCCACTTTAGTGTATCATCGGAGCCGGACTCCGAGGGATCACTAGCATCAGTCACGTCCCCCGTACTTCCCGATGCTGTAGTACCAGAGATTGTACCCGACGCGATTGAGCCCTATGTAGAGGGTAGAGCCGCCGCCGTATCTTTATTAGATGACCCCCATGTGCCAGTTTTGCCAGCACCTACGTTACCACCGCATTTTGTCTATGATACCTACTCTCCTTTCTATATACCACCCCCTGACGACTTGTACTATGAGAGTCAGCAATGGCTCCCTGCTGATGATTTACCTGAGCCCCATCATGTTACACCACCATCATTACCTGACCATGTGCTTGACGTACATACCCAGACATATCCACTACCACCTCGACAGCGGGATCCGATTCTTGCAGAGGATATTCCTTCATCGAGTAGACGTCGCATCTCAGACCAGATACATCCATCTTCACCCTCACTGCCTTACCCTCCTGGTTTCACTCCCCCGGCTCAGACCCATGATGCTTGGGAAGGATTTAGACCAGTAGTCACCCACACCCTTATCCCATCCACAGTAATGACACGACTCGAGAGTCACGGAGAGCAGATCGATTCACTTCTTTGGATGATCGACCATGTGCCGTTGGATTCCCCGGGTACTATCACTGACACTCTGCATAGGTTGGCTTCCAACAGAGCAGTGATACAGCAGTGCTTGAGACAGATGCAGACAGACTTGGCAGATACCCGATCCCACGCGATATCCATACGTAGAGAGGGCCAAGACTTAGCTTGGGAGGCTCACTTGGCACAGCGTAGAGCTGACACATTGGAGAGACTCATGGGAGACATACAGATAGAGCATCAGGCTGAGATACAGAGACTCAGAGACCAGATCTCAGAGCTCACGAGGCGTACGGATAGACCTGAGCAGTAGACATAGTTAGCATGATTGTATAGTTTGAGACATTGTAGTCTGCCGCATGTGGCAATTAATAAAGACTCTTGTATCGTTTTGTTGTATAACTCAACTGATCAAGTTATTAATGTTGTAATGCCGGTAGTAATGTACTATATATCTGTTAACTTATGTATTATGGTTATTCGTATGCATTGTAATTGTATCCAGACATGTCGTGATGTTACCTGTTATTAATATGATTCTCTAATTGTGTAAAAATCGTAAAATCTGAACACATAAAATATGGTGACATGAAATTCAGTCAGTATGATTAAATCGATTGTTCCTTAACAATCCCATATTCGTAAATTGATAGATTACAGAGACATCATAACTATGGGAAAATATTCAATTTAATCATCATTTCACACCATGATTTCATTGTGCATATACTCAGCTATCCTATTCAAATTCTAAATCTGAATTCTTGTGCCATTAATAGAAAATGGAACATAGCACACACGAAACTACCAACCAGACCGTAGCATTGACACTTGATGAGGTTCGAAGAATGATTGATGAAGGCATCACCGCAGCACGCGAGGCCGATGCAGCAAACCGTTCAAGTAATACTATGGGAGCAACAAATGAAAGTGAGGCATCTACTCTACGTAAATGCACTTACAAAGAATTCGTGAGTTGTCAACCCACCACCTGATGCGCGTGATGTGTCGTTGCGGTTTAGCAGTTTTAATGCCTACTCAAGTTTTAAATTTATATTTAGCCGACTTATCAATAACACACACACTTAACGAGCAGTGTACCCGGTCAGTATGAAGATAATGGTAAGTAGAGTGTCGATCACTAAGAGTGGAACGTATTATCTAGTTATTCTAATCAGTATTTTAATACTCTAACGCAAGGGGGTTTCAGCCTGAGAGACTGGCACGATTTGTTGCAATTAAATAATAAAATAAACCAATAGGCACGAATCAGCAAGTAGCACACACGTACACAGATAAATACTCGAGACAATAAGAGGGCTGTCCTTATGATTAAGTAGATTGTCACTTGTTTTATTGATAGCTTTATATGAAGTGTATGTAGTTAACCCTTTCTCGTTGGTCCTATTCTTATCGGCGAGTAAACCCTTAATGATTACTTATGTCTAAAAGTTATTCCTAAGTGATCAATTTAGAAACAACCGTGGGAGCCACATTATGTCCCGCAGTCAAATGCCCGCAAGCCACTAATAAACACAGAGGTTATCAATGCACTAATAAGTAGTAACCAAAGACATCAACATATAAACTTTAATTAATGAGAAAGCAGTTTTAAGGGAGTGCAATCTTTCCGTTGCCACATTACACAAGCCACCAATCTTGATGAATTAAAGTTTGCTAACACAATAAAACAAAACTACTTAATGAATTAAATACATGCAGCACCTTCTTACAGCTCTTGTATCTTTGATTTGGGTGTGTCTTGTGCTGCCTTCTTGACTGAATTCGTCCTTTGTTCCTACTGTTCGGTCTTCGGTGTTAGGGTTTTTGGAACTTGTAATTCGTCTGGTCTACGGGGTATTTATAGTTTCTGTCTGAGGGAAGATGCGGCGCATCTACTAAGTAGATGCGGCGCATGTACTTAACTTCGCGTGGGGTCCAAGATTATAATATTCAGGAATATTCGTACACCGCCAGAAGATGCGGCGTAACCCTTTATTAGATGCGGCGCATGTCCTCTTGTATCTTGGATCGTATCTGGTGATATCTTGATAGAGATGCGGCGCATGTTGAGAGTGAGATGCGGCGCATCTGGAGCAGAATTGACTTGATCTTGTCCATGTCAGTAGACTTTCACTTTATGCACGTTTTGCTCCATTATTAGTCCAAAATAGCTAAGTTTCACCAAATGCTTGTTTTTACCTGAGAATTACAAAAGTAAACAATTAAGTATCAATCCTCATACATAATATAGTAAAACAAGTCAAATTAATAGGATAAATGATAGTAATAAAATGTACTTATTTGAGTTCATCACCACCACCTTCAGAGGTGTGGAAGGAGTGACTGAATTAGCCCAGTGGTTTGAGTGCATGAAAACGGTATTCATGAGAAGCAACTGTGCAGAAAACAATAAGGTCACTTTTGCCACCGGAACCCTAAGGGGAGATGCACTATCTTGGTGGAATGCTACTGTCAAAATAATGGGTGCTGAAGCAGCATTCCAAATCTCTTGGACCGAACTGAAGAATAAAATGCTGGAGAAGTACTGTCCACGGATGGAGATCAGAAAGCTTGAAGATGAATTTCACGAGTTAGTGGTGAAAAACTGTGACGTCAGTGCATACAACCGAAGATTTCTAGAATTATCTCTTCTGTGTCCACACATGGTATCTGACTTGGAAAAGCTGTTGGAAAAATATGTGGAAGGGCTACCTTCAAGCATTGAAGGAGATGTTACCGCATCCAACCCAAAGACCCTCGAAGCCGCATTCGTGTTTGCTCAGCGAATGATGAATCGAGAGCTTAAACGAGGTGCTAAATCCACAGTCATTGGGCAAAAGAGGAACTATGATAACCCTGGCAGCAACAACCGAAACAGCAACAGTTATTACAATCACAACAGGAACTACCGCAACAATGACCGAAACAACCGCAACAGAGATTATCAACAAAGCCGAAATGACCGTCATCGTCAACAGAACCGTCGTCAAGAAGCCGCAAGAGCTTATGTGGCTGCACCTGCTGAAGGGAAAAGGTATATTGGGACAAAACCCCAGTGCAATCGGTGCAAGATGCATCATACAGGACCATGTACCGCCATCTGCGGTAACTGTCGAAGGATAGGTCATGTAACCCGAGACTGTAGAGCCACGGGAGCAAATGCGCACCCTGTAGCAGTAAAGTGCCACGGTTGTGGTGAAACAGGTCATTATAAGAGTCACTGCCCCAAGAATGACAATCAGGTTGCCCGAGGAAGAGCTTACGTACTCGGAGATGGAAACATGCCACAGAATTCCAACGTCACCACGGGTACTTTCTTACTGAATCAACATAGTGCTAAGATATTATTTGATTCTGGAGCTGATAGGAGTTTTGTATCTACTTCATTTGCTTTATTGCTTAATATTGCACCCGTAGAATTAGATACCGCATACGAAATTGAAATAGCCGACGGAAAACTGTTAAACACCAACACTGTACTCCAAAACTGCACCCTAACTCTCCAAAACAAATCATTTCCAATCGATCTCATGCCCATCCAACTTGGAAGCTTTGACGCGATTGTGGGTATGGATTGGTTATCCAAACATCGTGCCCGAATCATCTGCGATGAAAAAGTTGTCCAAATCCCCATAGACAATGAAACGTTAACCGTTCGTTGTGATCACTATAAAACCCAACTCAATATCATCTCATACGTCAAAACGGTGAAATACATAAACAAAGGATGTCACGTCTTTTTAGTCCAAGTAACGGAAGATAAATCGAAAAAGAAAGAAAAACGACTGGAAGAAGTGCCAGTTGTAAATGAGTTTGCAGAAGTTTTCCCCGACGACTTGCCAGGTATTCCACCCATCCGGCAAGTAGAATTTCGAATTGATTTAGTGCCTGGAGCAGCACCCGTTGCAAAAGCACCATATCGATTAGCCCCTTCCGAAATGAAAGAATTATCTGAGCAGCTGAAAGAACTGTCAGATAAAGGATTCATCCAACCCAGCTCATCACCTTGGGGAGCACCAGTCCTGTTTGTCAAAAAGAAAGATGGAACATTCCGAATGTGCATCGATTATAGAGAGTTGAACAAACTCACAGTGAAAAATCGATACCCATTACCAAGAATAGACGATCTATTTGACCAACTACAAGGATCGAGTGTCTACTCAAAAATCGATCTAAGATCAGGATACCACCAATTAAGAGTCAGAGAAGAAGACGTTCCCAAAACCGCCTTTCGAACACGATACGGACATTACGAATTCCGTGTAATGCCATTTGGTCTTACCAACGCACCGGCAGTGTTCATGGATCTAATGAACCGCGTATGTAAGCCATATCTGGACAAGTTCGTAATCGTATTCATCGACGACATTTTGATCTACTCACGTAACGAAAAAGAGCATGCGGAACATTTGAGAACCATTTTGGGTGTACTCAAACAAGAAAAACTGTATGCGAAATTTTCCAAATGTGATTTTTGGATCTCCACCGTTCAATTCTTAGGTCACATCATCAACAGTCAAGGTATTCACGTTGACCCCGTCAAGATCGAAGCAGTTAAAGGTTGGGCTTCGCCCACCACTCCAACTGAAATTCGACAATTTTTAGGACTCGCTGGTTACTATCGAAGGTTTATAGAAGGTTTTTCCAAAATCGCAAAACCTTTGAAAGAACTCACCCAGAAAAACAAGAAGTATATCTGGGAAGAGAAACAAGAATCAGCATTTCAACTCTTAAAACAAAAACTCTGTGAAGCACCAATTCTAGCGCTACCCGACAGAAGCAAAGACTTTGTAGTATATTGTGACGCATCACATCATGGTTTAGGTGCGGTACTAATGCAGAGAGACAAAGTCATAGCTTATGCGTCTCGACAACTCAAGAAAAATGAGGAAAATTATACCACTCATGATCTAGAGTTAGGAGCAGTAGTATTCGCTCTTAAAATATGGAGACATTACCTATATGGTACCAAGTGTACGGTATACACCGATCACAAAAGTCTTCAACACATACTGGATCAGAAGGAGTTGAATATGAGACAGCGCCGATGGATAGAACTACTCAACGACTACGACTGTGAAATTTGCTACCACCCCGGTAATGCGAATGTCGTGGCCGACGCGTTAAGCAGAAAAGAAAGAACCAAACCTCTTAGAGTTCGATCATTAGAAATGACAATTCATTCACCACTCCCATCTCAAATACTCATAGCCCAATCGGAAGCTCTTCAGGAAAAGAATCGAGCTCACGAGAAAATTAAGGGCATGCTAGAAACTGAGAACGGACTCATACGAAGATCCGATGGAATGTTATGCTTCAAGAAAAGATGCTGGATTCCTCTCTATGGAGGTATTCGAGATTTTATCATGCATGAATCTCACAAGTCTAAATATTCCATTCATCCTGGATCCACTAAAATGTACCAAGATCTTAAACAACTCTACTGGTGGCCAAACATGAAAGCCGACATTGCAACATATGTTGGGAAGTGTTTGACTTGTTCAAGGGTCAAAGCCGAAAGTCAGAAACCTTCTGGACCACTTGTACAACCGGAGATACCAGTTTGGAAATGGGAACGAATCACTATGGATTTTATTACCAAGTTACCAAGAACGTCGACCGGATATGACACCATTTGGGTTATTGTCGACCGTTTAACCAAATCAGCTCATTTTCTGCCTATCAAAGAAACTGATGAGTTGGACACACTCGCTCAGTTGTACTTCAAAGAGATCATAATCCGACATGGAGTTCCAGTCTCTATCATCTCAGACAGAGACAGTCGATTCACTTCAGGATTTTGGCAATCCTTACAGAAAACCCTCGGTACTCAATTGGACATGAGCACCGCTTATCATCCTCAAACCGATGGACAAAGTGAAAGGACAATCCAAACCTTAGAAGATATGCTTAGAGCATGTGTGATTGACTTCGGAAAAGGTTGGGATAAACACTTACCATTGGTTGAATTCTCATACAACAATAGTTATCAAGCGACCCTGAAGGCTGCACCTTTCGAAGCACTTTACGGAAGAAAGTGCAGATCACCCATCTGTTGGACAGAAGTTGGTGACATGCAGCTTACCGGACCAGAACTAATCCATGACACAACAGAGAAAATATTCAAAATCAAACATCGTCTCCAAACCGCTCGTGACAGACAAAAGAGTTACGCAGACGTGAGGAGGAAACCTATGGAGTTTGAAGTCGGAGATAGAGTTATGCTAAAAGTTTCGCCCTGGAAAGGAATGATACGCTTCGGAAAGCGTGGAAAACTCAACCCAAGGTATATTGGACCATTTAAAATCCTCGAAAGGATTGGACCAGTTGCCTATTGATGAAGCGAAAAGTGTACCGCTTTTAAGGGGTCATTTAAGCTTTAAATCGTATTTATTTGATCAAATATTGCCCTAAATCGTTCCTTTTGTCATTTTAGGTACTTTTGAGGAGAAATCTGGAAAAGGAGGCATTTTGGACGTTTTTGGAGCATTAAAGTGAAGAAAACGGCAAAGTCTCAAGAATCGGCTAAAAGTTACTCTTGACGGCGTCACAATTAACATGGGACGGCGTCATGCCTTGGCAAGAAAAGTTGGACATGAAATTTACTCATGACGGGCCAGTGAGATAGCATGTGAATTCTGACGGCGTCACGCTTTAACTTGATCAAGGGCGTCACGGCTTAAATCATAAGGGGACGGCGTCACGTTCAAGGTTCGACGGCGTCAAGCCTTGATAGGCCAGAATGGATTTTTGAAGAGCTAAAGAGGGACGGCGTCAAGAAGGTCATCCGGGAACCCTAAAAGCGGCGAGGTGACGGCGTCACAATGCATAAGGTGACGCCGTCAGATCCAAAAATCTATATATAGTTTTCTAATTTTTGTCATTAAGGGAGAGCTTAGTGTGTGGAATTTTGGGATAAAACCCTAAGACGATTTTAGCTACTTTTTCAGGGCTTTTTGCCTTGAGATCTTCCATGTTTCATTGAAAGATAAGTTATCAATTAATCATTCAATATGTCTATGTGTTGTTTGATTCTATCTTATTCTTGTCTTTTGTTTAACATGTTAGGCTAAATTTATCTTGTGTTTGCTTAGATCTAATGAAACCTAGCTATTGATTATTGGTTGTTAGTGTGTTATTAGTTGTATTGGATGATTGTTTATCTATGTTAGGCTTAAGAAAACTGGCTAACTTCCTATTCGGTAACTTGCTTGAACGTCTTAAGAAACATGAACCAAACGCGTACTAAAGGTTTTTATGGTTGTATTTAATGCACAAGCGAATTCTAGTGATCCCATGTTAGGAGCTTCCTAGCCGGCTCGACATAGGAGTGAAGTAGGAGCTTGTAGAGTTGGGGAAGTAAGTACGCCACCCCACGAATGGTATTAAGGAATACACCCGTCATCCACGCGACTAATACACACTAATTAACCGGTAAAAGATAGTTAGGGAGTAAGGAAATCTAAGTAAACACATTTCTCTACACATAAGTTTCTCACCACTTTTCATTTTTGTTATTTTATTTTATTGCATTCGTAGTAATTTGGGTTAGTTGACTAGCAACTAATTCCGCCCACTCCTTCAAACCCGAGATTTTACTTGCTTTCATAAAAATATAAAAACATAATAAAGAATCTTCCTCAACCCTTAGACCTAATTAGAGTAGCCTTTCACACCTAACGAACACTATTCCCTGTGGAGAACGATCAATCCCCCGTACTTACCACTACACTATACTACATCGGTCAGGTACACTGCCTGGTGGGGTTGTAAGCCTCTTGAGATCCCTCGAGAGGTAAAACCTGTTGTAAGGTTACAAAACCACGCATCAAGTTTTTGGCGCCGCAGCCCGGGGAATAGTTATTGTTTAGGTTGAATTTTTATTTCTATTAGGTCTACTCACTAGATTCCTTTCTAGTGGGATTTTTATTTTATTTTTTTTAGGTTTTCTTTAGTCTATCTTTTTCTTTGTGTGTTTGTTTGTAATTTCCATTGACTCTTCCGTTCGCCATTATGGAGTACGCGAATCCACCATACCACCAACCACAAAGGCCATTCTACCCTATTGACATCTCGAATTTCAAACAATATCGAGATGAACCCATATATGATGCATGGACTCGTTTTAGAAATTTACTCCGAAAATTCCCTCATCATAGTTTCGCTTTAGCATCCCTAACCCGAACCTTTTACTATCGTGTTGGCCAATATGACCAAATGCGCATTGAGGATTTTGCCAATGGGGACTTTAGGGAATTAAGTGCTGAAGAAGCATGGGATGCCATAGAAGATTGTGCCCAATATTATTATAGGGTAGACAACCCAACAAACGTTAGTACAAGTCAATTGAATATAAATTTCCTGGATCATGAAACAAGTTTGTTTGGGGATGAATACATTAGTGTTGAGATACCTAAGTGGTTGTCATGTAATGCCATAGTACAAAACAAACACATAGGTGACATTGATGTGATGGAGGATTTAGCCGAACATGATCACATTGATCAAAAAGACCTAGGTTTTATGATCGATGATGTTGAATCTCAAGAAACACATGATGAATCTTTTAGGCAATTTGAATATAGCAGTCAGAATATTGAGGATGATCCTTATGATTCGGACATAGAAGTTGAGATGCCTAGAGAAGCACTTGAGATACTTGGGAAAATGTTAGGGTTAGATCCTACTAAAACACATGATGAGGATATAGGTGATCTTGACACAAGGAATGATGAGGTTAGTAACATAAGCCCGCTGAGTACCTCACAAGTCCTACCATCATTTGAGGCACACACACCGCCCGTGACTTACCCGGAAGAAGTAGAAGAGACTTTAGGAATCCCGATGGAGGTAGAACCCTTGGACCAAGCACAACTAGAGGATATAGGTTTGCACACTTTTAGTGATGACCTTACTCATAGTTCTAGGGAATTTCCTAGTGTTGATGAATTGGAACCTCAACCTTTACACAACTTTTCATCCTTAGATTTACATCTAGGAGAAAAAAGAGGAACCGACCCACCCATCAACCAATATTATCCGGGTAGTTTTAGGATGAAGGAAGCCATTCACTCACCCCCTTCACCTCACGTGGCATATTCACACCCTAAGGGTGTGTATCGCTACTTTCACCCGCACTTAATCCTAAGTGTAGGGAAAACCTCCCCTATTTTTGTTAAATAAGGGTAGAGTCAGGCTCGTGACTCGAACAAAAACAAGCGCTTCTTGGGAGGCAACCCAAGCTTTATTTGTTTTATTTGCTTTGTGTGTTTATTTATTTGTTTGTTTGATTTTATTTGTTTCCGTATGTGTGTGTAATTTTTATCATTATTGATTCATGTTCAAAACTAATTTGTGAAAATGCTTTATTTTGTTTTTAACTTCGTCTTAACTACATATAAAGGTATTTTGCAAAAGATAAGTGTAAGGGAAATCTAAATCGGTTTATTAGAACACAAATTAACATGAATCGTAATAATAATAAATTAGCATACATATTAGTGTTTGTTTGAGTCAAATGCTTGTATCGAGTCATAATGATGTTTTGCAGGATTTCCAGGAAGTAAGGTAAAGGTTTTTCCAGAAATTTTCCGGAAACTTAAAAATGAAAATTTTTGTCAGGACATTTCTGACGGCGTCAGGGGTTATAACCTGACGGCGTCAGATTTAATTTCCAGAAATTTTTGAAAGTTTTGTTTTCATAAAAAAGTTTTTATTAAATCTCCAACTTATAATCTCCAGGAATCTGTAAAATTAACATTCCACAAGCATTATATCCTTATATATAGATTTTTCCCGCCGATGTTATGCAGGTTTTCGTGTTTGTTTTCTCAGGTTTAACAGGTTATTTTGGACAAGGAGATGTTTATGGAATCAAGCTTATGGCGATGCATTAGTCATGGAGCTTCAACATTACCTTGGAAGAAGATTTAACCGTGTAATTTCACTATCCACCGAGCGAATCAGGGGAGTATTTGATTTCATTCTTTTACTTTATGCTTTTACATCTTATTATTTGAACATTGGGGACAATGTTCATCTTAAGTGTAAGGGGAGGGTAAAAGTACGATTTTAGAGAATACAATTGCGCTTGATTTTTGTTTGTTTGATGGTAGATGTGTAATAAAACTGAGATAAATACTTGTTAAGGTAATTTTAGTGCCAAATTTAAAATTTTTTACAACATATAGGAGTGAAACTTTGATCTTAATGAGCGTCTCACGGATAGGAGTTATATGACTAGCACAAAAACCGTACCACTAAAAAATTTTCCACCCCAAATATGTGAGGTTCGCCCCTAGAATTGGTAGGAAAAGCATTTATGCTATGATGTGTGTACCGGTAGCACTTAGATTCTAGAACTTGCGTTAGGACCATTCCGAGGCCACAAGTGAGACTACATTCGTGTAGTTAGATTTACTACATGATAAGAGGCATTAGGATTAACCCATTGTTTTACACCTGTGTTTTTGTTATAATTACATTGGCTACATTAGTCAAGTAATTCTCCCACACCCTTTGCGTTGTACTCATTTTTAGTACACGATACCCCTAGTACACCCCTCAGAGCCTGTCTTTTCGTTTCGACCTTTAAGCATCTTACTTAAAGGAAGAATTTGTTACACCCCACTAAAATGTACACCCAAATCGCCTTAGCCTACCTTGTATGCACTCATCTTTAGTGCATTATTGTTACAACATTTGTTTAAACCCAAGTTAATTATCTAGTTGATTACATGGTTGCTAAGTCGAGTCATATCCTTGTACATATTGTTTTGGGACGATTGGGACTCATGGGTAAAGTACTAGTGTAATGGAGTAATGGGGAAGAACATCATTTATTACCCCCATATGTGCTAATTGTTTTAAAAGTACTCCAAGTTTTTCAATTATCTTAATTCGAGTCATTAGATTAGTTAATTGTAAAGTCATGTAAAAGTTTAAGTGTAAGGGGATGCAATGCCCCTATGATGTATTATTTTGGATGGTAGGGCAAGAGTGTATGAAAAAAAAAAAAAAAAAAAAAAAAAAAAAAAAATACAAAAAAATGAGAAAAAGAAAAGTAGAAAAGACATACGGACTACCATCCCGTTTCATTTTATGTTTGTTTTATATTTTTGTTATTTTGTTATTTCGTTTCTAGCTTAAGATCGAGTCTAGTCTTGGCTTAGCAACATTGTATAGTACATGTAATTAATCAAGATCTTTAACTCGCCACCAGTAAAATATCCTTTATCCAACAAAACCGTGTTTTCCTTTTCCCTACACCTAACGTTATAACCCATATAAAAGCCCTCTTTGATAGTTTATCTTTGGTGCTTACGCCTAGTGGAGGAGGTTTTCGATCCTTTCCCAAGCCTATGGTAATCTATTTGCTATGACAGGTAGTGAGAGATATTATCCGTTTTCATTTTTTGAGATTTATTTTGATGACACTTGAGAGATGTGAGTATCTAAACACTACTTGTGAGGTGCTAGTATGTAATCTCCGTGCTTATTATGATTGAAGTGGAACGATTATTTGTTGTAATTACTTTTATGTTCGCATTAAATGACCCCTAACTTGTATTTTGATTAGAATAAAAGCGCATTTGCTTGAGGACAAGCAAATCTCAAGTGTAAGGGTATTTGATGAAGCGAAAAGTGTACCGCTTTTAAGGGGTCATTTAAGCTTTAAATCGTATTTATTTGATCAAATATTGCCCTAAATCGTTCCTTTTGTCATTTTAGGTACTTTTGAGGAGAAATCTGGAAAAGGAGGCATTTTGGACGTTTTTGGAGCATTAAAGTGAAGAAAACGGCAAAGTCTCAAGAATCGGCTAAAAGTTACTCTTGACGGCGTCACAATTAACATGGGACGGCGTCATGCCTTGGCAAGAAAAGTTGGACATGAAATTTACTCATGACGGGCCAGTGAGATAGCATGTGAATTCTGACGGCGTCACGCTTTAACTTGATCAAGGGCGTCACGGCTTAAATCATAAGGGGACGGCGTCACGTTCAAGGTTCGACGGCGTCAAGCCTTGATAGGCCAGAATGGATTTTTGAAGAGCTAAAGAGGGACGGCGTCAAGAAGGTCATCTGGGAACCCTAAAAGCGGCGAGGTGACGGCGTCACAATGCATAAGGTGACGCCGTCAGATCCAAAAATCTATATATAGTTTTCTAATTTTTGTCATTAAGGGAGAGCTTAGTGTGTGGAATTTTGGGATAAAACCCTAAGACGATTTTAGCTACTTTTTCAGGGCTTTTTGCCTTGAGATCTTCCATGTTTCATTGAAAGATAAGTTATCAATTAATCATTCAATATGTCTATGTGTTGTTTGATTCTATCTTATTCTTGTCTTTTGTTTAACATGTTAGGCTAAATTTATCTTGTGTTTGCTTAGATCTAATGAAACCTAGCTATTGATTATTGGTTGTTAGTGTGTTATTAGTTGTATTGGATGATTGTTTATCTATGTTAGGCTTAAGAAAACTGGCTAACTTCCTATTCGGTAACTTGCTTGAACGTCTTAAGAAACATGAACCAAACGCGTACTAAAGGTTTTTATGGTTGTATTTAATGCACAAGCGAATTCTAGTGATCCCATGTTAGGAGCTTCCTAGCCGGCTCGACATAGGAGTGAAGTAGGAGCTTGTAGAGTTGGGGAAGTAAGTACGCCACCCCACGAATGGTATTAAGGAATACACCCGTCATCCACGCGACTAATACACACTAATTAACCGGTAAAAGATAGTTAGGGAGTAAGGAAATCTAAGTAAACACATTTCTCTACACATAAGTTTCTCACCACTTTTCATTTTTGTTATTATTTTATTGCATTCGTAGTAATTTGGGTTAGTTGACTAGCAACTAATTCCGCCCACTCCTTCAAAACCGAGATTTTACTTGCTTTCATAAAAATATAAAAACATAAAAAAGAATCTTCCTCAACCCTTAGACCTAATTAGAGTAGCCTTTCATACCTAACGAACACTATTCCCTGTGGAGAACGATCAATCCCCCGTACTTACCACTACACTATACTACATCGGTCAGGTACACTGCCTGGTGGGGTTGTAAGCCTCTTGAGATCCCTCGAGAGGTAAAACCTGTTGTAAGGTTACAAAACCACGCATCACCTATAAGTTAGAACTTCCAGAAGAACTCAGTAGGATACACACTACATTCCACGTATCCCAACTTAAGAAATGTCTATCTGACGAGACTCTCGTCATTCCGCTAAAAGAGATTAAACTAGACGACAAACTTGTGTTCACAGAGGAACCCGTAGAAATAATGGATAGAGAGGTTAAGCAACTCAAGCAAAGCCGTATTCCTATTGTGAAAGTAAAATGGGACTCTAAGAGAGGACCAACGTACACATGGGAACGCGAAGACCAAATTCGTGAAAAATATCCACATCTATTCCCGTAAACCACTCTTAGTAGCCATTTTAGACTTGAATTCCGGGACGGAATTCGAATGAGGGAGGAGTACTGTAAGATCCTGCGAAAAACCCTTGTAATCAATCTTAATGATTAATAATAATCTCGTATTACTATTTCCTAACGCCCATTTTTGCTAGAAATTTTGAACTTTTCATTAGTTATTATTAATAGCAATGCATTCTATATATATATATATATATATATATATATATATATATATATATATATATTGAACACACCAACACTAGAGATTATATCTCCGACACAACAACACGTGTACACAACGACAAGTAATCATATACATCTAATTATTTCACTACACTTAATCAAAGTTAACATCACATAATTCCATTTAACTAAAACACAAACACTAACAATAAACACTAATCCTAAACTACCACTACAAACCAATCGGACTCTTAACTACTCGGCCCAACAACCAACACTAAACCTTAATAACACTAACCCATCGAGCTAGCCAACCCAAATAATCATCACAGCCCACTCAACCCACTTATTTTAATTGTTGCATTTCTTTGTTTCTCTTCTTTTCACCCGATCGATGCAACACTTATTCAAGAACTCATGCAAACCTTAAAGATCGAATATGGCCATTATACATTGTATGTCAATAAAAACCAACCCAACTTCACAGTCCATCATCACCACGACACCAAGATTATTTCACTAGCTCACCTTCATTTTTCTTTCTTGCTTCATTCTTAATACCCGCTCGTTACCCACTTTCCCAAGGACTTGACATTATTAATTATGTCAAGCACGACTTTCGTTTAATATTACACATTCAAACATACCACTTAACTAATTACTGTAATAACAAAAACCCAACTAGAAATATCAATTATAAGCACAATAATAAAACTTGTGTTGACTGTCCCCATTTCGAACCAAATCTATCACCAAAGACCTCGACACTAAATATTATCATACTCCCACAACCTATTAACTACATTACTAATTAAATGTGATACTTCATATGCAAAATAAACAAGGAACGTGAATTGTAGCTAAACAACTCCAACTTATGATAAAATGGGAAGGAACCAAATGAAACAAGTAGCATACAAGGGCTAGCAGCCAAAATCCCAACCAACCACACAAGTTTTACACTTAAACTAGCATACCATCACACAAGTGTCCTCTATCCACAGTGCTCTCAAATCATTGGTCAAGAAGTCAAGCAAATTGAAGATATTTTGTTTATATAAGCCTCCTCTATTCGACCTCTTCTATCACACATCAATATCTTTCAACATCACCACATTCCTTAAACATTCACATCACTTCCTGTCGAAGGCTTTGGAAGCAAAGTCAATAAAGAACATAGGCGTATAAAGTTTCCCCTGAGCTCACTGCTTTCTCTTGCATCCTACTCGAACAATCAACTTCGCCCCACCACCTTTCTCAAAGGTGTTGTAAGTTTCCTCATCCTCTTTTAAATATAGTTCACGTACTCACGCATGCATATCTACTACCCCATTCGAACGTCTTTATTTTATGTTATACACATAATACAGTTTCAAACTTGCCTCACATTTAACATATAAACACACATGCATGATTATGTCTCTTACTTAAATCCGTATATATTGACATCTCATTAGTTGCATGCATATTTTATTCAAACTACTCGAGCTCAACTGGTTAACAAAATCTAGAGAAAACATGTCAAATCTTAATTTGTTCGAACCACCCAAGTCACGTTTAACATATGACCACCTCCTGAATGTCACCTTAATTCAACTTGAACTCGAATAATAACTCCCACGCCAAACCGGTTGAAAAGAGACAGAGAAATATCCAAAATATTACTAGTTAAAAATCCACTCGAACAAACCATTTCACGATTAATTTAATGCGAAACCTTTCAAGCAAAACATAAATATTTTTGTCCTTCTCAATAGCTCACATGGCGAACTAAATATTTCGTGTTCTAAGATCCCTCTCATGACCCCATCTCGACACCCAAAATAATTCCTTTTTAATGCTACTCGACAAGTGCAAATACTTAGAAAATTACAAGGCACATTTCACAAATTTATTTCATTCGACCAGCCCAAAAACCATTACTATATTTTCGAAATCTTGTATATAATATATATAAATTTTTACATCACTCGATAGACAACCTAGCAAACTATATTTTTCATGTTTTAAGTTCGACTTCATGAACTTGTTAACACGCTCAAAACAATCCATTTTGATCGACCTTCACTAGGATTTAGCAAGCAATTTTCAGAAAAATTTATAAACATTCGGTTTGGGCCAAAAACCAAGTCCAACAAGGAATTTCGATAACAAGGTCCAACCGGCCCATATGATATATTTTTAGAATCCTAAAAATAGCCCAAATCTAAGCCCAAAACAGTTTTCACGCCCTCGCCTCTAAATTTGTTAACGGACTTTAAACCAATTCGTTAATCGGCCCAATAAGGTAAAAATAATCTCATTTCTGGAATAAACACTTGAAATAAGTTAAAATAAACTTAATAAAGTTATAGAAATTTTCAGAATATTTTTCCCGTCATTTTTATGCAAAAAGGACTAAAAATGTAACGCGACTTAACCGAAAAGGACTAAAACTGCCAAACCTGGAAACTAAGGGACTGAAGCTGTGAAAACAGTTGTAAAGGACTTAATTGGACATACCATTGAACTTCAAGCCTTATATGGACATCTGGACAATTATTGGACTATTATTGGACTGTGAACTGACTAAGGACTAACGACGTAACGCGAACCACGGTTAGGGTAGAAAATGTAAAATCTGGAAAGATCAAGGACCAACTGTTATAACTTGTTATTCTTATCTTCTTTTTCATTTTTGCACCATATCTTTACTTCATATGCATATTTGCATTATATTTGCATATTAGTATTAGCGATAGAAATATTTCATATTAATATCTTATTTACTTGTTGAAGATACGATCTTACAAGAGTACGAGCACCATAAGCATATAACATCTTCATTCTCAACGATTAGATCGTTGAATAATCATCATCCACCACTCATACACATACACCATTAGAAATTAGTCAGATTCTCAGTTATCTATATATTTATCAGGTTCTATATCGACGTTGTTATAATCACCTCTGAATTTATTTTCATCATCATCAGTAGCGCTTAAGGTGAGTCATGGCCTCACTTTTTAAACTCTTTATACTTTTTAAACTCCGTGAGGGGGATACATGCTATAACCTGATCACAAGTATTTTTCTGTATGCTACCTGACGTGATATATGCCTAAGTTACCATATTGCCACAAGACCCTTTTATCATGAGCCATTAATCACTGCGGTGAACGCGAATATAATGAATAGATCTATTAGAGGACTGACAACCTATCCCACTAATACTAGGACGGAATGCTTTTTGCTAGTCGTATTAGTCGCGATGCTTTATATTTGAGAAAAATAGGAATTGGCAAATCACCTATTACACGAGGGCAAAATTTTCATCATTAATTTGATGATCACCTCCGTTTATGCGGTACTTTGTTAACGTTTGCGTGTCATGAGACTTAGGGCAATATATGAACTGCGATATCAATTTTTAAACTGATTGTATCCCAAAATACAATCTTACTTGTGAATCAAATTGATATTTAAATTATAAACTCCATGATTTCACTCAACATTATGTTGACTTTAAGCATGTATCTCAGGGAACTAGAGGAGCACGGCAAGGCATGGAGCAGGCATACCCTATCTTCAATAAATGGTGTAAAATAAGTTGTAATTCAGTTAAAATAATGTTTCTTTGAAGAAACCGTGGCACTCTGATGTAATGTTTTATAACTGAATTTGTATTATGGACCTATGTAAATTAAAAATGCCATCTTAGGCTGTTTTCTTATGATTTTGTTTTCGATCCTCACCGTAACACCCAGATTAATCTTCCGCTGCTATGTTTAAAATTTGGGGGTGTTACACGATAGGAGCTTTGTATCTACTTCATTTGCTTTATTGCTTAATATCGCGCCTGTAGAATTAGATACCTCGTACGAAATTGAAATAGCCGACGGAAAATTGTTAAACACCAACACCATACTCGAAAACTGCACCTTAACCCTCCAAAACAAATCATTTCCAATCGATCTCATGCCTATCCAACTTGGGAGCTTTGACGCAATTGTGGGAATGGATTGGTTATCCAAACATCGTGCCCGAATCATCTGCGACGAAAAAGTTATCCAAATCCCCATAGACAATGAAACGCTCACCGTTCGTTGTGACCACTATAAAACCCAACTCAATATCATCTCGTACATCAAAACGGTGAAATACATAAACAAAGGATGTCACGCATTTTTGGTCCAAGTAACGGAAGATAAATCAAAAGAAAAAGAAAAACGACTGGAAGAAGTGCCAGTTGTAAATGAGTTTGCAGAAGTATTCCCTGAAGACTTGCCAGGTATTCCACCAATCCGGCAAGTAGAATTTCGAATCGAGTTAGTGCCTGGAGCAGCACCCGTTGCAAAAGCACCATATCGATTAGCCCCTTCCGAAATGAAGGAATTATCTGAGCAGTTGAAAGAACTGTCAGATAAAGGATTCATCCAACCCAGCTCATCACCTTGGGGAGCACCAGTCCTGTTTGTCAAAAAGAAAGACGGAACATTCAGAATGTGCATCGATTATAGAGAGTTGAACAAACTCACAGTGAAAAATCGATACCCATTACCAAGAATTGACGATCTATTTGACCAACTGCAAGGATCGAGTGTTTACTCAAAAATCGATCTAAGATCAGGATACCACCAATTAAGAGTCAGAGAAGAAGATGTTCCCAAAACAGCCTTTCGAACACGATACGGACATTACGAATTCCGCGTAATGCCATTTGGTCTTACCAACGCACCGGCAGTGTTCATGGATCTAATGAACCGCGTATGTAAGCCATATCTGGACAAGTTCGTAATTGTATTCATCGACGATATCCTGATCTACTCACGTAACGAAAAAGAGCATGCTGAACACTTGAGAACCATTTTGGGTTTACTCAAGCAAGAAAAACTGTATGCAAAATTTTCCAAATGTGATTTTTGGATATCCACCGCTCAATTCTTAGGTCACATCATCAACAGTGAAGGTATTCACGTTGACCCCGCCAAGATCGAAGCAGTCAAAGGTTGGGCTTCGCCCACCACTCCAACTGAAATTCGACAATTTTTAGGACTCGCTGGTTACTATCGAAGGTTTATAGAAGGTTTTTCCAAAATCGCAAAACCTTTGACAGAACTCACTCAGAAAAACAAGAAATATATCTGGGGAGAGAAACAAGAATCAGCATTTCAACTCTTAAAACAAAAACTCTGTGAAGCACCAATTCTAGCGCTACCAGACGGGAGCGACGACTTTGTAGTATATTGTGATGCATCGCATCATGGTTTAGGTGCAGTACTAATGCAAAGAAACAAAGTCATCGCTTACGCTTCTCGACAACTCAAGAAGAATGAGGAAAATTATACCACTCATGATCTGGAATTAGGAGCAGTAGTATTCGCTCTTAAAATGTGGAGACATTATCTATATGGTACAAAGTGCACGGTATTCACCGATCACAAAAGTCTTCAACACATACTAGATCAGAAGGAGCTAAACATGAGACAGCGCCGATGGTTGGAACTACTCAACGACTACGATTGTGAAATTCGCTACCACCCCGGTAAAGCGAATGTCGTGGCTGACGCGTTGAGCAGAAAAGAGAGGATCAAACCACTTAGAGTTCGATCGTTAGAAATGACAATTATTTCACCACTCCCATCTCAAATTATCATAGCCCAATCGGAAGCTCTTCTGGAGGAAAATCGAACTCACGAGAAAATTAAGGGCATGCTAGAAAGTGAGAACGGATTCATACGAAGAGCCGATGGGATGTTATGCTTTAAGAAAAGATGCTGGATTCCTCTCTACGGAGGTATTCGAGATATCATCATGCATGAATCTCACAAGTCTAAATATTCCATTCATCCCGGATCCAGCAAGATGTACCAAGACCTCAAACAACTTTACTGGTGGCCAAACATGAAAGCCGACATTGCAACATATGTTGGGAAGTGTTTGACTTGTTTAAGGGTCAAAGCCGAAAGTCAAAAACCATCTGGACTACTCGTACAACCTGAGATACCAGTATGGAAATGGGAAAGAATCACTATGGATTTTATTACCAAGTTACCAAGAACGTCGACCGGATATGACACCATTTGGGTTATCGTCGACCGCCTGACCAAATCAGCTCATTTTCTGCCTATCAAAGAAACTGACGAGTTAGACACACTCGCTCAGTTGTACTTCAAAGAAATCATAATCCGACATGGAGTCCCGATCTCTATCATTTCAGACAGAGACAGTCGATTCACTTCAGGATTTTGGCAATCCCTACAGAAAGCCCTCGGTACTCAATTGGACATGAGCACCGCCTACCATCCTCAAACTGATGGACAAAGTGAAAGGACAATCCAAACCTTAGAAGATATGCTTAGAGCATGTGTACTTGACTTCGGAAAAGGTTGGGATAAACACTTACCATTGGTTGAATTCTCATACAACAATAGTTACCAAGCTAGCCTGAAGGCTGCACCTTTTGAAGCACTTTACGGAAGAAAGTGCAGATCACCTATCTGCTGGACGGAAGTTGGTGACATGCAGCTTACCGGACCAGAACTAATCCACGACACGACAGAGAAAATATTCAAAATCAAACATCGTATCCAAGCCGCTCGTGACAGACAAAAGAGTTATGCAGATGTGAGAAGGAAACCCATGGAGTTTGAAGTCGGAGATAGAGTTATGCTAAAAGTTTCGCCCTGGAAGGGAATGATACGCTTTGGAAAGCGTGGAAAACTCAACCCAAGGTACATTGGACCATTTAAAATCCTCGAGAGGATTGGCCCAGTTGCCTATAAGTTAGAACTTCCAGAAGAACTCAGTAGGGTACACCCTACATTCCACGTATCCCAACTTAAGAAATGCCTATCGGACGAGACTCTCGTTATTCCGCTGAAAGAGATCAAACTAGATGACAAACTTGTATTCACAGAGGAACCCGTTGAGATAATGGATAGAGAGGTGAAGCAACTCAAGCAAAGCCGTATTCCTATTGTGAAAGTAAAATGGGACTCTAAGAGAGGACCAATGTACACATGGGAACGCGAAGACCAAATTCGTGAAAAATATCCACATCTATTCCCGTAAACCACTCTTATTAGCTATCTTAGACTTGAATTCCGGGACGGAATTCGAATGAGGGAGGAGTACTGTAAGATCCTACGAAAAACCCTTGTAGTTAATCTTAATAATTAGTGATAACCTTGTATTGTCATTTAATAAAGCTCATTTGTACGGAAAAATTTAAACTTTCTATTGTTGTTATTAATAGCACGATACATTATATATATATATATATATATATATATTGTACACACCGAAACTCGAGATAATATTTCCGACGCAACAACACATTTTCATGATCGACGACAAGTGATCATACTCACCTATTTAGTACCCTACACTTAACAAGAATTAATATCACTCAATTATACTTAATTAAAACACTAACACTAATCCTAACTCTACATCACAAGAACCAATCGGATCCTCACTGTTCCAGCCCACCACACCACCCAAAACTCACCTAGCTCATCAATTCCATCCAACTCAATCGGATTACATAGCCCAAATCACTAACCACTCCATTTTCTTTCCTTTGCTTTCTAAAACCCGATCAAAACACCCTTCAAAAACGCACTAGTATTCTTAAAAATCGAACATGGTCTTCACTTATTTTTACACCATTCAAATCATCACTTAGCAAACTCTTTTTGTACAAGGTCACAAATACGATGGTCGAATATTAGCATGATAATGAACCTCATTTTGTTGTCCCATTTCGACACAAACATATGACTAAAAACATCGACACGAAATTATATCACGCCCCAATACTTCCTATAATCTTCCCATTATATTACTAACTAGATTGATACTCCAACATGGAAAATGAACTGTGACAATGCATTATAACTCGATAGATAAATCTTGTGCCAATATTGTTAAAAACCGAATATGAAGAAACTTACAAGAACTAAAATCCAAAACCCCATCTACCACTACTCACTACACACCCAATCTAGGAAAGAATTATACAAGTGTCCCATAGTTACAGTGTCTTCAATGATTAGTCAACTAGTCAATGCAAAGGTGAGATATTTTGCCTATAAAAACTAGTCATTCGATCTCTTACATCTCCTTACACACCTATCATTTCTTTCACCATCAAAACATTCCTTAAATAGCATAAGCACCTTTCTGTCGAAGTCTTGGGAAGCAAGAACCAGTTGGAGTCAAGCATATAACACCCTTCGAGTTCACTGCCTCACCTTGTCGATCACAGTCCTCTCCCCACCTTTCAAAAAGGTGTTGTAAGTATCTTGTAATCTCTTGTTTTCTATTTCCATGCACCCGACCTACCCATGCATATTTCATCTTTTTACAATCGAAAGTATCATGCATGCATAGCCTATTCTTTTTACAGACGAACCACCATGCATTGTTTCATCACTTTGTTCGATTATATATATAACATCAGTTAGTTACAGTTGTATTTCATGTGTACCCACTTCATAGACACACGAAATAAGCATGCCTAGACAACACTGGAACACATTTAAATACATTGTATACGTACAACAGCCATATCCCATTACACACTCACATTAATAACCTCACTTCATGCGCACTAAATATCGAAATGTATATGGAAGTAAAGGCTCCTCCGAGACTCTAATAATCTTTACTCACCTCAAACTCAACTAAACCTAACCACAGACGAATAAAATAAGTCACGAGTACAAAAGAATTACACGCTCGATAAATATGGAAACAAAAACCTCACTGAGTACCTTAGCCATAAAACGTATACATTTATGTCAAACATGTTAAGAAATGTCAAAATGAGAACTAGGTATTCTACTCGAACCGCCTATTTCACCCCATTGCTACTTCATAATATTGCATATAACAAGTGTAAATTTTTGCACCTTTCGACAGTCAATATGGTCTAGAACATTTTTCATATTTTAAGATTTTACTGATAAGCTCGTCTCGACCTTTAAAACTAGCCATTTTATGTATTACTCGATCGAACATTTTAGAAACTAGTAAAAATTTAGCCAAGTATTATAACCAAGAAAAACACCCCGACATGGTCCAACTCACGCATCAATTACTTCGAAATTATAAAAGTAACATGTAAATATTTTTACTTCTCTCGATAGTGCACCTGGAAAACTACACTTTTCATAATATAACTTCAATCTTATAAGCTCTCTAACATGTACAAATTAAATCATTTCAACTGCCCATCGCTAGCCAAAACTAAAATTTTCAGAAAATATAAACATGACATATTCGGTTGGGCTTATTTAAAGCCCAACAAGAGTTTGCGATAGACAAGCCCAATAGGCCCATGCAATATGTTTTCAGAATCATAAAAATAGCCCAAGTCTAAGCCCAAAACAATTTACATGCCCCCGCCTATAGATTTCTTAATGGACCCTTAAGTAATTCGCTAAAAGCCCATTTACCTTAAAAATAAGCAATTAACCCAATAAGCAGTTAGAATAAGTTAAAAACTACTTAAATAAGCTTAGAAAGAATCGCCATAATTTTCTTTACCTTTTTGTCATTTTTGGACTAAAAATGTAACGCGACTTAACCGCAAGGACTAAAACTGCCAAACATTGAAACATGAGGACTGAAGCTGTGAAAACAGTTTATAAAGGACTTAAATTGACATACCATTGAACTCCAAGCCTTATGTGGACATATGGACGAATATTGGACTATTATTGAACTATGGACTTAACCGAGGACTAACGATGCAACGCAAGCCACAGTTAGGGTAAGGGATGTAAAATCTGGAAAGAACAAGTACTAACTATTATAACTTGAAATTCTTATTCTATTTTTTTCATTTTTGGCACCACACTTATATCTCATATGCATTTTTCGCATTCTATTTGCATATTAGATTATTTCTCAATATTTAGTAACATTTCATGTTAATATTTCATATCAATTCATTTACTCTTTGAAGATATGATCTTACGAGAGCACGAGCACCATAATCATATATAATAACACCTTCACCTTCAACGATTAAATCGTTGTATATCATTAGTTAATCATCATCCACCATTCATACACACACACCACCAGAAATTAGTCAGATTCTCAGTTATTTATATATTTACCAGGTTCCATATCGAAGTTGTTATAATCACTTCTGAGTTTATTTTCACCATCACCAGTAACGCTTAAGGTGAGTCATGGCCTCACTTTTTAAACTCTTTATACTTTTTAAACTCCGTGAGGGGGATACATGCTATAAACAAATCACAAGTATTTTTCTGTATGCTACCTGGCTTGATATATGCCTAAGTTACCATATTGCCACAAGACCCTTTTATCATGAGCCATTAATCACTGCGGTGAACGCGAATATAATGAATAGATCTATTAGAGGCTGACGACCTATCCCACTAATACTGTGACGGAATGCTTTTTGCTAGTCGTATTAGTCGCGATGCATTATATTTGAGAGAAATAGGAATTGGCAAATCACCTATTACACGAGGGCAAAACCTTCATCATTAATTTGATGGACACCTCCGTTTATGCGGTACTTTGTTAACGTTTGCGTGTCATGAGACTTAGGGCAATATATGAACTGCGATATCAACTTTTAAACTGATTGTATCTTCAATACAATCTTACTTGTGAATCAAACTGATATTTAAATTACAAACTCCATGATTTCACTCAACATTATGTTGACTTTTAAGCATGTATCTCAGGAAACTAGAGGAGCATGGCAAGGCATGGAGCAGGCGTACCCTATCTTAAATAAATGGTGTAAAATAAAGTTGTAATTCAGTTAAATTGATGTTTCTTTGGAGAAACCTTAGCACTCTGATATAACGCTTTGTAACTGAATTTGTATTATGGACCTATGTAAATTAAAAATGCCGTATCAGGCTGTTTTTCTATGATTTTGTTTTCGATCCTCACAGTAACACCCAAATTAATCTTCTGCTGCTATGTTTAAAAATTGGGGGTGTTACAGATTGGCATCAGAGCTTCGGTTAAGGTGTGATACGTTTAGAGAACGTGGAAAGATTAATCCTCGCTATATTGATTCTTTTGAAACCCTTGCTAGAATTGAATTGGTAGCACACAGGCTCGAGCTACCGTCAGGACTCAGCAGTGTTCGCAACATTTAACGTTTTTATGAGCATTGTGAAGAAATGACTCGCCTATGAGGCAACCGCTATTCCTTCGAAAAAAACCCAGATTGATGAATATTTGAATCTTGTTGGGAAATCTATTGAAATCATGAACCGTGAAATCGAACGACTTTAGTAAAGTCGCATCCCTATCGACAAAGCTCGTCGAAGCTCGCGAAAAAGTCCTAAATTCTTGTGGGAACGTAAGAATGAATCCTCGTGTGTATATACTCATCCCTTTTCAACCGTAACGGGTAACTTTAATTGAATCGCGAGGACGCGATTCTGTTTAAGGAGGTGAGACTGTAATACCCTGTAATTTTCCGAATATATTTTATTTCGAGACTTTCCCTGTTTCTCATAAACAGATACCTTCTGTACTCATTTGGTTTGAAAACGTGAATTTATCTCGCGAAAAGTGAAATTCGTACACAACGCGTACTGGCACAACCGACGATCTGTTTTGATTATTTTGTTATTCGTGAGAAACGAAGCGTATGAACCATCGTTTTATTGGAAAAAAAATTAATTTTTGGTTTTGGCAAGAGAACCCCGTTGGGTGCGTTTGATTTTGTTACACAGCTACAACTAGGGTGCAACTGGTTTGTCTAAAATGGGCCTCGATCCTTAGTGAAAATATAATGGTCACGTTTAGTTTGTGAAAAGCTTGGGCCAAAGCCCATGAAAATTTTGATAGTGTGTTTAGTTAAATTTGAGTCTCAGGCCCACAATAAATTAAAATGATACATTTGATGGAATATTTAGGTTATAAAATGTGGAGTCAAAATATAGTTGACAAATGAGTTCTTTATTGGCGTTGACATTGATACTATTGATACGTTGTGGATTATATTGAAAATTGTGATTTGAATTTGAATACGAATTTGATTATTATACTTGAACATTGGACAAATGTGGATCGCTATCGGACTTACATATTAGATATTGGATTCATTGAACATTTTGGGACTTGTGACGGCGTAATATATTAAACTCGAATAGAATTTAATATATTAAACACGAAACGGACGCAAAATATTCAATAAAACCAAAACTAATATATACGAGAAAAATAGCGAGACATAAGACTTGTTAAATATTGAAATTTCATATTTTATTAACCCAAGTCTCGAAGACTCGAGAAAAACTAGTTTTATTAGTTAAACTCATTTTTATTATAAAACGTTTATGTTTTATACAAGTTATTTGGGGATAACGGGGTAAATGTCGAATCGTACAAACTGATTTAATTACTTGAGGTGTTTGTTTGATTTTAGCTTCTAAGGTTGTCTTCCTTGGTTTGAGTTCTCGTCAGTATTCTCTCGACTGTGTCGATGTCTATTCTCTTTGGCGTGAGTTGTATGTCAAGTCTATGTCTTCTTACCACACCACACGAAACGTTGAAAATAAGCTTTTGATAAGTTTTGAAAACTGAGTAATCCACGAAAACTACGACACATTGTCTATTATAGACTTTATTACTTTGCGAGACGTATTTTGAGATAACCGTATACGTATTAGGTTGTGCCGATCCTAGACCGTTGTGTACCATTGTGCTTGTACATCTTGGAATCGTCGTGCCTTACGTCTTGAGATTGTTATGTCTTGCTTCTCGATGCCAGTCGTGTCAGTTGTGATTTTGCATTGCTGTGGCTAAGGTGAGTTCATGGCCCCTACTTTTACCGGTTTTCTAACTACTTTCGGGGGAGAATACATGCTCGTTTTTTTTACTAGACTCGTGACTGTTTATTTGGAATACGTGGTTTACTCTATTTTGACTACTTGGCTGATATATTTGAGCTGGTTATTTGATGACATTACGTGATTTATCTGGTATTCATTAGTGAGTTTCATAGCCCTGCTTTTACTCTTTTTAACGTTTATTTAAACTCGGGGGAGAAAACATGCAACTCTTTTCTAGACCTGCAACTACTTTCTGATTTGCTTATGTGTTGACTAGTTAAGGGTTAGATGCGCTGTAGATATTGACTTAGTCTAGGCTAGCAATCCCTTGCTAGAACCGTGTCACCTAGCTAAGAATAAGATATCTGCTTACGGCCTAGACCAGGCTAGCAATCCCTTGCTAGAACCGTGTCACCTGGCTAGTGACCGCTTAGGGCCCTACTTGAGATCTCGTTATGAGCTTGGAATGAATTGGTTTGGAATGATTTGGTTTGGACTGATTTGGTTTGGAATGATTTGGATTTGGAATGATTGTTGGAATTATGAAATCCATCTGCCCTTAGTCCCACATAGCAAATAACTCTCTATCAGGTCTGCTACTAAATTTGTGATTAAACCAAATCTTATTTGGCAGTGGGTTGTAAACACACAGGTTGCAAGTCTTGTATGGGCGGGACTTGGGACTGAGTGGATTTACAATGCCTTTGCTAGGAAATCGTTATCTGAATGCTTTACATTTTACACTAAAACCTATGAACTCACCAGCGTAAGCTGACCCTTTTTAGCATGTATTTTCAGGTTTAATGCTATAGCTTATCTCTGGAGGCGCTTGGCAAGGGGCGTGGTCATAGACGACTCTGATATTTATATTTGGGACCGCTTTAATCGTTTTGGGCCTTACTTCCGCACTATTTTCGAATGATGTAAATTTAACATTTTTGTAAATGAATTTTATTCTAAACGGTTAAGGTAAAACTGTTCTTTGTACCTTGTGTTGTGATACCAATTGAGTAGCACCCCAGTGACATGTATGCTTCCGCTGGACCCGATTTTCGGGGTGTTACACATAAGGCGTATCCAGTTGAGTTAGCTCAATTTCATATCAATTAGGCAAGGGAAGACTCTGTGTACTAACTTTCTCTTCTTTCTTCTTCTTTGAACTTCTGTGGAACAGGTTATTGATTGAGTGTCGTCATATGAAAGATGAAGATGATTCGATGGTAAGAAATGTGAAACCCCTTTTTTCATTAAAGGGGTATATACCTCTGTTTTGGTTATCAAAAACATTTTTATGTAATTAGACAGCAGGAACTATTAGTTGTAATTGTTTTTTGCATCACTGGAACATTAATTTTTATCTGCTATTTATGAATGTTGCAGGCCGATGAAAAGATTGAAGATGTGGCAAAATTTCAGGAAATTACTCAGAAACTTACTGCATTTATCAGCAGGCCGCGCCAGGAGGAGGACGAAATTGAGATGGGTTGCTTAAATGGAGTATTGCTGAGTACACTGGCACTGCTAAATCCAGTAACTTACAAGTATCCCCATTTTTATTATTAACTGTTAATGATTGCAGAAAGAGCTTGAATCTTGATGCGGATTTATGAACACAAGTCGTAAGCTTCCTATTTGCTTAAAATGTGTTGTGTCGGCCCTCATTTGCCTTGGTGTCTTCTGTCTGCAAAAATGTAGAAGTTACAGTGCCCCGTTGGTTGGCCAAAATGTAGAAGTTACAGTTCTGCTCCTTCTTTCCCAGGTAAAGAAAGAACTCAATTTATGCTTAAAAAACTGAACTTTATACTCAGTTTCATCAATTTTATGCTCGCATCATCATATGTGTGCAGGTATATCGATTCTTGCACAATCAGTCACCGAACAATCTCTTATTATTGCTGTTAATTTGTGCTGGGGTAAACGCTTTGCAGGTTCATTCTAAAACAGAAATATTTTGTAAAATATACATATATTTAACAGACATGACAAAAAAAAATGCCAATATAGGCGGCCTACAACTGTCTGCAACTCCAGCAACAAGATACTATTTGAATCCTGAAGTCCCGGAAACAGACCACATCAAACAGTTGTAAGTGTTTTAACAAATGTCAAAATATATAACATTCGAAATGGCCTAAACTATTATGTTCTTCCATGCATTGCGCAAATAGGTACTCAGAATTGATAGGGCCATCACAGCCATTGTTGCTTCCTTCCACTGAGACACAACATGAAGAGCAAGCAATTCCGCAAGGTCCAATATCATTGGGTGTACTAATGTCTTTGAACCCACAGACTCACATGCTAAGGCACACACTTACACAGTAACATCGACATGAAAATGTTCAATAAAAAGATTTTCTTAATATATACGCTTGAACAATCTGCAAAACAAGATTATATGAGAAGATTGATTCTCATTGCCATTACTAATCTATATCTTGGAAAACAAATTTAAAGTTCATTACACTCTTTCAAGTTAATGGAAGAAATAAACAGCTGAAGAGTATTCAGTTTTCAGTTTTGGATCAGGTACTAAACATATGAGTATTCTTTTGTAGTGCCTTTTGAGGAAGATGACAAGGAACCCAGCATTTGGTTTCTTGATCACAACTATCATGTGCCCCTGTTCTCTATGTTCAAGAGAATCAACGGTAACACTTTAGTTTTCTTTAAACACACCTGCTCATGAGTGTCTCCACTGTTCTGCAATTCCTAACAATTTGATGTATGTTGCAGCTAAGGAGCATGTGGTTGGATGGTATAGAACCAGTCCAAAGCTAAGGGAAAATGATCTTGATGTTCATGGTTTATTTACCGAGTAAGCATCGCGATCTAAAACTAAAGTTCATAGTTTTTATTTTTAATTTTCAGGCAGGATATTGCTCGATTTGCACGAACTTTTGATAATTTTTTCCTTAACACACACAAATGCATAAAATTCAAAATATGCATGTAGTTGTATGTGTATGTTTATCTATAGGTGTCATTTTGTCATCACATTCTCATTTTGGCATCACATTCTCATTTATAATTTAGCTTTTTACGAGATGGTGAAACCTTAAAGATGGAATGCAGTTGCAAAGGTGAACTTGGTTTGGCCCATAAGGGTACTTTCTTTAAGCCTGCAACTGATATAATCAGAGCGACGCATGCTTTAACTGAAACTGATATCCCTGTAGGTTGACCGTCTAGCATTTCTCAGCATACCTTGGTTGCTACTGTGTGTACACCTACATGTAAGTATACATTCATTTTGATTGGTTGCTTTTAATTACATTTTCATGTATGTTAATTGTTAGTATGTTTTGTGTATTGCAGTGTATAGTTGGCCTACCACACAGACTTTAAGAAATAGGTGTCTTGCCTTTACGCACACGCCTCCAGGTACCAAAAGAACGTCACCTCAGACAACGATTGACACAAGGCTGATGGTATCTGATGGCTGCCGAAGGTGTTTACAGGGGGAAATTGGCAACCGGTTGCGACAGGCAGGCTACAATTGTAACCACCCGTAATTTTTCAAACATTATTTTAATAATAAAAATTTATTTAATATTATCTGGCAATTTATTTGAGCACCTTTGAGCTTACTTGACTATTTCGGAAAGTTATCTCACACATTGTAGCATACAGTAACCCTCTAAGCTACTTAATTTTATCAAGAAAAGTAAAGTAATCACTTTCTGACACTTAATGGCATTTTATTTACAAAACCGCGAAGTCATCTCGCTTTTCTAAAAAACACGACATCACAAGCATACCGACACCATATTATTTATGGATTAAATCCAATAATTATTTTCGGAGTCAATGGTATTATTTTTATAAGAACGTACACGAAAAATTTAATTTTCGCATTGTTGCTCGAAAGCACGAAACCAGGTTGCCACGATTATATTTTAGCTCAACGGGACACGGGGTACACGGGATAATAATAAAACCACGATTATATAGCTTATAGATCTATGTCTCTCTCTCTCTCCCCTTCCCAAAAACAGAGCACGAGGTCAAAGGCAGCTTCTTTCTTTCTTCACGAGATTCCACTATGGAGAGGGACTACACACTCACATCTCTATTGGGTTTCCAGCCGCCTCTCATTCCGACCAGATTCCGGCCACCTTGAGTTAAGGACGCGCCACCACCACCGTTGCGGTCAGCCACGCCATTCCCCCTTCTGATTTTCTTTTCGTGTGGATTAGTAAAAGAGTGGTTGTTTGTGTGATTGTTTTGAATTCGGGTCGAGTATAAACCCGTTTAGGATCGGGTCAAACCCGTTTGGGGTCTCGAATTGTATATAAGTTTCTCTGGTTTTACTTGCGTTTGGAATTGTTTAAAGTTGATTTTGTTGCTGTTATTGTGTTTTGATTGTTCTGGTCCTCAGTGGGTATAGCCAGACCTCAAGGGTGCTCGTTTGTGTTTGTCATTTGTTGGTCTCGGGTTGGGTTGCTCTTGTCATTCGGTTGTGTCTTAGATCCTTGCTTTGGATTTGCGCCTTTTGTACATATGAGGCTTAATTAAACTTAGATCCAGTCAAGCCAGACATTGATAGTTTACTCGAGACCTGAAACCTTGTGCTATATTGTGAAAAGTTATATTAATTAAATCTAGCAAAATGCTACAAATTACAACCACTAGGTTTTGAGTTTTCGACCACAATGACCATAAAACAGTTACAACTTTAAGTAACGATCCTAAGGAAGATCCAACAATCAAAGAGAGGACCCTTCATCCCAACCTCACACAACAACCATGTGAGAGCTCATGTCTGTTCCATATGTCGAGTTTCACTTTACGGGCTTGTGAATACTTAGGGTAAATTTATACGAAATACACACCTATTTTCAAAATAAAGTTAAACATATAGCATCATGGTTTTGAGCTGCAAGGGTGTGTTTGACAATGGTCATAGTTGGGGTGCATTTGGTTTTCTTTTGGCTCGACGAACACCCACATGGTGTGCTTTGCATTGTGTCAATAACTGTGTTAGTATGCGTGTGTGTTAGTATGCGTGTGTATATGGTTCATAACAATTTTCTAACTTATTTGGGATTGTACTCTTGCTCTTTGTTGAATGAAAGGGTAATGGCACTTTGCAATATACAATATTACTCTAGTCATTTGAAACCACAATACTACGTATAAAACATCAATAACAGAATACTTATAATCTAATTTAGTATTATTTAGTTACCAAAAAGAAAATTCTGTTGCTCTATATTAGTTAACCTTTATTTCCTTTTTAAATGAAAAACCACCTTAAATATCTGCATCAAGTAGCAATACTAATTAGTAATTACGTATACTTGTGGCTATAGTTTTGTTAAACTTGTGTCTTGGGCCTAACAGCCACATAAGGTCTGTTGTAATTGGGTGATGGGCTGAAGCCCATAAGGCGTATTGGACTTTAGAATGGGTCGCAGGCCCAACGAAGGGGGCCTTTGTAGATTAACAGGCCACGAACTAACATGAGTGATGTCTTATATTTTTGTTAAAAACCTAATACATATGTGTGAGTATTTTACGTCGAACTAACTATTTGTATTTTTTGAAACATTGTTACCTTCGATGAGTTTCGGATAATTGGGTTTGTAAATGAGATTTGGAGAAAATAAATATTTAACGGACATTGATTCACGAATATAGACTTGACATTGAACATTGGACAATTGGATCATATCGTACACGTTGAACATTTTGGACTAGGGACGAATGTAATATATTACACTCGTAACGGATCTAAATATTCAATTAGCACGTATTAAACTAGTAACGAATGGGTAACTATAAACTGTCGAGAACATAATTTTGAGAAATTGAGTTTTATTGAAGCCACGACAACTTGTGAAGATTATATAAATGGGCGCGTCATGCCGAAATTTATAAAAAATATCTAGACTTATACTTTGATTTCGAAAACCTTTTAACTTATAAAACCCGACGATAATCGAAACGTGTAGTTTTATTAACATGAAAACATTTACCATGTGATACACTAATTTAAGTTTCTTTTAAAACTTAAATTACATTTCCAACACTTAGTGATTATTTCCGAACTAGTTGGGATTATTGGGTAAACATAAAAAATGCACTAATTGACTTGTTTATTTGACATTTCTCCTTTGTCACTATTTTCCTTAACTTCTTTTGTCATCCTTTTAATCTGCTCAAGTTCTCGTCCGTACTTTTCTCGACTGTGTCGATTTTCTATTCCTATTTGACGTGAGTATTATTGAGTCTATGATGTCTTACCACCACACGAAATGTTAACACTAAACTTTTTACAAAACTAGATCGGAAAACTAGATATGAGTGTGGGTTTAAGCGAATTTTCACTAATATGTTTGGTTGGTGCTTCTGATGTGCTGTTTAGCTTAAACAAAACCACTAACTTCAATCAACTTAAACAAAACCACCAACTTCAATCAACAGTAGCTTCAATTAGAATCTCAAAGTTTCGAAGGAGTTAGTACACATTCTTCAGACTTTTAGCAGCGAGAAATGAGTATACAAAAACAACAATATCGGAGCAATGAATACATAAAAAGTAGAAGTTACACGATTTATATTGGAAACTAGTTTATATCAATCGAGCAAATGAACCTTAGAGCACATACCACGAAAGCAATTAGAGGCAGAATTTGTTGCCATCTTGAGGTATTTCACAAGTTTCGTTTCCTACCTGCAAAGATTATATCAAACACTCACATTATTCCTATTCTTTACAACCTTAGAAAAGAAGTGCTGCAATATTAGCCGAGTACACTATGTCAGAAATGCGACAACTAATTAAAAATAAGAGTTCAAAGAGAGATACAATTACACTAACCACATAAAAGTAGCCTCAAAAGATCTGAAACAATTTTCAGACTATCAACACTTAGGATAATCATACTAACTGATGCATGCAAGACCTTAACACAGTCGATAAATATAAAAACATGCAAATAAAACGTTAAAGGACAAATGGGACTGAAGTCGGCATATAGTAAATGAAACTTTGAAGGTGACTGCACCCAGCACTTGCACACTAATTTCATGCTTGGTTTTGCGTTACCACACAAATTTACGCAAAACATCATTACAATGACATCTCAATTTGTGCTCGCCCTACTTGGTTTACAACTAAACAAAAGTAAGTTTTGGAGCGCCATTTTGTGCACCTTATGGCATCTTCTTTAGTAAAGACTTAACTAAAAGAACAACATATGTAACACTGTTAATACAAGACCATAACCAATTAATAATTTACAAGTTTGCTTAAGGCTTAAGCTTATTTTTGGGCTTACGAGCTTATATAAGTTTATTATCATAATAAGCATACATAAGTTTGAAAATAAGCAAAAAAAAAAATCATGAAACATAAACCAAAAACAAATAATGAGGTTAAGAAAACACCCCCCAACGGAACTAATCTCTTCCATCGAATCATATTCCTTCAAGTTAATTGTTTTGCTTCCTTCTTGATAATACACATTTCTATACTCATATTTTTCACTTAGGCATAACATCAAACACTTTATGTGCATCATAAAAAAAGGGCTCACTGAGGCATTTCACTTCTACAATATTTTGACCAGTTTGTTTGTGGGTTTTCAATCAGGGTATAAATATGGCTGTTGAGGTTTTTATGATTCGGGTCAAGGAAGCTAACATTTTGCTTAAAAAATTAAGAATCCTTGACCGTGGTCTTTACGTTCATTTTAACTCGACAGGATGTAATTATGAGGAAATTTAAAAGAGAGTAGACTTTTGTAGATACACATCACATCATCATATTTTAGATTCCTATTTACCCATCTTGGGCGACTATTATAAGAAATTGACAAAGTGTTTCTTGGGCAACTGGGCCACTATTTCTTGGGCGGCTGTGTAGTATTTTTTTTAATTACAAATATGCCCTCAGGTAATCTCTCTCTCTCTCTCTCTCTCTCTCTCTCTCTCTCTGTCTCTTAACCCCTTCTTCTTCCTCTCTCTCTCCACATACCTCCTCCTTCCTCTCTCTTTAATTCTACCGGAAATTAAACCACCTACCCACCATAATTTTTTTTGTCTTATCTCTCACTGCACTACTCACCACAGACACAAGTTTATCTATTTTATCTTTCTTATTACCTTCTTTCTTCCCCATCTTCATCATAATTATCATCTCAAAACCATCTGATACAAAAAATGTAAACAACACTTAAATTTTAACTTTATTCACCATATACAAAATCACCTAAAAACTTATCTATTAAAAACCCACCACAAGTAATGATGGTAATTTTCATTAATTCCCACAAAGAATGATAACATATTCGTGCTGGTGTTATGTACCTTCTCAAACACAATTATCAGAAAACAAATACCTATAAACACTTAATTTTCATAATCATATTCTTCAACAAAAATGAAAAAAAAAACATTTATAGTTTCATCTTGAGTAAATTACACGGATGGTCCCTGTGGTTTGTCGAAAATTTCACCTATCGTCCCTCAAACTTAAAAGTTGCATGTATCGTCCCTATCGTTGCCAAAGAATAACATGAATGGTCCCTTGAGGGACCATTCATGTTATAATTTGGTTTGTCAAAAATCTCACCTATCGTCTCTCAAAGGGACCATTCATGTTATTCTTTGGCAGCGATAAGGACGATACATGCAACTTTTAAGTTTGAGGGACGACATGTGAAATTTTTGACAAACCACAGGGACCATCCGTGTAATTTACTCTTTCATTTTTCTTTCACCATAACACCATTCTTTCTAGCCACCACCACTCCGTCGATCTTCGGCCACTATGATGCCACTGATAAGCCTACCATTACCATGCTACCCTCACACACGTTGCACCCCATCGTGTAATCAGATCATCATAATTAATCCGTTATAAGTCTGTTAGGTGCCCTCAAATTAAAATCCCAAAATCGAGATGGGAGGTGTTGATGACGTTAGCATAGTGTGGTAGTGATGACGCTGACACAATGTGGTGTGAGTGACTGTAACACCGTAGGCAAATCACACATCATACATGACCGAATGAACTGGTCAAATGACCGAAGGAACTGGTCACATGACCGAATGAACTGGTCACATAACCGAGACTTATAGTGATTCTGGGACATATGTTAACATTCGCCTTATACGACAACAACGTGTTTTGTGGTCTAATGGTTAATCGCCCATATGGTTAAGCGTGCTCGTGTGAGAGTAGTACTGGCTTGGGTGACCTGCCGGGAAGTCTTCACATGAGGGCCACAAAAGCAAAGCCGTGAGCCTATGAGCAAAGCGGAAAATATTGTGGTCTATAAGGCGGGGTGTTACAGTGACGGTGGCTAGATTTGGTAGTGGGTCTATATTGTTTCCAGATTTTTCTTTTTATGTGCTCTGATTTATTGTTTGATGTTAACCGGTGGTGATAAACATTTAAATACATTTGGATAACTATTTTGAAGAAATGAATGGTGACTTTGACCACCACCCTAGTTTAATTTCCGGTAGAATCAAAGAGAGAGGTGGTGGTTTAATTTCCGGTAGAATCAAAGAGAGATGAAGGAGGAGGTAGGTGGAGAGAGAGAGTGATTGAGGGTATATCTATAATTTAATATGGACAAAAAAGACAAAAAGACAAAAAAAAAAAAAAAAAAAAAAAAAACTAGTCGCCCAAGAAAGTACATGTCATACTAGTACTTGGTAGGGACAATGATAGGAACTTGTCAATTTTTTATAATAGTCGCCCAAGATTTCTGGGCGAGCATCTCCCATGGGGTATTTGGAGAAAAAGAAAAATTTTAGGGCACTAGGGGTGAGTGGGGTTGTACTTAAGGGGTAAATAAGGAATTAGCCCTTGTTTTTAAATGGGATAATTACTAATATGCCCCGGTTGTCCAATGTGTTTGCTTATCCTACCCGATCTCAGAAAATTCTGATATTAGACCAAAATCTTGGGCATCTCGACCCATACGATGACAAGTGTCCTCCAGTTACCCAAAAAATACACAAGTTGCCCAAAAAAGTGACACTTGTCAGAAAAGTGACACTTGTCTGTTGCTCAAAAATCTGGTCTAATATCAGAATTTTCTGAGATTGGGGCGGATAAGTAAACGCATTAGGCAACTGGGCATTGTACTAATTATCCCATTTTAAATAGAGAAATGATACATGGACCTAAAAGTGGACCTATATATTATTCGGTCTGCAGCCATCAGGATGATACCACGTGTTTTTAAATAGAGTTGTAAAATAAGTTCCGGTCTGCAGCCATCAGGATGATGCAACGTGTTTTTAGGTCCATATATAATTCGGTCCACTTTTAGGTCCATTTATCATTTCTCTTTTAAATATGTTTTCTATTTTGATATATTTATTTCTCTCTTTTTTTTTTTTTTTTTTTTTTTTTTTTTTTTTTTTTTTTTTTTTTTTTCTTTTTTCTTTTTCCTTTATATTTTGTGGTCATTGATTATGTGAACAGAAACCAGTTCAAAAATACTTGAAATAATAATTAGATTTCGAATCTGATAGAGATATCAGCATAATATACAATCAAAGTTTAAACATTACATCTAATGATATACAATTATTAGGCTAATATCAATTTGATCAAAAGTTTAAACATTCCCAGAAAAGTTAATTTATCAAATCTAAATTCTAATGCTCACAAGTTTTGGTCACGATTGATAGTCTAATAGGCCAATAACAACTGGTTAAGGAAGTTTGTCAAGTGAAGTTTCATGTATTCGAAATGGTAATTTCACAAGAAAATTCTAGCAATGAAATTGATATGTTATTTGACTAAGTGTATGTACGTATCGGATGTAATTGGGAGGAAGTTTACAAAAGAGTAAACTCGAGCTAAAACTATGTAAAAAGTCTATCATTGGTCGATATAAATTTGAGCATTTATTTAATTTATGGCTATACTGAAAACGAAATTATTAAAATGAGGCGGATTAGTAAGTAGACATGATGATAAGAGGCTAATTTGAGATAGCTAATCTCTCTAAGAAATGACATATATTTACTATATGATTAAATCAAAGTAGCAAACGATCGACAAAGACTTGGGTCAATTTTAGTTCTCATTCCCTCCATTAACGTAAAAGATTACAGATTTTTATAATGTCAAAAGTAATGCATGGTTACTATTCTATCCACTTGCACATGATATATGGATTTGCATGAAATAGTAAACGTACATACGAGTTATGTCAAAGTTCGCAGTGAAGACTCTGTCTTTTTTTTTTCCTTTGTTATGGTTGGCATTTATTATTAGTAAGACTAAAGGATATACAAATTCAAGAAAATACAAACTCATACTTAATTCACGCGTTTCTTCTTGTTTTCTTTTTGAAAATTTCATCTTTAAACCTTAGGTCTCATAAAGAATACAATGTTAGCCCTCAACTTCGTCATCAAAAGAAACAAATCTCGTGTAGCCTGTTATTGCATCATTCAAGCAAAAAATTATGTTTTGAACATTTTGCCATTCTATATTAAGGAGGTATTTCTTTGTCACTTATTTGACTTATGAGGCTAGACTTAAGTAGGGTCGCTTATTCTACATGAGAGCCAGGTGTGACGTCGCGTCACACCTGATTTTGAGTCACGAAGTGTAAATTTTTCTAAAAAAGTGTTGTTTGATATGTGCAACGCCCACTAATATATCTGCACTACCTTCTTTTTTTATGGTGCAACTTTAGTTTTGTTCAAAAAAAATTAATAGTGCAACTCTTAGTACTTTTGGTAAAAGAAAATTTGTGCAAGATATTTCCAGAAAATTTTGTGTAAAACCCAATCGTTGGTCTATCTCTGTGTTTATGTGTTTCTGATTTTTATCATTTAGGTCCATACATCTAACATGGGCAAAGTGTAGCACACTCAGCATATATTGAACCTAGCTTTCACACATACTCATTGATGAAGTTTGTCAAGTGAATGGAAGTTTCGTACATTTTAATTGGTAATTTCATAAAATGTACGAGGAAATTGGTTGTTTTATGTGTGCAAGGTAACTTGCGAGGCTTATTGCAAAACTTAAGTCTAGAGAGTTTCTTAAGGGTTAAGTCGACTTAACAAAGTTAAAGCAAGTTTGAAGAAATATGGCTAGTATAAGCACTAGGTTTAGCATCCAAAAACTCGATGTGTTTGGTGTACAAGCATGGAGGTTAAGCAACTTTGTCACAGGATTCCATGGCTTACATGTTCAAAAGTGTGTTTGGTTTGAAGTTGAATTGCAGGGAGCTCAGGTTAATCATGAAGCTGAGGTTATTTAGTATAGTAGACTGAAGCTAAGGTTAAACAGTTTGAAGAAAATACAAACACGAGATGCTTGGTAAATGAGCATGTCTGCTTGGTAAAGGAGCAGGAAAGTTGCTTGGTAAAGGACATGGGAAGATGCTTGCTAAAAGAGCAGGCAAGGTTACACATTGGTATAAAGGTGGGTAGACATTGGACTGCCAACTCAACATGATGTTGAAGACAATTATGTTGTTACAAAGAAGGAATGAAAGATTTTGTCGTGACTAAGGTGGTTCCTAGGTCGAGGTTCAAACATGGTTCAAGGATGCTTCGTATCGGGATTGGTTAAGGTATTAATAATAGGGTGGAAATTGTTAGTAATATTAGACTATTAGTAATACAATAGGGGTATATTATGTAAATAGTCAATTGTGTATAAACTAGGAATGAAAATTAGAATAGAAGGCACATGCGGGTCGAGTTGAAATCAAATGAGAAATAAAATAAAAATAAGAAGAGTGAGAAAAAGTTGTAACCGGACATTTTAGAAGCACCTACAAAAACAACATATGCATTCTCCTTTAAATTTATCTCTTTTATTTGAAATGTGTTGTTAAAAATACTTCTCACTATTCTCATTTTAATTGTCCTTCTCATTAAATCTCTTCCCCATGTGGGTCGGCTAAGGTTGGAAATTCTCGACACGACACGAACCCAACACAAAGTTAACACAGGTTTGGGTTGAGAATAAACATGTTTGGGTCAAAAATAGGTCGACCCGTCTAACCCGTTTAATAAACGGGTCGTGTTTTGGTTGAGTAAGTATTAAACATGTCAACTCGTGAACCCGTCTAAGTATATATAAGCGTCTATATATATATATATATATATATATATATATATATATATATATATATATATATATATATATATAGGGGAGCTTTATTTTCAGAACCCTGTTAATTGCGGGAACTGCGAGAACTCCCCTAGACCAATCATATTTTTTTAAATATTAAATATTTTTATTTAATCAAAAGGGTATAATAGTAAAAGACAATTTCTATTTGTTTGTGATTTTTTTTTATTAAAATTCGTTTTTTTAAAATCCCATAATTTTAGGATTTTTTTTTTTTTTTTTTTTTTTTTTACTGTTTTTTTTTCCAGCATGCATTATTTGGAAAAAAAAAAAGACTAGGTGCATGTATGTTTTATATGTACTAATTTTTTCCAGCATGTATGTTATTTTCCATATGTAGTGCATAGGTGTTTTTATGTACTAATTTTTTCATTTTATTCTTAAGATGTAGTGCATAGGTGTTTTTTATATAATGTAAATTATAACAAAACAAGAACATAAATGTTACATACAAAATTCAATATCAATTAAAATACAATTAAAAAACAAATTTCTAAAAAGTATAAATACATGAATCTAACCGATCAATACATGCATGCACTAATATATATAACGCAAACGAACATATGTGCACACTCATTATTATCAACATTTTTAGAAGTTGAACATATATGCACGCCTTCAATAATCATATTTCTTCAAACGCCGCATTGTATCTATGTGTGCATCCACTTCTAATATCTTCATTGCTATTACCATCTTCATCAATCTGATACAAACATGCCCAAAAACAATTAAACCATAACCAAATAGTGTAAGTAACTTTCTAATCATAATAACTAGCCTAACATATATGCACAATCTATGTTCAATTAAATACATCCATGTTCAATGTAAAAACAAGTATGTTCAATGAATAACATGTATGTTTTATGAAAACCATGTTCAATGAAAAACCAAGTATGTTCAATAACATGTATGTTAATAACATGAAATACAGCCATGTGAGTACATGTATGTTTTAGGAAATATACTTGTTTGGCAAACACGAAGTCTTTGAGAAAAAAATAATAATTACACTTGTTAAACAAAAAACATACCTGTTTTTAAAACATACATGTTTTAAGCATTCCGTTTATAAGCAATAATTTTTTAAAACATACCTTTTCTAAAACATTAGATGTTTTGAACATACATGTTCTGAAACATATATGGTTTTCATTAGTTAGATCCCACTAATTAAAACATATATGTTTTGAACATGTATGTTTTGAACATATGTGTTTTGCACAGTTTAAAACATATATGCATCCATTTATCCAGTAATAACAAACAAATATCGAGACCGGCATCTCCGCTAATCACGAAAACAAACAAATCCTAGCTAACTACATCGCTTCAAATCCTAACAACATGTATGTTACAGAACAACCATCCAATTTTATTTATTAGGTAAAAGACAATTAAAACGGTCTTCTAAATATGGTTTTGAGTTTAAAATCAACAAACGTGACCAAGCCAAATTTAAAATCAACCAAACGAAATCAGAATTATCGTTGTGCCTCTGAACAAATCAAACAACATATCTAGATGTTAGTTATCGAATTCCAAAGACAAAAGACAACCAATATACTTTTCGTAAAAACAAACCAATAGCATACTATCTACGCATTAAATTATACCAAATGTGATTATACGTCAATTAATTCTTTTGAAACAAACAACAAAGTAATATATTATTTAAATTAAATCAACTCACAACTCACCTGACAAGAGCTACTACTTCAATATTTTATGAGAAAATCAAATTTGTAATAACAGTAATGTTTAGATTCAAAAATTGAATATCTCAAAAGATACAAAATGATAAGAATTTTTTTTTACGAAGGATGAGATTAAATAAATAAATAAAAAGTACCAATCAATTGCTTATGTAATGTGACGGAAGAAAACTAACCCGCCGGCGACAAAAAAATCACACATAGAACCTGTTATTGACTTTGTAGATAACACGGCCGCCAATCACAAATCACGCCGGCGACAAAAACGCAACCACCACAACTTGACAAAGCGGTTTTATGATAAGATCGAAAGTTTTGGGTTTCGGGTTCATAGATCAATTGGAATATTGGATCAAGGGTTATAAATCAGTTAAGAGGGGAGGTTTCTGGGGAGGGGGCGACATAGTTTTTTAGGTTAAAACAAATCATTTGTGATCGTCCTGAGAATAACAAGATCTGTTTTGTTAATTTTCTTTGAGAGCCGAATCTTGAGAGAGAATGAGAAATAGTTGACTTTGTTATTGAATTAATCCCAGATCCGATATGGACGGTTTAATGGAAAAACTTTTAAGTAAAATTCCAGTAATGGCACAATGCATTATAACCATTGATCAAACAATCCAACGGTTCAAAGAGAGTTCTCGCACTTAACAGGGTTCTGAAAATAAAGATACACTATATATATATATATATATATATATAAAACTTGGGTTTTATGTTAGATGTGGATTAAATATATTTTGTTATCTACTTAATATGAGTGAATTACAATTATAACTCAGATATCATTGAAACTGACGCTTATAATCAAATATCATTGAAATTGTCATATAGTTATTTATATGTTATTTTTATCACATTTTAGATCCTTATATTATTTTTGCATTTAAACTAGTTAAATCGACAAACCACTAACCCTATTCACTACTTGACTTATTTAGTTAAACAGGTTAAACGGGTTACACGTGTTATGTAGGTCTGGGTTACGGTTGAGTTTCTTGACACGATTAATAAATGGTTCGTGTTTGGATAGAGATTATACTAACCAGAATAGGTCAACCCAAACACGACTCAATTGCCCCTCGCCCCCCTAAGGTCGGCTAAACAATTCATAAACCGAATGAAGTTCTTCTTGGTCGTACGTTTTTCTTTTAGTCTATATATAGTGACATATAGCTTTTGATTAATGTTGTACACTTCTATGCAAATTCAACCTCGCAAGCTTTCGTAAATAAAGTGAACGTTTGAGGATATATTGTCTCGTTAGTTATGTTATTCTAGTCGACACCGTTGTTTATCTCGTGTTCATTAAATCGTTGCTTGTGCTCGATACAAGTCTATCGGTTGAACATGAGGTTTGTTGTCGTAATTGTCCAACAGTAATAACATGGTATGATCATATTTAACTAGACCATGTTGTATTTAAAGACATATTTTGTTTAGAGGTCTAAGAATCCCAGACCCTAGTGTTTATGTGCTTCTGATTTTTATCATTTTGGTGTATACATCAAACATGGTCTAATTGTAGCACGCTACATATATATATATATATTGAACCTAGTTGCACATTTAGTGATTGATAATATTTGTCAATTGAATGAAAGTTACATTCAAAGTTATGAGGTAGTTTCATATAATATACGAGAAAATTGATTGTTTAATGTGTAAAAGGTAATTTCCAAGAAGCTTACAAGAAACTGCAGATAATAGACTTTAAGACCATTTGTTATTTCAAGAAGAGAAAAGATATTTCAAGTCCAATATTTTATCGTTGTAGACTTGTAGTATGAACAATCGAAAATAGTATTATCAAGATTGAACTGCAAAATCACACATTTTGTTTTTGAAATGCAATCTTTCAAGCCTTTTTTATATAAAATTGTCTTAATACATATAAGCAACTAGCATGCATGTCCTGTCGTATAAAACAAAAGCACTCGCATGTTTGATGCTAGCTACATGTCATGGATTCTTGGTATTAATTTAATTAGTGTTTCATCTGTATTTGTATTTTTACTCTTTCTGATGATCTTTTCTCGTGAACACATGCAGCTCGATCTCATTATTGATAATGGCTACTACGTCCATTCCTCATCGGTGGAAATATGACGTCTTTGTAAGTTTCAGAGGTGAAGATATCCGCAAAAACTTCATGGATCATATGTTCAATGATTTCAAGCAAAAAGGAATTCATGCTTTTAGAGATGATAGAGAATTGCCTAAAGGAGAATACATATCCCCTCATCTCTACAAATATAATATGATCACATAATAAAGACATGATCATGTACGTCCAATTCACAAAAATATTAAAACTATTAGTTGCCATCATAAGTTATTTACTAGTAATTGTTTTTGCAAGACTTGTAAAGACATGATCATGTACGTCCAATTCACAAATATATTAAAACTATTAGTTGCCATCATAAGTTATTTACTAGTAATTGTTTTTGCAAGACTTGTAAAGACATGATCAAGTACGTCCAATTCACAAATATATTAAAACTATTAGTTGGCATCATAAGTTATTTACTAGTAAATGTTTTTGCAAGACTTGTAAAGACATGATCAAGTACGTCCAATTCACAAATATATTAAAACTATTAGTTGCCATCATAAGTTATTTACTAGTAATTGTTTTTGCAACACTTGTAAAGACATGATCAAGTATGTCCAATTCACAAATATATTAAAACTATTAGTTGCCATCATAAATTATTTACTAGTAATTGTTTTTGCAAGACTTGTAAAGACATGATCAAGTACGTCCAATTCACAAATATATTAAAACTATTAGTTGCCATCATAAGTTATTTACTAGTAAATGTTTTTGCAAGACTTGTAAAGACATGATTATTACGATCAAGAATCGTGTTCTGGAGGACGAGGTTGATCAAAATAGGTGCGATCCATGTTAGTTTTAGAGAGAGAATGTAGAGAGAAGGTGGAGAGATGAAACAAAGATATATATTGATATGAAAATAATGTTTCACAGCCACACCCCTCAAGTGGAGACTTGAGGGGTATTTATATGACTTACAAGAAAACTATCCTAATATTACATTAGTAGTCCCTGCGTTATACGCATCCTAGTTGTCTACTCCAATTCACGTAAATATCACTCAGCTTCATTTCTAACAATCTCCCTCCAGCTGGAGATATACGTGAATTGGTTACAATGATTCCTAACAAGTATATCACAATGATGAATACAATGCTGAAGTAGAGCAGTTTCCTTTTGAAGATGTCTTCACAGCTCTTAATCTTCTCGTATCTTTCTCAACTTGCTTGAATTACTTGCAGGATCACTGTAATGATTTAATTAGGTTATTACTCCCTCCCAATTAGTAAGCCCTTTTCTTTTACATGCTCCCTCCTAAATTGACAACCCGTTTGATATAGCCCCGATGCTTGTAGAAGAAGTTTCTCTGAATTATTGCCCAGATTGTCTTCAGTCTCTTGCACAGCGGAAAATGGATCATAGACTGATAATCTGTAACTTCTTCACAGGTTTGTTTGGGGAGCATCATATCGACATCTTCAGCTCACTTAGAATGCTTCCAGTTCTTCAATAACAGCCCCGATGAACACATTTCTCCCTCCAGGATGATGACGATCTTTCGGACTCATCCTACATATGTGTACATAAGCATATCAACTGGAAGCAACATACAAATCAATACCCCATGAGTGGATGTCGATGTCTATTTTCTCTACAATTCTCTTCAGATCAACCTCTTTTCTCTTTCACTGGCTAATAGTAAATGACCACGTATGGAGACAACCCGATATGACAAATTTGAGAATGAAGTAAAGTAACCCAGACTTGTGACTTAAACTTGCACGAAAGTGTGACTAAGAACCTATACTGAGCACTACAACGTAACTCCTTAAAGCATAGGTCGTTTCATATACCCATCCAACCTTCCTTAACTGTATATGAACCTCTCTTGAATTATCCACATCTTTGTGTGACACTGAGTACTACAACGTATCTCTTTTAAGTGATAGTTAACTAGGTCTTCGTCCATCCACCCCTTGACCTATGAAAACTAGATAACCCAAGACTTAATCACTATTCTATAAATGCTCAAACAAGGATCTCGAAGAATCATGCATCCAACCAACCCCGATATCTTCAAGATACTAAGTACACGCACCTGAGATATTCCACTTCAGCTTCAAATAAGTAATAAACAAATAATCCCCGTAGTCACATTTTGATTACGTTCAAAATTTAGCCATTGTCATTTGATTGTGATTCTTGATCAGGATCTTTTTTGGCTATACGTGGTGATGTTGAAGGTGTAGGCCAAAAATATCATTTGTGATTTTGGTGTAAAATATGCCATAAAATGACATTCTAATGATGCTGGAAAATTTTGAGTTTAAGAAATTTTTACGCCAGAAATTCCCCAAAAATTCGAATTTTGGGCCAAAAATTTCACTCTTGTACCAGAATTTGAATCTCGCGTAAAAATTGACCGTTAGGTCACTCCTCCGAATTAAATTTTACTCAATTTTTCCCGCCAAAAAACCTTTTTTATTTTTTTATTTTTTTTGCAATTGCGATAAGATGTCTGATATATAATTGCAATACAGTTCTCTGACACAATTGCGATAAGGTTGTCTGCCAGCGTTTGCGATAGAGTTCTCAGATGACATTTGATATAAAAGTGACCAGGGACAATTTCGATAAGTTTGTAGAAAATGAATTTTGATACTTTTGTCGAAAATGAATTTCGATAATTTTGTCGAAAATGAATTTCGATAATTTTGTCGAAAATGAATTTCGATAAAAGGCACCTATCGTAAATCTTATACAAGATTTCGATAATTCTGAATTGCGACAAGTGAATTTTGACAACTGGCAGTTTTAACAACTCTTGTCCTTTTCACTTGCCCATGTGATATCTTACTAACTCTTGTAAGAACTGCCACCTTTCACTAACTCACCAATAATTCTTTTGCAAGAATTATACGCAATGTTTTTCTGAAGATCCAAGAATAACTTTTACAAAATCTTCTTAAATTATTGTCGATCTAATAACTTAGAACACAAAAAATTTTAAACGCAAGATTTCGACAATAAAAGCTACCAAATCTTCACAAAACCACGCTTTATCGCAATTCACTGAAAAGCATCGATCTATCGCAATTCGGGTTTCTTATCGGAATTGGAAGCTAAAAGTCTATCGCAAATCAAAGTTTGATTTCCGAAAAATTTATCACAATTCGAATTGCGATAAAAATATCGCAATTGGGCTTGATCAGAAATTATCGCAAATCAGCCCTCGTCAGACATCGCAATTCCGTATTGTCCGAGATCTTTTTCAATTCAGATATCGAACGACACAGCAATTCAGATATCGGACAAGCCTAGTTTTCAAAATTGGCATTTTCAGTCCTTGTCTTTTCAGCAGCCTTAGGGAACTTTCAGAATTGGCAGTTTTGGCCCTCGTACTTCTGTGAAACGATTTCAAAGTTAAATAACTTTTAAGGATTTGATTCGAACGTAATTTCGTCAACTCAAAAGTGAACTCGGTATTTTCACCCTTGTATAAGAGTGTAAAATACTTCGACAAACGGATATCTACCCTCTTGTATAAGAGTGTTAGATTTTTATATAAATTACCAATTTATATAAATTAGATATATTTCTATCTAAATTGACATTTTGCCATAATTTGTATAAATTTTGGTCAAATTGAAATTTCTATAGAAATTGTCATTTTATCTAAATTGTAATTTACATAACCTTTGTCGAACGTATAAACTTTTGAATTTGTCTTAATTATACTCTAATCAAATTTTGTAACTTTATTTAAATTTGTTTCGTTTATATAAACTGCAACTTCAACGACCACCAACAACAACAATCACAACACAAACTAAACTTAACCTTCAACAACCTCAACTCCTATTTCGTTGCAACGATCCTGAATCAACTTTGTCACACACCACAAGAAAATGGAATCGAGTTCTCAAGAGGGACAAATGTCTCCAGTTATGCAAAACTTTATTCATTCGAAGGAACGATGTCTCATACACCTTAAAGCAATCAAAAGTCTATGTGTGAGACTCACAGAGGCAAAGGTACCAATGTGGAATCCAGAAACATTTCATCGAATGTTTTCCAGACTCCTCGAACCTGAAATGGATTATCTCACATTCAGAGAGAAACTATTGCATAACATATTTCGAATAGAGAACCAAATTGAATGAGAATTTGAGTGCACTGAAGCATATCAAGCACTCAAGACGCAGTTTAAATGGTTTTTTCGCCTTAGATTTCAGAATGGTGGTCGAAAGATATACAAGTTATGATTCAACAAGCCAAATATGGAGTGAATGCGTCACAAGAGACATGAAAGCTGAACCGTTTTGAGATCAGTTGCTTTGGAGAATAAACACACTGGAATTGGAGCTTACTAGAAGATCACTTCATCTGAGAGAAGTGTGGGAAGAGAAGCAAGTGATAGAACGGGAAAGAATTGAAATGGAAAAGCAGAAATGGCAAAGAGAGAAAATTGAAAGAGAACGTCTATTAAAGGAAGCAGAGGGAAATGCAAAAGAGGCAAACAAAGAGGAACACACGGTTAATGCGGGAACAACATCTGATGCTAGCTTGGTCTTCACGGAAACAGACACATCTTCATAACAGCATGTTGAAAGCAACACTCCAAGGAATGATTCGGATGCTGATGGTACACACAGGAATGAAGCTGTTTGGGATACTGAGGATGATCATATCAGACCTGGACCAGACAAAGGGATACCCGCTACGGTACAACATTTAAACGATAATGATAATGTTGTTGTGTTCGAGAATGTGTTTGCTCATGACATGACACATCCTGAGTCCATCAGTGACACATATGTGGTGAAACGGTTTGATAGTAATATCACTCCTACAACCCCAGATATGGATCCTAATGGAGGTGAGCCTGCCCAGGATGGATCTTCTCATGATCAAGATCATGCCTTATTTGCTTCTTTAATCGATAATTTCAAACGTGAACTTGAAAAGTGCAAAGAGGACAATCGTAAAGCTAAGCAAACGAATGCCTTATTGTCCAAAGAGCTTGAGGGATTTAAAGAAATGAAAAAAGATTTTGAGAAAATAACACACAACAAAGACATTCAAATCTCAAACCTCAAATCTCAAGCTCGGAAGTTTGAAATAAACGAAGATGTTCTCACACCAATTTTAAAACAAAACGAATAACTTCAAGCTGCAAATAGAAATGCTGAAAAATGTTCCTTTCAAAGACTGGATGAACAAATGGCTATCCACAACAAAAAGGTTCAAGCTCTTTTAAAAGAAGTTTCTGATTTAAAAAATGAAAATAACATGCTTAAGCACACAAATTCAAACTTTAAGATTGTTAATACCAAATTTGAGAATGAAAATCAACAGTTTTCGAAACGAGCAAACAATCTTGAAACAAAACTTTGAAAAATAGAACAAAGTGCTCAAACTCTTCAAATGATGCTTCCCAAAGATGAGAACACTCATCAAGGAAAATCCGGACTTGGTTTTGAAAATACTGATCATTTGGAAAATGTTTTGAAAAATGCAAAACCGTGTTACCTAAACAAAGTGCAACAGTTGACACCCTGTTTGTACAATGCTGAAAACTTTGGAAAAGGTCTGTTAAATGATGATCTGTTCATTTCTGAAGATGAAGACAAATCTGAAAAAGAAAAACGCTTAAAAGTCAAACAAAGAAAAAGCCCATTCTTGTACCAAGGCTTTGTGTATGGTTGTACACAACTGACTGATATACCAAAAGACCCTTTGAAAAGAAAAGACACAAATGTGAAAAGATTTTTCAAAGAAGCTCAACTTGCTACTTATGATGCTAATTTATGGCAAAATAAAGCAAGAAAACAGTTTTGTAATCTTAAAAAGCACATTGAGCTTACGTTAGAGGTCATTCGGTTAAAACAACAAAACACCCATAGTGATCGCAATAATCTTCTTGCATCTGACATGTACTTTAGAAGGGAAGTTCAAAAGATTTTCAAAGAAGAGATTGAACCTCATGTGAAAAATATCAATTTAAGTTTTGAATACTTTGAAAGATATCTTGTCCTTGAAATGAGGGAAGATCTAAGGTACATACATTCTCTTGAAGATGAATTTGATGAAAAATGCCTAACATTTGATATTCAAAAAGCCTTTTTCACAAATCAAATTGAGTCACTCAAGTCGGTGTCTGTCAGCCATGCGTATGAGAATGTGGATTTTGAACAAACATCTTCTTTGAAATCTGAAAATCTTTTTATCAAAAATAAAATAACTGAACTTTCAAAAGAAGTAACTGAAGTCAAAGAAAAATTGTCAAAAAGAATTGCTTCTTCTGAAAACCCTTTGACAACAGTGCTCAAAGAAAAGGAAAAGATTTTTGAAGAAAATTGTGATGATGCCAAAATCAAGTTTGATTTGGACGAACTTGATACAAAAAATATTGAATTGGAACATGCTGTGGCATCATTACAAAAAGTAAATGAGCATTTGAAACAGACTTACAAAACCTTGTTTGATTCAATCAAACGTTCACGAGTTCAGATTCAAAAATCAATCAACAAACAAAAGGAGACTGAAGTGTTGAAGTCTCAAATGTCTGAATCTGCTGATGAAAAGTTTGAAAAGGTTTTGCAAAACACCGAGTCTGTGAAGAAGACAAAGGATGAGCCTCAAATCATAAAAGTTTCCTTTCCAAATCCCTTATTTGATTCTAATCCTTCATATTTTGAAACGGAAAATGCAAATCATGTGCTTCAAACAAAAGTACTTGAGCTTGAAACGCTTTTAGCTCAATGCACAAATGATCTTGAGGATGCCAAAACTGATCTTTTCAACAAAACAAACAAATTCGAAACATATTTTGAAAGACTTGAAAAAGAAAATATTGTTTTCGAACGGAAATTGGCTCGTAAAATGGATGACTCAAAAGCTGAAAAAGATCAATTTTTGAAACAAATTGCTTCTTTGGAATCTAAATTGGCATCTCAAGATCAACTTCAAAAAGAATACTGTGATTTTCGAACTTCATACAATGCTTTGAGTGAAGTTTGAATCTCTTAGCCTGTCAAAAGGAAAAGCTCCCATTTCAAATCTTTCAACACCAAAAGTGAGTGTTTCAAAGAAGGTTTACACGGGTGAATTGATGAAGCGAAAAGTGTACCGCTTTTAAGGGGTCATTTAAGCCCGAAATCGTATTTATTTGATCAAATATCGCCCTAAATCGTTCCTTTTGTCATTTTAGGTACTTTTGAGGAGAAATCTGGAAAAGGAGGCATTTTGGACGTTTTTGGAGCATCAAAGTGAAGAAAACGGCAAAGTCTCAAGAATCGGCTAAAAGTTACTCTTGACGGCGTCACAATTAACATGGGACGGTGTCATGCCTTGGCAAGAAAAGTTGGACATGAAATTTACTCATGACGGGCCAGTGAGATAGCATGTGAATTCTGACGGCGTCACGCTTTAACTTGATCGAGGGCGTCACGGCTTAAATCATAATGGGACGGCGTCACGTTCATGGTTCGACGGCGTCAAGCCTTGATAGGCCAGAATGGATTTTTGAAGAGCTAAAGAGGGACGGCGTCAAGAAGGTCATCCGGGAACCCTAAAAGCGGCGAGGTGACGGCGTCACACTCCATAAGGTGACGCCGTCAGATCCAAAAATCTATATATAGTTTTCTAATTTTTTGTTATTAAGGGAGAGCTTAGTGTGTGGAATTTTGGGATAAAACCCTAAGACAATTTTAGCTACTTTTTCAGGGCTTTTTGCCTTGAGATCTTCCATGTTTCATTGAAAGATAAGTTATCAATTAATCATTCAATATGTCTATGTGTTGTTTGATTCTATCTTATTCTTGTCTTTTGTTTAACATATTAGGCTAATTTTATCTTGTGTTTGCTTAGATCTAATGAAACCTAGCTATTGATTATTGGTTGTTAGTGTGTTATTAGTTGTATTGGATGATTGTTTATCTATGTTAGGCTTAAGAAAACTGGCTAACTTCCTATTCGGTAACTTGCTTGAACGTCTTAAGAAACATGAACCAAACGCGTACTAAAGGTTTTTATGGTTGTATTTAATGCACAAGCGAATTCTAGTGATCCCATGTTAGGAGCTTCCTAGCCGGCTCGACATAGGAGTGAAGTAGGAGCTTGTAGAGTTGGGGAAGTAAGTACGCCACCCCACGAATGGTATTAAGGAATACACCCGTCATCCACGCGACTAATACACACTAATTAACCGGTAAAAGATAGTTAGGGAGTAAGGAAATCTAAGTAAACACATTTCTCTACACATAAGTTTCTCACCACATTTTCATTTTTGTTATTTTATTTTATTTGCATTCGTAGTAATTTGGGTTAGTTGACTAGCAACTAATTCCGCCCACTCCTTCAAAACCCGAGATTTTACTTGCTTTCATAAAAACTATAAAAACATAAAAAGAATCTTCCTCAACCCTTAGACCTAATTAGAGTAGCCTTTCATACCTAACAAACACTATTCCCTGTGGAGAACGATCAATCCCCCGTACTTACCACTACACTATACTACATCGGTCAGGTACACTGCCTGGTGGGGTTGTAAGCCTCTTGAGATCCCTCGAGAGGTAAAACCTGTTGTAAGGTTACAAAACCACGCATCAAGTTTTTGGCGCCGCTGCCGGGGAATAGTTATTGTTTAGGTTGAATTTTTATTTCTATTAGGTCTACTCACTAGATTCCTTTCTAGTGAGATTTTTATTTTATTTTTCTAGGTTTTCTTTAGTCTATCTATTTTCTTCGTGTCTTTGTTCGTAACCATACCATCCGACATCATGGAAGATGGTAATATCCTTAACCCCCACAACCCACCACCACAACAACCACCACCACCTCCTAGAGCCCGTACTTTAGGAGAGTATTCCCGTCCTAGCCACCATGGCTATCGAAACACCATTGAGCTCACTCAAGGAGCCAATATCACACCCTTGCGATCCGACACCATCCGGTTGGTGCAAAGCGGATGCGCATTCCATGGACTTCGTTCTGAAGATCCTAATCAACATCTCAAGGACTTTCTTAAAATCGTTGATTCTATAGACCTTGATGTTGCCACTCGAGAGACGACCCGATTGCGTCTCTTTCAATTCTCTTTGCGGGACCAAGCTAGTCAGTGGCTAGAACGTCAACCCGCAGGATCCATCACCTCTTGGGATGATCTCACCACTCGTTTCCTTGCTCAGTTTTTCCCACCGGGAAGAACTACCAAGCTAAGGAATGATATCTTGATGTTCCAACAACGTCAAGGCGAAACTCTCTACGAGGCATGGACTCGATTCAAGGACTTACTCCAAAAAGTCCCTCACCATGGCATAGAACTTTGGCTCCAAGTCCAAATCTTCTATGACCATATCAATCTCTCCACGAGGCAAACCATTGACCAATCGGCCGATGGCAAGCTACGTGATCTAAGTGCGGAACAATCATGGGCTCTCCTAGAGGATCTTGCTCTTTATGACAACGAAAGTTGGAGTGATCCCCGTGATTTGAATAAAACGGTCAAGGCAATATCTTTGCCTTCGAACAATTCAAGCACTTCCGACCGTAGGATCATAGAACTTGAAGACCAAGTCAAGTTTCTCATGAAATCCTACGAGGCTCCTAAACCTTCAAGCCAAGTGAACAAAATCACTTCTTCATGTGAATTATGTAGTGGTCCCCACGACACTCGTGATTGCATGGAACTCCCCGAACAAGCTTTTGTGGACTACGCATCCTCGCGTACCGACGGAGCGGGAGACAAGTGGTACACTTTCAAACCCGAGCCAAACCATTATGGTGATACATACAACCCCTCATGGAAAAATCACCCGAACCTTAGGTGGAAACAAAACCAAAACTCACAACAAACCAATTCTTCCAACCCACCTAATCGTTTCCAATCAAGCGGTTCCAACTCGAACCGTACTTTCAACAACAATCCTTCCGGCAATGGTAGTACCAATAACTTTGAAGGATTGATGTCTCAATTTATGGCATCTCAAGAAGCTCGTTTAGCCAAGTTTGAAGCCGATTTCAAACAAAAACAAAGCGAGATGACCGATAAGATTGACACCTTTTTGAAAGCCCTCAATGACCGAGAAATGGGAGCACTCCCTAGCAACACGGTCAAGAACCCGAAACTAAACGTCAACGCTATTTCATCGGTTTCGTCCCCTAGTTCTTGTCCACAATATTATTCGGTCAATTCCATGAGCACGTGTTTCAAACAAACCCAAATCGTTCCAAATGACCAAGAAGTTATGACATCCAAATTGGTCAACAACATAGTTGAAACACCTTCCACTCAAAACCTTGACGAAGAATTCAAGGAGCTCCACCTTGAAAGTCCGGTTGTTGATGAGTTGGATGAGAAGAAGCTCAAGTTAGGCGAAAAAGGGACCGCCTTTGTTCAAAACAAGCTACCTAAGAAATTAGATGATCCGGGCTTATTTGTTCTACCTTGCAAGATCGGTAATTCGGAGGCTTATGACACATTAGCCGATCTTGGATCAAGCCTTAACCTACTTCCGTTACCTCTCTACACCTCTCTAAAACTTGGAAAACTTGAAGAAACCGAGGTAATAATAGGCTTAGCGGATGGAAGTGTTGCTTACCCGGTTGGAGTAGTTAAGGACGTGTTAGTACACATTGGAAAACTAACCATTTTAGCCGATTTCCACGTCCTTGATATGGTTAGCGACCCTACATGCCCCTTGTTGATAGGTAGAGGATTTTTGGCGACCGCTAGTGCTATGATTGATTGTAAGGAATCTAAGATAGCGGTAGGAGAAGGAGATACTTGGTCAATCTATGATGTTAAGAAACACGCCTATGATACTAGTGAGGAACCGACACCCCATTGGTTAGAATTAAATAGGAGACCATCTAGATATGGACATTGGATTGATAGAGACTTCATAGGACCCCAACGCCCATTTTACCTAGAAGAGGACTTTGTTAACCGAACACATACGGTAGAGCAACTCTTGGCTAGGGACACCGAATTGGATCCATTTGAAGACTCTCTAGTTTTTAGAAAGATGATTGATTTCCTAGGAGTTTTGCCAATTAACCTAGGAATGAATAAGTGGATTTGTGAGGAAGATGATCATAAGTGGAATTGGGATAAACCACCCAAAGATGGAGATGGGTCATGGCATATCAAGATGACATTGTATGACCCGGATGGAGAGAAGTTTGAAAAGACATATCGTACTAAGCGGACCAATAGGAAACTTCAATCCAAGCTTAACCCTAAAGACGTCCTCGATGACGAGCTTACTTACATAGGGTAGCGTGACTTTGAGTCTAGCTACAAGACTCGTTAATAAAGAAAAGCGCTTCTTGGGAGGCAACCCAAGCTTTATTTGTTTTATTTGCTTTGTGTGTTTATTTATTTGTTTGTTTGATTTTATTTGTTTCCGTATGTGTGTTTAATTTTTATTAGTATTGATTCATGTTCAAAAGTAATTTGTGAAAATGCTTTATTTTGTTTTTAACTTCGTCTTAACTACATATAAAGGTATTTTGCAAAAGATAAGTGTAAGGGAAATCTAAATCGGTTTATTAGAACACAAATGAACATGAATCATAATAATAATAAATTAACATACATATTCGTATTTGTTTGAGTCAAATGCTTGTATCGAGTCATAATGATGTTTTGCAGGATTTCCAGGAAGTAAGGTAAAGGTTTTTCCAGAAATTTTCCGGAAACTAAAAATGAAAATTTTTGTCAGGTCATTTCTGACGGCGTCAGGTGTTATAACCTGACGGCGTCAGATTTAATTTTCAAGAAATTTTTGAAAGTTTTGTTTTCATAAAAAGTTTTTATTAAAATCTCCAACTTATAATCTCCAGGAATCTGCAAAATTATCATTCCACAAGCATTATATCCTTATATATAGATTTTTCCCGCCGATGTTATGCAGGTTTTCGTGTTTGTTTTCTCAGGTTTAACAGGTTATTTTGGACAAGGAGATGTTTATGGAATCAAGCTTATGGCGATGCATTAGTCATGGAGCTTCAACATTACCTTGGAAGAAGATTTAACCGTGTAATTTCATTATCCAACGAGCGAATCAGGGGAATATTTGATTTCATTCTTTTATTTTTTTTCTTTTACATCTTGTTATTTGAACATTGGGGACAATGTTCATCTTAAGTGTAAGGGGGGGGGGGTAAAAGTACGATTTTAGAGAATGCCATTGCGCTTGATTTTTGTTTGTTTAATAGTAGATGTGTAATAAAACTGAGATAAATACCTGTTAGGGCAATTTTAGTGCCAAATTTAAAATTTTTTACAACATATAGGAGTGAAACTTTGATCTTAATGAGCGTCTCACGGATAGGAGTTATATGACTAGCACAAAAACCGTACCACTAAAAAATTCTCCACCCCAAATATGTGAGGTTTGCCCCTAGAATTGGTAGGAAAAGCATTTATGCTATGATGTGTGTACCGGTAGCACTTAGATTCTAGAACTTGCGTTAGGACCATTCCGAGGCCACAAGTGAGACTACATTCGTGTAGTTAGATTTACTACATGATAAGAGGCATTAGGATTAACCCATTGTTTTACACCTGTGTTTTTGTTATAATTACATTGGCTACATTGGTCAAGTAATTCTCCCACACCCTTTGCGTTGTACTCATTTTTAGTACACGATACCCCTAGTACACCCCTCAGAGCCTATCTTTTCGTTTCGACCTTTAAGCATTTTACTTAAAGGAAAAATTTGTTACACCCCACTAAAATGTACACCCAAATCGCCTTAGCCTACCTTGTATGCACTCATCTTTAGTGCATTATTGTGACAACATTTGTTTAAACCCAAGTTAATTATCTAGTTGATTACATGGTTGCTAAGTCGAGTCATATCCTTGTACATATTGTTTTGGGACGATTGGGACTCATGGGTAAAGTACTAGTATAATGGAGTAATGGGGAAGAACATCATTTATTACCCCCATATGTGCTAAATGTTTTAAAAGTACTCCAAGTTTTTCAATTATCTTAATTCGAGTCATTAGATTAGTATTTGTAAAGTTATGTAAAAATTCAAGTGTAAGGGGAATGCAACGCCCCTATGATGTATTATTTTGGATGGTAGGGTAAAAGTGTATGCAAAAAAAAAAAAAAAAAAAAAAAAAAAAAAAATCAAGAAAAACACAAAAAAATGAGAAAATGAAAAATAGAAAAAAAACATACGGACTACCATCCCGTTTCATTTTATGTTTCTTTTATATTTTTGTTATTTTGTTATTTCGTTTCTAGCTTAAGATCGAGTCTAGTCTTGGCTTAGCAACATTGTATAGTACATGTAATTGATCAAGATCTTTAACTCGCCACCAGTAAAATATCCCGTATCCAACAAAACTGTGTTTTCCTTTTCCCTACACCTAACGTTATAACCCAATTAAAAGCCCTCTTTGATAGTTTATCTTAGGTGCTTACGCCTAGTGGAGGAGGTTTTCGATCCTTTCCCAAGCCTATGGTAATCTATTTGCTATGACAGGTAGTGAGAGATATTATCCGTTTTCATTTTTTGAGATTTATTTTGATGACACTTGAGAGATGTGAGTATCTAAACACTACTTGTGAGGTGCTAGTATGTAATCTCCGTGCTTATTATGATTGAAGTGGAACGATTATTTGTTGTAATTACTTTTATGTTCGCATTAAATGACCCCTAACTTGTATTTTGATTAGAATAAAAGCGCATTTGCTTGAGGACAAGCAAATCTCAAGTGTAAGGGTATTTGATGAAGCGAAAAGTGTACCGCTTTTAAGGGGTCATTTAAGCCCGAAATCGTATTTATTTGATCAAATATCGCCCTAAATCGTTCCTTTTGTCATTTTAGGTACTTTTGAGGAGAAATCTGGAAAAGGAGGCATTTTGGACGTTTTTGGAGCATCAAAGTGAAGAAAACGGCAAAGTCTCAAGAATCGGCTAAAAGTTACTCTTGACGGCGTCACAATTAACATGGGACGGCGTCATGCCTTGGCAAGAAAAGTTGGACATGAAATTTACTCATGACGGGCCAGTGAGATAGCATGTGAATTCTGACGGCGTCACGCTTTAACTTGATCGAGGGCGTCACGGCTTAAATCATAATGGGACGGCGTCACGTTCATGGTTCGACGGCGTCAAGCCTTGATAGGCCAGAATGGATTTTTGAAGAGCTAAAGGGGGACGGCGTCAAGAAGGTCATCCGGGAACCCTAAAAGCGGCGAGGTGACGGCGTCACACTCCATAAGGTGACGCCGTCAGATCCAAAAATCTATATATAGTTTTCTAATTTTTTGTTATTAAGGGAGAGCTTAGTGTGTGGAATTTTGGGATAAAACCCTAAGACGATTTTAGCTACTTTTTCAGGGCTTTTTGCCTTGAGATCTTCCATGTTTCATTGAAAGATAAGTTATCAATTAATCATTCAATATGTCTATGTGTTGTTTGATTCTATCTTATTCTTGTCATTTGTTTAACATATTAGGCTAATTTTATCTTGTGTTTTGCTTAGATCTAATGAAACCTAGCTATTGATTATTGGTTGTTAGTGTGTTATTAGTTGTATTGGATGATTGTTTATCTATGTTAGGCTTAAGAAAACTGGCTAACTTCCTATTCGGTAACTTGCTTGAACGTCTTAAGAAACATGAACCAAACGCGTACTAAAGGTTTTTATGGTTGTATTTAATGCACAAGCGAATTCTAGTGATCCCATGTTAGGAGCTTCCTAGCCGGCTTGACATAGGAGTGAAGTAGGAGCTTGTAGAGTTGGGGAAGTAAGTACGCCACCCCACGAATGGTATTAAGGAATACACCCGTCATCCACGCGACTAATACACACTAATTAACCGGTAAAAGATAGTTAGGGAGTAAGGAAATCTAAGTAAACACATTTCTCTACACATAAGTTTCTCACCACATTTTCATTTTTGTTATTTTATTTTATTTGCATTCGTAGTAATTTGGGTTAGTTGACTAGCAACTAATTCCGCCCACTCCTTCAAAACCCGAGATTTTACTTGCTTTCATAAAAACTATAAAAACATAAAAAGAATCTTCCTCAACCCTTAGACCTAATTAGAGTAGCCTTTCATACCTAACGAACACTATTCCCTGTGGAGAACGATCAATCCCCCGTACTTACCACTACACTATACTACATCGGTCAGGTACACTGCCTGGTGGGGTTGTAAGCCTCTTGAGATCCCTCGAGAGGTAAAACCTGTTGTAAGGTTACAAAACCACGCATCATGAATCTTCAAAACAATTTTTGAAAAAAGGTTTCTCAGTTTACAACCTATTATTTGCAAAAAGGAAGGAAGTTTTCGAAGAAACCAAGATTTTCTGAAACACTTACTCCTCCAATGATTTCAAGGTCAAACATGTCTCATAAAGAGACTCCAAGATTTCAAACTCCACAATCTCGCTTTACACGGGTAAAGCAAGTGTGGAAACCAAAGCAAAGTCCTTCAAAACCTTTGAAATATTCAAACTCTGAAATGCTTCCGCTGCAACACAAGAATGACTCTGCTTTGAAAAAGATTTTTAAATCTCCATTGATTCCACGAGTGTTATTTCTAGATGAAAAACCGTTTTTCAGTCCTCGTTGGAATTCAACTTCTTTGAATCAGATTGACACAACTTACAAATGGATTTCAAAACATGCTAAAACCTGTTGGCGCAGTGCTTAAATGGGTTCTAAAGGTTGTTGTCTAATCTGATCCCTCAATGGCTTCTAATCATATCGGATTAGGACCCGCACTTAACCCAATGGCTTCGGAACAACTCAGTTTCGGACCCGAGCTTCAAAGAAAGGAAAGTGCTTAATCAAAAAAATTTGAGCACTTATCCTAAAAATCTCAATGGCTTGTAAGTATTTCAGCTTACAACCCGAGCTTCAACGTTTTGGCTTATGTACACATAACAGTGCATAACCCGTTTTCAAAGAAAGGACCCTGTTGTACACTTTATTGCAACAATCCTAAAAAGAAAAGAAGTTTTCATGCAATGTTTATCAAACCAAACTTCTTCATCTTAAGCAAAATTTTATTCTAATCTTATCAAAAAGTTTTTTAAATCTTTTCAAAAAAATTTGCTTAAGATCTTCAAATTGTTACTCCCCACTTGCTCCATAGTTTACAAAAATGTCACAACCAATGCAAGTTTTGAGGGGGAGTATTTCATTAACAAATTTGTTCCAAAAAGTTCATGCAAATCTGTTTCTCCCTGTTAGCTTTCTAAAAACAATGATTTTAATCAAACGGTATCAAAAATACCATCGAAATGCTATTTTTGAGGGGGAGAAATGTGATTAAAATGTGATCGTAGTTGAATCTCAAAAGAGCTCGACTCAGAAAGTACCAACGAATTGACGAAACTCAAATGTCAAATCGAAAAGATATGTCCTGGAGGGTAATAATTTCAAGCTGGTATCCAGTAATGTAAACGTGTCTCGCAAAGGACTTGTCTGAGTAGAATGTACCAATTCGAGAGATGATCATTGAATATGACCGGGACGGTTAATAATTTCAAGCTAGTCTAACTAGTGATGTAAGCGTGTCTCGCGAAGGTCATGTTCATCGAAAATAGATCATTTCAAAATGTGCGAACTCTATCCAACATGTGCAATTTTATCTTAAAATGCATGAGCACATGTGAAGGGGGAGTGTTTCAAAAATGCTAAACTCTCAATGTGTTAACTAAATGTGTTTTCTCATAAACACCTTGAGAGATTTTCACAAATGGTTTTATGGCATGCGATCAACAAATCTAGGATAATCATCGAGTAATAAGGTGATTATGGTTAGGAAAAGTCCAATGATCTGCCAGAACCGGAGGGATCTACCCAAGGACTATTCTAATAGCTTAGAATTAGAAGTCCTTAGGTAAGATTGAAAAAAGGAGCAAATGAGAAACGAGAAAGAAGGGGTTGAAGAATGAAAAAGAAAAAGTTTAATGAAAGGGTGAAAAGAAATAGCCCTCCATGAAAACTTAGGGCAGAAACCGGGTCAATACATCTGCTATCGATTATCACAAGTTGATACTGATATTGAAGACAAGACGTCATGGACCCAGTGACGCGTTGCACAACCCCTCCCAGCCACTCAGATATCTCTTAAAAGATATTTGTTTCATTTCTCACGGAGATCAATGCATAATCTATCGATCTCTCACTCCGAGATGTCTTGATATTGAAAAGGTGGCACTCTGCTCCATGCCTCCGACGACTAAAACCAAAATGCACATAATTGAGTCTAGAGACATGAGATTCATCAAAAGATCTCTTAGGAACACTTCCTATGCAATACACTTGTGTTCATCAAAAAGGATACAAGTTGTATGAGTCTTAATGAGATCTGAACCTGTAAGCGCTGGACGAATTATTGCTAACTGTTTTATGCAGGTACTGACGAAAGTCCATCAATCATCATCTACATTGGAAGAAACGATGCTGTGAATACATGAAGATGTTGATCAAGGCAAAGAACAATCAAAGGTCGATACGATAATGATCACAATGCATGAAGGAACAAAGAATCAAGTCTATTCTGCATCGACACACAAAGTTCAAGACCCAGAAGTCTAAAGACCTAATCACATGGTGCATCTTTTGAATGACCATCCCTTAGGGGGAGATTGTTAGCTTTAATTTTATAGATTAAAGTGATGGTCATTCTCATTGTTAGAACTTTGTATGATATGTATATCTAGTCAAGGTAAATGGGCTTGTATTAGAATCATCAAGTGTTGTAAAAGACCAAGCCTTTGGTCAAAAGCCCACAAGCCCATCAAAAGCCTTTATGGCAAAAACCTTGTAATATAAAAAGCACCACAACACCTCATTTAGAAGGTGGTTCAAGTGTGTGTGTAAAGTGTGCTTAATAGAAGAAACTTTAACATCTTAAAAAAAAAAATGTTAGAAATGAAGCTGAGCGATATTTACGTGAATTGGAGTAGACAACTAGGATGCGTATAACGCAGGGACTACTAATGTAATATTAGGATAGTTGTCTTGTAAGTCATATAAATACCCCTCAAGTCTCCACTTGAGGGGTTTGGCTGTGAAACATTATTTTCATATCAATAATATCTTTGTTTCATCTCTCCACCCACTCTCTACATTCTCTCTCTAAAACTAACATGGTTTTCCTCTATTTTCATCAACCTCGACCTCCAAAAGACGATTCTTGGTCTCTGTAATAGACTTGAGGGGTATGTATGGGCCTTACAAGACAACTATCCTAATATTACATTAGTAGTCCCTGCGTTATACGCATCCTAGTTGTCTACTCCAATTCACGTAAATATCGCTCAGCTTTATTTCTAACAATGATCAAGTACGTCCAATTCACAAATATATTAAAACTATTAGTTGCCATCATAAGTTATTTACTAGTAATTGTTTTTGCAAGACTTGTAAAGACATGATCATGTACGTCCAATTCACAAAAATATTAAAACTATTAGTTGCCATCATAAGTTATTTACTAGATAATTGTTCTTGCAAGACTTGTAAAGACTTGATCATGTACGTCCAATTCACAAATATATTAAAACTATTAGTTGCCATCATAAGTTATTTACTAGTAATTGTTTTTGCAAGACTTGTAAAGACGTGTTTATATCATGGTAGTGTACACGTTTAGTCCTTGTGTTATGTTTAAAATTTCACATATACTTCTTAGCTCTCACAAAATAAAATGTTGGTCTCTAACTTTGTCAACAAAGAAAACAAGGTCTACACTTGTAGCCAATTGCGATATTAAAGTTAAATGAAGTTTTTCATTTCTATAAGTTGAAACATCAGGATGCAATTTATAAGAGTTGAGAAGTTGTGCTCTTCAAAAACATTTATTGATACCTTGGGGATTAGAAGTGTAACTGTTGGATATAAAGTTGAATTAACTTCAACCCACTTGCATTACTTAAATTGTTGTTTGAGAGTATGATTCTAACTTGATCGAGCTTCCATTATTGACTGCATTCATCGTATTCCCTGCTTCTTAATCCATCGGAAAATCAGTAAGTCATCATCTACTCTTTGCTTATTTCCTTGTTTTTTATTTAATAATTCCTTCATCTAAGAAATGTTATGTTTATCATTTAGAAAGCTAGAATAGATTATTGTGTACTAATATCATGATTTAGTAAGTCAGCTTATTAATCCCAAGTAACTATATATATTGTTCAGTTATGGTTTAAAGCGAAATTTGATAAAAGGAAGGTTAAAACTAATTGAACAATCTAGAAAAATAATGATAGAAAGTAATCTTGCAAGAATAAATGCGATAATAGTTCATCTATACAACGACTATATGTCACATATAGTTCAAGTCTGTTTTAATTGAGCTAGTAACCAAGTGAATCATTAAAAAGTACTTGATGATTTTTTCATGCTCAATTCATTTCACGTCTACATGTTACATTACTATTTTAGTAAAATATTACGTTGGGCTAATCTTTCACATGGAAATCCAGCTGCTTACATATCATTGATCATGGCTGCTTCTTCCATTCCTCATCGATGGAAATATGATGCTTTCGTAAGTTTTAGAGGTGAAGATATCCGTAAAAGCTTCATGGATCATCTATTCAATGATTTCAACCAAAAAGGAATTTATGCTTTTAGAGATGATACCAAATTGCCTAAAGGAGACGAGATATCTCCTCATCTCTACAAAGCCATTGAAGAATCGAGGTTTTTGATAGTTATCTTCTCCAAAAATTACGCTTCTTCATCATGGTGTCTGAGGGAACTTGTCAAAATACTTGAGTGCAAGCAAATGGGAGAACCTAAACACGAGGTTCAAATAATATTTTATGATGTTAAACCTGACCTCGTGAGGAAACAGACTGGGAGCTATGCTGAAGCATTTGCCAAACATGATGTTTCAAATAGAACAGAGGTGGATAAATGGAAGGAAGCTTTATCAATGGCAGCTAACTTATCTGGATGGGATCTCCAGGACATGACAAATGGGTAAATTTCTTGTTTTTGTGTAATTATCTTATAGCTCTACTAAAGGTTAACACTAAGTAGTTTCTCTTACTTATTGTGTCTTTGTGGTAAACAGGTTTGAGTCCAAGTTCATCGATTCCATTTCCAGAGAAATCCTCAAAAAATTATGTGACGGACCCTTGCATGTTGGTGAGAACCTTGTTGGCATAGATATCCATTTCGACAAATTAGACTTGGCACGCTTCATTGGGTCAGATAAGGTTAACATGATTGGATTATGCGGTATAAGCGGGATAGGAAAGACGACCCTTACCAAAGCTATTTATAACTTGATGTATGTCCACTTTGAAGGAAGTTGCTTTTGTGAAGATGTCAAAGAAGTCACAAAACGACAAGGCCTGATTCAAGTCCAACTGCATATGATTGGAAAGATCTCGAAAATAGAAGATTTGAAGATATCAAGTGTTGGTGAAGGAATTATGGTAATAAAGAAGATAATGTCATCAAAGCCGATCCTGCTTGTTTTGGATGATGTGGATCATCTGGATCAGTTAATGGCACTAGCGGGTTCAGCTAGTTGGTTTTGCCCAGGAAGTTTGATTATTTTCACAGGTAAAGATAAACAGTTGCTAAGATCTCATAGAGTGGAAATCCATGACATGGACTTCCTATATGAGGATGAATCTCTTAAGCTCTTCAGTTCCAATGCCTTTGAGGAAAAACATCCTTCTACAGGCTTCCAAGAACTTGCTGAGAAAGCTGTGAACTATGTGCAAGGTCACCCTCTGGCTCTCATAGTTTTGGGTCGTTTTTTGTACGGTAAAACTGTGGATCAGTGGGTTAGTGAACTGGAAAGGCTTAAAAAACATCCTAATGAAGAAATACATCGAGTTCTCCGCTTAAGTTATGATGGGCTAAACCTCCAGCAGCAAAATATCTTACTTGATATTGCATGTTTATTCGTTGGAGAAAACAGGGATTTTGTAGCAAGCGTACTAGATGGCTGTAACTTTTTTGCAGTTACAAACATGCAAGTTCTAGTTGATAAGTCATTAATCACGATATCTAGCAATAATTCACTTCAAATGCATGACTTGATTCAAGCAATGGCAAGGGAAATTGTTCGTGAAGAGTCTATCATGACTGGGAAACAGAGGAGATTGTGGAATTCATCGGAAGTTTACAATGTATTGAGTGAAAAGAAGGTAAGTAGTGGTATATGATTCTTTTTTCTCTACATTAAAGTATTAGCAAAATATCCAAATGAAGCTACATGTTCTTGCTTTCCAGGTGCCAATAACTGAAGAAGTTGAAGTTCTAGTCCTTTCGTTAGAGAAATTTAGCAAAAAGGTTCACATAGATGCTATTGATTTTGCACATATGAAAAAGTTGCGGATCCTGAAAATCTATCAAGAGGAAAAAGTATCTGAGCAGAAACTTGAACTGAAGGGCCACAATGTGATCTTCTCAGGAAATCTGTATTATTTGTCTAATGAGCTAAGCTTGTTTTATTGGCATGGATGCCCTTTCAGGTACTTACCTTCAGATTTCTATCCAGAAAACATTGTGGCCATTGACCTGTCTTACAGCAACATAAAACATTTTTGGACCACACCTAAGGTATTTCCTTGTACACACGTGTTTTCCTATTTGATACCTAATGATCTGTGAGAACTTATCTTCTTTTTTGTTCTAACGATTTCAGTGCTTTAGAAGGTTGAAAGTAATGAAGTTAAGGCACTGTTGTAACCTAACAACCACCCCTGACTTCTCGGAGATTACAAATCTCGAAGAGCTAGATCTTGAAGGTTGTGTGAATTTGGTTAGCGTTCACCCCTCAATTGGAATGCTCAAGAGGCTTGTTGTGTTAAATCTTAGAGACTGCAAAAGGCTTCAGAATTTTGCAGGTAGAGCGGAAACGGATGCCATTACACAACTTCCTTCTTTTGTATCCTCTCTAATAAACCTTGAATCATTGTCATTCGGTGGACAAGGGAGGATTCAACCTAGATGGTGGACTTCAATCACTGCTCCTTTTGGTTTACTAAGTAAACAACAACATCCCCAAAGATCAGTTTCATTAGAAGGTTTACATATGTTAAAGAGACTGAATTTAAGCTACTGCAATTTAGAACAAGTGCCTGAGAGCATTGGAGGCTTATCATGTCTAAAGGATCTATACTTAGAAGGGAACAATTTTACTAGCTTGCCTGGAAGTTTGAGTCAACTTTCTCATCTTAAAGATCTTAGACTTCATGGTTGCAAGAAGCTGGAAGTGTTGCCCGAACTTCCACATAGCCTACATGATCTTTTTGCATCTGATTGCACCTCCTTAAGAGAAGTGTGGGGATCATATAAAGACCCAATCAGGTGCAAAATTTTCGTAAATTGTCCAAAGCTGTTTAAGAATGTTTCCATTGATAGCGAGGGGTCAATATCGAAGACTCAGTGTCTTGACTCATCTATAACTTCCCAAGGCTTTATTCACCAGCTTTCTGGTATCCTTGGGCTTTTGGGTTTCCAGGCTAACAGATGTCAATTCTTCTTGCAAGACATTGGCTATTATTATTTACATATAGCATATCATGGGAATAGCATTCCAGAGTGGTTTACAAATAGAAATAAGGGAAAACATGTAAAGGTTGAATTACCATCAGATGGGTCTTATGATAAGCTTAGGGGATTTGGAGTTTGTGTTGTTTTTAAGAGAAAAAAGCCCCGCAAATTGAGAATTGGATACTCTCTAAAGAACTTTGATGGAGCTTCTCTGGATCCATTCTATTACATTCCATTTTCAATTGAAGATTATTTTGAGAAAGAGGTGATAGGAATCCAAGATTCATATATGATATGGTTGCATTATACGAGGGATGCACGGAGATTGAAGAAAGCAAAGAATTTTGTAACATTTTGTTTTGAAGATAATAATGAAGATATTGAGGTGAAGGAGTTTGGTGTAAGACTAATTTGTGATAAAGATTTACAGCAAGAAGACGACGTCACAAATAGTATGTTCCCAACTCAAGCACAACATGGTGGGTTCATTACCTATTATGAGCCTCACAAATGGCCTTCTGGATCTCTTGATTGGTCGTGCTAGTCCAATAACAAAGGTGTTTGTTTATATGCCAAACTATATTTTCCTAATAGATTGTAATTTTTATTTGTTAGTTACTGGTAGTACAATTACAAGCTTGATTTATTAATAGTAAATATTAAGTTTTAGTTTTTTGTTGATAATGAAAATGTTTTACTTTTTCTGTAGTAGACACCCACCACGTGTTTGATGAAATGTATATGATTAGAAATCATTTATTATTATACCGGCAAACTATTATTCTTCGGCTTGTTTGTAGATTTTTTTCGATTTCTGACGGATTAAGAATAGATTGTGGTATTTTGAAGTTGCGATGTGTAGAGTAAGATAATAACCTTGCTGCAGTTTGCCTTTTGAAAAATTTATTTCTTCCCCTCTGAGATGAGACTACATGTAAGTTTTATCCTAGACAATCCTCTCTTTTTTCAGATATGTCTTGTTACTTTAATGTTAGCGGTACTTGAATAATTTGTTAGCAGTTCCTATATATAACTATTATGTTCAATTGATCTTCTTGCTTCTAATAATTTGAATAATTCTACTCTCAAATCACAATTTAAGTAATACATGTGAGTTGACCCTAAATCAACTTTAAATCCCACTTTTAAACCCTGTAAGTGCATATTCAACTATGATATAAATACTTTTTCAAGTCATGCAATACATATTGGTTGATGAATATCTCATTATTACAACTAGAAAGGTACCAGCGTTTGCGGCGGCGGTTATCATGTAATAAAAATATTGGCGAGCAATCTTTACCGCTTATACATTTCCTGTGACAAAAGCTTTACGAGTGGCAATAATTTTTTGGAGGACTGATTTACCAAATGTAACTTCGACGATACCAATTGCACTCCAAAACCAGAGAACTGCATTGCCACTCATCATAAATAGGCATTAATCTATCACATGTCAATGGCATCAAACACCATCATCCCTCTTCATAACAAGTGTAACGATGCGCAAAACACTTTCTCATGATAATTTTCTAAGACAAGCTAATCCATAGTTAGAAGGTACCACACAATGAGTATCAAATTTGACTACGCCTAATGTTTAAACTTTAGCATACATTATTTTTACAATAAGCATCTAACAATCAAAACCATATATTTATAGTAATCGCAATCCAATATTAGAATTTCTAGTCAAGATTATACCAAAGAAATATCGTAAAGTTCCCATGCAATGGAATCAAAGACAAGCAAGTGATACAAACACAAACTATCAAGCAGGTAGAAGAAAAGAAAATACATGGTAATCCCCATAAACAACTGTTATATTTAGCTAAGCATGTACATGTAATCTTTATATCAATCCATACAGCACATCTTGTTGCTTGACATCATTTTTTTTTTCAGGATTTCTGGCGAATTATATATAATTTTTGAAACTTAAACAAGTTTGCAATGTGTATGGGACTCCCACCCATCCTTCATGAATACAAAAACCCTCTTCACAGTATAATAATACCACCAAACTCCAAACTAAAATGCCCATTTATCAGTTTCATTTTTCCCCGTTTGACTTTCTGACGACACCTTAAACGGTCCGCTTGACCCAAATGGATCTGAGTCATCAAATGAGTATGTATGACCATGGTCAAAACCCGCATTGCTACTCATTGAATCAAACCTTGCGAAACTACGGTCTTGTGTCGCGCTGCTCATTGAGTCGAGTCTTGAGAAGTTATTATCATGTGTGAAGCTGCTCATGGAATCAAATCTAGAGAAGGTTTCTTGTTTGGGAGAACCTCGGTCAGTGGCACTGAAAGAATCGTATCTCGAGAAATTATCAAAGAAAGAATTATCTGCTCCTCCCCCACTGTACCGTGGTGAGGTGCCAGCTCGAGAAGCTGGTGAGCCAGGAACCGAATCATCAAACCCAAATGGACTATTTTTCTGGAAGAAACTATTACTGCCTTGTGGGGAATCACTTTTCCTTGGACTTGCAGTGAAGCTACTGGAGTCAAAGAAATAACTCTCTCCATGCTTCTCATGTTCGGCATCCTGTAAAAATGAAGTTTTTTGCATTCATAGAGATACGTTTCCAATTGTTTTTTATCTTCAAACAGCTTTGTTCTAAGTTTATGTTTATCTAATTATAACAAGCATACCAAAATAGTTCGCAATTGATACAAACAAGATACGGATTGGTTCAGTTTCCAGGTCCACTCTAGAGCAGTAAGTAGCATTAATTTTCAGATATGGATTGGTTCAGTTTCAGTATTAATTTTCACTCTCAAGATCAAAGGTCTGTTAATCTTAGGAACAAATGCACACAAACAACCTGCTGTTAACAGGTTACTAAAACGCAAGATTAAGAAAACACAATTACTGGAATTAAGAACACACGATTAATGGAATAAGCTCTCCAATTAACAAAGAAAAATTCGCTCAAAAACTCTGATGGTTTTCACGCTCTACCACAAGCTTGGTAGGTCTATGAATTTATAGAGGTTGATACATGCTTATCAATCCTACTTCAGTTACAACTCGAATTCCATACTATAATCCTAAACCGACTATAACTCAGAATCCTTATTTGAGTACAACTATGATTTATGACCGACTGACCCATTGGCTTGGTTGTCGGTTCAGCTGCTGCCCATGAGCTCGGGTCAGACAATTAGACCAACATTCACCCCCCTAATTTCTGACTCGAGATAGGAAGGTCTTCAACTCCGAGTAGCTCTCTCATCTCCTTGAATTTAATCCTTGCAAGAGCTTTTGTCAGGATATCAGCACGCTGCAAATCACCTCTTACATATTCAACTCGTACTTGGCCTCTCTCAACACACTCTTGGATAAAATGATAACGTGTGTTTATATGCTTGCTTCTCCCATGAAAAACTGGATTTTTCATAAGTGCAATAGCTAATTTGTTGTCAAAATATAAGACCACCACTCTCTCTTCTATTCCGGTTATTTCACCCAACAATCCACGTAACCATATCCCTTGACACGCGGCTGAAGTTGCAGCCATGAACTCGGCTTCACAAGATGATAGAGCCACCGTGTTTTGCTTTTGTGAGCACCAAGTGATAGGTGATTTACCTAGATAAAATACGTGCCCAGTTGTGCTTCGACCATCATCTTGGTCCATAGCATAACTACTATCACTAAATCCCACCAACTCCTTGGTTTTCTCTTGGTTATATCGCACTCCAAAATTCAAACTACCTTGGATATACCGTAGTATTTGTTTCACAGCTGCCATATGTGATTCTTTTGGTTCTTGCATGTAATGACTAACCAAACCAACAGAATAAGATAAATCGGGTCGTGTGTGTAGTAAATATCTTAGACAACCAACTCGTCGTCTATACAATGTTGCATCAAATGGCTTTCCTTCTTTATCCAAACTAAACTTGACTCCAGGTTCTAATGGACATTGAGTAGAATTCGATTCATGCATTCCAGCATCTTTTAATATCTTCAATGCATAGCCCACTTGACTTATTGAGATACTCGAATCCTCTTGCTTTACTTCAATGCCAAGATAATAGCTCGATTTTCCCAAATCACTCATCTCGAACCTCTCTTGCATTTGTTTCTTGAATTCACCAATTTCGCCAAGCTTCGAACGGGTTACCAAGAGATAATCTACATAGACCGCAATAATCAAGATTGACTTGTTTGTCTTCTTCACATACACCGCTTGTTCGTGTTGGCATCGTTTGAACGACATTTGTTTAAGTACTCTATCAAGTTTCGTATTCCACGCCCTCGGGGCTTGTTTAAGTCCATAGAGCGCCTTTTTCAACTTGTAGATTTTCCTTTCTTCTCCTTTCTTCACGAACCCCTCCTGTTGTATAACAAACACTTGCTCTTCTAATTCTCCATGTAGAAAAGCTGACTTTACATCCAGATGATGTAATTCCCATGCTTCTTTTGCGGCCAATGAGATCAATAAACGCACCGTTTCAATCCGTGCTACGGGCGCAAATACCTCGTCATAGTCAATTCCTTCCTTTTGAACATAACCCTTTGCTACTACACGGGCTTTATATTTTTAATTGAACCATCCGGATTTCTCTTAATTTTGAACACCCACTTTAGTCCAATGGGTTTGAAATTAATCGGGGGCTCAACTAATTCCCATGCATCATTCTTCTTGATCGACTCAATCTCTTGCTTCATAGCAAACATCCATTCGCTTGAAACCTTTGCTTCTTGAAACGTTCTTGGTTCACCATCTTCTATTAAAAGCAGATTGTGATCTTCATTAACAACTGAGGTTCTCGAACTAGACCCCATAATGAAGTCATTAAATCTAGTTGGCTTAGTTGAAACCCTCGAAGAACGCCTCAAAGTTGATTGAGTTTCTGTCGCATATTCTGGGTTAGGTTCATTCATAGCTTCGGTTGGGATAGGTTGTTTGTCAATGACCAGCTGATCTCCATCATGCTGATTTTCAGCCTCTTGATTTTCAGCCTCTACTTCATTTGTCACACCTGGGTTCACAAATCCACAACCCGTATCAATAGAACCGTGCCATTCTATGACAAACATACCTGGGTTTAGCTCGTGTGTTTCGCTTCCAGCAACATACTTCCAGCCAAGTTCCTCATTAAACTCCGCATCACGACATACCACTACCTTCTTTAGTCTTGGATTGAACAATCGAAAACCTTTTGTTCCTGGCTCATTTCCGATATAAATGAGTCGTGTTGACCTGTCGTCTAACTTGGGTAAATATGGCCTTGTTCCTGTTGCATACGCCACACATCCAAATATCCGCAAAACCTCCAAGTTAGGCTTTTTCCCTTTGAAAGCCTCGTAAGGTGTTTGATTAAATAGAGCTCGAGTTGAAACTCTATTAATCAAGAACGTGGCATGTCTCACTCCTTCAGCCCACATATAATTTGGTACGTCTCGTGCTTTCAAGATGCTTCTAGTCATTCCCATAAGAGTACGGTTTCGCCTCTCCACTACTCCATTCCGCTGCGGTGTGTAGGGAGTGGTTAAATGTCTTGTTATACCCTCGTTTTCACAGAAGTTGGTAAATTCTTTTGAAGTGAATTCACCTCCTCTATCGGTCCTTAGGGTTATAATCTTCTTTCCCGCCTTCCTCTCGACTAGAGCTTTGAACTTCTTGAAGTATTCAAATGCCTCTCCTTTTTCCTTCAAGGCAAAAGTCCACATAAACCGTGAGAAGTCATCAATTAAAACGAATACGTACCTGTTTCCCGCTATGGATGGTGGAGAAATCGGTCCACATAGGTCGGCATGTATCAGTTGAATAGAATGTGTTGCCCTAAATGTTGCTGCTTTAGGAAACGCCTTCTTGGTTTGTTTTCCTACCAAGCAAGATTCACACAACTTGTTCTCTTGATGAATTATTGGCAAATTTTCAACCATGCCCTTCCTTGCCATTAATTCCATTGTCTCGAAATTAATGTGACCCATCCTAGCATGCCATAACCAAGCATCATCTTCTATCTTTGCTTTAAGACACACCGGACTTCCGACTTGGAGCTTTATTTTGTAGAGTCTATTACTCGTTCTAGGGACCTTCATCAGAAGCTTGCCATCCGAGTCACGCATGGTGAGATGATTACCTCTCATACGAATGTCACATCCGCCTTCGGTAGCTTGCCCAAGACTAATGATATTGCTTTTTAGATCGGGTAGATAATATACTCCAGTGATCAATCGTTGCTCGCCCGTTTTCCCTTCAATGATTATCAAACCCTTCCCTTTTATCTCGATGTATGAATTATCAACAAACTTCACTCTGCCGGAGATATTCTCATTCAACTCCGAAAAGTATTCTCGGATCCCCGTCATGTGATTACTTGCCCCATTATCTAAATACCAAGTGTCCTCCTCGTTTGGCTTAGTATTCAATTGGTTTGGGATAATCTTCTCTTCATTCAAGAATACAACTTCTTGAACGCTCTTCATCATAAAAAGTGTCGGGTCATCATCATCCTCCTTTTTCAGAAGGTTTGCTTCATGCTTTTGCTTCTGTTCACGTCGTTCAGGGCAGTTAGAAGCAAAGTGACCATATTCATCACATCTGAAGCATTGAATCTTTGAAAGGTCTCGGCCTTTGTTCTTCTTTTGGTCCGTATTATTCCCGGTGTTGTTTTGGTTTCCTCGGTTGTGGTTATTGGCTTGACTACTACCACGAGATTTGTTTTCACCTTTTACGTTGCCACCAGAGGAGTTCCGTCCTCAACCTTTCTCAGCCTTATTCTTATCAGATCTTTCAGCCCTTCCGAACATCAACTTGCTTTGATCTTCAGAAGTGGTGTCAACACCCTTCATTCTACCTTCGAATGCTTTCAATCTACCAATAGCTTCTTGAAAAGACATAGTATTCAAGTCAGCAAATTTTTCTATTGAGGCAACAATTGCAACAAACTTATCTGGTACGGATGCAAGCAGCTTCTTAACAAGTTTCTTGTCTTCATAAACTGTTCCTAAGCTGTTTACTTCAGTTACAATTTTGCCCATCCTAGCCGCGAAGTCATCAACTGATTCATTTGGCTTCATCTTTAAAGCTTCAAATTCAGTCTCCAAAGTCTGCAACCTTGCTTCTTGAACACAATCAACACCCACGTACCTGGTCTTTAAAGCTCCCCAGATTTCTTTGGCCGTGTTGAATTGTGATACTTGAAAAACAAGTTCTTCTGGAATCGCCTGGAAAAGTAACGCCACTGCCATATGATCTTGCTTATCATCGACTGGTGTTTCATCCTTCGGTTCCAGAGCCTCGAGTATTCCATGGACTCGGAATACTGCTTTAACTCTTATTGCCCAGATTGTTGTAATTCATGGCTCTTAACATCGGACATTGAAGAGCTGCTTTTGAATCTGAGACAGCAGCAGGTGGTCGACTGGTTTAGCCTTCCACCATCCTTCTTGTAACACCCCAACCCGGCAAGGGTAACGATGTCACGTTAATGGTTTCATATCAGATTAAACAAAGCATACTTCAATAGTAATACAATAAAATATCAAAGGTTACAAATGAGATACTAACATTATAGGGTTAAGAATGAAACAAAACTAAATACTAAGTCAGCAAATGCAATCCTTCTAATGACTTCTACTTCAGAATAACTATCAAGGTCTTCTAAGTCCAAAAGTCTCTTCACTCATACCCAAACCCGTCGTCCTGCTTATAACCTGCCGCACACGAAAAGAAAACGTGCGGCTGAGCTTAAAAAGCCCAGTGAACAGATATAACGATAACAAGCAGTAACGGTAAAGTAGTGAAGTAAATGAACGAGTACCAGGTATCACGATAGTCAAGAACAGGAACATGAAGACTATACAGATATAACAGGATTAGAACTAGTTACAGAAGATAGGTGAAAAGGAAACCGTAACCCACACAAACCCAAGTCAAATCATGTCAAGTTCAGTATTAAGTCATGAATCATACGATAGGGTAGTAGTAACAGTAATGGAAAGTAAAGGTTATACAGATATAACATGATTAAAACTAGTTGCAGAAATAGTATAAAATGTAATCCGTAATTCTACCATATACCAGGTCAGATCCAGTCAAGTCAAGTGTTAAGTCATATATCAGGTTACAGGGTGACAGTAATAATAATGGTGAGTAAGTTATAAGGTCCCAAGGTGTAGGGTAACAGAAATCCTCTACGAGCCCAGAAACAGTAACAGTAACAGTAACAGTAACAGTATCAGTATAATCATGTAGAGGGGAGACCTCTCAGTAGTCAGTAATTATGAGGGGAGTCCTCAATCAGTAAATGGAGTGATCAGCTCCCAGTATGTGAAAGACGTGTATCGCACACACCATCAGTCACCAGTAATACAGAAATCAGTAATCAGTAACAGTAACAGTTCTAGGATGCATCCATGCGCCCCCGGTGGCCAAAACTCCTCAACACACCAGATAAAATAAAGTCAGGGACGGAACAGGTCATCACTCTCCTGCCCTAGAGTCATGCCATCGGTGCATCAATGACATGGACATGAAACCCTCATGCCTAGTTATGGCTCGTAGTATCAAACTGTGGGTCAGGGTCAGGTATCATGTATCATGTGTCAGGTGTCATGCCTCAGAAATCAGTATCATGTATCAAGTATCATGTATCGGAGATCAGTAACGTGTATCAGATATCATGTATCAGGAATCAGTATCATGTATCAGAAATCAGTATCATGTATCAGAATTAGTATCGTGTATCAGGTGTCAGATTCAAGTATCAGGTGTCAAGTATTCAGGTGTCAGGTTCAAGTATTAAGTGTTAGGTTCAAGTATTTAAAGGTCAAGTAGTCCAGGTCATGTTTTATATAAGAGTTCAAGACAAGGTTCAGAACAAAGGATCAGAACAAGAGTTCAAATAAAGGTTCAAGTCGAATGGTTTATATCAAGTGAATCAGGGTTCAAGTTAAGTTTATAGCAAGGTATCAAGTATTTAAGTTAGTTGCATAAGTCAATTTCCATTTCAAGATATCAGAAGTTCATATCAGAGGTTCATATCAGAGATTCATATCAGAAAGGTCATACCAGTAGGTCAATATCAAAAATGTTCAATATCAGACAGGTTTAATATCAAAAGATCATATACAAGAAAAATCATACATCAGAAAGATCATATATCAGAAAGATCATGTATCAGAAAGATCATGCCAAAAGCTCATAATATCATGAAAGAAGCAAGCAAGGTTCACAGAACAAGGAAACATAGCAATAAATCAGGAATCAGAAAGTAGGTGCAATATCAAAAGGTCCAATGTCAGAAGGGTCAAGTATCAGGGAGTCCGAAATCAGAAGGTTCATATCAATTTGTTTCAAGGTTCATAACAAGGTTCAATTTAAAGGTTTATATTAAAAGTTCCTATCATAGTTCAAAAAGTAATCTCTTACAATAGCTTTCATGAAAGTAAACCTTAAAACAGTCTTCATAAAGTAGGTCCTTTAAAGAAAGTTTTCAAAACATTTTCACATGTAATTAAGAAGAGTTTTTACATTTAGTTATAAAATCCTATGAACCTTCAAAATATTCCAGGGTCATAAATATTCACATTACAGGGTGATGGACAGGTCATATCATGTATCAAAAGAAATAAAGCAAGGTTCATGAATTATGGAAAACATAACAAAGGCATAGATTCAAATAGGAAAGCCCCATATAAAAGGCTCAGATCATAACCAACTGATATGCATAATGAAGAACCAATCAGAGTATGAGACGACATAACAACGGCTCAGAGAAATACTAAGATGAATCATAGATACTGAATGAAATAAGCAAGAGGACACCCTTACTGAAAAAGGGCAGAATATCTGTACCTTAGCACCCGAATCAAAGGATGATCAATGACAGACAATGGATCACTACCTCTTCACACCTAGAGGAGTCAAGACAGAATTACTAAAGATCCCACTTTCCATATCAAGTAACTTTCTATTTTAGGCAGGTTTCCTTATTTGGCAAGTTTTCATACTTTAGGGTTTCAAAAGTAATTCCTCCAAAGTTAAGAGTCAACCATGTAATTATCATATTCATTCATTTTAATCCTTCATTTACCAAAGTGTACGACTTGAATACTTCAAGTTTACCAAAATTACCCTTTATACCCCTTAGTTTATAAGTTTACAAATTAAACCCCTTTAATACATAATTTTACATTTTACATCCTTATCTTCTCCATAATTACCAAACAACCTCTTATTTTATCATAATTACAGAATATAACATCATAATTACTTATTGTACGAATCCAGCCCCTCAAGTTTCAGAAATTACACATTTAGTCCCTTAAGTTTACAAAACTTATAATTTAAATCATAATTCCATATTAATTACATATTAAGCCCATAAATACTCAAATTTACCCAAAACACTTTTAATATCATTATTTACTCAGGACAACCTCAACTTTCCAGAATTTACACTTTTAGTCCCTCTAGTTTAATTAATTACAAATCATACCCTTTAATTACCATTAATTCATTATCTTGAAATATTTACACTTAGGACCCTCAAGTTATATTTTTCCCACATTGTAACAGACCTAAATAACAGTTTAAAAATAACCCACGAGTTTCAAAAGTTACAAAACACCCCCTTGTGATTTAATTTCAAATCGGATTACCACTTTTAATTATCAAATTCAAACCCTAACAAACCCAATCATAAAACAATCATTGAATAATCTTTGAACACATTTAATTGACCAGATCCAAGCCCCAAAATGCTAACCCTAATGCCCGATCCATTTTATTTGATTTATTCTTCACTTTTCACAAAACCCGGTTTTAAATTAATTCTCCAATAATTCATTTAAGCTTCTATAAATCAAACACATATTTTTCCCAAGTTATATGATGATGTTAGAACCCAGAAAAATTAAATACACAACCCAGAAAAATCGTTTCTTATATTTTAGATTTTAGGCACGTTTTTGATCACAACATTCACCACGACTAATCTAGGACTCCACAAATCGTACCACCATTTTTAACAGACTATGTACTTCGTATAAGGTCCAAAGAAAATATATATGGCCCTCAGAAAAATCGTTACACATTAGTTTGGAAAATAGGTGTGTTTTAACCCATAAATTCAAAAACGACCCAAAACCCTTTCATGCTTCGAAGTACTTATTTTTCCTGAGTCTAATATGATGTAAGGAATGTAAGAAAATTATAAGATGAATTTTAGATCGTGTAGAAACAAGATGGGCGAATTAATACCTATCGAGTGGAATAGAACAAGAATTTTCGATGCTCCTTGAATCCGGCCCTTATAAATCGAGATAGTATTTTTCTAGGCTTCTTAGGACATGTAAGAACATGGGAAAAATATTGGTTGGCCTCCAGAAATTCTGTATGTCGAGTGGTGAATTTTTGTAGAGTTTTAGGGTTAATCGGTTTAGAGAAAAAGGAAGGAATATGCATTAAAGGTATAGGCCGAGATTATGGGGAGGGGAGGGGCTTAAAATCTGGAATTAATCAATCAATATTAATTAGTTACAAAATTTCCAAATTGGGTACATGCCTATCCTTATAATTATATAATTTAAATTAATTGAAATAAAACTTATATATATAATAATTATTTTTGGTACTAGTAAAGTTTTAGGAGGTCCAAAATGTTTTTAAGTCATGTACAAATAATTTAAATGATGTCCCATAATTATTTTGTATCATATATAATTTAATTACAAAGGTTTTGTAATTATTTTTGTACTTATATGAGTTTTAATTAAATTTTAAAATAGTAGGGGCATTTTGGTCATTTTACATGTTATCATATTTTCGGGTATTACAACTTCTTCCCCACTAACAAAAAAATTTCGTCCTCGAAATTTGAAGTCGTAAAGCTAAACGAAGTCGTAGCAATTCGTAAAAGATCGTCACAAACGTTTTCGTGCCGAGGAGGTTCTTTCCGAAAGGATCTTCGGATCAAATAATTCTCATGACTCAAATCAACGAAGTGAGTTCAAATTTTCTCAGAAGGGGACAATTTACGTTATTGCTGATCAAAAGACCCTGTAACCAAATGGATGATAGGAGAGTCTTCAGGAAAGCTCATAGGGAAGTATGCATTAAATTTCGGATCAAATTAACTGTATCAACAGTAGAGAGTTCTTCAAAAGGTTAACGTTTGATAACTGAGGTCAACAGAATGCAAATCGAGAATTCCAACTCATTCAGATGTCTAATGAATAGAGGCAGAGTATACGCATAACGGTGAAAGCAGAATAAATGCATAGGTAGATCGAACTTAACATCTTACTAAACACAGATGATCTCAGCCAAATGTCAGAATTTCTAAGGTTTCAAAGGCACTCCTCGAAATATCCTATGATCACAATGAGGGTACGTCATATGACGTAGGTATTATCACGTTCGCGAACCGTCATAATACCAGCCTCATATGAGTATACCATCATGATGATCATACTTTATCTCAAGTTGTGAACTAAACATCTTATCTTAATCCACCTAGTACTTCTAAAATCTCAAGGTCAACAAAATCGAATGCCATAGTGCAAGAGTATCAAAATTCCGGATTGCTTCCACGGAATTTAAATCACACGAGGATCTTATAACTAAGTTTAAGTGAGTCCATAAATCTGGGAGTGAAACAAAATTGTGAACTTGTATCTGGTTCGTCGAGCCTCCTGCGGTTCTTCTTGGAATGTGTGGGAGTAATGTGAATTTCTGGCACGATCATCCTGTCTGCTCCCGCTCTCAATTCATCTTAATACCACTAAGGTGAATAGGGAAGTTAGACTGCATGTCTTCATCAGCTCCAAGTTCGCCGTCTTGACTAGATTTCTTCTTCTGCATCGCCAATACTTCTGCCTTGTAAGGGACATCTTCTCTCTTCGGGGTAGGAATGCTAGTAGAATTTGGCTAACCAAAGGAAGACGGATCAACACGGAAAATCTTATCGTTTAAAAGTGAGAGGGGTAAGACAAAAATCAAATGGTGTCAGAAGATTTATAGGTGTTTATCAATAGCAAGAGGCAACCAATGGAATGTATCGTATCACTATGGAGATTCTCAGGGTTGCCCGAAGAGGCATCAAGATCATTAACGAACGTATCAGATATCAGAATCGGAATCTAGAGATAAGGTTCAATAGTGAGAGGTACGTTCCATGCAAGTTTCAGTGTTTCAAACTTAATTAGGTTTCAAATTTTTTGTGTAAGGCATAAGCTTTTAGATTTCCAGAATTGATCTCAACAGCTTTAACCAAGAGCAAGGTATGAAGCAGAGTGATGCGGAAGCAAAGATACTTAGATAAATGCCTTATAGTATACCCATTCCTCACCGGTCAGAACTTAAATTCCTATAGGGAAATCCTAGAGCAATTCTTACAGGTTATCTTATGAGCGCCTACAGTGGAAACTTAGTGGTCCAAACTTCACAGGTCAAGGGTAAATGTATTACAAGTCGCAGCCTGTCTCTGATACCATAATTGTAACACCCCAACCCGGCAAGGGTAACGATGTCACGTTAATGGTTTCATATCAGATTAAACAAAGCATACTTCAATAGTAATACAATAAAATATCAAAGGTTACAAATGAGATACTAACATTATAGGGTTAAGAATGAAACAAAACTAAATACTAAGTCTGCAAATGCAATCCTTCTAATGACTTCTACTTCAGAATAACTATCAAGGTCTTCTAAGTCCAAAAGTCTCTTCACTCATACCCAAACCCGTCGTCCTGCTTATAACCTGCCGCACACGAAAAGAAAACGTGCGGCTGAGCTTAAAAAGCCCAGTGAACAGATATAACGATAACAAGCAGTAACGGTAAAGTAGTGAAGTAAATGAACGAGTACCAGGTATCACGATAGTCAAGAACAGGAACATGAAGACTATACAGATATAACAGGATTAGAACTAGTTACAGAAGATAGGTGAAAAGGAAACCGTAACCCACACAAACCCAAGTCAAATCATGTCAAGTTCAGTATTAAGTCATGAATCATACGATAGGGTAGTAGTAACAGTAATGGAAAGTAAAGGTTATACAGATATAACATGATTAAAACTAGTTGCAGAAATAGTATAAAATGTAATCCGTAATTCTACCATATACCAGGTCAGATCCAGTCAAGTCAAGTGTTAAGTCATATATCAGGTTACAGGGTGACAGTAATAATAATGGTGAGTAAGTTATAAGGTCCCAAGGTGTAGGGTAACAGAAATCCTCTACGAGCCCAGAAACAGTAACAGTAACAGTAACAGTAACAGTATCAGTATAATCATGTAGAGGGGAGACCTCTCAGTAGTCAGTAATTATGAGGGGAGTCCTCAATCAGTAAATGGAGTGATCAGCTCCCAGTATGTGAAAGACGTGTATCGCACACACCATCAGTCACCAGTAATACAGAAATCAGTAATCAGTAACAGTAACAGTTCTAGGATGCATCCATGCGCCCCCGGTGGCCAAAACTCCTCAACACACCAGATAAAATAAAGTCAGGGACGGAACAGGTCATCACTCTCCTGCCCTAGAGTCATGCCATCGGTGCATCAATGACATGGACATGAAACCCTCATGCCTAGTTATGGCTCGTAGTATCAAACTGTGGGTCAGGGTCAGGTATCATGTATCATGTGTCAGGTGTCATGCCTCAGAAATCAGTATCATGTATCAAGTATCATGTATCGGAGATCAGTAACGTGTATCAGATATCATGTATCAGGAATCAGTATCATGTATCAGAAATCAGTATCATGTATCAGAATCAGTATCGTGTATCAGGTGTCAGATTCAAGTATCAGGTGTCAAGTATTCAGGTGTCAGGTTCAAGTATTAAGTGTTAGGTTCAAGTATTTAAAGGTCAAGTAGTCCAGGTCATGTTTTATATAAGAGTTCAAGACAAGGTTCAGAACAAAGGATCAGAACAAGAGTTCAAATAAAGGTTCAAGTCGAATGGTTTATATCAAGTGAATCAGGGTTCAAGTTAAGTTTATAGCAAGGTATCAAGTATTTAAGTTAGTTGCATAAGTCAATTTCCATTTCAAGATATCAGAAGTTCATATCAGAGGTTCATATCAGAGATTCATATCAGAAAGGTCATACCAGTAGGTCAATATCAGAAATGTTCAATATCAGACAGGTTTAATATCAAAAGATCATATACAAGAAAAATCATACATCAGAAAGATCATATATCAGAAAGATCATGTATCAGAAAGATCATGCCAAAAGCTCATAATATCATGAAAGAAGCAAGCAAGGTTCACAGAACAAGGAAACATAGCAATAAATCAGGAATCAGAAAGTAGGTGCAATATCAAAAGGTCCAATGTCAGAAGGGTCAAGTATCAGGGAGTCCGAAATCAGAAGGTTCATATCAATTTGTTTCAAGGTTCATAACAAGGTTCAATTTAAAGGTTTATATTAAAAGTTCCTATCATAGTTCAAAAAGTAATCTCTTACAATAGCTTTCATGAAAGTAAACCTTAAAACAGTCTTCATAAAGTAGGTCCTTTAAAGAAAGTTTTCAAAACATTTTCACATGTAATTAAGAAGAGTTTTTACATTTAGTTATAAAATCCTATGAACCTTCAAAATATTCCAGGGTCATAAATATTCACATTACAGGGTGATGGACAGGTCATATCATGTATCAAAAGAAATAAAGCAAGGTTCATGAATTATGGAAAACATAACAAAGGCATAGATTCAAATAGGAAAGCCCCATATAAAAGGCTCAGATCATAACCAACTGATATGCATAATGAAGAACCAATCAGAGTATGAGACGACATAACAACGGCTCAGAGAAATACTAAGATGAATCATAGATACTGAATGAAATAAGCAAGAGGACACCCTTACTGAAAAAGGGCAGAATATCTGTACCTTAGCACCCGAATCAAAGGATGATCAATGACAGACAATGGATCACTACCTCTTCACACCTAGAGGAGTCAAGACAGAATTACTAAAGATCCCACTTTCCATATCAAGTAACTTTCTATTTTAGGCAGGTTTCCTTATTTGGCAAGTTTTCATACTTTAGGGTTTCAAAAGTAATTCCTCCAAAGTTAAGAGTCAACCATGTAATTATCATATTCATTCATTTTAATCCTTCATTTACCAAAGTGTACAACTTGAATACTTCAAGTTTACCAAAATTACCCTTTATACCCCTTAGTTTATAAGTTTACAAATTAAACCCCTTTAATACATAATTTTACATTTTACATCCTTATCTTCTCCATAATTACCAAACAACCTCTTATTTTATCATAATTACAGAATATAACATCATAATTACTTATTGTACGAATCCAGCCCCTCAAGTTTCAGAAATTACACATTTAGTCCCTTAAGTTTACAAAACTTATAATTTAAATCATAATTCCATATTAATTACATATTAAGCCCATAAATACTCAAATTTACCCAAAACACTTTTAATATCATTATTTACTCAGGACAACCTCAACTTTCCAGAATTTACACTTTTAGTCCCTCTAGTTTAATTAATTACAAATCATACCCTTTAATTACCATTAATTCATTATCTTGAAATATTTACACTTAGGACCCTCAAGTTATATTTTTCCCACATTGTAACAGACCTAAATAACAGTTTAAAAATAACCCACGAGTTTCAAAAGTTACAAAACACCCCCTTGTGATTTAATTTCAAATCGGATTACCACTTTTAATTATCAAATTCAAACCCTAACAAACCCAATCATAAAAAAATCATTGAATAATCTTTGAACACATTTAATTGACCAGATCCAAGCCCCAAAATGCTAACCCTAATGCCCGATCCATTTTATTTGATTTATTCTTCACTTTTCACAAAACCCGGTTTTAAATTAATTCTCCAATAATTCATCTAAGCTTCTATAAATCAAACACATATTTTTCCCAAGTTATATGATGATGTTAGAACCCAGAAAAATTAAATACACAACCCAGAAAAATCGTTTCTTATATTTTAGATTTTAGGCACGTTTTTGATCACAACATTCACCACGACTAATCTAGGACTCCAAAAATCGTACCACCATTTTTCCCAGACTATGTACTTCGTATAAGGTCCAAAGAAAATATATATGGCCCTCAGAAAAATCGTTACACATTATTTTGGAAAATAGGTGTGTTTTAACCCATAAATTCAAAAACGACCCAAAACCCTTGCATGCTTCGAAGTAATTATTTTTCCTGAGTCTAATATGATGTAAGGAATGTAAGAAAATTATAAGATGAATTTTAGATCGTGTAGAAACAAGATGGGCGAATTAATACCTATCGAGTGGAATAGAACAAGAATTTTCGATGCTCCTTGAATCCGGCCCTTATAAATCAAGATAGTATTTTTCTAGGCTTCTTAGGACATGTAAGAACATGGGAAAAATATTGGTTGGCCTCCAGAAATTCTGTATGTCGAGTGGTGAATTTTTGTAGAGTTTTAGGGTTAATCGGTTTAGAGAAAAAGGAAGGAATATGCATAAAAGGTATAGGCCGAGATTATGGGGAGGGGAGGGGCTTAAAATCTGGAATTAATCAATCAATATTAATTAGTTACAAAATTTCCAAATTGGGTACATGCCTATCCTTATAATTATATAATTTAAATTAATTGAAATAAAACTTATATATATAATAATTATTTTTGGTACTAGTAAAGTTTTAGGAGGTCCAAAATGTTTTTAAGTCATGTACAAATAATTTAAATGATGTCCCATAATTATTTTGTATCATATATAATTTAATTACAAAGGTTTTGTAATTATTTTTGTACTTATATGAGTTTTAATTAAATTTTAAAATAGTAGGGGCATTTTGGTCATTTTACATGTTATCATATTTTCGGGTATTTCACTTCTCGTACAAGTTCACATGTCTGCTGTTCACAGAATCAATAACACACAAACAAACTGGAAAAGACACGCAATAACTGCTGTAAGTTACAGGTGTAACTTGTTCACCTTCCAGCCCGTTTAGCAAACCTCGTTAGCAAACCTAGCTCTGATACCAATTCAAGATCGAAGGTCTGTTAATCTCAGGATCAAATGCACACAAACAACCTGCTGTTAACAGGTTACTAAAACGCAAGATTAAGAAAACACAATTACTGGAATTAAGAACACACGATTAATGGAATAAGCTCTCCAATTAACAAAGAAAAATTCGCTCAAAAACTCTGATGGTTTTCACGCTCTACCACAAGCTTGGTAGGTCTATGAATTTATAGAGGTTGATACATGCTTATCAATCCTACTTCAGTTACAACTCGAATTCCATACTATAATCCTAAACTGACTATAACTCAGAAACCTTATTTGAGTACAACTATGATTTATGACCGACTGACCCATTGGCTTGGTTGTCGGTTCAGCTGCTGCCCATGAGCTCGGGTCAGACAATTAGATCAACACACTCTAAAGCATTTATTTATCTGTTCATTTAGTAGCACATATGTAGCATTTTTCCACCTTACGTTGTAATACCCTTCTATAAACTTATACACTATCCATTGAAAGCAATGATATAATTGAAACAAAAGATATGAACTTACCTTAGCTGTGTCACTATTGAATCCCCACACCGAATCTACATCATCATTGTTGTCGAAAGTACCCCATCCTTGGTCATCAAAACCCCGAATAGAAGAAGATCGAACTCAATAAACAAGAGCAATAGACTAGTGCATGTTTAGATCTTTCCAGCAAACAAGGTATAGATACACTTTTTGTTGTATTTAGACAATGAAAGATCAGACCATAAACAGAATCCAATTGGTACCTTTCTGTGTCAGCATCAAAGCTCTTTCCGAAATGGTTAAATGAATCCTCCTTGGTTGGACTTTCAAATATCTTTTGTGTTGTGGGACTACCAGCTGGGCTTTTAGCCGACTCATCTTCGCTATGTGCGTATGCTGATTCAGTCTCGAATGGCTTCTCTGACTTTCTGTCAGCATTTGAATATGAATCCTCGGAAACATCATCCATAGTAGAGGAGTTTTCTGCCTGAGATGTGGATTTGGTATTTGCAGGCACTGTAGCATCAAATGAGAAACCTGTCATTGCAAACTAGTTTAGTGCAAAGTGCAAATGTGGTTGAAGAGAATAACGTAAGAACACAGGTCAAAACGGATATTTTGTGTGGAACACGGGTCGGATTGACCCACCAACGATGATATCTTTTAACAAAATGAGCTGACATTGCTCCTTCTCTGATATATAGTTACTACGAGTATAAAAGAAAGAGTGTCAAACCTTCATCTTCGAATTTATCCCAATCCTCATCCCACACGGCAGATATCTCTGGAACTCCAGGTTGCCAACCTTGACAAACAAAATAGGTGAACCATAACGCAATATCAATTATTTTATTATAATATTATACAGATACAGTGACATTATTGCTAATGGAGTATTCCTGATAGCATGAGATGAAAGATGATACCCTTCGGAAGCTCAATAACCGCAGTTGACTTGACATCAATTCCATGTTTTTTGCAACGTTCAGTTAAAGCCTTCAGTAGTTCCTCGAGATCGGATTGGATACGATCAGCACGAACCTGGGTCAACCATATATAGTGTATAATGCAGTAAAGTTATGGGCAGGCGTTGATCCATATATTGAGAAGAATGGCTACTCACGAGATCTTGCATTTTATTCCTGTAGAAGGCCATCTTTTCTCTAGAATCCAGAATTTCCTTCTTATCTTCAACCTTTTAACACCAATGGAAACCAATCGACAGTGAGCATTCTAAAGAGGATAAAAAATGTCGCATGGATAAATTGACAGTATATGCGTAATTAAATTCCAAATCTATCAGAAACAAATAAAACTTTACCACTTTTTCTGCTTGGATTGTCTCTAGAGCAACTGAACGAGAAGTATTTTGATCACCATTACTGAGCTGATGTGCATGAGAGTTATCCGTGGAGGGCATCGGTCCTTTCGGCTGATTATATTGTATTGGTTGGGCACCAGGCATGGGAGGCCTCATATTAGCATGCAACATTTGTTGGGCGGATGCCTGCTGGGGTGCAGAACCTGAAGACAAAAGGTTCGATAACATTCAGAACAGGTTGTCTTCATCAATTTTTATTTTCTCAACTATCTGAGGGACCCTTACTAAAATTAACATGTTTCAACCCAGCCCGTTTTGGCACGTCTCAAGCCACCCGACTCCCCATTTTGCAACTATAAATATATGTCTACATGATGTATAGAGGTATACCAGGAATAGCTACCCAACCAGCAGGTCTATAAGAAGGATTGGGTGGGCCCGTGAGAGACAGCAGAGTTTCATCAAGCAGGACATTACTAGGAAGTGTTAGTGGAAGATTATGGCCTTCTCTGTATCGCTCCATCAGATAGAGAGCGACACAGAACTCCCTCACTGAAAGCATGTTGTCATTATCTTGATCAGACAAGTCCCACACCTGTTTCAGAATTTCTGTAGAACAATGAGAACATTACGGCTTGGCGTGTTTATAGGAAATCTATTATGGAAAGCCATTTCACTATAGAGTAAATCATTTTACAAGAAAGAGTTGAATAAGGCATTAATGATCTATTAAATTACGCTACGAGTATTTACCTCTTGGTAGTCTCCAACTTAAAAATACGCTGCGAGCCTGATCACCAGTGATTTTCCCATCTCTGTCAGAGTCGACTTCCATGAACACTTTCATATACTTGTTAATACCAGCCCGCGTCATTTTTGGCCATTGAGGTAACGATGGCCGCATGACTGTAGTGGAGCATTTTGAGTTGGGGCCTGTTGATTTGGTCTTGGTAGAGATGGCCCCGCTGACTAGTCTTGGTAGAGATGGCCCCACTGACTGTACTGGAGCACCTGTGGGTTGCCTTGTAAAAGCATTTAATGAACCAAGTGGGTCTATCTTGGCTGGAGTCTGGGGCTCAGAAGTTACAGGAGCAATTGCAGAAGAAACGGGTGGAATGCTTGCAGTTTGTGTTGGCTTTGAGGATGATGACGGTTTGGATATAGATTGGGAAGCAGAAAAAAAGTCACCACCAAACATAGCGGCAGAAGTAATTGCATTTCCTCCAACAGATGGTCTAGGAGCTGTGAAAGATGAGGATGATAGCGGCTCTTGGGGTTTCGGTACAGTAGCCCCAACACCTCTGCCCCCAAGCCACTCACCCGAGACATTAGAGTTTGATAGACCAGCACCAGCCAGACCACCACCTGCCGGAAAACTAGGACCACCAACACTCTGTGATGGAAGAGGCCCGCTCTGAGGTGGTGGCTGCCTCATTGACTGATTTCCTTGAGGTGAAAAATACTGTGCAGAAGGTGGAGCAACTGAAGGAGGAGCCATTGAATTAGGAGGCCCCTGTGATCTTATACCGAAAGATTGAGTTTGCATTGAATTAACAACCTTGGGCTGTTGCGTGGGTGGGCGTGGGGCCATTGAATTGACAATCCCAGGCTGCTGTGTAGGAGGACGTGGTCCCATTGCATTTGGTTCAGCCGGAGGCAGAGCTGCAAGATTAATCTGTGGAACAGGGATTTTAGATAAAGCAGGTCCATATAATGCCGCCTTTATTATATCTAGTGTTAGTTCTCTTTTACTTTGTGCAACAGTTACAAGCTTAAGAGCGTTATAGAATTCTGACGGCCAAGGAAACCAGTGCGGTTCTAATCAGCGTGTTGCCATATCTGCAATCAAATACAGTAATATATCATCATAAGAAACATGACCCAGATGCATGGTTAAACTGTTCATTTTTGTCAAAGTATAGTCCTATAATCTTCTTAGGATTCGATCAGAGATCAAAGGCACACCATAAAGAATGAGAAACTATTCACGTCTATCTAACAAAGTAATTTTGTATGAATAGTAAGCGGCGTTATTTTGTATACAGTCTAGATGGAACAGTTTTGACTCATCTAACATAGGTCGACTAGGGTTGCATTATCTCCAAGTCGAATGGGTCAAATTGGTCGAAAGTGGCTCAAGCATATTCACATCTACAACCTCCCAAAATCATTTCATCGAACTAGTAATCATATTTAATACATTTGTTATTCATAATATTATAGGAGAGCGGCCAAGCCTGTTAACCTTTCTTACATGATGCAAAAATAAATAAAAAAATTATCCACAATGGCATGTAAATTACTAGAATGTGAATAACATTTAGATATGCAGCTAAACGCTCGCCTAAATATAGATTTCGTGCATGGCTTAACCTCGAAAGTGAGATCGCACCTGGCTCAACTGTTCATGGGTAGAGACTAGAGAGCACTAACCAGTGCAATACTCTTTAGGTTGGTATCATTATCACTTGTTATCGAAGGATTACTCTATGGAACTATCAGACGGTTTGGACCAAATTGTAAGTTAGAAGACCTTTACACTTAAAAAATAGGAAAAACACTGGACCAGTAATCATTACAAGGCATTGTCTCCCCACCATGCCTCCTCGTTTTCATACAGGAATCAAGTTCAACAATTATATCAAAACTATTACTAGCCTCATCCAGCACGTGCCAAGAGCAATATTACATTTACATTTGCCGGTCCATTAGCAATCAACCACTACGCCTTTTGTATGTATAAAAGACCAAGATTAATCTTGACTTTCACTATCATATCGCCATCTTCTATAAAACATGCTCATTTATAACTTGTTAGCAGAATTGCACAGTTTCCACTTGATGTTATTTAACGAACATTGCAACATTTCACAAATTGTTATAAAATGGTTTGGGATAAAGGTAACTAGTTGGTAGTGATTGTTGCAATTCATTGATACAATTGGGTATGTTTTAAAAAAGTCATCATATAAGATATCATCGACAAACATTTCTAGAACAACATGTAACTGCATATAGAGTCTGTAGTTCAAATTTTCATTTCATGGGACACAGTGAGTATTCATCATTTCATTTCATTTTGCAATATGCAAAATTGGAAATCTTGACCAGCGTGAAAATGATGAAACTCACTTTTCTGGGGCTACTATAAGTATTAACCTGACCATGGGCAGAAGTGAAAACATCCAAAAATTTCAAATAACTCAATACACGGAACTATATGTTGACATAAATAATGCCTAAAAACATTATTAATTCTTACTCATACCTCTATGTTTTGATCATCACAAAATGTAAACTCATTAAACATAAACTTATTAAATAAACAAGTATTTAGTTGTAAATATTCACTTCTACAACTTAAATCACTTAAGGTATGAATGAACTAATGCTTAATGCATTATATGATCAAAGGAACATTTTCTTAATCACTAGATTTTTTATAAAATGTCAAAAACATTTTATATCTTCTAGAAAAACATTTGTGGTAATAAATAAAAAGGTTTAATTCATTATAAATTTATGAATTCAAATTTTTAACCAAAATCAGTAAAAATGTTCCAGAAAAACCTTCCCCACAAAAAGACAAAACTGGGCAACGGTTGGCTTGGGCGGCCCCCTTAAAATTAAGGGGACCGCCCCCTATTTAAGGGGGCCGGCACGCTCCAGTAGCCTTCCAGCTGTCCAGTTTTCTGCCTATAAATACCAGCCTTCCCCTGGATTTTTTCTCACCTTTTGCACCCCAAACTTTCTGTTCTAAATCTTCTCTAATCTTTGTAAATACTTTCAAAAATCCTTTGATCATATCTTCTTAAGCATTGGTTTCCAAGTGATACAAGCTTCCTGGTATGTGCTTAAACACATACCATTTCTAGACCAAAACCGGACCCAAATAGACCAAAAACCCGACCAAAATGCCAAATATATTGTGTTTTTGTGTTTTTACATATGCAGGCACGGATATCGAAGAAAAGGACAAAAATCAAGAAAGAACCGGAAAAACGAGCACGAGATATGGAAGTATTATTTTTAGCCGATGCCGGGAAGAAGATTTGGTCAAAAAGTCAACAGAGATCCTCATATTTTCAGAGATTGTCAATTTCAGCCCTTGGATCTACTTTTGAAAAATGGCATGATCAGTCCCTAGAAAATCAGAAGTTACAAAAATGATCCTTCACTAAAAACACAAATCCTAAAAATACTACACCTTACCCGGATTCACTTTAAATCCAACAAACCAAATCCAATCTACACAATCCTAAACAAAAATAAAACCAAAGCCCACTTCTAAAACCCATAGCCCAATCCCTTAGTCCATACCCGATCCACCCTTTAAACCCATGCCTCAGTCAACCCATTAATAACCAGTCAAACAAAAGTAAAAAAATAATAAACACTTACCCGCTATTACATGTTCTTCCCCAATTCCCCAGCGATAAACCCTAGATTAACCGTACCACGAATTTACCATAATTAAGGGCAAATTCGTACAATCAAGAGGGCTTCTAGAAGATTGTCAGTGTGTCAGAGCCCAAAGAAGCACAAAGAATGTTACGTGGCAGTCTCCTATTGGTCCATACACGTCATAGAGGCTTGATCCTACGGTTTAGATGATGGGGCAATGATTGGAAGGCTCAGATGATGTCAGAGAAAGCACACTATCACGCGGATTGCCAGCTTGGACATCCCAGAAGGTTCTCCCTTCGGCTATAAATAGGACCTCGATCCTCATGTTGTTAGTTAGTTTTTTTTTATGTAAGGTTACTCTGTCAAAATTATTTACTGCTTTGTAATTTCAAATTTCTTATTGTAACTTTTGAATTTTGTTAATGAAATTTCAATTTTTGATTTACTTTGATCCTGTTTTAGTTAACTTGTTTATTTGAAATTAGTTTATTAAAGTTGTTATTAGTTTATTGCAAATCATTCCTAGTTTAGTTCTGTTTTTAATCTCAGTTTTTGTTCAAATTCCTTTTAAAAGTCCAAAAAAATATTCCAAAAAATATTAAAAGATACAAAAAATATTTAAAACACCAGCTTCAATAAGCTGTTTCCTAGTTTATTAAAGCTTAGATAAGCTCAGTAGCTTATTATATGCTTAGTTCTAGTTCAATCCAGTCCTTGTTTCAGAGCTCCAAAAGAGTCAAAACAAAAGTCAACAAGTCAACTGATTAGGGTCAAATTAAGCTGTTGATAAGCTGTGGTGTTACAAGCTGTTCTGGGGTACATTTTGGCTTATTATAATAAGCCTGGGTTGTTACTTTGCTTCTGAGTTCATTCAATTTCAGCTGGTTACTTTTCTAGCTTATGTATGCTTATTATTAATCATTTACTGTTCTAGCTTAATTGTCTGAGATTTCTGTTTGTTTAGATCATATAAAGTTGAGATAATTATAGTTCAGTGTAAATCATAGCTTTAATATAGTATTTGTAGTGGAAATTTGAAAGTTAGATTTTATAGGGTGTGTTTGATTTAGACCCTTGTTGATCCATTGCTGCATGTTACTGTTAATGTGTAAGTACATGAGGTTTGATCTAGCTTATGTTAGGTAAATTAGGCTGTTAATGGTAGATTGTAAGTTGCCTTGATCAAACTTGAGGTTTTGGTGGTGCAAATTTAGTTCTACACTGCCTCAATAAGCTCAGCAATAAGCTGAGCTTATTCATAGTTCCCTTTTGACATTTCTGAGGTATGGTTAGGTGTTTTAGTCAGTATACAAAGGCTGGATCCAGTTAGAGAAACTTTGCACAAGTCTTGCGCCATTTTTTCTATTCTGTTGCTACAGACCCTATTGTGTAAAAGTGGTTTTTTAGCTACTGTTCTGGTTTAATTTCTGGTTTAACCAGATAATTTGAGGTCTTGGTTTTTGGTTTTCAAAAAGATAGCATAGTAGGGTATAAGCAGAGCATCTGGGATCTCAGTTTTTTGGCTTATCTGATTGCTTATTGAGGCCTGCAATTTGGCATTTTCTCTTGTTTGTCTGCTGCAATCAGCAGATTTGATCTAATTCACTCTGTTCTCAGCATCAATTAGAGCATCAATTGAGGGTTTGTGATAGGGCTTTTAGTATTTTTAGACACTCAGTAGTATAGTTGATCTTTTGCCCCCATTAGGTTTCAGTATTTTGCTTAATTGGACTGCTTATTGAGGCCCCAAAGTTGGCTGATCAGCCACACTTTTCTGTCTCAACTGTGGATTATTTAAATGCTTATCTGATAAGATCTGAGTGCTTATTTGATCTCCAATAGTTGATTTGAGCTTAATTAAGTGTGTTTGTTGGGATTTGAACTTTGTGGAATTTCTGGATCAGATGTGCTTATTTTTGGTGCTTATTGCAAGTGCTTATTTGACTGATTTGCTTATTTAGGTGTATTTTAGCTCTGATTTTATTTTTCCTAGCTAGAAAACTTAATTTTAGATTTACTCAAAAATTTTCAGATTTTTCCTAGATGTTTTACTATTTTTAAATCATTTAAATAGATTTAATTAGTTTTTAATTCATAAAAAATTATTAAAAAGTCAAAAAAGTATTTTTCTTTTTCCAAAAATTTTCTTTTATCAGATTTAATATAGGAAAATTATTTTTATATTTTTAGGTTTTAAATTTCACAAAATCATTTTTATTTACGTTTTATAATTCGTCGCGTAACGTTTTTAAATTCAATATTTCGTTTTTAAGTTCGTATGTTTAGTTTAATTGTTTCATTAGCTTAATTAGTCGTTTACTTTTATTATTTTATTGTTCGTAGTGTAAAATCACAAATCACCACTCTTTTTCACACACATTCACCACACGTATTCGACACCGTTACAACAACTCGATATTCGACCTTCGTTGGGACACGACCCGGGGAAAACGCATACGTTGCCTTTTCCTTTGGAAACTAAAATAACAAATCAAAAAATGGCGCCGCTGCCGGGGAAGGCTTGAAAAGAGTTGGAGTTTCGCCATAAGAATCGTGTTTTGAAGACCCTTCCTCGGAAGTTTTCGTTTTCATAAAAATAAAAAAATACAAAAATATAATAATTAAAAAACACTTTTCCTAAAGTGTTTTCTCCATTAATAATACATCCTCGGTCTTCCGTTGAAGGAGGGCGGTTGTAAACCATTCCGAATAAACAACAAAAGAGACCGGAAAATTAAACGTTTCTTGGATTATTTCTTTACTACAACCTACACACGGGGTTTAAGGAGGTCTTGACATTAAATTGCAGACCGAAGAGAGATCCATTCTTCTCTCCCGCCACGCTGCGCGTAGTTTTGAAAGAAACGAGTACGGTTGATTAACGATCACCAAAAAGAAAATAAATATAATTTTTCTTATAAAAATATAATAAAAAAACCAAAAATATTTTATTTTCAAATTTGGTTTTCCTTTTTGATTTTGTGTTTGTTTTTGGTGTATGCACACCCGATCTTCTACTTCTCACCCTCTTCTTTCACCACTATCGAATCCCGAGAGGATTATTCGTCACAATCACCGTGTTCATTTCTCAAACGTTGAAGAAATGGCCGACGACCAAAATAATCAACACCCGCCGGTGGGTGGTGATAATCACATGCCAGCTCCCGATCTCCGAACGATGGAGGAGCTGTGCCAACCCACAATGCACGGACGTGGTGGCCCGATTGCCCCCGTCAATATTCAAGCCGCCGATTTTGGACTTAAGCATCATATGATTCAACAAGTCCAAAATTCGTGCCAATTCCATGGCTTGCCGGGTGATGATGCGAACAAGCATCTTGATAAATTCATAACCGTCACCCAAAGTATGAAACAACATGGGGTCTCCGATGACGCCCTCCGTCTATATCTCTTTCCTTACTCCTTGACGCATCATGCCACCGCTTGGTTTGATCGTCTTCCCAAGAACTCCATTCGTAGTTTCGATGAAATGGTTACGAAGTTCTTGGCGAAATATTTCCCACCGTCGATGGTGACGAAATTAAGGAATGAGATTAGCAATTTCCGTCAGCTTCCCGATGAATCATTGTTTGAGGCATGGGAACGCTACAAGTTATCGATTGATCGGTGTCCGAACCACAATATGTTATTGGTCACTATTATAGATACCTTCTATAACGGTTTGACATTACGACACCGTGATACGATTAATGCTGCTGCCGGTGGTACGTTTATGAAACGTCGACCCGAAGAGTGCTATGATCTTATTGAAAACATGACCGCCCACCATAATTTTTGGGATTCCTCTGCCGAGAGGAATGAGTCAACAAGATCTAGCACTGATTCATCTACTTCCGAGATAGCCGCTCTTTCTAAACAAATGAATGATTTGTCAACGGCTATCTTGAGAATTCATCAAAATCAGATTTCAACTCAAAACAACAACAATCAAGTCAATGTTGTTAATCATAGTTGTGAGACATGTGGTGGTCCTCATCAGTATTTCGAGTGCCCAGCCGCCGGTGGCTACACTCAAGAGAATGTTTACGCTGCAACGGGAACCTTTAATCAGGGTGGTAACGGTTACCAACCCCAAGGTGACCGTAATTTGCTCAGCTACCGTTCTAACAACTTCCTCGGACCACCCGGTTTCCCACCAAATCAAAATCCGCAAGTGCAAAACCGCAATGTTCCAAATTACCAAAATCAAAATCGGGGCAATCAAGGTTATCAAAACCAAGGGACTTATAACCAAACCCCGAATCAAGGAAATTTTCAAAATCAAGGAAATCAGAATCAGGGAAATTTTCAAAACAGCAACCAAGGTTTTAATCAAAACACCCGAGGGGAAAATTTTAACAATAATCAAAATCAAGGATTTTTGCAAAACCAATCGCCCTCGGATGAGATTTTGAAACAGCTTCTCCTTCAAAGTCAACAACAACAAAAATTTAACAAAAACCAAGAAGAAACAACCAGGTTTTTGATGAAGGAAATGAATGAAATGAAAAAATCTTTAAATGATCGACCCTCGGGTTCGGGTACTACTACTCTTCCAAGCAACACGATCGCCAACCCGAGGGGCGATGCTAAGGCGATCACGACTAGGAGCGGTGTTTCATATGATGGACCCACGGCTCCGACTACCGATTCTTCTCTACCTCCCAAGGTAGTCGTCCGTGAGACCGAGGTGACCAAGGACACGGAACCTCCTACTAACAACGGAGGAACCAAAGACGTCCAACCTCCGGTCGTCCATCCATCTGAACCGAAAAATGTTGAACCAAAAGAAAAAACTCCTGAAGAAATTCCCGTCAAAGCAAATCTTCCATATCCTTCGAGATTGAGTGATCAAAAGCTCCGTGATAAAGCTTCGAGTCAAATGGAAAAATTCTTTCAAATATTTCAAGAATTACATTTTGATATAAGCTTTGCGGATGCTTTGCTCTTGATGCCTAAATTCACTTCCACACTCAAAAGTTTGTTGAGCAATAAAGAAAAATTATTTGAAATGACAAAAACTCCAGTGAACGAAAACTGCTCCGCGGCAATTCTCAAAAAGCTTCGGGAAAAGCTTGGAGATCCCGGAAAATTTCTCATTCCATGTGAATTTCCGGGAAAGGTTGAATGTCACGCCTTGGCCGATCTTGGTGCGAGTATCAACCTAATGCCGTTATCCATCTGGAAGAAACTTTCTTTGCCCGAACTTACCCCCACTTGCATGACCCTCGAGCTTGCGGATCGGTCCATAACCCTTCCTAAGGGTGTAGCCGAGGATGTCTTTGTAAAGGTGGGGCAGTTCCATTTTCCAGCAGATTTTGTGGTAGTTGATTTTGACGCCGACCCCCGGGTTCCTCTCATTCTAGGAAGATCATTCTTGAGGACCGGGCGGGCTTTGATCGATGTTTATGGTGAAGAAATTACTTTGCGGGTCGATAAGGAAAAAGTTACGTTCAATATTAATCTGAACTCGAAACCTCAAACTGACAAATGCAATGTCGCTACGGTTGATCAAAAGTCCGATCCCGTAATTGCTCCTAAAAGAGTTGATCCAAACCTTTCAAGATTCACGGTCAAGAGCATGTCAGAAAAACGTGCTGAGCTCAAGGCTATGAAAATCAATCCTGGATCGAGCAAATGGTTTGAGTGTTGTGCCGCAAATGCTAAGAGTGTTCTTGACGACGATGATGAAGATGAATCGGAGACTACAACGGAAGCGGTGGAAATTGCTAGCTCTAAGAGCACACCACTTGTCCCACCTCCAGAACAAGTTTATCACATCGAGATTCTTAATTCCGACTCTTCCCATCCTTCTCCTCCGATTGAGGGAAGTGTGATCTTGCGGGAAGAGCTCGAGGTGTTCTTCAAAGATGAATCAATTTCACCGGAAATTGATGATTCTTGTCTTAATCCGGAGGGAGATATTCTTTTTGAAAAATTATTAGACCAAGAGCCATCTCTTTCTCTCCCTCCGAAGGAAGGTGAAATCAATCTACCAAAGAAATTTGATGAACTTGTTCCCGAAACTTTCAAAACAACTATCACCAACCCTCTGTTTGAATTCGAATCGGGGTTTACTTTGATTTCGGATAATCTAATCTTTGATAGTCAGATGGAGGAAAGTGATGAGTCTGTGACAGAACCTGAGCTCACAAATCATCATATGATTGATTCTCTTCATGAGGAGTTCTCCGGTGAACTCACTCATTGCATATCTTCTCTGGAATACGATCAATTCTATTTTGATCTGGAGGAGGATTCTAGTCTGGGGGGAGGCATACCGTCTCATGAAGATTTCATCCCAACCCTCCCACCCGAGACTTTTGACAAAATTTCTGCTGATGATGAAGAGCTTATTATGATCATCCTCAACATCTTTATGCTCTTCATCACATATGTTGTGCCTTCTCCCATCCTTCACTCCTTCGGGAGTGAGGATATTACCTTTGACCCCGGTATTACCACTTCTGGTTATTCTTTCTAAAAAATACCGTGGGTATCTCATCGGAGTGGAACTTTCGTATGCTTCAATGTTTATCCAAACATCTTGAACGAAAGTCCGATGAAGATTCTCCTTTCCACATGCTCCCCCATGGACAATTAAATTCGGGGTCGAGTCAAGCTCATGTGACTCGATTACCAAAAACAAGCGCTTCGTGGGAGGCACCCCATGCTTATCATTCTATCTTCTTATCTCATTTCTAATAAAACATGAAGAGGTTCCCTCTTCCATATCTTGTGTTTCGTGGTTTTTCTTATAATGTGTCCAGAAATGCCCGATGATGAAGACTCTCGTGCTCGTAGTTTCCTTCACGCTACTCGAGTTTCATCATTCGCTGCTTATCCGATATCCTAAATTTTATCGTTTACATCTATCTTTTGGCATAATTAATAAACGGCCTTAGATTTATATAGGAGAACCCTTACCTTTAAGACATTGAGGACAATGTCTCGTTTTAGTCTTGGGGGGGGGGGGGTAATCTTGCGATTTGATTTTTGCCTTGCATTTTTGCCATGTACTCATGCAACCCCGTTTTTCCTCCAAAAATTGAAAAAATCCAAAAAATGAGAAAAATTTAAAAATTTTTTGCAAAAATATAATAAATTTTGACATTTTTGTTGATTTTCCGCTGGTGAGAGTAGGAATAAAATTCTGACTTGACCGGGCGTGTTGAGCCATAGCTTGTCTCCTTAACCGTTTATAATCTATAAGCTCGTGCTAGTCTTTTACACAAGGAGCTATAGAATGCGAATTCTTTTTAAGAGTTTGCAAGTTCCCGTATTTGACTTTATATATGCATGGCTTGATTATTTGGCTAAGCATTCGCGGATCTTATTATTTAAGATTTTAAATTTGCGAAGAACGAGAAATGATAGAGTTGTTTATAAGTTAGATTGCTAAACGTGGAGTAGTTGGATCTCTTTAAAGCTCATCAAAGTTATTTGTGGCTTTTTGTTCCCACAAGCTTGTTTCACTTAAAAATAGAAATCTAGGAATAATTAAAGCTATTTTAGTTTTGGCGATAATTAGTTTTTATTTCTTCCTTAGAGAATTCTTGCTTATGAAAGTTGGGTACACATCAAGGTACTGCCAGTGTTACGGTGTAATAGACTATTCCATCTTGCCGGCTCGCAACCGATGTTGGGATTGTTATAAAAGCCGTAGGACTCGGGATTTGGCAAAATATATAATGAATAATGAATAATAATAATAATCCAAAGCCATAAAAAGTTTTCTACATCTTGCCGGTTCGCAGCCGATGTTGTAGACTTCTAATAAAGGCAGAGGAAAAAATTCCAAGGTCATAATAGACTATCACATCTTGCCGGTTCGCAGCCGATGTTGTGATTGTTATAAAGGGCCAAGGATCAATAATAATATGTGCTTAATAATGTTAAAAATGCCAAACTTCGACTCCGGGGGTGTCCTAATAAAGGCTTCCGTCTCTGGACTCGTAGATGAGTTGTTTCGGTCGCAAATAAAAGGGATATCCTCAAAATCGTGTTAAATCAGAGACCTTGATGTGGACCTCATTTTTGTATGCAACGGTTTTCGAGGGAAGGTTTGGAAACTACTTAGCGTCTAAACTAGGTATCTTTATCGGCTTAAAAATTATCGAAACGAGAATTTGAAGAAATTCATTTCTCACCAAAAATAAAATAAATAGAGGAAAATAGGAATTTGGGAACTAAGAGTCCACAATTAGCTTTCTGAGTAGTGTTGGCAATCTAACTTGTAAATGACAATGATTTCGTTTTTATCCGTATGGTCACTTCTTTATGAGTCGTGTTTCCTACTCGAAGACCCTAAAAATTATCGTTAGATAATGATTGTCAACAAAGCCGTCACTTGAATAATGAGAAAAATACAAAAATAGAATAAAAGGAAAAATCGGGGAGTTTTTAGAACTTAAGAATTCTTAATCTCTTTTGAAAATTTTGCTACTTTCAAAGTTAGTAAAAAGAGATTGGAAATTTTCGGTTTCAAAAACGTGTTTTTATAACATTGCATGAGGACATTGCAATAGCTTAGTCTGGGGGAATTTTGGTATGTGCTTAAAACACATACCATTTCTAGACCAAAACCGGACCCAAATAGACCAAAAACCCGACCAAAATGCCAAATATATTGTGTTTTTGTGTTTTTACATATGCAGGCACGGATATCGAAGAAAAGGACAAAAATCAAGAAAGAACCGGAAAAACGAGCACGAGATATGGAAGTATTATTTTTAGCCGATGCCGGGAAGAAGATTTGGTCAAAAAGTCAACAGAGATCCTCATATTTGCAGAGATTGTCAATTTCAGCCCTTGGATCTACTTTTGAAAAATGGCATGATCAGTCCCTAGAAAATCAGAAGTTACAAAAATGATCCTTCACTAAAAACACAAACCCTAAAAATACTACACCTTACCCGGATTCACTTTAAATCCAACAAACCAAATCCAATCTACACAATCCTAAACAAAAATAAAACCAAAGCCCACTTCTAAAACCCATAGCCCAATCCCTTAGTCCATACCCGATCCACCCTTTAAACCCATGCCTCAGTCAACCCATTAATAACCAGTCAAACAAAAGTAAAAAAATAATAAACACTTACCCGCTATTACATGTTCTTCCCCAATTCCCCAGCGATAAACCCTAGATTAACCGTACCACGAATTTACCATAATTAAGGGCAAATTCGTACAATCAAGAGGGCTTCTAGAAGATTGTCAGTGTGTCAGAGCCCAAAGAAGCACAAAGAATGTTGCGTGGCAGTCTCCTATTGGTCCATACACGTCATAGAGGCTTGATCCTACGGTTTAGATGATGGGGCAATGATTGGAAGGCTCAGATGATGTCAGAGAAAGCACACTATCACGCGGATTGCCAGCTTGGACATCCCAGAAGGTTCTCCCTTCGGCTATAAATAGGACCTCGATCCTCATGTTGTTAGTTAGTTTTTTTTTATGTAAGGTTACTCTGTCAAAATTATTTACTGCTTTGTAATTTCAAATTTCTTATTGTAACTTTTGAATTTTGTTAATGAAATTTCAATTTTTGATTTATTTTGATCCTGTTTTAGTTAACTTGTTTATTTGAAATTAGTTTATTAAAGTTGTTATTAGTTTATTGCAAATCATTCCTAGTTTAGTTCTGTTTTTAATCTCAGTTTTTGTTCAAATTCATTTTAAAAGTCCAAAAAAATATTCCAAAAAATATTAAAAGATACAAAAAAAAATATTTAAAACACCAGCTTCAATAAGCTGTTTCCTAGTTTATTAAAGCTTAGATAAGCTCAGTAGCTTATTTTATGCTTAGTTCTAGTTCAATCCAGTCCTTGTTTCAGAGCTCCAAAAGAGTCAAAACAAAAGTCAACAAGTCAACTGATTAGGGTCAAATTAAGCTGTTGATAAGCTGTGGTGTTACAAGCTGTTCTGGGGTACATTTTGGCTTATTATAATAAGCCTGGGTTGTTACTTTGCTTCTGAGTTCATTCAATTTCAGCTGGTTTCTTTTCTAGCTTATGTATGCTTATTATTAATCATTTACTGTTCTAGCTTAATTGTCTGAGATTTCTGTTTGTTTAGATCATATAAAGTTGAGATAATTATAGTTTAGTGTAAATCATAGCTTTAATATAGTAGTTGTAGTGGAAATTTGAAAGTTAGATTTTATAGGGTGTGTTTGATTTAGACCCTTGTTGATCCATTGCTGCATGGTATGGTTAATGTGTAAGTACATGAGGTTTGATCTAGCTTATGTTAGGTAAATTAGGCTGTTAATGGTAGATTATAAGTTGCCTTGATCAAACTTGAGGTTTTGGTGGTGCAAATTTAGTTCTACACTGCCTCAATAAGCTCAGCAATAAGCTGAGCTTATTCATAGTTCCCTTTTGACATTTCTGAGGTATGGTTAGGTGTTTTAGTCAGTATACAAAGGCTGGATGCAGTTAGAGAAACTTTGCACAAGTCTTGCGCCATTTTTTTTTCTATTATGCTGCTACAGACCCTATTGTGTAAAAGTGGTTTTTAGCTACTGTTCTGGTTTAATTTCTGGTTTAACCAGATAATTTGAGGTCTTGGTTTTTGGTTTTCAAAGAGATAGCATAGTAGGGAATAAGCAGAGCATCTGGGATCTGAGTTTTGTAGCTTATTTGATTGCTTATTGAGGCCTGCAATTTGGCATTTTCTCTTGTTTGTCTGCTGCAATCAGCAGATTTGATCTAATCTTCCCTGTTCTCAGCATCAATAAGAGCATCAATTGAGGGTTTGTGATAGGGATTTTAGTATTTTTAGACACTCAGTAGTATAGTTGATCTTTTGCCCCCATTAGGTTTCAGTATTTTGCTTAATTGGACTGCTTATTGAGGCCCCAAAGTTGGCTGATCAGCCACACTTTTCTGTCTCAACTGTGGATTATTTAAATGCTTATCTGATAAGATCTGAGTGCTTATTTGATCTCCAATAGTTGATTTGAGCTTAATTAAGCGTGTTTGTTGGGATTTGAACTTTGTGGAATTTCTGGATCAGATGTGCTTATTTTTGGTGCTTATTGCAAGTGCTTATTTGACTGATTTGCTTATTTAGGTGTATTTTAGCTCTGATTTTATTTTTCCTAGCTAGAAAACTTAATTTTAGATTTACTCAAAAATTTCCAGATTTTTCCTAGCTGTTTTACTATTTTTAAATCATTTAAATAGATTTAATTAGTTTTTAATTCATAAAAAATTATTAAAAAGTCAAAAAAATATTTTTCTTTTTCCAAAAATTTTCTTTTATCAGATTTAATATAGGAAAATTATTTTTATATTTTTAGGTTTTAAATTTCACAAAATCATTTTTATTTACGTTTTATAATTCGTCGCGTAACGTTTTTAAATTCAATATTTCGTTTTTAAGTTCGTATGTTTAGTTTAATTGTTTCATTAGCTTAATTAGTCATTTACTTTTATTATTTTATTGTTCGTAGTGTAAAATCACAAATCACCACTCTTTTTCACACACATTCACCACACGTATTCGACACCGTTACAACAACTCGATATTCGACCTTCGTTGGGACACGACCCGGGGAAAACGCATACGTTGCCTTTTCCTTTGGAAACTAAAATAACAAATCACTTCCTCCATTCAAGTGCAAAAGAAGAATAAATCTTCATCATCTAGTGAAGAAGTGTTGTAGTTCAATTCATTCATTTGTGTAGTTGTGTAAAGTCTTTGTGTAGTTGTTGTTGTTAGTAGATCAAAGTGTATATAAAAAGTTGTGGTGTAAAGAAGTTGTATAGAAGTATTGTGAAGTTGTGAAGTAGTTGAGGTGTCAAGAAGTTGTGAAGTCCTCGCATAGAAGTCGTGAAGTCCTAGCATAGAAGTGGTGAAGTCCTTGCATAGAAGTTGTGAAGTCCTTGCATAACAGTTGTGAAGTCCTAGCATAGAAGTGGTGAAGTCCTTGCATAGAAGTTGTGAAGTCCTAGTCTAGAAGTTGTGTAGCCGCCGTGTAGAAGGTGTGAAGCCGTTGTGAGGAAGTCGTGTAGCCGTTGTGAAGAAGTCGTGTAGCCGTTGTGAAGAAGTCGTGTAGCCGTCGTGAAGAAGTCGTGAATAAGTTGTGTAGAAGTTGTGTATAAGTTGTGAGATTGGTTCTAGCTACGATTAGAACCCCGCATCTAGCTTTGTGTCGTTAAGCCGGTGTAAGCTAAAGTTGTGTAAGGCTTTCTCCGCCATAAGGGAGACTTTGTTGAAGTAGTGAAGAAAACTCTCGAGTAGGTGACTCGGGGAGTGGAGTAGGGCAAGGAAGGTGTCCTTATAGCCGAACCACTATAAATCCTTCGTGTCTCGGTTAGATCTTTCCATTTCTTACTTACCTCGTTATTTACATGTTCTTTACTTTCATACTTATAGGTTTATATCATGGTTAGTATAACTTAGAAGTTGATTTCACATAACGATCAAGTTAAAAATCCATTCATAAACAAAACTTTTATAACAAAATTAAAAGGTCACACATATAAGTAATAATATTGTTCAAATATTATTACTCACATAAACTTGAATCAAAGCTTTAAAAAGTAAACAAAAGTTTTTCAAAATAAAATTAGAAATCGACGTAAAACTATTCAACCCCCCTTCTAGTTTTTCCACAATTGGTACCAGAGCAAGGTCAAACAAGATCTTTAAAATATATTGTATTTTAAAACTTTTATCGATCTATGGAATCGGAAAAATACTTAGAAGGGGAGTCTATGCAAAAACTACCACTATTTGAAAATTATAGTTTTCGTGAATGGAAAAATAAATTTGGAAACTATGTGAAATCAATTGATCTAGATCTTTGGCATGTCATTTCGATTGGTGACTTTAAACCAACTAAAACGGATTTTAAAAGTCAAAATGATTTTAGAATTTTCAATATAAAATATGACAAAAATAATAAAGCTAAAATTATTATTTACAAAGCCTTGCTGAGAGTTGAATATGAAAGAATATTTTTCTGTCAAACGGCTAATGACATTTGGAAAAATCTCTTAAATTTTCATCAAGAAAAATGTCAAGCCAAAGATGAGGAATCTAATCTTGTATATGAATTAGTTATCCTAGAAAATTTAATAGAAAATCATTTAAATAAAATAGATACATGTACTACTAGTTCAAATGTCTTTAATGAAGGTACTCATAACAAAGACCACATGGATCAACTCCAAAGTGAGCTTATTTCAAAATCATGGAGTGACACAGAAGAAGAAGAAGATTTCTATCCGATATGTGAAGAATCCAAATTAGATAAAACTCCAAATAAGGTACAATCCGAAACCAAACATTTTTGCTATGTTCAATTTCTTTTAGAATTTTCAAAATTAGAAAATGGATTTAAACATTGTTGCAACATAGATTTAAAAACCACTTTTAAAAATGAATCATCAAATACTTTTGAAAGCAATTTTGAAAAAGAAATAATTTTAGAAGATAAAATGTCTAGACTTGAAAGTAATGTTGAAATTGATCTAGAATGCAAAACATGTCAAGAATATAAACATGATATTAAAAGACTAAATGAAAGAGCAAAAATAATAGCTAAATTTGAAGAAAGCTCAAAATCACTTAAATACCTACTAAGTTGTCAAAAGCCATTCAATGATAAAACCGGTTTAGGATTTAGTTCGAATGACTCATCAACAAGTAAATCCAAACAAATTAAAATTGTAAAACCTAGTAGAGAAATTTAGATATAAGGCTATTTACTGTGATTATAATTTTCATAAGTCAAGAAATCTATAGTTTGTGCATCAAAAAAAACTATCAAGGAATTCTTGTACTTCTTGGCGACATCCTCTCCATGTGCATACAAATGAAATGGATGTCTCCAACTAACCATCTCGGACCCATGAGAATCTGGGTACCAAGCTGTTTTATTTGATTAGGTAATGAACGCACAAAGGAATGAAGCTAAATCTTGCGTTAACCTACTCACATTCAAAACACATGCGTGAAGACTAATGGATAATCTAGTTCTGAAACACACTCAATTATCTCACATGATAATCCATCTCAAGAAGTGATTTCTAGCATAATGGAATATTAATACATGATGTGGTTGGAATAAAAATGTGATTATCTCAACAAAAAGGCGTTACTTTCATCAAGGCTAATACATCAAATAAGTCAAAATTAAGACATATTTGGGTCGAGCCACTTTGATCTAATAAGGCGTTAGAAGTCTGAAAAGCTGGACCTGAGATAAGTCTTCTTTTTAAAATTTCATAAGTAGTTACTTCTTAAATATAGTGGTGTTAATCGTTGCCTTAGGATATGCTTAGTTTAATAGGTTGCGTTGCCTTTACACTATTAGTTATATCCATATTACGTGTTAATAAACTAGAAAGCCTTAAGTTAGCCCCTAAGCATTAAATAGAGTATTCTCTATCAAACATATAGAATTTAGTCATCACTATCGTTTAATCGCATAATATGTTGAAAAGGATAGCATGTGACAATAGCCTTGACCAATCAAGCATGAGATTTTTTTTAACAACAATTCCTTTTAAACATGCAAAACTTCATATTTTGGAAAATGATTTTTCAAAAGATTATGTCACCTCTCCATTGAACATGTTTTTATCAAAGCCAAAAAGTGTAACAACTTATTTTCCTTCCTTATAAAAACACTTTGAAATAAAATCAAATCTATCTTGTTAAAATGATTTTCACACCCACATAAAACCTACTTTCAAACATTGTTGAATAATGCTAAAAACATTTCTTTTTGCATAGTCATTTTATATTTGTCATTTATTCTTATATATGACATTTACATGTGAAATAAATCGAATCTGAAAAACCAATGTTTGCTCATTAAAATCTTGCTTGATACAAGTCTAAAAGTCCATGCTATCTCAACTCCCCAAATTCCTTGCATTATTAGGATTAATTAACTAGCTAATTAATTGTCATAATAATAGCATTATGAATTACTTGGTAATTATATATTGCTTTCTTGTTCATAGATACATATATGTTACTTGGTTAATGAGTAGGTTGCATGCTAAATAAAATTGCTTAATTGAATGTGCTTAGCATTCATTAGTTATTAAATTCTAAATTGCCTCAAAAAGAAGTTGAACTTGCTTGAAACTAAATCCAAAAACACAACCTTTTCTACAAATTTCTGCCAAAAACCCATTTCTGGCAACCTGAGAATCAGCAGATGGGCGGCCCCCTTAATTCCCTAGGCGCCCCCTTAATGATTAAGGGGACTGATATGTGTCGTTTTACACATATCTTTTCGTCCAATTTTCGAGTCAAAACAACCAAAAACACTTTAAAACGATCAAATAATGTTAAAAATATCTTTGAGATGTGTTTTTGTGTATTCCATATGCAAAATGATTGAAAACGATTGAAAAACAAACAAAATTTGCATAAATGGCAAGTCTAGTCCCTCAAGCTTAAAAAAATAAAAAAAAATAATAAAAAAATAAATTTTTGGTCCTTGGAATAATAAGCTTGGCAATTTTGGTCCCTTGAAGCAACTTTGAAGAATGACAGATTTGATCCCTGATGTTTACAACAATTACACCTTTGGTCCCTAAACAAAACAATAAATCCTACTCTCCTAAACTACCATTTCCGGATCCACACCTAAGCTAAAACAAACCCATCCCATCTTAAACTAAACCCCAACCGGCCCACACCCCTATTAAACCCAACCGGCCCAACTACTAAACCCAAAACATCAAACCGACCCACTCCTTACCAACTAAAACCGACCCATCCTTTTTAAATACTAAACACCGGATATCAGTTGGTCAAATCCCCAAATTCGGTCAATCCTTAATCCTAATCTAGCTCAGCCGACTACTTTGTCTCTTCCCCAAAGTGTAATCCGCCAAATCCACACTTACCCAAACCCTTCCCCAGTCACTTTCTCCTTTCCACATCTACCACCTCACTCCAAAAGAACCTCACGGGTTCACCTCCACTTCATCGATCCGCACCAACCAAGTGAATCCAACGGTTCAAGATTCAAGTTGTGGGCATCAAGTTTAATCCAAGGGTCCCAAATGAAGAAAGGAAGCACAAGAGGAACTCTCTCACAAGAAAAACACAAAAAAAGAAGATATATATATGAGCAGCCGATTAGCATTTTTTCTTTGTCCCATTTTTCATGCCTTAGAAAGATGTTGACCATTTTATTTAATGTTCTTTAGTGTAGAATTTAATTCAAGTTGTAATTTACTCTAATTTAATTTCTTGTAAATGCAAAGTAAGTTTCCTGTTTTTCTTTTTTTTCTTGGTCATCGTGGTCAACTGCTGATGTTACTGCTTCAATTCTGCTCATTTCATTATTGTTATTGCTTATGCTGATTAGGTAGTTGGCTGTTCTAGGTTTAAACTTGAGAAATTATTTTTAGTTATGTTGAGAAATTGTTTTTGGTTTAAGCGTATTGATGTTATTTGAGGTTATGTATGGATGTATGGATTTAGTTTAGTTTTGAGTTATTATTAGTTAAGTTTTGAGTTGTTTTTATTAGTTAATTTTGGTAGATTGCGTATTATTGAATGGATTTATGTATGGCTGTTTGGAAGCTATTGTGGATTTAGCTTATGCAGTTTGTAGTATTTGAGGTTTTAGTAGACTTAAGTGTAGTATAGAAGTAATTGCTCTTTTGCACCTGAGATTAAGTTGATTTTGCTTTAAGTCTGATTAGTAGAATCCCATAAGCCTAGTTTAGAAATCCCATTTTATCACTCTAATCTGTTTTGCAGCCTAGAATTTTTCAGTTTTCACTAGTTTTAGAGGTCCTTTGCTCATTTTTAATTTAGTCAATATTAGCTCTCATAAGCTGTTCTGAGCTTATTTCTTGGTTTTCAAAAAGGCTTTACCAGTTTTAGTATAACTTATTTTCACTTATTTAATCAGTTTTCAAATTAGTTTTCAAATTTATTTTCACTTATTTAATCATTTTATTTTATCAGTTTTAATTTAGGGAAATTATTTTTATAATTTTAGGTTTTAAAATTTAGCATTTCACTTTTATTCGCGTTTTTAAATTTCGTAGCGTAACGTTTTTTTTAATTCCGGTTTTCGTTTTTAAATTCACATGTTTAGTTTATTTGTACCCGTAGCTTTATTAGTTGTTTTTATTAGTTGTTTTTAGGTTAAATGCTTAGTTTAATTGTTCCATTAGCTTAGTTTAATTAGTTTATCTTGTTTGTTATTTTAATATTAGTAGTGTAATCCAAAAATCAATCACTCTTATTCTCATTCAAAACACGTATTCACAATCCGAGATCATAAATTCCATTCACGCCTTCGTTGGGGATAACGACCCGGGAATACAACTTCCGCTGTATTCTTTGGAAATAAATAACGACTTGATTTTAACCGATCAAATTTTGGCGCCGCTGCCGGGGAAGGCTTGACGCGAATTTTATCTCTCGTTTGTCGTTGCGTGTTTCGTAAATATTTTTCTATAAAAACCCCAAAAAGATTTTTATTTCAAAATTTATTTTCCTTTTTTCCCTTTGAATTTTTTTAAAATGTTTCTAAAAAACCAAAAATATTCTTCGTATCCCTATTATCCGTTTAATTCCTTTTCTCACCCTCTAAACGTTTTATTCTATCTTCTTAACCCTCTACACGTTTGATTCTTTTTATGTCTACATCTTACAACTACGGTTGTGAATGGTGTGGGGGACCTCCAAATGGTGGAAATTGCCAAGGTTGTAGCATTGTGAATACGGGAAACGGGTTTGTCTATGACCAAAATCCCTACAATGAAACAACCAATTTCCTTAACCAACCCCCGCACCATGAGATGGAAACATATTCTTGTGAATTTTGTGGAGGTTGTCCTCATCCGGAATTTGATTGTCGAACGGGAGACTTGCTTGTCTATGAGCAGAACCCTTATAACAATCAGACATCATCCGGATTTGACACATCTTCATCTTATTCACCACCACAACAGTTTTACTGTTGTGAATACTGTGGAGGTCCGCACTATAATTCCGATTGTCAAACGAGGACCCCGCTTGTCTATGAGCATGGTCCTTGTAACAATTATGATTATTCGTATCATAACCAACCTCCACAGTATCAACCTATTCAAACGCAGCCTCAGCCATTTCCTCAAGATTCATTCCAAGAAATCCATAATATTAGGAATGATCTTTTGGATTCTACTTTTAAAGATGTACTCCAAAAACTTCATGATGTGAGGAATGCATTTAATGCCTGGGCTGCTAAACAAACCAAAAAGGATCGTCATGGTGAATCTATGGAGGATTTACTCGCCATAGAACGAGCAGCACATAACCGTTTCTTGTTTAATCAGGCGTGCATGCTCGATGACGAAGATGAGGACGACGAGGAGAGTACTGTTCCTGTTAGCAATAGCGTTTCTCAACTCCCTCAGTCTGTTGCAATCACATCACTCTCACCCAAGGACTCTCTTATCATGGGGGATGAGCCTCTTAGCACTATTCCTGAAAAGGAATCGGACGAATTCATAAAGTCTAGTGCTGAGAACCTTATCCCAATCCAAAGTGAGTCTGAGGATATTTCGGATTGTGAAAGTGATGAGTCAGATACGGAGACAATAATGGACGAGGTGCAAATTTCTAGCACACAAAGTACAGCACATGTCCCACCTCCGTATATCCTTCCAGAGCCCGAGCTCATGGATGCTTTTCCCGCATATGAGAGTTTTATTTTTGATGACAAAGAGGAGAGTAGTGGCAGTCCCACTTCTCATCCCGAGTATTCTCTCGCGGCTTACGAATCATTTAGTTTTGATTTCACGGAAGAGACGAGTAGTGGCAGTACCACTTCTCATGCTGATTTCTCTCTTCCGGAATATGATTCGTTTACCTTTGATCTTGATCATGAGGAGTTCTCCGATGAACTCACTCAGATTATACTCCGCCGGAGTATGATCACTTCTACTTTGATCTAGACAAAGATGTTTTGTGTGACCCGGGGGGAGACATTCTCAATCATGAGAATTTGCTTATTGATGATTCAATCCCGACCCTCCCGCCCGAGTCATTTCTTGAACAAAAGAGCTTTAATGTCAAATCTGCTTTTGATGATGAAGAGCTTTTCATGATTGTTATCATGACCTTCTTCCCCTTCATCACATTTAATGTGATTTCTCTTCTTCTTCACTCGTTCGGGAGTGAGGATACCATTTTTGATCCCGGCATCTCCATTTATCATTCTTTAGAGCCGGGTCTGTGTATATCTCATCGGTGTGGAACTTTCACGTACTTCAATGTTTATCCAAACATCTTGAATGAAAGTCCGATGGAGATTGTCGTTTCCACTTGCTTCCCCATGGACAAATGAATTCGGGGTCGAGTCAAGCTAGCGACTCGGTTAACAAAAACAGTAGCACACCATATGGGTTTTCACCCATATTTCTGACCTCTTTCTACTTTCTACCAACCTAGTGTGGGGGAGATGCCCCGCTGTTGTATATAAATTTCAATAAAAAAAAAAAAAAAAAAAAAAAAAAAAAAAAAAAAAAATTTAAACTTCAAAAATAAAATAAATGGCCCGTAATATTTCCCTTTTACGTTCTCAGTTTCGGCATAACAGCCGGGTACTTTGAATATTGAGGACAATATTCATTTCTAGTGTGGGGGGAATTCTCACGAATTTAATCACGTATATATACCATCTAATTCCCCCATTTTTGGCCAAATTTTTTTTTGGTGTAAGTGTTTTGCACTTACACAACAAATGGTTATCAGTCCACCATGTCTAAACACACAAAAGGATTGGCTAATCCAAGAGCAAACGGCTCTTGGTAAAGATATATCAAATCCGTTTACGGCTTACAATTTGCCAAAAATTGTATGGTATTCGACTCACCATATCCTAAAAAGATGAAGAGTTGGCTAGCCCGCAAGATTATGGCTTGTGGTAAAGGCAGTTGGAAAACCATAATTGGTCATCAGCTCACCAAAGATAATAAGTTGTTTTATCTAAGAGTTGGCTAGTCCAGAAGCAAACGGCTTCTGGTAAAGACAAATCAAATCCGTTGGCAGCTGATGATTTGCTCAAAATCATATGGTTATCAGTGTACCATAGTTCTTACTTGAACTGAAACATTTGGCTACTCCAGAGGTGATGGCTTCTGGTAAAGAGATACATCCATCAACTTTTCATAAAAAAATTGCTAGGGACTAGCAATTGCTCAGTGTGGGGGATTTGATATGTGTCGTTTTACACATATCTTTTCGTCCAATTTTCGAGTCAAAACAACCAAAAACACTTTAAAACGATCAAATAATGTTAAAAATATCTTTGAGATGTGTTTTTGTGTATTCCATATGCAAAATGATTGAAAACGATTGAAAAACAAACAAAATTTGCATAAATGGCAAGTCTAGTCCCTCAAGCTTAAAAAAAATAAAAAAAAAATAATAATAAAAAAATAAATTTTTGGTCCTTGGAATAATAAGCTTGGCAATTTTGGTCCCTTGAAGCAACTTTGAAGAATGACAGATTTGATCCCTGATGTTTACAACAATTACACCTTTGGTCCCTAAACAAAACAATAAATCCTACTCTCCTAAACTACCATTTCCGGATCCACACCTAAGCTAAAACAAACCCATCCCATCTTAAACTAAACCCCAACCGGCCCACACCCCTATTAAACCCAACCGGCCCAACTACTAAACCCAAAACATCAAACCGACCCACTCCTTACCAACTAAAACCGACCCATCCTTTTTAAATACTAAACACCGGATATCAGTTGGTCAAATCCCCAAATTCGGTCAATCCTTAATCCTAATCTAGCTCAGCCGACTACTTTGTCTCTTCCCCAAAGTGTAATCCGCCAAATCCACACTTACCCAAACCCTTCCCCAGTCACTTTCTCCTTTCCACATCTACCACCTCACTCCAAAAGAACCTCACGGGTTCACCTCCACTTCATCGATCCGCACCAACCAAGTGAATCCAACGGTTCAAGATTCAAGTTGTGGGCATCAAGTTTAATCCAAGGGTCCCAAATGAAGAAAGGAAGCACAAGAGGAACTCTCTCACAAGAAAAACACAAAAAAAGAAGATATATATATGAGCAGCCGATTAGCATTTTTTCTTTGTCCCATTTTTCATGCCTTAGAAAGATGTTGACCATTTTATTTAATGTTCTTTAGTGTAGAATTTAATTCAAGTTGTAATTTACTCTAATTTAATTTCTTGTAAATGCAAAGTAAGTTTCCTGTTTTCTCTTTTTTTTCTTGGTCATCGTGGTCAACTGCTGATGTTACTGCTTCAATTCTGCTCATTTCATTATTGTTATTGCTTATGCTGATTAGGTAGTTGGCTGTTCTAGGTTTAAACTTGAGAAATTATTTTTAGTTATGTTGAGAAATTGTTTTTGGTTTAAGCGTATTGATGTTATTTGAGGTTATGTATGGATGTATGGATTTAGTTTAGTTTTGAGTTATTATTAGTTAAGTTTTGAGTTGTTTTTATTAGTTAATTTTGGTAGATTGCGTATTATTGAATGGATTTATGTATGGCTGTTTGGAAGCTATTGTAGGATTTAGCTTATGCAGTTTGTAGTATTTGAGGTTTTAGTAGACTTAAGTGTAGTATAGAAGTAATTGCTCTTTTGCACCTGAGATTAAGTTGATTTTGCTTTAAGTCTGATTAGTAGAATCCCATAAGCCTAGTTTAGAAATCCCATTTTATCACTCTAATCTGTTTTGCAGCCTAGAATTTTTCAGTTTTCACTAGTTTTAGAGGTCCTTTGCTCATTTTTAATTTAGTCAATATTAGCTCTCATAAGCTGTTCTGAGCTTATTTCTTGGTTTTCAAAAAGGCTTTACCAGTTTTAGTATAATTTATTTTCACTTATTTAATCAGTTTTCAAATTAGTTTTCAAATTTATTTTCACTTATTTAATCATTTTATTTTATCAGTTTTAATTTAGGGAAATTATTTTTATAATTTTAGGTTTTAAAATTTAGCATTTCACTTTTATTCGCGTTTTTAAATTTCGTAGCGTAACGTTTTTTTTAATTCCGGTTTTCGTTTTTAAATTCACATGTTTAGTTTATTTGTACCCGTAGCTTTATTAGTTGTTTTTATTAGTTGTTTTTAGGTTAAATGCTTAGTTTAATTGTTCCATTAGCTTAGTTTAATTAGTTTATCTTGTTTGTTATTTTAATATTAGTAGTGTAATCCAAAAATCAATCACTCTTATTCTCATTCAAAACACGTATTCACAATCCGAGATCATAAATTCCATTCACGCCTTCGTTGGGGATAACGACCCGGGAATACAACTTCCGCTGTATTCTTTGGAAATAAATAACGACTTGATTTTAACCGATCAGGGACCAACCACAATTAAGGGGACCGGCCATCTGATTGGCCGAGGTTCGTGTTTCCCTTTTCAATTTCCAACCCATTTCATCCTATACTTCCCAAAATTCACAAACACATTTTGTCCTAAATTATCAACCAAAAATTTACCTTCCTCAATCACATCATTCTTTCACTATAAATATTCCTCTCCATCATAAATGCTCATTCATATCATCCTTTCAAACATGTCATTGTCCAACAACCCAAGATCAAAGTATTCAAGAGTTGCTAAGATCTCGGTTAGACCCGTTTGGAGACGAAAACTTGACACGTGTCATAACTCCAACTCCACTAGTGATGTTGCTCAAAATAAACCTAAGCCTAAGCCTCATACTCTTACTCCCACAAATACACCCTTATCACACCCATGTGAAGAACAAGAACAATCCCAAAACAATAACCCAAATCTCATTCACATCACCCCACATCTTCCTCAATCCATCAATGCACCACCATCACCCACTCATGACTACCCAAGCTCACAAGTGTCTCCACCACCAAGAGTGTCACCACCACCTCCTACCATATCACATGTTGCACCTTTGTTACATGTACAAACATCCATCCCAACCATCAACCACACTCCATCATCATCACCCTCCACCGAACACTTGAAGTTCGTTGACGAACTCAAGGAAGCCCATGAGCTAAATGCTCTTCTTGCCCTACATCTTGCTCAAAGCAACCTTGACCAACCTTCATCTAGTTCTCCACCATCACCACACAACAAGAGTCAAATTGAGAAACATGTCAACAATTGTCCTTGTTGCATCTTTCTCCAACAACAAACCATTGCTCTAAATGAGCACTTCACATGGATTGAGTATCTTCTCACGAGATCTCATCCAACATCCACTCTTGAGCAACATCAAAACCTTCATCCAACATGGTCCACTTCAAACTCACCACCTCCAAAATAAACTCTCCACCTCCAACTTCTCCACCACCACTCTCTTCAACCTCCAAGCAAGTCAAATGGATTTCTTAGGCAAATTAGAATTCTCTAACAAATGTGTGCTCTAAGCACAATGTATGTTGTAACAATGATTATGTTTGACACATAATCATTTTAAATTAATGAATGTTTTGTTCTTTCTTATATATGTTTGCTATGAATATGTTGCCTCATCCTTTTGTTTCATTTTATATATACATATGCTTATGACATGCTTATAATATGATCTTAATGGTATACATGTGTACATTATTCTTTTTGATATGTTATTGTTACTATTAAAGCATTGCCAATGTACATGGTTCAAATAGAGCTTGCTGCAAACACAACCCAAAAATTGACCCTTTTCTGAAAAAATTTCAATTCTGGTTGTCTGGGAAATACCAGATGGGCGGCCCCCTTAATGTTGCTAGGTGGTCCCCTTAATTTTAAGGGGGCCGGCCTACAATTAAGGGGACCGGCCATCTGGACAGTAATTTTCACTGTTTTCTTTTGCATCTTGTGACCCCTTTTCTCTAGTCTCAGCTACCATTTCTCTTTTTAACCCAACTGAGTTTGGAATATTACCACTAAACCTCAAAATCTTACCCAAACCAACCTTACTTTCCCTCCAAATGATAAACCCTCACTTCATCAATGCTATCACCAAAATCCTCCATTTCCATGTCCTCTAAGAAACACAAAATGGTCATCGTACCACCCAAACACCTTCTCATTGATCTCACTAAAGAAGACAACACCACTCCACCACCACCTAAATGCTCATCCCCAAATGCACCCAATGCACCATCAAAAACACCTTCTAAAAATGGTACCTCATCTTCTTCCATACCAACAATGACTACATCAACAAACATCTCTCCTCACCACAAATAACACCTCCACCACCACCTTCACCATCTTCACCCATTTCACCACCATCTCCTTCATTCACTCCAAACTAGTTGAAATGTTTTCACAACAATAATGTTATCCATCCTTTTTGGTTGCAAGCTTTATGGGGATCATGTGCTTTTGGGATGATTATGTAGTATAATTAGTTGCTTTGTTTGTATGTTTGCATGCCTTATGATGTACTCTAATTGGTTGTGTATTTATACAAAACACTTTCATTTAATGAATATGCTTACTCTATATGCTTGCTTATTGTTGTTACATATACTTGTGCCTCTAATATTTTTCTTGCAAGTATTCCATATCTCGATTCCTTGGTGCCCTCAAATGAGGGGGAGTATACATCAAGGGGGAGTTCTAGTTTCCGACAAAATTCTTAGTTGAATATAGTCGGCATAACCTTTTTGATTCTACAAAAAGGGGAAAAAGTGAATGTAAACTCACTAAATACTTGTTCAAAAATAAACTTTTTGATTTAATGAGTTTAAGTTTTGTATTCATCAAAAAGGGGGAGATTGTTGACATAAATAATGCCTAAAAACATTATTAATTCTTACTCATACCTCTATGTTTTGATCATCACAAAATGTAAACTCATTAAACATAAACTTATTAAATAAACAAGTATTTAGTTGTAAATATTCACTTCTACAACTTAAATCACTTAAGGTATGAATGAACTAATGCTTAATGCATTATATGATCAAAGAAACATTTTCTTAATCACTAGATTTTTTATAAAATGTCAAAAACATTTTATATCTTTTAGAAAAACATTTTTGGTAATAAATAAAAAGGTTTAATTCATTATAAATTTATGAATTCAAATTTTTAACCAAAATCAGTAAAAATGCTCCAGAAAAACCTTTCCCACAAAAAGACAAAACTGGGCAACGGTTGGCTTGGGCGGCCCCCTTAATTTTGGTAGGCGGCCCCCTTAAAATTAAGGGGACCGCCCCCTATTTAAGGGGCCCGGCACGCTCCAGTAGCCTTCCAGCTGTCCAGTTTTCTGCCTATAAATACCAGCCTTCCCCTGGATTTTTTCTCACCTTTTGCACCCCAAACTTTCTGTTCTAAATCTTCTCTTAATCTTTGTAAATACTTTCAAAAATCCTTTGATCATATCTTCTTAAGCATTGGTTTCCAAGTGATCCAAGCTTCCTCCATTCAAGTGCAAAAGAAGAATACATCTTCATCATCTAGTGAAGAAGTGTTGTAGTTCAATTCATTCATTTGTGTAGTTGTGTAAAGTCTTTGTGTAGTTGTTGTTGTTAGTAGATCAAAGTGTATATAAAAAGTTGTGGTGTAAAGAAGTTGTATAGAAGTATTGTGAAGTTGTGAAGTAGTTGAGGTGTCAAGAAGTTGTGAAGTCCTCGCATAGAATTCGTGAAGTCCTAGCATAGAAGTGGTGAAGTCCTTGCATAGAAGTTGTGAAGTTCTAGTCTAGAAGTTTTGTAGCCGCCGTGTAGAAGGTGTGAAGCCGTTGTGAGGAAGTCGTGTAGCCGTTGTGAGGAAGTCGTGTAGCCGTTGTGAAGACGTCGTGTAGCCGTTGTGAAGAAGTCGTGTAGCCGTCGTGAAGAAGTCATGAATAAGTTGTGTAGAAGTTGTGTATAAGTTGTGAGATTGGTTCTAGCTACGATTAGAACCCGGCATCTAGCTTTGTGTCGTTAAGCCGGTGTAAGCTAAAGTTGTGTAAGGCTTTCTCCGCTGATGAAGCGAAAAGTGTACCGCTTTTAGGGGGTCATTTAAGCCCTAAATCGTATTTATTTGATCAAATATCGCCCTAAATCGTTCCTTTTGTCATTTTAGGTACTTTGGAGAAGAAATCTGGAAAAGGAAGCATTTTGGACGTTTTTGGAGCATAAAAGTGAAGAAAACGGCAAAGTCTCAAAATTATGCTGGAAACTACCTTTGACGGCGTTAGGAATTTCCCAAGACGGCGTCATGGCTTGGCAAAAGTGGTGGATGTGAAAATTACTCATGATAAGCCAGAGAATTTTGCATGAAAATTCTGACGGCGTCACCCTTTGAAGAGATCAAGGTCGTCACGGTTTAAATTAAAGAGGGACGGCGTCAAGCTCAATTCTGACGGCGTCACCCCTTGATAGGCCAGAACGGATTTTGGAGCACTAAAGAGGGACGGCGTCAGGAAGGCCATCCGGGAACCCTAAAAGCGGCGAGGTGACGGCGTCAGAGTCTACAACGTGACGCCGTCAGACCCTAAACTCTATATATAGTTTTGCAATTTTTTGTCATTAGTGTGGAACTTTGTGTGTAACCTTTTGGGAGGAAACCCTAAGACGATTTTAGCAGCTTTTTCAAGGCTTTTTGCCTTGAGATCTTCCATGTTACATTGAAGATAAGTTATCAATTAATCATTCAATATGTCTATGTGTTGTTTGATTCTATCTTGTTCTTGTCTTTTGTTTAACATGCTAGGCTAGGTTTTCTTTGTGTTTGCTTAGATCTAATGAAACCTAACTATTGATTATTGGTTATTAGTGTGTTATTATTTGTATTGGATGATTGTTTATCTATGTTAGGCTTAAGAAAACTGGCTAACCTCCTATTCGGTAACTTGCTTGAACGTCTTAAGAAGCATGAACCAATGCGTACTAAGGTTTTTATGGTTGTATTTAATGCACAAGCGAATTCTAGTGATCCCATGTTAGGAGCTTCCTAGCCGGCTCGACATAGGAGTGAAGTAGGAGCTTGTAGAGTTGGGGAAGTACGTACGCCACCCCACGATTGGTATTAAGGAATACACCTGTCATCCACGCGATTAATACACACTAATCAACCGGTAAAAGATAGTTAGGGAGTAAGGAAATCTAAGTAAACACATTTCTCTCCACATAAGTTTTACCACCCTTTTCATTTTTAGTTATTTTATTTTATTTGCATTCGTAGTTATTTGGGTTAGTTGATTAGCAACTAATTCCGCCCACTCTTTCAAACCCGAGATTTTACTTGCTTTCATAAAAATATAAAAACATAAAAAAAGAATCTTCTCTCACCCCTAGACCTATTAGAGTAGTTTTTCAATCCTAACGACACTATTCCCTGTGGAGAACGATCAATCCCCCGTACTTACCACTACACTATACTACATCGGTCAGGTACACTGCCTGGTGGGGTTGTAAGCCTCTTGAGATCCCTCGAGAGGTAAAACCTGTTGTAAGGTCGCAAAACCACGCATCAAGTTTTTGGCGCCGTTGCCGGGGAATAGTTATTGTTTAGGTTGAATTTTTTATTTTATAGGTCTACTCACTAGATTCCTTTCTAGTGAGATTTTTATTTTCTTTTTCTAGGTTTTCTTTAGTCTATCTTATTTCTTTGTATTTTTGTTTGTGACACCTTCCACCTGCCTCATGAGTAATAGTGATCGCTTGATCCCTGTTATTCGTATTTTCCGCCGTGCAAATTTCCAACTACCCGTTCCCGCCCCCATCATAGAAAACAACAACCTTTCACCCGACCACCACTTTGGCAACAATTCTGAGATGGAGGAGTCTGACCATGAGAATGACTATGTTAGTCCGTTTTACTACTCAGACTCCGATGAAGATGCCGGTAATGGAGAAGTAGTTAACGAGGAATGGGGGAAAAGAGGAAATTGATCCCTTTAAGTATGTTGACCCTAGGACTAAGATCGAAAAGGATAGCCTCTTTAACATGAAATTTCCGTGTAAGATTGGTTATCATGATTTTTATGCTTATCTTAACTCATCTTTGCCTATGAACATTATCTCTCGCGCTAATTATAATAAAATCATGGTAGATGAGCTAGAATATCAATGAGATAACATTGTCGCTAGGATTAAGCCACTACACGTATTCGTTGGAAGTTTTGTGTATTTGGTGGATTTTATGGTTATGGAGAACTTAGGAGAATTCATTGATAACAAATTAACCCAAGTCATTTTTGGAGAACCCTTCAAAAGATTGACCAACCTTGATGAAAAACTTGTGGACGGGTTAATTACATTCTCGGATGGGGATGAAGATTTTGTTTACCAAATGCCCCGATCACATCCTAGGTTTAAGAACTACTCCATTGAATCTTGCAATAGACTTGTGCCTCTTGATTTGTTAAGTGAGAATGATAAGAGGAAGGGGCTCAAATATCCACATGAGAAAAACAAGAGATACTATCATGGATGTTTGGAGCTGAATGATGAATACAAAAAAGATGAGGCAACAATTAGATGGCTCACACTCGGATACGTGAGCATAAGCGACACTAGATAGAGGGACTTTGAGTCTAGCTACAAGACTCGTTAATAAAGAAAAGCGCTTCTTGGGAGGCAACCCAAGCTTTATTTGCTTTGTGTGTTTATTTATTTGTTTGTTTGATTTTATTTGTTTCCGTATGTGAGTTTAAGTTTTATTATTATTGATTCATGTTCAAAACTAAATTGTGAAAATGCTTTATTTTGTTTTTAACTTCGTCTTAACTACATATAAAGGTATTTTGCAAAAGTTAAGTGTAAGGGAAATCTAAATCGGTTTATTAGAACACAAATGGACATGAATCGTAATAATAATAGATTAACATACATATTAGTATTTGTTTGAGTCAAATGCTTGTATCGAGTCATAATGATGTTTTGCAGGAATTCCAGGAAGTAAGGTATAGGTTTTTCCAAAATTTTTCCGGAAACTTAACATGAGAATTCTGTCAGATCATTTCTGACGGCGTCAGGGTTTACAACCTGACGGCGTCAGGTTTAATTTTCTGAAAATTTTTGAAAGTTTTGTTTTCATAAAAAGTTTTTATTAAATCTATAACTTACAATCTCCAGGAATCTGCAAAATTATCATTCCACAAGCATTATATCCTTATATATAGAGTTTATCCCGCCGATGTTATGCAGGTTTTCGTGTTTGTTTTCTCAGGTTTAACAGGTTATTTTGGACAAGGAAATGTTTGTTGGATCAAGCTTATGGCGATGCATTAGTCATGGAGCTTCAACATTACTTTGGAAGAAGATCTAACCATGTTACCACATTATCCACCGAGCGAATCAGGGGAGTATTTGATTTCATTCTTTTACTTTTTTCTTTTACATCTTGTTATTTGAACATTGGGGACAATGTTCATCTTAAGTGTAAGGGGGTAAAAGTACGATACTTTAGAGAATGCAATTGCACTTGATTTTTGTTTATTTAATAGTAAATGTGTAATAAAACTGAGAGAAATACCTGTTAGGGCAATTTTAGTGCCAAATTTAAAATTTTTTACAACATTTAGGAGTGAAACTTTGATCTTAATAAGCGTCTCACGGATAGGAGTTATATGACTAGCACAAAAACCGTACCACTAAAAAAATTTTCCACCCCAAATATGTGAGGTTCGCCCCTAGAATTGGTAGGAAAAGCATTTAAGCTATGATGTGTGTACCGGTAGCACTTAGATTCTAGAACTTGCGTTAGGACCATTCCAAGGCCACAAGTGAGACTACATTCGTGTAGTTAGATTTACTACATGATAAGAGGCATTAGGATTAACCCATTGTTTTACACCTGTGTTTTTGTTATAATTACATTGGCTACATTGGTCAAGTAATTCTCCCACACCCTTTGCGTTGTACTCATTTTTAGTACACGATACCCCTAGTACACACCTCAGAGCCTATCTTTTCGTTTCGACCTTTAAGCATTCTACTTAAAGGAAGAATTTGTTACACCCCACTTAAATGTACACCCAAATCGCCTTAGCCTACCTTGTATGCACTCATTTTTAGTGCATTATTGTGACAACATTTGTTTAAACCCAAGTTAATTATCTAGTTGATTACATGGTTGCTAAGTCGAGTCATATCCTTGTACATATTGTTTTGGGACGATTGGGACTCGTGGGTAAAGTACTAGTGTAATGGAGTAATGGGGAAGAACATCATTTATTACCCCCATATGTGCTAAATATTTTAAAAGTACTCCAAGTGTTTTAATTATCTTAATTCGAGTCATTAGAATAGTTATTTGTAAAGTTATGTAAAAGTTCAAGTGTAAGGGGAATGTAACGCCCCTACGATGTATTATTTTGGATGGTAGGGCAAAAGTGTATGCAAAAAAAAAAAAAAAAAAAAAAAAAAAAAAAAAAAAAAAAAAAAAAAAATTTAAGAAAAATACAAAAAAATTAGAAAAAGAAAAGTAGAAAAAACATGCGGACTACCATCCCGTTTCATTTTATGTTTATTTTATGTTTTTTGTTATTTTGTTTTTAGCTTAAGATCGAGTCTAGTCTTGGCTTAGCAACATTGTATAGTACATGTAATTAATCAAGATCTTTAACTCGCCACCAGTAAAATATCCTTTATCCAACAAAACCGTGTTTATCATATCCCTACACCTAACGTTATAACCCATTTAAAAGTCCTCTTTGATAGTTAATCTTAGGTGCTTACGCCTAGTGGAGGAGGTTTTTGATCCTTTCCCAAGCCTATGGTAATCTATTTGCTATGACAGGTAGTGAGGGATATTATCCGTTTTCATTTATGAGATTTATTTTGATGACACTTGAGAGATGTGAGTATCTAAACACTACTTGTGAGGTGCAAGTATGTAATCTCCGTGCTTATTATGATTAAAGTGGAATGACTGATTGTTGTAATTACTTTTATATTAGCGTTAAATGACCCCTAACTTGTATTTTGATTAGAATAAAAGCGCATTTGCTTGAGGACAAGCAAATCTCAAGTGTAAGGGTATTTGATGAAGCGAAAAGTGTACCGCTTTTAGGGGGTCATTTAAGCCCTAAATCGTATTTATTTGATCAAATATCGCCCTAAATCGTTCGTTTTGTCATTTTAGGTACTTTGGAGAAGAAATCTGGAAAAGGAAGCATTTTGGACGTTTTTGGAGCATAAAAGTGAAGAAAACGGCAAAGTCTCAAAATTATGCTGGAAACTACCTTTGACGGCGTCAGGAATTTCCCCAGACGGCGTCATGGCTTGGCAAAAGTGGTGGATGTGAAAATTACTCATGATAAGCCAGAGAATTTTGCATGAAAATTATGACGGCGTCACCCTTTGAAGAGATCAAGGTCGTCACGGTTTAAATTAAAGAGGGACGGCGTCAAGCTCAATTCTGACGGCGTCACCCCTTGATAGGCCAGAACGGATTTTGGAGCACTAAAGAGGGACGGCGTCAGGAAGGCCATCCGGGAACCCTAAAAGCGGCGAGGTGACGGCGTCAGAGTCTACAACGTGACGCCGTCAGACCCTAAACTCTATATATAGTTTTGCAATTTTTTGTCATTAGTGTGGAACTTTTTGTGTAACCTTTTGGGAGGAAACCCTAAGACGATTTTAGCAGCTTTTTCAAGGCTTTTTGCCTTGAGATCTTCTATGTTACATTGAAGATAAGTTATCAATTAATCATTCAATATGTCTATGTGTTGTTTGATTTTATCTTGTTCTTGTCTTTTGTTTAACATGCTAGGCTAGGTTTTCTTTGTGTTTGCTTAGATCTAATGAAACCTAACTATTGATTATTGGTTATTAGTGTGTTATTAGTTGTATTGGATGATTGTTTATCTATGTTAGGCTTAAGAAAACTGGCTAACCTCCTATTCGGTAACTTGCTTGAACGTCTTAAGAAGCATGAACCAATGCGTACTAAGGTTTTTATGGTTGTATTTAATGCACAAGCGAATTCTAGTGATCCCATGTTAGGAGCTTCCTAGCCGGCTCGACATAGGAGTGAAGTAGGAGCTTGTAGAGTTGGGGAAGTACGTACGCCACCCCACGATTGGTATTAAGGAATACACCCGTCATCCACGCGATTAATACACACTAATCAACCGGTAAAAGATAGTTAGGGAGTAAGGAAATCTAAGTAAACACATTTCTCTCCACATAAGTTTTACCACCCTTTTCATTTTCAGTTATTTTATTTTATTTGCATTCGTAGTTATTTGGGTTAGTTGATTAGCAACTAATTCCGCCCACTCTTTCAAACCCGAGATTTTACTTGCTTTCATAAAAATATAAAAACATAGAAAAAGAATCTTCTCTCACCCCTAGACCTATTAGAGTAGTTTTTCAATCCTAACGACACTATTCCCTGTGGAGAACGATCAATCCCCCGTACTTACCACTACACTATACTACATCGGTCAGGTACACTGCCTGGTGGGGTTGTAAGCCTCTTGAGATCCCTCGAGAGGTAAAACCTGTTGTAAGGTCACAAAACCACGCATCATCCGCCATAAGGGAGACTTTGTTGAAGTAGTGAAGAAAACTCTCGAGTAGGTGACTCGAGGAGTGGAGTAGGGCAAGGAAGGTGTCCTTGTAGCCGAACCACTATAAATCCTTCGTGTCTCGGTTAGATCTTTCCATTTCTTACTTACCTCGTTATTTACATGTTCTTTGCTTTCATACTTATAGGTTTATATCATGGTTAGTATAACTTAGAAGTTGATTTCACATATAGATCAAGTTAAAAATCCATTCATAAACAAAACTTTTATAACAAAATTAAAAGGTCACATATATAAGTAATAATATTGTTCAAATATTATTACTCACATAAACTTGAATCAAAGCTTTAAAAAGTAAACAAAAGTTTTTCAAAATAAAATTAGAAATCGACGTAAAACTATTCAACCCCCCCCCCTTCTAGTTTTACCACACTATAAGAGGCAAATGCGTGTAACCATTACAGCCAAAGCAACAAGTTGGCCCCTCAAGTAACATTTAAGTGAGTTAAACTCGTGTTGAGACATTATTAATAGGCTTCTAAAAGAGGTAATGGTTGAAAATTCGGGATAGAAGTAGAAGTCCAACTCTTTACACTTAAGACACTCGAATGTCACAAGTAAAACCACACAGTCAAAAAGGACACAAGTGTCAACCAAAGTGGGAAGTTGCCCATAGCAGAAAAGTGAGGACTTATAAATAGTAACTCAAGTTTGACTCCGGATTTGATTTTAGCCCAAAAGTAGTTACAACTCACACGGCTTACTATATAAACTCAATTTCTTTTTTAACACCACATATTCAATCCTACAAACGGATAAAAAAAATAAAAAAAATACCCTCTTTGTTCTGAAATCACACAAGCAAAGTCCCCTTTACCTATGGGTATATTGATCATTAATTTTATCTATACTAGCCTAACAAAATTCAGGATAAAACTAACAATCTATGATTTCGAACTACTAGTATCATTAAAATTCTAGAAATGAAATAAATAAATTAAATCCTAAACAAGTCAACAATCGAATAAACAAGTTTCTACAAAATGAAAAGAGTAGGTAACCTGAGCGAGAGTGGGTTTGGGCAAATTGGATTCAATCTTCCAATTTTTTTATCTATACTAGCCTAACAAAATTCAGGATAAAAGTAACAAAAGTGGCGTGATCGAACTAACAAAAGTGGTATTTGATACTAACGGTATTTGATACTATCATGAAAATTCAGTTATGATCAAAAATGAATTAAATCCTAAACCAGTCAACAATCGAATAAACAAGTTTCTACAAAATGAAAAGAGTAAGTGTTGGCGTATGTGTCCGGACGGACTGATCTGTCCGTCCGTCCGAACGATATAGGATCATCCGGTAAGCACCGAGAGGCGCACAGCTCGCTCGGTCAGTGCAACTATAAGTGGCTTGACAAGTGGCATCACACCTTTGACAGATGGCTGCAGCAGACGCCGCCGCTGCTGCTCCAGATTTTACGGGATTATGTCTGCGACATATCCCCAGAAAATCCGGCGTCGCCATTTCAGGTACCAAGGCTGGGTACTATAAATACCCAACTCATTTACTACTCTCAACTAACTAGAATTACCCGCATTTACTACACACTACTGTTTAAGTCCTTTCGGAATATACGATACTTACTCTCACGCTGGAGGTGGGTCCTGGGATAACACCCGGGGCGAGCCTAACGTGCGTTATTGTGTGTAGATACCCGAAGGACCCCAGATAACCAGAGATATCAACACCCAGGCCTCTCGGAAGGATTCTCCACTGGTCCCTCCGAAAGGTCTACTTTATTTGTCCGGAGTGATTGCAAGAAATTACTTCAACAAATTGGCGCCATCCGTGGGAGCCTTCATTCGATCTACCAGAAGCTTAGAATGGTTGGTTCTACGCCTGTTACTCCTGCAACGCCTGTCACCCTCCTCGGAAACACTGGAGGAGCCGAAGGATCCGGTGGGTCCGGAGGGGGTGGGTGATGAACTCAAATAAGTACATTTTATTACTATCATTTATCCTAATTATTTGACTTGTTTTATTATATTATGTATGAGGATTGATACTTAATCGTTTACTTTTGTAATTCTCAGGTAAAAACAAGCATTTGGTGAAACTTGGCGATTTTGGACTAATTATGGAGCAAAACATGCAAGAAGTTAAGAGTCTACCGAAATGTACAAGATCAAGACTATTCTGCTCCAGATACGCCGCATCTCACTTATGACATGCGCCGCATCACTATCAATATTTCACCAGATACGATCCAAGATACAAGAGGACATGCGCCGCATCTATAAATGGAGTTACGCCGCATCTTCTGGCGGTGTACGAATATTCCTGAATATTATAATCTTGGACCCTACGCGAAGTTAAGTCAATGCGCCGCATCTACTTACTAGATGTGCCGCATCTTACCCTCAGACAGAAACTATAAATACCCCAAAGACCAGATGAATTAAGAGTTCCGAAGTTTAGACAGAAGACCGAAGTACAGAAACCTAGGACGAATTCAGTCGAATAGGCAGCACAAGACACACCCAAACGAAGATACAAGAGTTGTAAGAAGGTGCTGCATGTGTTTAATTCATTTAGTAGTTTTGTTTTATTGTGTTAGTAAACTTTAATTCATCAAGATTGGTGGCTTGTGTAATGTGACAACGGAAAGATTGCACTCCCTTAAAACTGCTTTCTCATTAATTAAAGTTTATATGTTGATGTCTTTGGTGACTTTTATTAGTGCATTGATAACCTCTGTGTCTAGCTGAGCGTTGATCGGGTCGCCATGCCTCTGCCCTCGCCTATTTATTAGATCGCCTATGCATTCTATCGTCTGTAGAAAAGTAGGAAGAAAGATAAATAGGATAGTCATAAGTAATCATTAAGGGTTTACTCGCCGATAAGATTAGAACCAACGAGAAAGGACTTAATCTTGGTGCGTTGCATCGAACTATACACTTCATATAAAACTAGCAATAAAACAAGTGACAAACTACTTATCTATTAGGACAGCCTTCTTATTGTCTCAAGTATTTATCTGTGTACGTGTGTGCTATTCGCTGATTCGTGCCTATTGGTTTAGTTTATTATTTAATTGCAACCAAATCGTGCCAGTCTCTCAGGCTGAACCCCCTTGCGTTAGATTAGGTTGTATAGCTAACTTAATATATTGAAATACTGCTTAGAATAACGAGATAATACGTTCCACTCTTAGTGATCGACACTCTACTTACCATTATATTCATACTGACCGGGTACACTGCTCGTTAAGTTTCCGACTCCTTCAATGATCGATATTAAAGAGCTGAACGTGAGTCTAACTTGAAGACTCTGGAATAAAGACAAGTGCTTACGGGAGACAACCCACATTTATCATTTTTTCTTATTCTGTTTTTGTGTCGAGTCAGTCATGCCGCAGAGGATACGGCGCATCTCAATCCTGAGATGCGACGCATCTCCTGCAATGGTCATATCTTTATTTTTTATCTGCATTTATTTTTTATTTCCGACTTTAAAACTTTTTATCAGTTTATTTCAATGCGGCGCATCCCTGGTTAAGGATGCGACGCATCTTCTATTCTGATCCGTATTTATTCCAGGCTCGATACGGCGTATCTTCTTCCATAAGATACGGCGCATCGACTGACCTGATGATTTTCATTTTTAATTTTTATGTTTTATTTTTACCTAACTACTAATGTATTATGCAAGTTTGAACCTTTCTTATCTTAGGTGTGTTTTAAAGCCTTGGTGGTATTATAGATTCTTGCATTTCCTGTGGATACATCTATTATGAAGCTTAAACGTTCTAATCCACAAGAAAGATGATTTTTGCTCTTATACTAATGGAGGATCATACCGAGCAAATCTCAGGGGAGTTTTTCTGTTCTAATTCTTTTATTTTCCAGTTTTTAACCTTTTATACAAACAACGAGGACGTTGTTTAACTTAAGTGGGGGGATTGGAGAATTAGAACACTTAACACTTACTTGTCCTAAACTTTTCAAAATATGCTTAAAATGTGCTTATTATATAAAAAAATTTAAAATTTTTAGCATGTTTTTGTTTAAAGTCTAAGTTGCATAGCTGCACACACGACGTTATTTTCAAAAATTGTGATTTTTCAAAACTCACAAATCTATGAGTGTGCCGGTGACTTGTAAACTTTAGAACTTGGCTTGTATACTATTCGAGACCACCATAATAAGTATTATTTTATATAATTGGAATGACTTGTCTAAATTGGTAAATTTCTAGGATTACACCTAAAAAGCCTTTTATATGTTATGTGTTATTAGCTAACTACACTGGTTAGTTAACCCCCGTATAAACCCTTTTGTTACTCTCACTTTTAGAGTAAGATACCCCTAGAAAAACCCTCAGAGCCATTCCTTTCGTTTCTTACACCTTTGTTTAAAATGTTTCGTTACACCCTTACACCTTAGCCTACCCTGTAGATTAAAATCCGTGGTTGGTTAATTGCTATAGGCAAAGTGTGTTTCCTTACATTACCTGTGTTCGCGTGCGTAATTCATTATCTATGGTTAGGTCGGGAAATTGCACAATGCAATTGGAGTGAAAGTAAATATTGTATATCTTTGAGTTTATTTTTCGTGTGTTTACTACTTTCACTATTACCGTTATTTCTGAAGTCATGAAAAGTATGGAAAAATTATCCAGAATTATTGTTTTGGTGATGTGGTGAAATTTTACACATCTATGTTTATGTTAAACTTAAAAAAAAAAAAAAAAAAAAAAAAAAAAAAAAATCGAAAAAATAGAAAAGAAAAAGAAAAGAAAAGTTGGATGTTTGTTTTGACCAACTTATGTAAAGTTTTGTATTAAGTGGTCGATATCACCACTATTTGTTGTATATTATATCTATGGATTGAATGGGAGTTGGCAGTTATGGGAACGCCAACTAAGGTTTATTCTATGATTGAGATCTTGTTGAGTATAATTCGTGTCTACCTAAAGCGTGTGTTTCAAGTGTTAAAGCGTGAGTTATTCAATGATATGAGTCTTATTCATGGGATGGTTGGGATAGTGATTAACCACACTTAGGATTTTAATTTATCTGTTTTGTTTATTTTTTATTTTACACCAATTTATATCCCAAATATTATCCATACCCTGTATTATTCTTTATCCAACCAAACCTTTGATTTATTGAGATTAGGGGTTTGAGCAATCTTAAGTATCGTAGTCGTGGATTCGGCTATGTAATTATGATTTTGTCGCCCTTTTTGATATATTATTATTGGTGAAGTTTGGACCTATCTTTAGCCTATTCGAGTTAAGGATTTGAGCAATTGCAAGTATCGTGTTCGTGGATTCGATCATGTATTTGTGATTTTGTCGCCTTTTCTGGAATTTGAGATCGATAGAGATTAAGAATGATTAACCCTTAAACCTCAAAACCCTTTTTACCGCTTTAGACTAGTTATTCCTTTGCTTTAGTGGGGGAGATGTGTATACTTGCCAAGCTTATGATAGAATATTCGTCGCGACTGGACAGTTAAACGATTAGATTTGCTTTTATCAAAATATTTTATTTCACTTCTAATTCGTTAAGTGTTTGGTTGTGTGATTATGACAAAAATGAATACATGCTTAAATATAAAAATAAATCCTAATATCTTTTAGGATACATTTTCATAAGATTAATTCTAAGTTTTACTTGGGGACAAGTAAAGTTCAAGTGGGGGGATATTTGATGAACTCAAATAAGTACATTTTATTACTATCATTTATCCTAATTATTTGACTTGTTTTATTATATTATGTATGAGGATTGATACTTAATCGTTTACTTTTGTAATTCTCAGGTAAAAACAAGCATTTGGTGAAACTTGGCGATTTTGGACTAATTATGGAGCAAAACATGCAAGAAGTTAAGAGTCTACCGAAATGTACAAGATCAAGACTATTCTGCTCCAGATGCGCCGCATCTCACTTATGACATGCGCCGCATCACTATCAATATTTCACCAGATACGATCCAAGATACAAGAGGACATGCGCCGCATCTATAAATGGAGTTACGCCGCATCTTCTGGCGGTGTACGAATATTCCTGAATATTATAATCTTGGACCCCACGCGAAGTTAAGTCAATGCGCCGCATCTACTTACTAGATGCGCCGCATCTTACCCTCAGACAAAAACTATAAATACCCCAAAGACCAGACGAATTAAGAGTTCCGAAGTTTAGACAGAAGACCGAAGTACAGAAACCTAGGACGAATTCAGTCGAATAGGCAGCACAAGACACACCCAAACGAAGATAAAAGAGCTGTAAGAAGGTGCTGCATGTGTTTAATTCATTAAGTAGTTTTGTTTTATTGTGTTAGTAAACTTTAATTCATCAAGATTGGTGGCTTGTGTAATGTGACAACGGAAAGATTGCACTCCCTTAAAACTGCTTTCTCATTAATTAAAGTTTATATATTGATGTCTTTGGTGACTTTTATTAGTGCATTGACAACCTCTGTGTCTAGCTGAGCGTTGATCGGGTCGCCATGCCTCTGCCCTCGCCTATTTATTAGATCGCCTATGCATTCTATCGTCTGTAGAAAAGTAGGAAGAAAGATAAATAGGATAGTCATAAGTAATCATTAAGGGTTTACTCGCCGATAAGATTAGAACCAACGAGAAAGGACTTAATCTCGGTGCGTTGCATCGAACTATACACTTCATATAAAACTAGCAATAAAACAAGTGACAAACTACTTATCTATCAGGACAGCCTTCTTATTGTCTCAAGTATTTATCTGTGTATGTGTGTGCTATTCGCTGATTCGTGCCTATTGGTTTAGTTTATTATTTAATTGCAACCAAATCGTGCCAGTCTCTCAGGCTGAACCCCCTTGCGTTAGATTAGGTTGTATAGCTAACTTAATATATTAAAATACTGATTAGAATAACGAGATAATACGTTCCACTCTTAGTGATCGACACTCTACTTACCATTATATTCATACTGACCGGGTACACTGCTCGTTAAGTGTGTGTGTTATTGATAAGTCGGCTAAATATAAATTTAAAACTTGAGTAGGCATTAATACTGCTAAACCGCAACGACACATCGCACGCATCAGTGGGCCAGAGACTCTAGATGCTCGGATCGCCATCGAGGGTCACCTCTCAGCCCTAAAAGAGTTGTTCAAGCAGCAAAGCGTCCGTGACTTGGTGGGCCCCATGATGCTGAGGTTAGACGACGAAAACACAGATAACGAGGAAGAATCCGGTGAAAGACCATCACGTGGTAAAGAGAAGGTAGTAGCAGATGACTTGAGTAAGCCATTTAAGGAGGTAATAAAATGCCCGTTCACGAGAAGGATCATAGAATTCTCAGCTCCCAAGCACAAGATACCAACAAACCTAAAACTGTACGATGGGACAGCCAATCTGGACGATCACATCAACCGTTTTACCGGAGCAGGAAACCATGAGGAATGGCCCATGCCCGTATGGTGTCGAATGTTCCAGCAAACTTTGGACGGGAAGGCCCGGATATGGTTCGACAAGCTGCCAGCAGGGAGCATAGATAGTTGGGATGAGCTTCAAAGGAAGTTTTTGAATAGGTTTAGCATGTTGAGGGTAAGTACCAAGGATCTTACGGAGATCAACAAGATTCACCGAAAGGCCAATGAGAGCCTTCCAGACTTTAAGGAGAGATGGGTAAGCGAGGCCAATTATTTCCCAGACGCTCCCGAAGTCATGCAAATCGGCTCATTCCTGAACGGTCACCACTGCCCGGAGTTGGCAAAAAAGTTCTCGGATAAGATTCCCAAGACGGTTGACGAGATGTTGGAAAGAATTGATGATTTTGTCCGCGCCGAGGAGGCTTTCCGCGCTACGGAACTACCAGAAGGAGAGAGAATGGAATCCCGGCAATACTGGCAGGATCGACCCTCGTCGCAATGATGTCCGCCGAGATGAAACTAGACCAATAGATCTGAACGCTCTAACAAAAACACCGAGAGAAATATTGGCAACCGAGCACCAACTAAAGTTGCCCCAACCTCCTCCCACGAAAGGAAGACCACAGAAAGACTTGGTGGACAGATATTGCGACTATCATGGTGAGAAGTTACATCACACAGATGATTGTTGGCAACTCAAGGAGGAGATAAGAGCCGCACTGAGTACGGGGAAGTTGGATCATTTGTTGAAGGACCTCAGGCAGAAAGGAAAAGCCCACCAAGGGTGTAACAACAAGGGGAATAAGGGAAAGATCATTAACATGGTCCGAAACTCAGTTTCCTCCCAGTAAAAGAAAGGGACAGACAAAGGGACAAACGTAGAAGAATGGATGAATGCTCCAATCAGTTTCCCGTCCATCCTTTCGGAAGACATGTCAGACGAGCCATTAGTGATTGAAGCAGAATTGGAAGGAATGGCAGTGAAGGGGATCTATGTGGACCCTGGCTCTTCGGTGGAAGTAATGTACAAACACCAATTCGAACGCTTAGGCTCTTCGGTCAGGGACCGGCTAAAAAGGGTTGACACAACTCTGGTAGGGTTCAAAAGGAAGCCGATCAGGCCGCTGGGAGAAGTAGGTCTAGAAGTTTGCTTCGGGAGTCAAGGTCGATCTCAGAAAGTTTGGGTGAAATTTGCTATGATTGACTCACCCTCCCCCTATAAAATCATATTGGGATGTACTAGATTAAGGAAGTTACAAGCCCTCCCCTCGACTATACACTCTATGATCAAGTTCCCCACCCCAGGCGGTGTAGCAACGCTGGCCGCACGGCCAAACAGTCAAAAATACTACGGGTCGAGAGGGAAACAGGTGAGAGAAGAGGAGGTTAGGGAAGAAACTCGGGACATTGAAATAACAAACGGATATGCCGGAAGGAGAACACCCCATCGGAAGGAAGAACGGCAGAACTTACCGCAGAGACAAGGGGAAGAACCCGTTACCAGGAAAGGCAAAGGAAGGGAAACGACCCAGTGCTGTAACCAAAAGGCCCACGATGAGCCGGACGAGGTAGGGATAACGGTCCAGGTAACCATTAATACAAAATAACCGATAAGACATTGATATTTATTTCTTTCCAATATTTGTTTTCATTATAAACTAACGGAAGGAACAAAAATACCTTCATAACTAAAGGCAGGTAGTCTCACGCACCCAAGGGACGATGCCGATAAGAGTGTAAGCCAAGAGAAGTTGGAACTTGCCGAGGAAAGATGCAAGTCCGACAGTAAATGAAGAAACATTACAAGCGTGACACACGACCGGACTTCAGGAAATGTTGTAAACATTTGGTTCATACATTTTGTGTAATGGCCGAGAGGGCTTGATATTGATTATTTTAATGACAAATGCAGCTATCCTACCACCAAAGGGAGGCAATTTTCTTACATGTGTGTTTGCAGTACTTCACATCCTGAACATAAGTAGAAAATGGCCCCTCCGAGAGGTTCGCGCCCTCCGGAGATTTTTGTGGTCAATGTTCAAAGATGGTATACCAAAAAAGGGGTAACCATAAATCCTGGCGGAAAGGCCGTACGGTACCCAAAAAGGGGTGACCGTGTAATCATTTATCAGACTGAACATAAGTAGAAAGTGACCCCTCCGTGAGGCTGGCCCCCTCCGGTGATTTTTGTGGTCAATGTTCAAAGATGGTATACCCAAAAAGGGGTAACCATAAATCCTGGCGGAAAGGCCGTACAGTACCCAAAAAGGGGTGGCCGTGTAATCATTTATCACACTCTGGACATAAGCCGAAAATGACCGCTCCGAGAGGTTCGCGCCCTCCGGAGGTTAGTGGTCAATGTTCAAAGACGGTACACCCAAAAAGGGGTTGCCGTGTAATTACGGCAAAAAGGCCGAATGGCGTGTGTCGCCCAAAAATGCATAAGCTTGTACCTCCGGAACTATGAAAATAGTGAAGGTAATAAAAAACAAGTATTATACGTTCGTAATCAAAGTCTATCTCCAACGTAAGCTTGTACCTCCGGAGCTATGAAAATAGTGAAGGTAATAAAAAACAAGTGGTACGTTCATAACCCGAGTGTAGGCCGAACGTCAGCTTGTACCTCCGGAGCTGCGCAAGCAGCGACGGTAATAACAAACAAGTGTTCGGCACACGTTTAGGGGGTAAAAAGGGGGAGGAAGGAGGACCAGGCAAATCACTGAGGCAAATTTATGAGATCCGACAGGCCCATTCAAAAATTCAAAGAAAAGTACTGTCGCGCGAGCCAAGGTAAAATCACCGAAAGATAAAAATGATGCAAAAAAATAAGAAATATGATACATACCGAAATGTGTAGAACAATCACACGGTTAAATATAAAAATAAAAGGAACCATACAAATTATTCAAGTCACGAATTATTACAGTTATCCGAATCAAATAAATTGTTTGTTGGCTTGAAAGCCTTACATCCCCAAGCGTTTTTTCAGAATAACTGATGAAGCGAAAAGTGTACCGCTTTTAAGGGGTCATTTAAGCCCTAAATCGTATTTATTTGATTAAATATTGCCCTAAATCGTTCCTTTTGTCATTTTAGGTACTTTTGAGAAGAAATCTGGAAAAGGAAGCATTTTGGACGTTTTTGGAGCATAAAAGTGAAGAAAACGACAAAGTCTCAAAATCTTGCTGGAAGTTACCTTTGACGGCGTCAGGATTAACCCTGGACGGCGTCATGGCTTGGCAAAAGTGGTGGATGTGAAATTTACTCATGATAAGCCAGTGAAAATTGCATGGGAATTCTGACGGCGTCACCCTTTAATTTGATCAAGGTCGTCACGTTATAATTCAAAGAGGGACGGCGTCACGTTCAAAGTCTGAGGGCGTCAAGCCTTGATAAGCCAGAACGGATTTTGGAGAGCTAAAGAGGGACGGCGTCAAGAAGGTCATCCGAGAACCCTAAAAGCGGCGAGGTGACGGCGTCACACTCTATAACGTGACGCCGTCAGATCTGAAAGTCTATATATAGTTTTCTAATTTTTTGTCATTAGTGTGGAACTTATTGTGGAACTTATTGGGGAACTTTGTGTGTGAAAACCCTAGGACGAATTTGGCAGCTCTTTCAAGGCTTTTTGCCTTGAGATCTTCCATGTTACATTGAAGATAAGTTATCAATTAATCATTCAATATGTCTATGTGTTGTTTGATTCTATCTTATTCTTGTCTTTTGTTTAACATGTTAGGCTAGATTTATCTTGTGTTTGCTTAGATCTAATGAAACCTAGCTATTGATTATTGGTTATTAGTGTGTTGTTAGTTGTATTGGATGATTGTTCATCTATGTTAGGCTTAAGAAAACTGGCTAACTTCCTATTCGGTAACTTGCTTGAACGTCTTAAGAAACATGAACCAATGCGTACTAAAGGTTTTTATGGTTGTATTTAATGCACAAGCGAATTCTAGTGATCCCATGTTAGGAGCTTCCTAGCCGGCTCGACATAGGAGTGAAGTAGGAGCTTGTAGAGTTGGGGAAGTACGTACGCCACCCCACGAATGGTATTAAGGAATACACCCGTCATCCACGCAACTAATACACACTAATCAACCGGTAAAAGATAGTTAGGGAGTAAGGAAATCTAAGTAAACACATTTCCCTCCACATAAGTTTTCACTAACATTTTCATTTTCTGTTATTTTATTTTATTTGCATTCGTAGTAATTTGGGTTAGTTGACTAGCAACTAATTCCGCCCACTCTTTCAAACTCGAGATTTTACTTGCTTTCATAAAAATATAAAAACATAAAAAGAATCTTCTCTCACCCTTAGACCTATTAGAGTAATTTTTCATACCTAACGAACACTATTCCCTGTGGAGAACGATCAATCCCCCGTACTTACCACTACACTATACTACATCGGTCAGGTACACTGCCTGGTGGGGTTGTAAGCCTCTTGAGATCCCTCGAGAGGTAAAACCTGTTGTAAGGTTGCAAAACCACGCATCAAGTTTTTGGCGCCGCTGCCGGGGAATAGTTATTGTTTAGGTTGAATTTTTTATTTTATAGGTCTACTCACTAGATTCCTTTCTAGTGAGATTTTTATTTTCTTTTTCTAGGTTTTCTTTAGTCTATCTATTTTCTTCGTTTCTTTGTTCGTAACCATTACCATTCGACATCATGGAAGATGGTAATATCCTTAATCCCAACAACCCACCACCACAACAACAACCACCACCTCCTAGAGCCCGTACTTTAGGAGAGTACTCTCGTCCTAGCCACCATGGCTATCGAAACACCATTGAGCTCACTCAAGGAGCCAATGTCACACCCTTGCGATCCGACACCATCCGGTTGGTGCAAAGCGGATGCGCATTCCATGGACTTCGTTCTGAAGATCCTAATCAACATCTCAAGGACTTTCTCAAAATTGTTGATTCTATAGACCTTGATGTTGCCACTCGAGAGACGACCCGATTGCGTCTCTTTCAATTCTCTCTGCGGGACCAAGCTAGTCAATGGCTAGAGCGTCAACCCGCAGGATCCATCACCTCTTGGGATGATCTCACTACTCGTTTCCTTGCTCAGTTTTTCCCACCGGGAAGAACTACCAAGCTAAGGAAGGATATCTTGACGTTTGAACAACGTCGAGGCGAAACCCTCTACGGGGCATGGATTCGATTCAAGGACTTACTCCAAAAAGTCCCTCATCATGGCATAAATCTATGGCTTCAAATCCAAATCTTCTATGACCATGTTGATTACCACACCAAACGTGCCATCGATCGAGCCGCCGGGGGCAGATTGCGCGACAAAAGCGCCGAGGAATCATGGGAGATCATTGATGAGCTTGCATTCGACGATGATGAATTGTGGCAAGTTTCCCACGATGTACGCTCGGCGGTCAAGACATATTCGTCACCCGATACAGCCAATCAAATTACTGAGGAAAGCGTAAGTGAACTTGAGAAAAGGGTTGCATATCTTATGGAAAAGCAAAAGAGACCCTTAAGTCCACAAAAAGCAACAATTAACTCGGTCTCAAGCGTTAAGCAAATACCATTGTCCGAATCACCCCGTAGGGAAAATACTAAACCTTTCCATAAGCACGCTCCACCCAACCCACCACCTCAGGAACTTAGTCCAACATTCGAAGCTCGAATGAGAGAATACATGTCAAAACACTCCGAACGGTTGGCGAAATTTGAGGAAGCCGTCTACAAACAGAAGGAGGAAATGGAAGAGAAGATGGCGGAGATGATAAACCTTTTGAAAGAATACGCAAATACAAAGGCTCCTAAAAATGTGCTAGTGCGGAAAGATGTTGAAGTTCCCAACACTAAATGTGTTAATGCCGTCTCCGTCGTCCAAGAGGGCGAAAATGATGGAAGAGGAAAGTTGATAACTATGGAAGTTAACAAAATTGACCTCGTCCCACTTAAAGACGGAAACTCCAATGCCTACACATGTGATTCCGACAAGGGAAAGGAGGCGCCCACTGAGGAGCGCCAATTGGAAGAACCACCAAAGTCACAACAAGTGAGGCATTACTTGAAGCACGAAATAAACAAGGAAACCATAAACGATTGGGTGGGAAACTATCGACGTACTCATCTACCCAACAAGGAGTCCAAGAGGATGGAACCGGATGATGAATCCGACACATTACCCGGAGGGCAATTGTATGAGTGCCTCATAAGACAAAAGTTAGTGGAAAAGCAGGAATTCTACGGGGTCTTCGAAATACCATGCAGCATTGGAAAACTCAAGTATCTGGATGCGGTAGCTGACCAAGGTTCCGACGTAAATTTGATGCCTTTATCCGTTTATGTCCAGTTAACTGACGAAATGCCATCCATCACCCGTACTAAACTCTCCTTTGCAAAACATTCTTACGAGTACCCGTTAGGAATTGCGGAAGATGTGTTGGTCAACGTTGCCGGATTCCTATATCCGGTCGACTTCATGATTATTGAAAGAAATGACATGAATATGCCAATAATCCTTGGGGCACCCTTTCTCGCGACCACTAGGGCACAAATCAATTACGAAAAAAAGCACCATCCAAATGAAGAAGGGGAAGAAGACGATAAACTTCCCGACGATTCCACGTCATATACGAGATGTTGCTCTACAAAAGAAGATGGAGGCTAACCCCAATGTAATCCGTGGTAATGTTCGAGAGAAAATCCTTGCATGGGAGGCAAGGATTAAGAATTACAATGAAAATGAGATTAGAGAATGTAAGGGTGGAAATAACGATTATATTGAGGCTGGTGAGCAGCCTAATAACCCCGCTGAATTTACAAAAGGAGACTCAGTGCTTCTAAGGCATTCAGAAACAAAAGCACCTACCGATGAACCAAGTCCCTGGTGGTACGGACCATTCACAATTAAAAGTCTACACCATGATGGGGTAGTAAGCTTGACCAGCAAGGGAGGAGGTGATGTGACTGTGAATGTCAAGCGATTGAGACACCACCACCCTGATAACAAGGATTATATCTATCAGGGATACGTCATTATGAATGATGGAGTCACGTAATGTACGTGACTTTGAGTCTAGCTACAAGACTCGTTAATAAAGAAAAGCGCTTCTTGGGAGGCAACCCAAGCTTTATTTGCTTTGTGTGTTTATTTACTTGTTTGTTTGTTTGTTTTTATTTGTTTCCGTATGTGTGTTTAATTTTTATTTTTATTGATTCATGTTCAAAAAGTAATTTGTGAAAATGCTTTATTTTGTTTTTAACTTCGTCTTAACTACATATAAAGGTATTTTGCAAAAGTTAAGTGTAAGGGAAATCCAAACCAGTTTATTAGAACAAATGAACATGAATCGTAATAATAATAAATTAACATACATATTAGTATTTGTTTGAGTCAAATGCTTGTATCGAGTCATAATGATGTTTTGCAGGAATTCCAGGAAGTAAGGTATAGGTTTTTCCAAAATTTTTCCGGAAACGTAACATGAGAATTCTGTCAGATCATTTCTGACGGCGTCAGGCTTTACAACCTGACGGCGTCAGGTTTAATTTTCTAAAAATTTTTGAAAGTTTTGTTTTCATAAAAAGTTTTTATTAAATCTATAACTTATAATCTCCAGGAATCTGCAAAATTATCATTCCACAAGCATTATATCCTTATATATAGAGTTTATCCCGCCGATGTTATGCAGGTTTTCGTGTTTGTTTTCTCAGGTTTAACAGGTTATTTTGGACAAGGAAATGTTTTGGATCAAGCTTTTGGCGATGCATTAGTCATGGAGCTTCAACATTATCTTGGAAGAAGATCTAACCGTGTTACTTCATTATCCACCGAACGAATCAGGGGAGTATTTGATTTCATTCTTTTACTTTATACTTTTACATCTTGTTATTTGAACATTGGGGACAATGTTCATCTTAAGTGTAAGGGGGGGGGGGGGTAAAAGTACAATTAGAGAATGCTATTACGCTTGATTTTTGTTTGTTTAATAATAGATGTGTAATAAAACTGAGATAAATACCTGTTAAGGTAATTTTAGTGCCAAATTTAAATTTTTTTACAACATATAGGAGTGAAACTTTGATCTTAATGAGCGTCTCACGGATAGGAGTTATATGACTAGCACAAAAACCGTACCACTAAAAAATTTTCCACCCCCAAATATGTGAGGTTCGCCCCTAGAATTGGTAGGAAAAGCATTTATGCTATGATGTGTGTACCGGTAGCACTTAGATTCTAGAACTTGCGTTAGGACCATTCCAAGGCCACAAGTGAGACTACATTCGTGTAGTTAGATTTACTACATGATAAGAGGCATTAGGATTCACCCATTGTTTTACACCTGTGTTTTAGTTATAATTACATTGGCTGCATTGGTCATGTAATTCTCCCACACCCTTTGCGTTGTACTCATTTTTAGTACACGATACCCCTAGTACACCCCTCAGAGCCTATCTTTTCGTTTCGACCTTTAAGCATTTTACTTAAAGGAAGAATTTGTTACACCCCACTAAAATGTACACCCAAATCGCCTTAGCCTACCTTGTATGCACTCATTTTTAGTGCATTATTGTGACAACATTTGTTTAAACCCAAGTTAATTATCTAGTTGATTACATGGTTGCTAAGTCGAGTCATATCCTTGTACATATTGTTTTGGGACGATTGGGACTCATGGGTAAAGTACTAGTGTAATGGAGTAATGGGGAAGATCATCATTTATTACCCCCATATGTGCTAAATATTTTAAAAGTACTCCAAGTGTTTTGATTATCTTAATTCGAGTCATTAGAATAGTTATTTGTAAAGTTATGTAAAAGTTCAAGTGTAAGGGGAATGAAATGCCCCTATGATGTATTATTTTGGATGGTAGGGCAAAAGTGTATGCAAAAAAAAAAAAAAAAAAAAAAAAAAAAAAAAAATCAAGAAAAATACAAAAAAATGAGAAAAAGAAAAGTAGAAAAAACATACGGACTACCATCCCGTTTCATTTTATGTTTGTTTTATGTTTTTGTTATTTTCTTTCATTAGCTTAAGATTGAGTCGAGTCTTGGCTTAGCAACATTGTATAGTACATGTAATTGATCAAGATCTTTAACTCGCCACCAGCAAAATATCCTTTATCCAACAAAACCGTGTTTTCCTTTTCCTTACACCTAACATTATAACCGATTTAAAAGCCCTCTTTGATAGTTTACTTAGGTGCTTACGCCTAGTGGAGGAGGTTTTCGATCCTTTCCCAAGCCTATGGTAATCTATTTGCTATGACAGGTAGTGAGAGATATTATCCGTTTTCATTTATGAGATTTATTTTGATGACACTTGAGAGATGTGAGTATCTAAACACTACTTGTGAGGTGCTAGTTTATAATCTCCGTGCTTATTATGATTAAAGTGGAACGAATATTTGTTGTAATTACTTTTATGTTAGCATTAAATGACCCCTAACTTGTATTTTGATTAGAATAAAAGCGCATTTGCTTGAGGACAAGCAAATCTCAAGTGTAAGGGTATTTGATGAAGCGAGAAGTGTACCGCTTTTAAGGGGCCATTTAAGCCCTAAATCGTATTTATTTGATCAAATATTGCCCTCAATCGTTCCTTTTGTCATTTTAGGTACTTTTGAGAAGAAATCTGGAAAAGGAAGCATTTTGGACGTTTTTGGAGCATAAAAGTGAAGAAAACGACAAAGTCTCAAAATCTTGCTGGAAGTTACCTTTGACGGCGTCAGGATTAACCCTGGACGGCGTCATGGCTTGGCAAAAGTGGTGGATGTGAAATTTACTCATGATAAGCCAGTGAAAATTGCATGGGAATTCTGACGGCGTCACCCTTTAATTTGATCAAGGTCGTCACGTTATAATTCAAAGAGGGACGGCGTCACGTTCAAAGTTTGAGGGCGTCAAGCCTTGATAAGCCAGAACGGATTTTGGAGAGCTAAAGAGGGACGGCGTCAAGAAGGTCATCCGAGAACCCTAAAAGCGGCGAGGTGACGGCGTCACACTCTATAACGTGACGCCGTCAGATCTGAAAGTCTATATATAGTTTTCTAATTTTTTGTCATTAGTGTGGAACTTATTGTGGAACTTATTGGGGAACTTTGTGTGTGAAAACCCTAGGACGAATTTGGCAGCTCTTTCAAGGCTTTTTGCCTTGAGATCTTCCATGTTACATTGAAGATAAGTTATCAATTAATCATTCAATATGTCTATGTGTTGTTTGATTCTATCTTATTCTTGTCTTTTGTTTAACATGTTAGGCTAGATTTATCTTGTGTTTGCTTAGATCTAATGAAACCTAGCTATTGATTATTGGTTATTAGTGTGTTGTTAGTTGTATTGGATGATTGTTCATCTATGTTAGGCTTAAGAAAACTGGCTAACTTCCTATTCGGTAACTTGCTTGAACGTCTTAAGAAACATGAACCAATGCGTACTAAAGGTTTTTATGGTTGTATTTAATGCACAAGCGAATTCTAGTGATCCCATGTTAGGAGCTTCCTAGCCGGCTCGACATAGGAGTGAAGTAGGAGCTTGTAGAGTTTGGGAAGTACGTACGCCACCCCACGAATGGTATTAAGGAATACACCCGTCATCCACGCAACTAATACACACTAATCAACCGGTAAAAGATAGTTAGGGAGTAAGGAAATCTAAGTAAACACATTTCCCTCCACATAAGTTTTCACCAACATTTTCATTTTCTGTTATTTTATTTTATTTGCATTCGTAGTAATTTGGGTTAGTTGACTAGCAACTAATTCCGCCCACTCTTTCAAACTCGAGATTTTACTTGCTTTCATAAAAATATAAAAACATAAAAAGAATCTTCTCTCACCCTTAGACCTATTAGAGTAATTTTTCATACCTAACGAACACTATTCCCTGTGGAGAACGATCAATCCCCCGTACTTACCACTACACTATACTACATCGGTCAGGTACACTGCCTGGTGGGGTTGTAAGCCTCTTGAGATCCCTCGAGAGGTAAAACCTGTTGTAAGGTTGCAAAACCACGCATCAAGTTTTGGCGCCGCTGCCGGGGAATAGTTATTGTTTAGGTTGAATTTTTTATTTTATAGGTCTACTCACTAGATTCCTTTCTAGTGAGATTTTTATTTTCTTTTTCTAGGTTTTCTTTAGTCTATCTATTTTCTTCGTTTCTTTGTTCGTAACCATTACCATTCGACATCATGGAAGATGGTAATATCCTTAATCCCAACAACCCACCACCACAACAACAACCACCACCTCCTAGAGCCCGTACTTTAGGAGAGTACTCTCGTCCTAGCCACCATGGCTATCGAAACACCATTGAGCTCACTCAAGGAGCCAATGTCACACCCTTGCGATCCGACACCATCCGGTTGGTGCAAAGCGGATGCGCATTCCATGGACTTCGTTCTGAAGATCCTAATCAACATCTCAAGGACTTTCTCAAAATTGTTGATTCTATAGACCTTGATGTTGCCACTCGAGAGACGACCCGATTGCGTCTCTTTCAATTCTCTCTGCGGGACCAAGCTAGTCAATGGCTAGAGCGTCAACCCGCAGGATCCATCACCTCTTGGGATGATCTCACTACTCGTTTCCTTGCTCAGTTTTTCCCACCGGGAAGAACTACCAAGCTAAGGAAGGATATCTTGACGTTTGAACAACGTCGAGGCGAAACCCTCTACGGGGCATGGATTCGATTCAAGGACTTACTCCAAAAAGTCCCTCATCATGGCATAAATCTATGGCTTCAAATCCAAATCTTCTATGACCATGTTGATTACCACACCAAGCGTGCCATCGATCGAGCCGCCGGGGGCAGATTGCGCGACAAAAGCGCCGAGGAATCATGGGAGATCATTGATGAGCTTGCATCCGACGATGATGAATTGTGGCAAGTTTCCCACGATGTACGCTCGGCGGTCAAGACATATTCGTCACCCGATACAGCCAATCAAATTACTGAGGAAAGCGTAAGTGAACTTGAGAAAAGGGTTGCATATCTTATGGAAAAGCAAAAGAGACCCTTAAGTCCACAAAAAGCAACAATTAACTCGGTCTCAAGCGTTAAGCAAATACCATTGTCCGAATCACCCCGTAGGGAAAATACTAAACCTTTCCATAAGCACGCTCCACCCAACCCACCACCTCAGGAACTTAGTCCAACATTCGAAGCTCGAATGAGAGAATACATGTCAAAACACTCCGAACGGTTGGCGAAATTTGAGGAAGCCGTCTACAAACAGAAGGAGGAAATGGAAGAGAAGATGGCGGAGATGATAAACCTTTTGAAAGAATACGCAAATACAAAGGCTCCTAAAAATGTGCTAGTGCGGAAAGATGTTGAAGTTCCCAACACTAAATGTGTTAATGCCGTCTCCGTCGTCCAAGAGGGCGAAAATGATGGAAGAGGAAAGTTGATAACTATGGAAGTTAACAAAATTGACCTCGTCCCACTTAAAGACGGAAACACCAATGCCTACACATGTGATTCCGACAAGGGAAAGGAGGCGCCCACTGAGGAGCGCCAATTGGAAGAACCACCAAAGTCACAACAAGTGAGGCATTACTTGAAGCACGAAATAAACAAGGAAACCATAAACGATTGGGTGGGAAACTATCGACGCACTCATCTACCCAACAAGGAGTCCAAGAGGATGGAACCGAATGATGAATCCGACACATTACCCGGAGGGCAATTGTATGAGTGCCTCATAAGACAAAAGTTAGTGGAAAAGCAGGAATTCTACGGGGTCTTCGAAATACCATGCAGCATTGGAAAACTCAAGTATCTGGATGCGGTAGCTGACCAAGGTTCCGACGTAAATTTGATGCCTTTATCCGTTTATGTCCAGTTAACCGACGAACTGCCATCCATCACCCGTACTAAACTCTCCTTTGCAAAACATTCTTACGAGTACCCGTTAGGAATTGCGGAAGATGTGTTGGTCAACGTTGCCGGATTCCTATATCCGGTCGACTTCATGATTATTGAAAGAAATGACATGAATATGCCAATAATCCTTGGGGCACCCTTTCTCGCGACCACTAGGGCACAAATCAATTACGAAAAAAGCACCATCCAAATGAAGAAGGGGAAGAAGACGATAAACTTCCCGACGATTCCACGTCATATACGAGATGTTGCTCTACAAAAGAAGATGGAGGCTAACCCCAATGTAATCCGTGGTAATGTTCGAGAGAAAATCCTTGCATGGGAGGCAAGGATTAAGAATTACAATGAAAATGAGATTAGAGAATGTAAGGGTGGAAATAACGATTATATTGAGGCTGGTGAGCAGCCTAATAACCCCGCTGAATTTACAAAAGGAGACTCAGTGCTTCTAAGGCATTCAGAAACAAAAGCACCTACCGATGAACCAAGTCCCTGGTGGTACGGACCATTCACAATTAAAAGTCTACACCATGATGGGGTAGTAAGCTTGACCAGCAAGGGAGGAGGTGATGTGACTGTGAATGTCAAGCGATTGAGACACCACCACCCTGATAACAAGGATTATATCTATCAGGGATACGTCATTATGAATGATGGAGTCACGTAATGTACGTGACTTTGAGTCTAGCTACAAGACTCGTTAATAAAGAAAAGCGCTTCTTGGGAGGCAACCCAAGCTTTATTTGCTTTGTGTGTTTATTTACTTGTTTGTTTGTTTGTTTTTATTTGTTTCCGTATGTGTGTTTAATTTTTATTTTTATTGATTCATGTTCAAAAAGTAATTTGTGAAAATGCTTTATTTTGTTTTTAACTTCGTCTTAACTACATATAAAGGTATTTTGCAAAAGTTAAGTGTAAGGGAAATCCAAACCAGTTTATTAGAACAAATGAACATGAATCGTAATAATAATAAATTAACATACATATTAGTATTTGTTTGAGTCAAATGCTTGTATCGAGTCATAATGATGTTTTGCAGGAATTCCAGGAAGTAAGGTATAGGTTTTTCCAAAATTTTTCCGGAAACGTAACATGAGAATTCTGTCAGATCATTTCTGACGGCGTCAGGCTTTACAACCTGACGGCGTCAGGTTTAATTTTCTGAAAATTTTTGAAAGTTTTGTTTTCATAAAAAGTTTTTATTAAATCTATAACTTATAATCTCCAGGAATCTGCAAAATTATCATTCCACAAGCATTATATCCTTATATATAGAGTTTATCCCGCCGATGTTATGCAGGTTTTCGTGTTTGTTTTCTCAGGTTTAACAGGTTATTTTGGACAAGGAAATGTTTTGGATCAAGCTTTTGGCGATGCATTAGTCATGGAGCTTCAACATTATCTTGGAAGAAGATCTAACCGTGTTACTTCATTATCCACCGAACGAATCAGGGGAGTATTTGATTTCATTCTTTTACTTTATACTTTTACATCTTGTTATTTGAACATTGGGGACAATGTTCATCTTAAGTGTAAGGGGGGGGGGGTAAAAGTACAATTAGAGAATGCTATTACGCTTGATTTTTGTTTGTTTAATAATAGATGTGTAATAAAACTGAGATAAATACCTGTTAAGGTAATTTTAGTGCCAAATTTAAAATTTTTTACAACATATAGGAGTGAAACTTTGATCTTAATGAGCGTCTCACGGATAGGAGTTATATGACTAGCACAAAAACCGTACCACTAAAAAATTTTCCACCCCCAAATATGTGAGGTTCGCCCCTAGAATTGGTAGGAAAAGCATTTATGCTATGATGTGTGTACCGGTAGCACTTAGATTCTAGAACTTGCGTTAGGACCATTCCAAGGCCACAAGTGAGACTACATTCGTGTAGTTAGATTTACTACATGATAAGAGGCATTAGGATTCACCCATTGTTTTACACCTGTGTTTTAGTTATAATTACATTGGCTGCATTGGTCATGTAATTCTCCCACACCCTTTGCGTTGTACTCATTTTTAGTACACGATACCCCTAGTACACCCCTCAGAGCCTATCTTTTCGTTTCGACCTTTAAGCATTTTACTTAAAGGAAGAATTTGTTACACCCCACTAAAATGTACACCCAAATCGCCTTAGCCTACCTTGTATGCACTCATTTTTAGTGCATTATTGTGACAACATTTGTTTAAACCCAAGTTAATTATCTAGTTGATTACATGGTTGCTAAGTCGAGTCATATCCTTGTACATATTGTTTTGGGACGATTGGGACTCATGGGTAAAGTACTAGTGTAATGGAGTAATGGGGAAGATCATCATTTATTACCCCCATATGTGCTAAATATTTTAAAAGTACTCCAAGTGTTTTGATTATCTTAATTCGAGTCATTAGAATAGTTATTTGTAAAGTTATGTAAAAGTTCAAGTGTAAGGGGAATGCAATGCCCCTATGATGTATTATTTTGGATGGTAGGGCAAAAGTGTATGCAAAAAAAAAAAAAAAAAAAAAAAAAAAAAAAAAAAAAAAAAAAAAAATCAAGAAAAATACAAAAAAATGAGAAAAAGAAAAGTAGAAAAAACATACGGACTACGATCCCGTTTCATTTTATGTTTGTTTTATGTTTTTGTTATTTTCTTTCATTAGCTTAAGATTGAGTCGAGTCTTGGCTTAGCAACATTGTATAGTACATGTAATTGATCAAGATCTTTAACTCGCCACCAGCAAAATATCCTTTATCCAACAAAACCGTGTTTTCCTTTTCCTTACACCTAACATTATAACCGATTTAAAAGCCCTCTTTGATAGTTTATCTTAGGTGCTTACGCCTAGTGGAGGAGGTTTTCGATCCTTTCCCAAGCCTATGGTAATCTATTTGCTATGACAGGTAGTGAGAGATATTATCCGTTTTCATTTATGAGATTTATTTTGATGACACTTGAGAGATGTGAGTATCTAAACACTACTTGTGAGGTGCTAGTTTATAATCTCCGTGCTTATTATGATTAAAGTGGAACGAATATTTGTTGTAATTACTTTTATGTTAGCATTAAATGACCCCTAACTTGTATTTTGATTAGAATAAAAGCGCATTTGCTTGAGGACAAGCAAATCTCAAGTGTAAGGGTATTTGATGAAGCGAAAAGTGTACCGCTTTTAAGGGGTCATTTAAGCCCTAAATCGTATTTATTTGATCAAATATTGCCCTAAATCGTTCCTTTTGTCATTTTAGGTACTTTCGAGAAGAAATCTGGAAAAGGAAGCATTTTGGACGTTTTTGGAGCATAAAAGTGAAGAAAACGACAAAGTCTCAAAATCTTGCTGGAAGTTACCTTTGACGGCGTCAGGATTAACCCTGGACGGCGTCATGGCTTGGCAAAAGTGGTGGATGTGAAATTTACTCATGATAAGCCAGTGAAAATTGCATGGGAATTCTGACGGCGTCACCCTTTAATTTGATCAAGGTCGTCACGTTATAATTCAAAGAGGGACGGCGTCACGTTCAAAGTCTGAGGGCGTCAAGCCTTGATAAGCCAGAACGGATTTTGGAGAGCTAAAGAGGGACGGCGTCAAGAAGGTCATCCGAGAACCCTAAAAGCGGCGAGGTGACGGCGTCACACTCTATAACGTGACGCCGTCAGATCTGAAAGTCTATATATAGTTTTCTAATTTTTTGTCATTAGTGTGGAACTTATTGTGGAACTTATTGGGGAACTTTGTGTGTGAAAACCCTAGGACGAATTTGGCAGCTCTTTCAAGGCTTTTTGCCTTGAGATCTTCCATGTTACATTGAAGATAAGTTATCAATTAATCATTCAATATGTCTATGTGTTGTTTGATTCTATCTTATTCTTGTCTTTTGTTTAACATGTTAGGCTAGATTTATCTTGTGTTTGCTTAGATCTAATGAAACCTAGCTATTGATTATTGGTTATTAGTGTGTTGTTAGTTGTATTGGATGATTGTTCATCTATGTTAGGCTTAAGAAAACTGGCTAACTTCCTATTCGGTAACTTGCTTGAACGTCTTAAGAAACATGAACCAATGCGTACTAAAGGTTTTTATGGTTGTATTTAATGCACAAGCGAATTCTAGTGATCCCATGTTAGGAGATTCCTAGCCGGCTCGACATAGGAGTGAAGTAGGAGCTTGTAGAGTTGGGGAAGTACGTACGCCACCCCACGAATGGTATTAAGGAATACACCCGTCATCCACGCAACTAATACACACTAATCAACCGGTAAAAGATAGTTAGGGAGTAAGGAAATCTAAGTAAACACATTTCCCTCCACATAAGTTTTCACCAACATTTTCATTTTCTGTTATTTTATTTTATTTGCATTCGTAGTAATTTGGGTTAGTTGACTAGCAACTAATTCCGCCCACTCTTTCAAACCCGAGATTTTACTTGCTTTCATAAAAATATAAAAACATAAAAAGAATCTTCTCTCACCCTTAGACCTATTAGAGTAATTTTTCATACCTAACGAACACTATTCCCTGTGGAGAACGATCAATCCCCCGTACTTACCACTACACTATACTACATCGGTCAGGTACACTGCCTGGTGGGGTTGTAAGCCTCTTGAGATCCCTCGAGAGGTAAAACCTGTTGTAAGGTTGCAAAACCACGCATCAATAACAAATATAAGAAAGCTTCATAGGAAATCCGGAGTAATTTTTATCTGTAGTCAAAACGGATTTACCCATGTTTCGGTAAAAATCAAATCCGTCAGGGAGCAGAACTACCCTCTCCTGCCGCAGAACCCTGGACCTCAGGAGCTTCACCCCTGGGAGCTTCAGATGCGGATCCGACAGTAGCTTCGGCAACTTGGTCTTCGGAAGAAGAAGGCGGAGCGGGATCAGGGAAGATTTTCATAATATCATCAAGGGACTTGAGGTAAGAGCTGCTGATTTTTTTGATGAAGGGATACTCCACAGTAAATAACCCATCATACAAGGGACCAAACTTTGCACCGGCATCCAAGTCAAGGTCATCCATACTTTCCATAATCTTGCTCGCATCCTCTTTCTTGCGGCCCAAGACGACACCCTCTAAGAATCCGGATTGTGAAGACAAGCTAAAAGGGCCCGCCAGATGCTCCTTATATTCATGACTGCCCAAAAGCTGGCGGACCACCTCCGGGATGACTTCCTTAACAACCCTAAACCTGTCCGTCTCCGTTTGACCCACTCTCGCAACCAAATCCTTCTTTTCCTGACGGAGGACCAGATTCTCTTTCACTTCTTCACTCAGCTTGGTCTTGGCTTTATCCAAATCGGCTTCCAAAGCACTGATTTGTTCCGCCGCGGCCTGTCTCTCGTCACCCACCAACTTCTCTAACTCATCGACCGGGCCCATCAATTCCGATTCCCACATCACACAGTTGGAGTGCTCGATCCTCAGTTGTTTAAGCTCTTCCCCATTCTTTCCGAGGTTTCCACACTGTCGGTGGGCTCGGTATAGTTCGTGATGCTCATGAAGAAGATTTTCCTACCGGAGCAACAGATCCGATTGAGCTACAGCTCCCATACCCAATAGCTTCCAAGCTCTCTGGGCAGCTTCAGCATCACCCAGGCTCTCAAGATACGACTCCTCTCCCGGAGTCGGCAGATTCAGCATCAAGTCCCGACAAACCTCCCTACCATCCAAACGGTCTTCCTTCCTGACCGACCACCCCGGAACATACAAAGCTTCCGGATCATCCACATCAGCTACCTTTCCCTTGCCTTGGCCAGACTCGTGGCCGGAAGAACCACCTGAAATAGAAACAAACATAACTGTTATACTGAAATAAATGCAAAAGAGCAAGGTACAAAGGTCGATGCTTCCGAAGAACTTACCAACGTCCGACTGTTTTCTTGCGGCCGAAGCATTGCCCGGCTGTTTTCTTGCGGCCAAAGCATTGTCCGGCTGTTCTCCTGCGGCCGAAGCATCATGCTCTGGCTGTTTTCTTGCGTCCGAGGAATCTAGATCCACCTCATCGGCATCCTCGATCAGCCTGCTTCGTTTGATCGGCCGGACCACACCACCACCCCCTGCGGTGCATTGAACATGAAACCTGGTCCCGTGTGTGTGGGACTGGGAGGCTTGCCTAGCGGCAAGTTGTTCCTGCTTCCTCTTCCTTGCCTCCAGAACCTTATCATCAGGCACTTCAACCCCCTTCAGATCGTCCGTCTTCTCTGGAATTTCGGCATTGGAAGAAGCGGGAATGGTCACATGCAATGTAGGGGTTTAACCCTCTTGATACGGATCCCCTTGTACCAAAGAAGCGCCCTTCCAAACTTTCGGTTTCTTCAAGTATTCTGACATTATTACAGCTGCAATCAACAAGAACGCCAAACAGTTAGCATACAAATATAAAAAACAGAAAGAGACGAAAGGGTGACAAGAGCAAAAAGCTGTGGGGTTATACCCTTCCCCTCGGCATCCCTTATCGCCGCCCGGTAGCCTGGATGGTCCCAGTGAGAAGTCAAACCAATGGCATAGAGAAAACCCTGAGGAACCTGGATAAGATCACTTACATTTTGGGCCAGTCGGTCTGCATCTGCAACATTAAACTCGCCCTTCAGAAAAGGATCCGATATATCCGAATCATGATGCCTCCAAGGCATGGCAAACGGAATGGCTCGCCTGTCTATCAGAAAGAAATCACGCTTCCAACCCTTTAAGCCGGTAAGAATCTCCCGGAAGCAGACCCTTTTTTCTCGACCAACCCTCTTCTCGAAAGAAAACCAATGACCTTGTTTGCTAAGTTTGTAGAATGCTCGTAACAGAGGAGTAGTGGGATCGATGTGCAAACTTAGGCAATACACCTCAAAGAGGGTCGCACGGTGCATGCCCAACGGAACCAGCTGAGAAAGGTGAACCTTGTAGTACTTAATGACGTCTAGTAGGAAAGTTGAGAAAGGCACGCTAAGGCCACATTCGATAAAATATTCCAAGTATAGACCGATGGCGTCGCTCGGTAGCTCATCCATAGTCATACCTTTTGGAGGTACTCGCGGATGAAGATCCATCGGTATCCCAAAATCCGTTGCAGCCTTACACACTGCTTGCCCATCCATCCGAGAAGTATACTTCCGAATGTCAAACTTAGGAAGGAACTCCTCAACCCCTCGGATATCCTCGTCATGAATCTAAGCGGGAGAGACTGACATAGTTGAGCCGAGGGAAGAAGGGGGGGACGCAACCAAACAAAAAAGAGAGTATAAGAAATAGATGGTTCGGTACGTACCTTTATGATCGAGAGACTAGTGTGAGAACCACTTGAATTGATTAACAACGATGCTTCGGAAATAATAACGTAAGGCGTCTCAAAGAAGTGTATAAAATTACGGTAATAAAAAACGACACAAATGGCACTATTTATAGGTAAAAAGAAAGACATGGAACATCACGCCCAGTCAGGCGCTGACACATCAGCATCCTCGCCCACGTGCTGGACATGCGCACACGTGTCAGCAAAAAAAAAAAAAAAAAGGAAGAGAAACAACAAACAAAAACAAAAGAAAGAAGGAAGGAAAGAACCTTCAAAGCAGCATCTAGGTCTAACGGTTTGGACCTTCCGAAAAAAAATCAAAATGGGACTTTGTAATTTGTTTAGTGCATCACATTATTGGCACGACCAATACCATGATACTGGGGGGGACATGAACCCTCCGGACAATGACCAGCGGATACACTGATCCATTCGGCAAACATGACAGTTGTCCCTCAAAAGAAATAACGATAATTTTCAGCAACTAAAACCCTTCAGGATTGGCAAAAAGGAACTTCAAAACTTTTAGAGTATCACAACATCGATAAAACCAATATTATGATATTGGGGGGGACATGTTGGCGTGTGTGTCCGGACGGACTAATCCGTCCGTCCGTCCGAACGATATAGGATCATCCGGTAAGCACCGAGAGGCGCACAGCTCGCTCGGTCAGTACAGCTATAAGTGGCTTGACAAGTGGCATAACACCTTTGACAGATGGCAGCAGCAGACGCCGCCGCCGCTGCCCCAGATTTTACGGGATTATGTCTGCGACATATCCCCAGAAAATCCGGCGCCGCCATTTCAGGTACCAAGGCTGGGTACTATAAATACCCAGCTCATTTACTACTCTCAGCTAACTTGAATTACCTGCATTTACTACACACTACTGTTTAAGTCCTTTCGGAATATACGATACTTACTCTCACGCCGGATGTGGGTCCTGGGATAACACCCGGGGCGAGCCTAACGTGCGTTATTATGTGCAGATACCCGAAGGACCCCATATAACCAGAGATATCAACACCCAGGCCTCTCGGAAGGATTCTCCACTGGTCCCTCCGAAAGGTCTACTTTATTTGTCCGGAGTGATTGCAAGAAATTACTTCAACAGCGAGAGTGAAAAAAGGCAACGGCTAATTCTTCCATCTTTATCCAAATCCGCTCTCCTAAAATACTCCTCGAATTTCTCCATCTTCTATTCTTTTAGATTCAATCAATCAGATAAAAAACACAATGAAGGAAGAAAATGAAGGAAGGAAGGAAGCAGATGGATGGGTCATTTTCATTTTACATTTACAATCACATCGATCCAACCAAACCGGATTTTTATTTGTATAGTTAATTTCAAAAATGGTCCCTATACTCGACCAGGTTTAAAACTTTTGGTCCCTCTAAGTTTTTTTAACGAATCTCATCCCCAATGTTGTGACCCATCACGGGTTTAGTCCCTTGACCATAATTTTTGTCAGTTTAACCGTAACCTGGGTTAAGTTAGTTAAAATTGAGGGCTAGTTTGGTCATTTTACGTTTAGTCCCCTTCTTCTTTATCACTATCCATCACTAATAACACAATATGATAAAAATCTGATAAAACACAATCTGATAAAAATAAAATCACTTCATAACACAATCTGATAAAACATCATCACTTGATGTTCCAAAACATTACATAGTAATTCCAAAACATCCTCACTTGATTACATTCAAAGCTACCATCAAAAGCATTAAATTAAAAGCTACCATCAAAAGCATTAAACTAAAAGTACCATCAAAACATCACCACATGCTCTGTTTCCCTTTCTCTTTGCTCTGTTTCCCTTTCCCTTTTGTTTCTGGCATGCTCCTTTTCCCTCTTCCTTTGATTCCTTCCCAAATGTGCTCATTGCAAAGCCCTAGAACCTGTTCCCTTTTACCAGGTATTAAAATAGAAAGAGGTTCAACATGAGCCATAGAACCTGTTCCCTTTCCCTTTTGTTTTGGAGCTGTTGAAACAGCTTGATCATCCTCAGATGATGTTGAATGGTAACTTGAGACCCAGCTGGGCAGAGAGCTAAGCTCAGAGGAAAATTCTTCATGGTTGGACTTTCTTTTCACTGATGTTTAATAAGGTAGGTTCTATGGGGGGGGGGGAGACTTGAGCCTCCTCGGATGATGTTGAATCTAAGGAAATTTGAATGATGGGTGGATTTGAACTCATGGTTGAGTAGCTTGTGGAAAATGTTGGGTGAATACAGGTTGTGTGCATAACCCAATTTAAAGACCATTATAGTCAAAATGGTCATGGATAGAGTAAATGCTATTGAATGTTCAGTTAGTAAAGTGAAGATTGTGTTAAATGGAATTGAATGCTAAGATTGAGTAATTTGACTTTTAGACCATAGCTGTGTAATTTGTGCCATAAGTGTGTAATTTGACCATAACTTTTAGACCATAGAAGTCAAATTACAATTTGACCATAATTGTGTACATACTGCAAAAACAATGAACCATAACTATTAGACATAACCATAACTGTGCAGACTTTTAGTTATATCTTGACCACTAAGCAGTACATTTAGTTGCAAAAACAAGTCAAATTACAATTTGACAATAAATTACAATTTGACCACTAAGCAGTACCTTCAGTTGCAAAAACAAGTCGAATTACAATTTGACAATAAATTACAATTTGACCACTAAGCAGTACCTTCAGTTGAACTACCAGTACTAACTAAGTAGATAGTATTGTTAGTTATATCTTGAGCAGACTTCAACTACACTAGCAGTTAGTACTGTTAGAGTATTTCCCTTAGCAGTACTAATCTTTTAGAAGTCAAATTACATTACCAGAAGTCTAATACAAGTCAAAATAGAATGTACCAAAATGAAATTCCACATTACCAAAATGAAATTGACTTTTACAAGTCAAAATACAATGTACCAAATTGACTTTTACAAGTCTTACAAACATACAAATGACAATGTCATACAAGTCAAAATACATTAAAGGGTACATATGGCAGATTTACAAAATAGCCTCACAAGTGGCTAGCCATAATAAGGTTACCATATTTAGTCAAACTGTCAAGTCTAGTCTAATGAAATAATATCATCTGGTCCCGGTGATGGTGGCCTTTTGAACTTCTTCCATAACTCGTCCAGTTGAACTTCTTCCATAACTGGCTCATGAACTGCTTCTGTTGATGCACTGCTTGATGCTTGACCTTTTGCTGCTTTTTTCCTTTCTTTAGCTTGCTGCAAATGATATTGTGAAAGTCTTCTCACAAGTGGTTCCTGCATTGGTTCTTGTTTAATAACTGGTTCTTTTTCTGGTGCTTCAGCATGGATTCTATAATCTTCAGGTGTGATTCCAATAGGCCAAGCTGGAACAGGTAAACCCATAACATTCTGCAAATGCAAAAGAGTCCAATTAAACTAATGCAAAAGTCATAACATTATAAAATGCAAAAACAGTTAAAACAAAACAAATTTCAAAAGAGTAACTTACTCCTAACATTGGTTCTCCATCAACTGGATCCCAAGAAACACCATATCCTATAGGTGTAATTCCACCAGGATACCTGAAAGATCTTGAACCATCTCCTTTTCCTCTACACCTAACAATTTTTCCATTGATGGTCATAAGCCTAGTGCTACTGCTACTCCCAGCTTCATCACTTGCACTACCAACCCTCACCTGCACCCTACCACCCCTCATCTTCACACCACCTCCTCTCATTGTCACACCACCACCCCTTATTCTTACTGGACTTTTTGTCATATCTGGTGGTGTCATCTCAAATCCAACTAGAGGTATTGAAATCTTCACTGGGGCATTATCTACTACATTATCAACCAAAGACTCATCTACAATCAGTGGCTCTACATTTAGTGGCTCCTCATTAACACAATGATCAACATACAACTTAACTACCTTATACTTAGCAACTAACTTCATCATTTGCATAACATCCTGATCACTAACTAACTTCTTTAGGCCATTATCTAAATCAGTGTTAGGTTCCTTATAATAATACTCAAATGATGAGTTTTCATAACCAAGCTCTTTCATCATGTTGTTAATTTCAAGAATAAAAAACACATCAAAATCTATTGAGTCTATCCAATCTACCTTACCACCTTTATATCTTATCTTGGGAGGATTGGTAAATGCACCACCATGGTTGATCTTCAAGCAAAAAACCCTTGGAAAATAACCTAGTTACATTAAAAAATTAACAGTTATCTAAACAAGATTATTGATAAAATTAACTTCAGTTAAGCATTAACAATAAAAAATACTCACCATAATCATGATAGGCTGCTTTTGATCCCTGCATACGAACCCTCCATTCAGAAACCATTGATTACAACTGGGAATTTTGAGAGAGAGTTTGGGGATGAAAACTTTGGGGATGAAACGACCTAATTAGTCAAATGTGTGTTTCAATGTGGGCTTCGGTGTTAGTCAATATCCCGCCAAAAAAATAAAGTAAGGGACTGATCAAAAGGACCAAACTAGCCCTAATTTTACCTAACTTAACCCAGGTTATGGTCAAACTGATGAAAATTATGGTCAAGGGACTAAACCCAGGATGGGTCGCAACTTTGGGGACGAGATCCGTTAAAAAAAACTTAGAGGGACTAAAAGTGTTAAACCCGGTCGAGTATAGGGACCATTTTTGAAATTAACTCTTATTTTTATTTCTCTTCTTTTAATACACTACTTATTAAAATAGTGGTTTCCAAAATTTGCATTTCAAAGTCATTCTTTTTCACACTTTGTTACACTCCTCATCCTTTTTGCAAACACCTTTCACGTGAGGGTGTATATGTCTTTTCCGTTTTCCCTTTATATCACGTGAGTGTAGTAAGGCGAAGAGGTGCTTCGTAGCCGAACCACTATAAATCCTTTTGTCCCGGTTTGATCTGTTCAACTTTTCTCTTTACTTACTTTACTTATTATTAGTTAGTTTAGAGTGTTGTTCATATTGGTGTTGATTGATTACACATAAGATTCGAATCAAGATTTTTCATAAGTAAAATTTTAAAAAGATTTTAAAAGAACTCAAAAACCGGTGAAACTATTCAACCCCCCTTCTAGTTTTCCACACCCTTTTTTCATTAAAGGGGTATATACCTCTGTTTTGGTTATCAAAAAACATTTTTATGTAATTAGACAACAGGAACTATTAGTTGTAATTGTTTTCTGCATCACTAGAACATTAATTTTTAACTGTTATTTATGAATGTTGCAGGCCGATGAAAAGATTGAAGATGTGGCAAAATTTCAGGAAATTATTCAGAAACTTACTGCATTTATCAGCAGGCCGCGCTAGGAGGAGGACCAAACTGGGATGGGTTGCTTAAATGGAGTATTGCTGAGTACGTTGGCACTGCTAAACCCAGTAACTTACAAGTATCCCCATTTTTATTATTAACTGTTAATGATTGCAGAAAGAGCTTGAATCCTAATGTGGATTTATGAACACAAGTCGTAAGCTTCCTATTTGCTTAAAGTGTGTTGTGTCGGCCCTCATTTGCCTTGGTGTCTTCTGTCTGCAAAAATGCAGTCTTGACGGATGTTTAGGTGTTTGGTATGTGTTCAGGTGGATTAGATATTAGTGCCCCGTTGGTTGGCCGAAATGTAGAAGTTACAGTTCAACTCCTTCTTTCCCTCCTTCTTTCCTAGGTAAAGAAAGAACTCAATTTACGCTTAAAAAATTGAACTTTATACTCAGTTTCATCAATTTTATGCTCGCATCATCATATGTGTGCAGGTATATCGATTCTTGCACATTTAGTCACCGAACAACCTCTGATTATTGCTGTTAGTTCGTGCTGGGGTAAACGCTTTGCAGGTTCATTCTAAAAGAGAAACATTTTGTAAACTATACATATATTTAACAGATATGACAAAAAAATGCCAATACAGGCGGCCTACAACTGTCTGCACCTCCAGCAACAAGATACTATTTGAATCCTGAAGTCCCGGAAACAGACCACATCAAACAGTTGTAAGTGTTTTAACAAATGTCAAAATATATAACATTCGAAATGGCCTAAACTATTATGTTCTTCCATGCATTGCGCAAATAGGTACTCAGAATTGATAGGGCCATCACAGCCATTGTTGCTTCCTTCCACTGAGACACAACATGAAGAGCAAGCAATTCCGCAAGGTCCAATATCATTGGGTGTACTGATGTCTTTGAACCCACAGACTCACATGCTAAGGCACACACTTACACAGTAACATCGACATGAAAATGTTCAATAAAAAGATTTTCTTATTATATACGCTTGAACAATCTGCAAAACAAGATTATATGAGAAGATTGATTCTCATTGCCATTACTAATCTATATCTTGGAAAACAAATTGAAAGTTCATTACACTCTTTCAAGTTAATGGAAGAAATAAACAGCTGAAGAGTATTCAGTTTTTCAGTTTTGGATAAGGTACTAAATAGATGAGTATTCTTTTGTAGTGCCTTTTGAGGAAGATGAAAAGGAACCCAGCATTTGGTTTCTTGATCACAACTATCATGAGCCCATGTTCTCTATGTTCAAGAGAATCAACGGTAACACTTTAGTTTTTTTTAAACACACGTGCTCATGAGTGTCTCCACTGTTCTGCAATTCCTAACAATTTGATGTATGTTGCAGCTAAGGAGCATGTGGTTGGATGGTATAGCACCGGTCCAAAGCTAAGGGAAAATGATCTTGATGTTCATGGTTTTTTACCGAGTAAGCATCGAGATCTAAAACTAAAGTTCATAGTTTTTATTTTTAATTTTCAGGCAGGATATTGCTCGATTTGCACAAACTTTTGATATTTTTTTCCTTAACACACACAAATGCATAAAATTCAGAATATGCATGTAGTTGTATGTGTATGTTTATCTATAGGTGTCATTTTGTCATCAGATTCTCATTTTGGCATCACATTCTTATTTATAATTTAGCTTTTTACGAGATGGTGAAACCTTAAAGATGGAATGCAGTTGCAAAGGTGAACTTGGTTTGGCCCATAAGGGTACTTTCTTTAAGCCTGCAACTGATATAATCAGAGCGACGCAAGCTTTAACCGAAACTGATATCCCTATAGGTTGACCGTCTAGCATTTCTCAGCATACCTTGGTTGCTACTGTGTGTACACATACATGTAAGTATACATTCATTTTGAATGGTTGCTTTTAATTACATTTTCATGTATGTTAATTGTTAGTATGTTTTGTGTATTGCAGTGTATAGTTGGCCTACCACACAGACTTTAAGAAATAGGTGTCTTGCCTTTACGCACACGCATCCAGGTACCAAAAGAACGTCACCTCAGACAACGATTGACACAAGGCTGATGGTATCTGATGGTTGCCGAAGGTGTTTACAGGGGGAAATTGGCAACCGGTTGCGACAGGCGGCCGTAATTTTTCAAACATTATTTTAATAATAAAAATATATTTAATATTACATGGCAATTTATTTGAGCACCTTTGAGCTTACTTGACTATTTCAGAAAGTTATCTCACACATTGTAGCATATAGTAACCCTCCAAGCTACTTAATTTTAACAAGAAAAGTGAAGTAATCACTTCCTGACACTTACTGGCATTTTATTTACAAAACCGAGAAGTCATCTCGCTTTTCTGAAAAACACGACATCACACGCGTACCGACACCATATTATTTATGGATTAAATCCGATAATTATTTTCTAAGTCAATGGTATTATTTTTATAAGAACGTACATGAAAATTTTAATTTTCGCATTGTTGCTCGAAAGCACGAAACCAGGTTGCCACGATTATATTTTAGCTCAACGGGACACGGGGTACACGGGGTAATAATAAAAACACCCGATCCTTTTATCCTTATCCCAACCGACCCCTGGCCCATCTCTTTCAATACTTTTTCTTTTCAGTATATAGCTTATAGATCTGTGTCTCTCTTTCTCTCCTTCCCAAAAACAGAGCACGAGATCATCTCAAGTCTTGTCAATGGAAAGGGACTATTGCTGGATTCAGTCCTTCACGAGATTCCACCATGGAAAGCCATGGTCAAAGGCAGCTTCTTTCTTTCTTTATATCCGTTCGATGCACTCACTCATATCTCGAATGAAACTGGTTCTGATTTTCTTTTCGTGTGGTACACTGGATAAGTAAAAGAGTGGTTGTTTGTGTGATTGTTTTGAATTCGGGTCGAGTATAAACCCCGTTTAGGATCGGGTCAAACCCGTTTGGGGTCTCGAATTGTATATAAGTTTCTCTGGTTTTACTTGCGTTTGGAATTGTTTAAAGTTGATTTTGTTGCTGTTATTGTGTTTTGATTGTTCTGGTCCTCAGTGGGTATAGCGAGACCTCAAGGGTGCTCGTTTGTGTTTGTCATTTGTTGGTCTCGGGTTGGGTTGCTCTTGTCATTCGGTTGTGTCTTAGATCCTTGCTTTGGATTTGCGCCTTTTGTACATATGAGGCTTAATTAAACTTAGATCCAGTCAAGCCAGACATTGATAGTTTACTCGAGACCCGAAACCTTGTGCTATATTGTGAAAAGTTATAGTAATTAAATCTAGCAAAATGCTACAAATTACAACCACTAGAGCTAAAATCAGTGTCTTGTAATGCACATAACTGTGATATAGGCTCCCACATTCATTCGTTACTTACTGTTAGTTCTGTAGATATGATTTTATATTCATATATTTATACACTTGAGAGGGCCATATTACAACTCTCGGAACTAAAAATCTTAAATTCTGCATCAAACTTGAGCCACTCTGGTCACTGTTGGCCAACTCAAACCTGAAAAGAGAACAATTTGCAGTCAACAAACGTCCAAAACGAAGGTCATGAAAAAGCAGGCATTAACTTGTATTTCGTGGCCAATGTACTAAAATTATCTAATACGGAAATACTTTTCTTAAAGAACTCTCGTTATCAAGTGTACACTTTCAAAGTTGTAGAATTCAGAAGGATTTGTGATTTGGTTAGTTTCTTTGAAGTGTTAAGAATCAATGCTTTTGAAACTTAGAACGAGACCACATTTTTATATTAAATGTTCGTGTTAGATTACTTAATAGTGTATAGATACTTAAAGTTGGCTATTATTAGAGTAAACAAAGACAAATTAGTTTTATCAATTTGAAAGGCAAAAATAGTCAATTGATGCTGAAATGCTTATGTAAAGTCTGTTTGAGATAAGAAGTAGAAAAAAGATACCTGGCATGCTTAATTTTATTCGAATGATACTTAAATGCATAAGTGCGTAGCATTGTAAGGTTTATGGTCCTAACAAACTACTGAACTAGTCAGTTCCACTACTATCCGAGTCTTATAAAAGTGACCAAAATTGAAGGGGCTTTTCTGAAATAAGGCTCATAAGGTAGGTGGTTTTGATATGATTTGGTTATATTACTGTAACATTAACACACTTCTATCACACATACAGCTGTGAATTAACTGGTTATCAACTTGTTAAATTTCAAAGCATAATTCCAGTAAAAATTTGCAGAGTACCACTGATCATAATTCATAAAGCTGTGCTATCTAGTTGGACTAGTTGTGAAAGTAAGCTACACTATTTTTAAATCCGTGGACTAGTTGGACAAAAGGTGTAAGATACCATGGTATATGAGATAAGAAAAAGACGAAAAGAAAGAAGGTATTAGCCATACCTGCGGGTCTGATAATTAAAAAAGAAACAAAATCAGTTGAACTTTATTCTCTGGGCCATCCATCTATGCATATGGGAAAATTGGTCATCAAAGTAGCCAAAATGGCAATTGATCAACCAAAAAAATCAGGTTTCTGACAAAATAACCAGGAACCCCACTACATTCCTTGCTACCTTATGAGGCTCAGATTTTTGCACCGAAAGAGCTTGCAAGAGTCCCATGTCAGGCCACTTTTACTATGTGAGTTCCTGTCAAGCCGATTTCATGGTTGCTCCATAAAAGCGTCCAACTTTCACCATAAAATACCACATCCGCTGCAAAAAAAACTAAACCTCGCAAGGTTTGAAAACTTTCTAGCAGACCAGCCCGCAAGGAATCTTGCAGGATTCTTTGCTAGTTTGTCATAAACAGAATTGTTGCCATCTTGTCAAATTTAATTGTCATTTTGGCAAGTTTGACCAACTACCCTATTTCTGTGATAGAACTACTAAAAAAATAAGATTGATGAAAGAAGCAGAATCCTAACTTTTTTAATCTAGTTTCCACACAAGTGACAAAATGGTCTTCTCGTGCAACTGGTCAAAACAGAGTTCTTTTTTTGGTAAGGGGTTAAAACAGTCGAGTTGCCAAAAACTGTTTTGCCAAATTTTCAATAGGAAAATAGTGTCTTGCAAGATTAAAAAAATTAGATTACGTAGGAACTATTTAGTTAACTAAATGAAGAGGTTTTATGGAGTTAATTTACATTTAGGAAACTTCCAATCTGTTTTGACCCATTTGCCCTGTTTCCATTAAGCTGTTTTTATCATATAGCTGTTAGACACTTAGACGGTTATACATACCAGAGATAAGCATGAGTGCATGACCCAGATCAAAAATTCATAAGTAAAGGGGTTAAAATTGCCACCTTTAATGTTCTGATGTTGTTGCTTGTGTCATGAACAGAAAAAATGGGAGGAAAGAGGGACAAAACAACTAAACAAGCATGGGAGGATTCATACCTCATGCAATATGCTGAGCAAGACTAAGAATCTTGACATGCTTTTTCTTCCTTAGCTCATGTGGAACGGGCCAAACACCCTAGTCCCGATCGGTTCACCTTGCTTGTTGACAAGTACAACAGTATTATCATCAAACTTAACCTCACTCCATCACACCGGCCCTTCTGCATGGCAGCTCGAACAACCACGCCATACACGACCTGTCCTTTCTTTACTTTTCCGCCTGGTTGGGCTTCCTTCACTGATGCTACTATCGTGTCCCCTAATCAGGCTCCTTTCTTCCCCTTCTAAGCTTTTATGCACGTAACTCGTTTTGCCCCTGAGTTGTCCACCACTTTCAAATTGGACCGCATTTGTATGAAAGTCCTTATTTGCTGTAAAAGACACAAATTAAGGAAGTGTTTTACAATATATAAATTTAACAGATTTTATTTTTATATAAAATAATACAATATAGGAGGTTTTATGCATTAAAAATACAATTGGGTGACTTTCAAACCATTTGACTAGTTACCTTTCAAGTTGAATCTTTTAATTTACCCATTCGGACAATTAGTGAAAAAAACAGAACCCAAATTGACCCATTCATGAACAAATGGGTCAAAACTACCACATCTAGATTACATAAAAGAGCAGACCTGGGTCAAGAAACTATTGCAGGGAGTCTCCTGTTGTGATTTTAGCATTCCGGACGAGAAAACTGTTGAGGCGCCACAAAAGTGAACGTCCATCTAGTTTGATTTTGTTTCATGCATACAATATGACACAAATCAGATGATGAAAAACTTATTGCAACAGAGCAAAAAGAAACTATGAATGCAGTATCAAGCAACCAACCACTTATAACAAAGACTAAAAGTTTATTCAAGTACGAATTCCGAAGGTTGCATCATAAAGACAAATCTATAAGTCTATAACTAATCAGAGACTTAAAAGGGATGCATCATGAACATCGGGTAACACAAATATAGTGTCGGACCTAACAAATGACAGAAACAACTACAAGATGCAGGAAAATGAGTAAAAGATGCAACTTTTGGTTGCGAAGCTCTATGCTGGAACTTGGAAGGATGAGATTTTCCATATCCTTGTATAAATTAACACATATGGACATATCGAGATGAGTTATGCAGATGTCCAAGCCATCTATATAGGGAAAGATCATTACCTTGGCAACAAGTCAACCAAAATCCTTTTTACTCGTGTACGAAAACGCCTAACATATCTTATTTATACTAGTTATGGTTCATGTAAGCAAAACACATCTATTAGTATCTTACATCTATAAAACTAGATATGAGTGTGTGTTTAGGCGAATTTTCACTAATATGTTTGGTTGGTGCTTCTGATGTGCTGTTTGGCTTAAACAAAACCACTAACTTCAATCAACTTAAACAAAACCACCAACTTCAATCAACAGTAGCTTCAATTAGAATCTCAAAGTTTCGAAGGAGTTAGTACACATTCTTCAGACTTTTAGCAGCGAGAAATGAGTATACAAAAAGAACAATATCGGAGCAATGAATACATAAAAAGTAGAAGTTACACGATTTATATGGAAACTAGTTTATATCAGTCGAGCAAATGAACCTTAGAGCACATACCACGAAAGCAATTAGAGGCAGAATTTGTTGCCATCTTGAGGTATTTCACAAGTTTCGTTTCCTACCTGCAAACATTATATCAAACACTCACATTATTCCTATTCTTTACAACCTCAGAAAAGAAGTGATGCAATATTAGCCGAGTACACTATGTCAGAAATGCGACAAGCCGACAACTAATTAAAAATAAGAGTTCAAAGAGAGATACAATTACACTAACCACATAAAAGTAGCCTCAAAAGATCTGAAACAATTTTCAGACTATCAACTCTTAGTATAATCATACTAACTGATGCATGCAAGACCTTAACACAGTCGATAAATATAAAAACATGCAAATAAAATGTTAAAGGACAAATGGGACTCAAGTCGGCATATAGTAAATGAAACTTTGAAGGTGACTGCACGTCTGCACCCAACACTTGCACACTAATTTCATGCTTGGTTTTGCGTTACCACACAAATTTACGCAAAACATCATTACAATGACATCTCAATTTGTGCTCGCCCTACTTGGTTTACAACTAAACAAAAGTAAGTTTTGGAGCGCCATTTTGTGCACTGTTCGTGTAGGTGTCCGGATGACCCATTCCGGATGGATCAAACCGGACGAACTCCATTCAAAATCGTCCGGCCCGGAACGCAATAACAATAATAAATAAGTAATAAACCAGGACGGCAAGTACATGAATAGTGCACCGCCTACAGCATTTAATGGAATGGTACGGCAAGTACATGAATAGTGCACCGCTTAAAGCATTTAATGGAATGGTACGATAAGTACATGAACAGTGCACCGCCTACAGCAACTGTTCATGTACCAGATCCATTCTCCCAGGTACAGCAACTGTTCATGTACCGGATACACGCCCCCAGGCACAGCAGGTAACAAGTGGCTGGTACACTATAAATACCCCAGCGCATTCAATACTCGAACCAACTACTTTCACTCATATTTATTACTCACCTACATACTCTACATTTACTCCTATCCGGATAAATACTTATCCTTGCACCGGAGCTTGGTCTTGGGATAAAACCCGGGACGAGGCTAACGGGTTTATCTTTGTTTGCAGGGTCTCACTCGGTTCATGAGGGAAAGACCTCGACGAACCTAGTACGAGTATTTACCTCAACAAATTGGCGCCATCCGTGGGACCCAAGTTCAATCTACCACAAAGCATAGAATGAGCGGTTCTTACCATTTCGCCCCTCTTCCAGATCTCCCGGAAGTAGGCGGTCCGTCCGGGGGACCTGCACCCCCGGATCCACAAGCTCTTATAGAAGGCCACGTGTCAGCTCTCAAGGAACTGATGAAGCAATCAGCGAACCGCGACCTGATCAAGCCAATGCTTCTAAACTTTGATGACGACCTGACGGACGAAGAGGGGGTAAGCCCCGTAAGAAAGACAGTCCGCAAGGGTAAAGCGGTGGCGATCGACGACCTAACGGACGAAGAGGAGAGAAGTCCCGTAAGAAAAACAGTCCGCAAGGATAAAGCGGCGGCGGTAGACGACTTGAACAAACCTCACAAAGAAATGATAAAGTGTCCGTTCACCAGAAGAATCATCGAGTTCTCCGCTCCAAAGCACAAGATACCAACGAATCTCAAATTATATGATGGAACGACTGATCCGGATGACCACATCAACCGGTTCACTGGAGCGGGGAACCATGAAGAATGGCCGATGCCCGTGTGGTGTCGAATGTTCCAGCAAACGTTAGATGGGAAGGCTAGAGGATGGTTCGATAAATTACCAACCGGGAGCATTGACAGTTGGGAAGACCTCCAAAGGAAGTTCCTGATCAGATTCGGTATACTAAGGATATGTGTCAAGGACCTCACAGAAATTAACAAGATCCATAGGAGGGCAAACGAAAGTCTGCCGGATTTCAAGGAACGATGGGTAAGTGAGGCGAACTACTTTCCGGACGCTCCAGAAATAATGCAGGTTTCCTCTTTCTTGAATGGCCACCACTGTCCAGAACTGGCCAAGAAATTCTCTGACACAATCCCAAAAACGGTTGACGAAATGCTAGCAAGGGTAGAAGATTACATTCGGTCGGAAGAGGCTTTCCGAAACACCGAATTACCAAAGGGGGAATACACCCGGAGGGATGGGGGAGGATCGCAAATGGCAAAAAACGAGCGGCCCCACAAAAGCTTTGAAGATAGACGGGGGTGGGGACCCAGACCCATGTTTCGGCCTAAGGATCGCTTTTCCCCATATGCACCCCCAAGGCAGGAACTAGCACGAAACCCTCGTTACGGGTTCAAGGACGATAAGAACAGGTTGACGTTAGAATCGTTGAAACGAACCCCTAGGGAAATCTTGGCTACTGAGCATCACCTCCGGCTACCACTGCCGCCCCCATTGGCCGGCACTCCCAGGAAGGAAAACCTTGACAGGTACTGTGATTACCACGGAGAAAAGGGGCATTACACTAACGATTGCTTTCAGCTGAAAAAACAATTGGAACTGGCTTTAGAGTCCGGTAAGCTAAGTCACCTTATCAAAGATGTAAGGCAGAGAGGAAAGGCTCATCAGAAAAAGGACGGCCAGCAGGGAAGGAAGATCATTAATATGGTTAGTTGCCAAGAGGAGGGCCGGAAAAGAAAGACGATGACCACCACAGAAAACTGGATGAACGTACCGATAACTTTCCCCCCGGTACCAACGGACGACCTGGCCGAAGAAGCCATCGTAGTAGAAGCGGAAATCGCTGGATACCTAGTGATGAGGGTCCATATAGACGAGGGGGCCTCGTGTGAAATAATGTTTAAACACTGCTTCGATAACCTACATCCAGCCATCAAGGCAAAGATGGTGGAAACAGCAACGTCTCTGGCAGGTTTCTCCGGGGAACAGGTAAAACCTATGGGAAAAATAGAATTGGACGTTTGCTTCGGTAGCGGTGTTTTGTGCAGCCGCACTACAATGAAGTTCATCGTGGCAAGCGCACCCTCACCATTCAACATTATAATAGGACGATCCGGATTAAAAAAGTTACGAGCCATTCCGTCCACTATACATTCAATGATGAAATTTCCGACTCCCAAAGGAATAGCAACGTTAGTCACTCAAGCAGCATCGGTATTCGAATGTCGAGAAGTAAACAAAAAAAGAATAACGGAAGAAGAACCCGAACCCGTAGAACGGACGGAGTTCGAATCAACCGAGGAAGTCATGGTGAATCCTGCTTATCCTGACCAATTGGTATCCATCGGACGGAATTTGTCATCCGCCGGTTCGGAAGGCCTAAAGAATATACTCAAGAGGAACATGGATATATTTGCATGGGAACCATCTCATATGTCAGGCGTCCCCAGGCGAGTCATACAACACACCCTGAACGCCAATCCATCGATCACTCCCGTGAGTCAAAAGAAGAGACCCCTCTCAGAGGAAAAAAGCCAAGCGGTTACGAAAGAAGTAAACGAATGGCTAAAAGCAGGAATAGTAAGGCCGGTGAAATACCCAACATGGATCTCCAACCCGGTCCTGGTAAAAAAAGGAGACGGGAGCTGGAGGATGTGTATCGACTTCAAGAATGTTAACTCGGCATGCCCAAAGGATTACTATCCCCTCCCGGAGATAGATTTAAAAGTAGAATCCATTATAGACTCAAAATACAAGTGCTTCCTGGACGCCTACAAGGGGTACCACCAAGTGCAAATGGCCACCGAAGACGAAGAAAAAACAGCATTCTACACAGACCAAGGAACGTTCTGTTACACCAAGATGCCGTTCGGTCTAAAAAATGCAGGAGCCACATATCAATACCTGGTAGACACGGCTTTCCAGTCTCAAATCGGCCGGAATCTAGAGGTTTACGTTGATGATATGGTGATCAAAAGTACAACGGAGAAAACCCTGCTAGCAGACATAGTGGAAACATTCGACAACCTCAGAAGGATAAACATGAAACTCAATCCGAAGAAGTGCTCGTTCGCTGTCCAAGAAGGAAAATTCTTGGGATACATGGTTACATCCGAGGGCATACGAGCAAATCCGGATAAGACGAAAGCCATCACGGAAATGCAATCTCCTAGGACGCTGCGTGAAATGCAAAGCCTCTCGGGAAAGTTGGCTGCTTTAAACAGGTTTCTCGCCAAATCAGCCGAAAGGGCTTTACCATTCTTCGTAACTTTAAAAAATATCACAAAAGTAAACAAGGACGAGTTCCGTTGGACGGACGACGCGGAGAAAGCTTTTCAAGAACTCAAAAGGGTCATCATTAAACTTCCATACCTGGCCGCCCCAAAACCGAAGGAACCACTGTGTGTCTACCTAGCGGCAGCGAAAGAGGCAGTCAGTGCCGTTTTGTTAGTCGAACGAAACGGAATACAGATACCAGTCCATTATGTTAGTCGAACACTACATGAAGCTGAGTGCAACTACGCTCCGCTTGAAAGGCTAGCCCTATCATTGCTCCATGCATCAAGAAGACTCAGGAGGTATTTTGAGGCACACCCAATTAAAGTCATCACCGACCAACCAATCAAACAAATCCTAAACAAATCGGAGGCTTCGGGAAAACTGGCCAAGTATTCTGTTGAATTGGGGACGTATGACATAACGTATGAACCCAGAAGTGCAGTCAAAGGGCAAGTGTTGGCGGACTTCATAAATGAAGTCCCGGTAGACAGCAACGAAAGGATGAAGGAGCCAGTAACGGCCAAGTTAAGAAATACTGATGGAAAGGACGAATGGACTTTGTATACTGACGGTGCATCAGGAAAGAACGGATCGGGAGCAGGCCTAGTCCTAATAAGCCCAACAGGGACGGAATACACCTATGCCCTCAGGTTGGATTTCCCAAGCACCAACAACCAAGCGGAATACGAGGCATTGCTCGCTGGATTAAGAATAGCGAAAGAGATGAAAGTATCCGCTCTCTCCGTAAAGGTTGATTCTCAGTTAGTTGCACGGCAGATAAATGGTGAATTTGTAGCTTACACGGATCACATGACAAAATACTTAGCCGAAGCAAAATGCAACATAACCTACTTCCAGAAATTCCGAATAGCAAACATACCTCGGAACCAAAACAAGAAAGCAGACATACTGAGCAAACTAGCATCCGTCGCCTTCAACCACCTCACCAAAGAAATCCTTGTTGAAATTTTGGGCAAACCATCTATAGAAACAGCAGAGGTTAGCACAGTAGTGGAAGAAGAGGAAGATAATTGGATGACACCAATAGTAAGGTGTCTCCAAGAAGGGAAATGGCCGGACGACAAGAACGAAGCTAGAGCCCTCCGAATGAAAATAAGTCAATACGTCATGGAGGGCGGCGTCCTTTTCAAAAAATCCTATCTCATGCCTATGCTAAGATGCGTAGGACCCTTGCAGGCGAACTATGTCATCCGGGAATTACACATGGGAGCATGCGGAATGCATTCAGGGCCTCGGTCGGTCGTAGCAAAGGCAATCCGACAAGGATATTACTGGCCCACTATGCACCGAGATGCAAGGGACGAAATAAGGAAATGTGACTCCTGCCAGATACACTCACCGGTGCCAAAACTCCCCAAGAACATAATGACATCTATCATGGCACCTTGTCCGTTTTACCAATGGGGGATGGATGTCCTCGGTCCACTCCCGGCGGCCCCGGGAAAAGTCCAATTTGTCATAGTAGCAATCGACTACTTTACCAAATGGATTGAGGCAAAACCTTTAGCCAGAACCACCGGCAAAGAGGTTATCAAATTTGTGTGGGACAACATAGTATGCCGATATGGTCTTCCATCCATCATCGTGACGGACAACGGAACAAACTTTGTCAAGGATCCGTTCAAAACTTGGTGTCAAAAACTAAAAATAACACAGATGAATACAGCGGTAGCTCATGCACAAGCAAATGGGCTAGTGGAAGGAGCCAACAAGAGTCTCATGAAAGGCATCAAAACACGTTTGGGAAGAGAAAGGGCCGGATGGGTAGACGAATTACCCAATGTCTTATGGGCTCACCGAACATCTTTGAAAACAAGCAACGGTGAGACGCCGTTCAGCCTAACATATGGAAGCGAGGCGGTAATTCCCGCAGAAATCGGAATGCCGACTCACAGAACCATGATGGTCCAGGAAGGAATGAACGAAGACGAAATGCGTCTAAACCTGGACATACTACAGGAAAGGCGCGAAGCGGCGGCTATCAAAGAAGCAAAATACAAATCCAAAGTGGAACAATACTACAACAAAAGAGTCCGTCCGGCATCATTTAAGGTCGGGGAATTTGTGTATCGAAAGAACGAGGCCAGCAGAGTCGAAAACTTGGGAAAGCTAGGACCTACTTGGGAAGGACCATATCAAGTGATTGAAGAATTCCAGAATGGCTCATATAAACTTATGACACTAGATGAAAGGGAAGTTCCACGCACATGGAACGCTATGAATTTAAGGCAGTGCTATATGTAAACAAATGTAATCTTAAATATTTAATGTGAAATGAAATGAGCGCTACATTCCGGTTGGAATGAGAGCAATTTTCCCGCAAATTCATGTAAGACATAAGTTAATAATGACTCCGGCGGACGGCTAGCTACCTCCGTCGATGTGTAGTCAATGTCTACTATTAATAACCCAGGTGCTGTTCACCGAACGGTTAACATACCCCAATTGTGCTATTCACAAGGGAAGAACCCAGGTGCTGTTCACCGAACGGTTAACATACCCCAATTGTGCTATTCACAAGGGAAGAACCCAGGTGCTGTTCACCGAACGGTTAACATACCCCAATTGTGCTATTCACAAGGGAAGAACCCAGGTGCTGTTCACCGAACGGTTATCATACCCCATATGTGCTATTCACAAGGGAAGAACCCAGGTGCTGTTCACCGAACGGTTATGCCATTTGAAAGGTGCTATTCACCGCATGAGTACGAAATGCAAAAAACACACAAACAACCTTGAGCAAACACATTAAGCGGGTAAATAATAAAAAAAAAAAGAGAAGAAAAAATAGATCAAAAAAAGACATGTCAGCATAACATAAGCTTGAATGATCCAACTATCCATACACAGACAAAATTGCCGCTCGGGCAATGGGGCGCAACAGACAGTTACAAAAAAAGCGCCATTCATCTTAAAACAAAACATTCTAAATTGTTCAAAAAACTAAGTTATTACAACTCTAAGGCTGCGCAGAGCCTGAACCACCTTGACCGGGAGTTGGAGGGGTTTCATCCGGAAGCAGATTCTGTAGATCAGCCAGACTCTTGTTATAAGCACGAGAGATTTTATCAACATAAGAGTACCGCTTGTCAAACAAGGCATCATAGTCTGGGTAAAGTTTAGCCCCGGCCTCCAGATCAAATCCAGTAGAGGCATCAAGAATAGCTTGTATGGCCTCAGGAGTCCGGCCCTCTTTAACCCCCTGTAGCCAGCCAGCAGCAATAGCCGTATTAAACGGACCAGCCAAACTCTGTTTGTATTCTTCGCTCTGAAGTAGACGCCGAACGAACGTAGGAAAATACTCACGGACCAAACAGTGCCTAGCGATCTCTCCCTGCCCACATGCCACAGCTAAATTCAGCAATGTTGGTATGTGCTTAAACACATATTTTTATTTGACCAAAACCAGACCCAAATCGACCAAAAACTAACCATAAATGCCAAAGATATTGTGTTTTTTGTGTTTGTTTATATGCAGGTACGGATATCATGAAAGAGGGACAAAATCAATGCAAAATCCGAGAAAACGAGCACGAGAAATGGAAAAGAGCTCAAAGACGGGACCCGGGAAGAAATTCACGAGTTTGGTCGAGATTATTGTGCAAAAATCCCGAAGAGCCCTTGGATTATTTTTTTAGTTGGCAATATTGGTCCTCGGATGAACTTTACAAAATTGGCAAGGTTGGTCCCTTCAATTTCCTAAATTACATGATGATCCCTAAAGCTAATTCTATTCTATCCTATATCAATATCACTACCGAGCTTAAACTAAAAAAAAAAAAACTAATACCGGCCCAACCATTTCACTAACCGAGCTTAATTCTATTCTATTCTATTCTAAGCCTACCATTTCACAAAACTAAACAACCCCACAGCCCAACCGGCCCACACCCAACAAAAAGAAACCGACCCAACCCCTTAGCTAAATACAATACCGGGCAAACTACTTTGGTCAAATCCCCCTTTCTCAGTCAAAGAATAAATCAAATGAACCCTAATTTCTATTTCATCTTCTTCTCAATCTCACTTTCCCACTTAATCCCTAGATAATCAACCGATCACTATCCACCTCACCACAACAATCCAAAACAATCACATGGTTTGTCTTTGGTCCCCCCCCTCCACGATGGCAATCCGAGGACAAGAAGGAGATCAACGCTCGAGATTTAAAGAAGTGGAGAACAAGATACATCCAAGGGTCAATATTGAAGCACGGGAACACTCTCACGAAGAAAACACAAGAGAACTAGGGTTTTTTATTTTAGTAGTATATATAGTAGCAGCCGAATGTCACTTCTTTTTTCTTGTCCCATTTTTCATGTATTAGAAAAATGATAGACCATTTTAATTGAAGGTTTTATTTTAGCGTTTTTTTTTTAAGGTACCTTGTATTTCATACTTAGTTGTAATTTAATCTTGTGTTAATTTAAGTTTATTTAGTTTTATTCGGTTCATTATTTTTCTGCGCTTGTTCTTCTTGCTCTTGAATGTGGAAGTTGTTATGAGGTTAAATTTGTTATGCTTGAGATCTGGTTAAGTTGTAAGTTTTCTGCTATTGTGGTTATATGTGATTCTTGTTCTTCATATTTTAAGTTTCTGCTGTTGTGTAATTTAGATTATTTTTAGTTGTAATTATATATTTAGCTTAAGTTTCTGCGGTTGTGGTTATTGTGTTTCATATTGTAAGTTTCTGCTTTTAGTTATATTTTAAATTTGTTATGTTGAATGTGGTTATTGTGGTTATTGTGGTTATATTGCAGTAAGATCATTGTATTTTAGAGTTGTAGTTTAAAATCATTGCTGGTTGTTGCAAAAAAAAAAAAAAAAAAAAAAAAAAAAAAAAAAAAAAAAAAAAAAAAATTAAGATTGAAAAAAAAAAAAAATAAATAAAGAGCAAAAGTGCAAGAGGTGGGATTCGAACCCCAGACCTCTCGCTTAGCAAAACCCCCACAAACACCCCCACGTTTACCAACTGCGCTAGCTCTTCTAATTAGTTATCATTTACAAAATTTTATATTTAAATTAGTTTGTCTTTGTTTTCATTTAATCTCACTTAAGCTGTTAGGCTTGTTGAACAGCTTATTTCAATAAGCTGTTTCACCTTTAATATTTTTCCTAGTTTACTTTTACTTCAAAGTAGTTACTCAAAAATTTTCAGATTTTTATTTTAAGGTTTAGTATTTTTTATAAATTAATTTAGTTTAATTAGTTTTTAATGCGTAATAAATAATTCAAAAGTCAAAAAAATATTTTTCTTTTTTCAAAAATTTTCTTTTATCAGTTTTAATTTAGGAAAATTATTTTCAAAATTTTAGGTTTTTAAAAATTAGCTTTTCACTTTTATTCGCATTTTTAAATTTCGTAGCGTAACGTTTTAAATTCCGGTTTTCGTTTTTAAATTCACATGTTTAGTTTATTTGTACTCGTAGCTTTATTAGTAGTTTTTATTAGTTGTTTTTAGGTTAAATGCTTAGTTTAATTGTTCTATCAGTTTAGTTTAATTAGTTTATCCTGTTTGTTATTTTAATATTAGTAGTGTAATTCAAAAATCAATCACTCTTTTTCTCATTCACTACACGAATCACGTCCCGGGAACACAAATTCCATTCGATCTTCGTCGGGACAACGAACCTGGGTTTTGCATATTTCCGGTGCAATTCTCCCTTGATCTATATAAAATTGTTTTTACAAATCAATTTTGGCGCCGCTGCCGGGGAAGGTTGAAGTGAGTGCGTGATTCCGTTTTTCGATTCGTGTTTTGAAGAATCTTCCTCGTGAAGTTTCGTAAATATCTTGTGAATATTTTTATCCAAAAATCCAAAAAAAAAAAAAATTAAAAAACTTTGAAAAACCCAAAAAGATTTTCTCTTCAAAATTTATTTTCCTTTTTCCTTTATGATTTTTCATGTTTCTAAAATTTAAAAATCCAAAAATATTCTTCTTAATCCTCTTATCCGATTAATTCTTATCTCTTTACCCTCTCATACCGTTTAATTCGTATCTTCTTATCCTCTTAACCGTTTAATTCTATCTCTTTATCCCTCTTATGTTTAATTCTAATGTCGTCATTGGGCTATACTTGTTTTGATTGTAAAAGCCCGTTGATTGACAGTCTTCGTTGTTCAAAGTGTGCGTGTGAGCGGTGTGGAAATCACAACCCAAGAGGATCTTGTTATTGGTGTGAAGTAGCCCTCAAAAGAGAGCTTAATTCCATCGATAATTCTCAAGGATTTTCCGAACACACTCCACAACCCCAGCCATCTTCATTCAATCAGCAAAATTGCTTAAATTGTGGAGATCCGTTAAAAGCTGGTTTACTTTGTCAACTTTGTATGATTTATACATCAAGTTTGTCACAACAATCATACTGTTGTGAATATTGTGGAGGTAGTCCTCACCCGGGTTTTGATTGTCAAACAGGGAACACGTTTGTCTATGAACAAGTTCCATGTAATCAAAATTTCGGGTATGACCATTATCCATATAATTCACCGAATCAGTCACAACAATATTATTGTTGTGAGTACTGTGGAGGTCCTCACTATAGCTCTGATTGTCAAACAAGGAGCCCGCTTGTCTATGAGCACGGCCCTTGTGACAATTATGACTACTCTTATCATGACCAACCTCCACAGTATCAAACGATTCAAACGCAGCCTCAGCCATTTCCTCAAGAATCATTCCAAGAAATTCATAATATTAGGAATGATCTTCTGGATTCTGCTTTCGAAAATGTATTCCAAAAATTTCATGATGTGAGGAATGCATTTAATGCTTGGGCTGCTAAACAGACACAAGAGGATCGTCATGGTGAATCTATGGAAGATTTACTCGCCATTGAACGTGCAGCACATAACCGTTTCTTGTTTAATAAGGCTTGCATGCTCGATGACGAAGATGACGACGAGGAGGAGAGTGCTATTCCTTTAAATGATACCATCTCTCAAACCTCTCAATCTAGACCCGAGGACTCTCTCATTATGGGGGATGAGCATCTTAGCACTGTTCCTGAAAAGGAATCGGACGAATTCATAAAGTCTAGTGCTGAGAACCTTGTCCCAACCCCAAGTGAGTCTGAGGAGATATTTGACAGAGATTGTGATTCTCCAATTTTTGGAGAATCTCTTGACATCTCTGAGGTTACTTCCGGGATTTTCTCTAACACTCTTTTTGAATTTGATGACGATTGCTTTTCTAGCAACGTTAATCCTCTCTTTGTTGAAGTGTTAGAGAGCGATGAGGTCAAAGACTCTAATGTTTTTGAAAATATGACCTCAATTGTTAATCCCGAGAATCAAAAGAATATTCTTTCTCCGACATATGTGACAGTGCCTTTTGGGGATCGCCCTTATATTGACTTCGCATATGTCGTTCGAGTTTTTCTACCTTTCTTCTCCTACAAGGTAGATTGTCCTTCCATTCACTCGCTCGGGAGTGAGGACAAAATCTTTGACCCCGGCATCTCTCATTCTTTTAAGCCGGGTATATCTCGTCGGAGTGGAACTTTCAAGAACTTCAATGTTTATCCAAACATCTTGAATGAAAGTCCGATGGAGATTTTCTCTTCCACTTGCTCCCCCAAGAACAATTAAATTCGGGGCGAGTCTAAGCTTTCCGACTCGATACTAAACAAGCGCTTCGTGGGAGGCACCCCATGCTTATCCATCTATCTTCTTTCTATTTTCTCTCTAATAAGTGTAGTGAGGAGGGTTCCTCTTCCATTTGTTGTGTTTCGTGGTTGTTTGTGTATGTCCAGGTTAGCCCGATTGATGAAGACTCTTGTGCTCGTGGTCTGCTTCTCTCCACTCGAGTTTCATCATTCGTTGCTCATCCGATATCCTTAATCTTATCGTTTTACGTTTATCTTTGGCATAATTCATAAACGGCCTTAGATTTATGTAGGAGAACCCTTACCTTTAAGACATTGAGGACAATGTCTCGTTTTAGTCTGGGGGGGTAATCTTTCGATTTGATTTTTGCCTTGCATTTTTGCCGTTTTCTCTCGCAACCCCGTTTTTCCTCAAAATTTGAAAAAATTCAAAAAAATGAGAAAAATTAAAAAATTTTTTGCAAAAATATAATAAATTTTGACATTTTTGTTGACTTTCCGCTGGTGAGAGTAGGAATAAAATTCTGACTTGACCGGGCGTGTTGAGCCCTAGCTTGTCCCCTTAACCATTTATAATTTATAAGCTCGTGCTAGTCTTTTACACAAGGAGCTATAAAATGCGAATTCTTTTCAAGAGTTTGCAAGTTCCCGTATTTGACTTTATATATGCATGGCTTGATTATTTGGCTAAGCATTCGCGGATCTTATTATTTAAGATTTTAAATTTGCGAAGAACGAGAAATGATAGAGTTGTTTATAAGTTAGATTTCTAAACGTGGAGTAGTTGGATCTCTTTAGAGCTCATCGAAGTTACTTGTGGCTTTTTGTTCCCATAAGCTTGTTTCACAAAAAAAAATAGTAATCTAGGAATAATTAAAGGTATTTTGGTTTTGGCGAAATTTAGTTTTTATTTCTTCCTTAGAGAATTCTTGCGTATGAAAGTTGGGTACACATCAAGGTACTGCCAGTGTTACGGTGTAATAGACTATTCCATCTTGCCGGCTCGCAACCGATGTTGGGATTGTTATAAAAGCCGTAGGACTTGGAGTTTGGCAAATAATTAATGAATATGATAATGTATAATAATAATCCAAAGCTATAAAAAGTTTTCTACATCTTGCCGGTTCGCAGCCGATGTTGTAGACTTCTAATAAAGGCAGAGGAAAAATTCCAAGGTCATAATAGACTATCACATCTTGCCGGTTCGCAGCCGATGTTGTGATTGTTATAAAGGGCCAAGGACTAAATACATTAATGTGCTTTATAATGTTAAAAATGTCAAACTTCGACTCCGGGGGTGTCCTAATAAAGGCTTCCGTCTCTGGACTCGTAGATGAGTTGTTTCGGTCGCAAATAAAAGGGATATTCTCAAAATCGTGTTAAATCAGAGACCTTGATGTGGACCTCATTTTTGTATGCAACGGTTTTCGAGGGAAGGTTTGGAAACTACTTAGCGTCTAAACTAAAGTATTTTTATCGGCTTAAAAAATTATCGAAACGAGAATTTGAAGAAATTCATTTCTCACCAAAAATAAAATAAATAGAGGAAAATAGGAATTTGGGAACAAGAAGTCCACAATTAGCTTTTCTGAGTAGTGATAGCAATCTAACTTGTAAACGACAATGATTTCGTTTTTAAGCTTAGTTTGGGGACTCGTGAAAAATCAGGGACGACGAATTTTATCCATATGGTCACTTCTTTATGAGTCGTGTTTCCTGCTCGAAGACCCTAAAAGTTATCGTGAGATAATGATTGTCAACAAAGCCGTCACATGATTATGAGAAAAATACAAAAATATAATAAAAGGAAAATCGGGGAGTTTTTAGAACTTAAGATTTCTTAATCTCTTTTGAAAATTTTGCTACTTCTCAAAGTTAGTAAAAAGAGATTGGAAATTTTTGGTTTCAAAAACGAGTTTTATGACATTGCGTGAGGACACGTCAACATCTTAGTCTGGGGGGATTTTGGTATGTGCTTAAACACATATTTTTATTTGACCAAAACCAGACCCAAATCGACCAAAAACTAACCATAAATGCCAAAGATATTGTGTTTTTGTGTTTGTTTATATGCAGGTACGGATATCATGAAAGAGGGACAAAATCAATGCAAAATCCGAGAAAACGAGCACGAGAAATGGAAAAGAGCTCAAAGACGGGACCCGGGAAGAAATTCACGAGTTTGGTCGAGATTATTGTGCAAAAATCCCGAAGAGCCCTTGGATTATTTTTTTAGTTGGCAATATTGGTCCTCGGATGAACTTTACAAAATTGGCAAGGTTGGTCCCTTCAATTTCCTAAATTACATGATGATCCCTAAAGCTAATTCTATTCTATCCTATATCAATATCACTACCGAGCTTAAACTAAAAAAAAAAAAACTAATACCGGCCCAACCATTTCACTAACCGAGCTTAATTCTATTCTATTCTATTCTAAGCCTACCATTTCACAAAACTAAACAACCCCACAGCCCAACCGGCCCACACCCAACAAAAAGAAACCGACCCAACCCCTTAGCTAAATACAATACCGGGCAAACTACTTTGGTCAAATCCCCCTTTCTCAGTCAAAGAATAAATCAAATGAACCCTAATTTCTATTTCATCTTCTTCTCAATCTCACTTTCCCACTTAATCCCTAGATAATCAACCGATCACTATCCACCTCACCACAACAATCCAAAACAATCACATGGTTTGTCTTTGGTCCCCCCCCTCCACGATGGCAATCCGAGGACAAGAAGGAGATCAACGCTCGAGATTTAAAGAAGTGGAGAACAAGATACATCCAAGGGTCAATATTGAAGCACGGGAACACTCTCACGAAGAAAACACAAGAGAACTAGGGTTTTTTTATTTTAGTAGTATATATAGTAGCAGCCGAATGTCACTTCTTTTTTCTTGTCCCATTTTTCATGTATTAGAAAAATGATAGACCATTTTAATTGAAGGTTTTATTCTAGCGTTTTTTAGGTACCTTGTATTTCATATTTAGTTATAATTTAATCTTGTGTTAATTTAAGTTTATTTATTTTTATTCGGTTCATTATTTTTCTGCGCTTGTTCTTCTTGCTCTTGAATGTGGAAGTTGTTATGAGGTTAAATTTGTTATGCTTGAGATCTGGTTAAGTTGTAAGTTTCTGCTATTGTGGTTATATGTGATTCTTGTTCTTCATATTTTAAGTTTCTGCTGTTGTGTATTTTAGATTATTTTTAGTTGTAATTATATATTTAGCTTAAGTTTCTGCGGTTGTGGTTATTGTGTTTCATATTGTAAGTTTCTGCTTTTAGTTATATTTTAAATTTGTTATGTTGAATGTGGTTATTGTGGTTATTGTGGTTATATTGCAGTAAGATCATTGTATTTTAGAGTTGTAGTTTAAAATCATTGCTGGTTGTTGCAAAAAAAAAAAAAAAAAAAAAAAAAAAAAAAAAAAAAAAAAAATTAAGATTGAAAAAAAAAAAAAAATAAATAAAGAGCAAAAGTGCAAGAGGTGGGATTCGAACCCCAGACCTCTCGCTTAGCAAAACCCCCACAAACACCCCCACGTTTACCAACTGCGCTAGCTCTTCTAATTAGTTATCATTTACAAAATTTTATATTTAAATTAGTTTGTCTTTGTTTTCATTTAATCTCACTTAAGCTGTTAGGCTTGTTGAACAGCTTATTTCAATAAGCTGTTTCACCTTTAATATTTTTCCTAGTTTACTTTTACTTCAAAGTAGTTACTCAAAAATTTTCAGATTTTTATTTTAAGGTTTAGTATTTTTTATAAATTAATTTAGTTTAATTAGTTTTTAATGCGTAATAAATAATTCAAAAGTCAAAAAAATATTTTTCTTTTTTCAAAAATTTTCTTTTATCAGTTTTAATTTAGGAAAATTATTTTCAAAATTTTAGGTTTTTAAAAATTAGCTTTTCACTTTTATTCGCGTTTTTAAATTTCGTAGCGTAACGTTTTAAATTCCGGTTTTCGTTTTTAAATTCACATGTTTAGTTTATTTGTACTCGTAGCTTTATTAGTAGTTTTTATTAGTTGTTTTTAGGTTAAATGCTTAGTTTAATTGTTCTATCAGTTTAGTTTAATTAGTTTATCCTGTTTGTTATTTTAATATTAGTAGTGTAATTCAAAAATCAATCACTCTTTTTCTCATTCACTACACGAATCACGTCCCGGGAACACAAATTCCATTCGATCTTCGTCGGGACAACGAACCTGGGTTTTGCATATTTCCGGTGCAATTCTTCCTTGATCTATATAAAATTGTTACGAATCACTGCCTACATGCCACAGCTAAATCTTCTCTCTCCTTGACCAGCTTTGTACACAAGCTCTCTGACCCAGCAAGTTTGGCCTCCAAGTCCCTAATCTTTGCAGCCTGCTCAACCCCAACTCTAACCAGGTTCAACCTTTCCTGCTCAAGCTCATCAACCCGGTCAACCACAGAATTTCTCTCGGCTCTAACCCCCAGCAGCTCTTGCTTACATTCTTTGAACCGGGCTTCCACATCCTTGCAAGATTGATGCTTGTAGGAAAGATCGGCATACTGCTCGGACAAAGACTCAAACCGCATCAGAACGTTAGCTTGTTCTAGCATACACGTCCCCAGTGACCGATAGGACCGGTTGACAGCTACCTCATCAGACATCCCGTAAAAGTAAAAATCTTGGTCAGCCGGAGTGAACAAATTTTTGAGCATATCCCTGCAGTTCACAGTATTATTCATTCGACAGCTATCGGTAAGCCCCCACTGGGGAGTAAAAACATTATCCCCATGACGCCCACCGGAAGAGCCTAAAAAGAAAAAAAAAAATATATGTATAAGCAAAAAAAAAAAAAAAAAAAAAAAAAAAAAAAAAAAAAAAAAAAAAAAAAAAAAAAAAGGATAAGATGAACGGTATACGAAATCACTCACCTTCATCCGCTCCAAGGCGATCGGTAGTCAAGTCAACAAACTGCGTCACTACACCGGAAGCATGAACTACAAGAAAAATAAAATCAACACTCCGGCCTTAATAAAAATAAACAGAGGAAGAAACGCATAAGACTAACCAGTATGGGTTGCCGAGCGGTTTGGCTCACGCTCCAAAGAAAGAGACCTTTGGCTGGCTTGGGGAGATTCAGATTCCTCACTGTGATGTGGATCACCAACATCTTCATTCTCTTGCCCATCAGGATGAGAAGGGCCGGACTGAAAAGCAGGGTTGACCGAAGAAGATTGATTCAAAGGGTTGGGGGAAGAAACATGAGTTGAACTAACGTCCTGATCAACAAGCTCTTCAGTATTCTTTCTCTTCTTAGCAGCACGAGACCCCGCAGCTGCAACACGCCTCTTTTTCGAGACACCCTCGCCCTCGGCCCCCTTGGCATGCGCTTGAGCCTCCTTGCGCGACCGGGCGACAATCACGTCCGGATCGGGTGTTTCCACCGCTTCCATATGTCTGGTCTTGGGGGGGATCGCTTCATTATTGGGGGCCGGAGGGGAGGTATAGGTCACACGGTTTTCCCCTTCAGCAAGAGGCGGCCCGGGAGTAACCTTGCAGCCGGCAAAGGAAGGGAAGCGAAGAAGCTCCGACATAGTGACAACTGTAACAAAAAGGGGAAGAACAATGCACAAAAGTATAAGATAAGAAGAGTTAGAAATGTATAAAAAAAAAAGAGAGGGGCAAAATACGATTAGGGTCATATTACCATTTCCCTCCGGACCCTTCAAGACAGGATGCCGTCCGGCGTGTTTCCACACATGGCTAAGGCCAGCGGCATATAGAATACTGGGCTCAGGCTTGTGAAGGGGAATGACCACCTCACGAAGCCTAGCAACAGCACCCACATCATACGACCCGGCAGAAGGAGCAGGATCACTTATATTAGAATCTACATCCCGCCATGGCATAGCAATAGGAATTGCCCTCCGATCAACCAAAAAGAATTGATTTTTCCAATTTTTAAGGCTGGACTGAATCTCCTTAAAACAGGGTTTATAATTCCTACCCGTCCGAGCCTGGAAGGAGAACCAGTGGCCTTGCTTGCAAAGTTTGTAAAAAACCCTGAACAAAATAACGGTAGGGTCTATACCAAGCGACCGGCAATACATCTCGAACATGGTCGTCCGGTTCACCCCAAGCGGCACCAACTGAGCAATGTGAACTCTAAAGTGATTCAACACCCCCAATAGAAACGTAGAAACCGGAATCCTAAAACCCCCCTGTTTGAAAAAATGAAGATATAAACCCAAACTATCATTCGGAACCTGGATCATCGTCATCCCGGCCGGAGGCACTCGTGGGTGCAGGTCTAGAGGAATACCGTAAGTCTTAGCAGCCCAGCTCACTTGGGCTTCAGTCATAACGGATGTATGGATGTGCATATCAAGCTTCGGAAAGTAGGTAGTACCGCTAGTACCCTCTTGGTTATCCGGTGGAAGATGATCGCCCGACATGTCTTGAAAGGCCGAATGGGACGAAAGAAAATCTAAAACTAACAAGGAAGATGGACGCACCTGAAAGACGGAAGGGAAGTTCGCAGAGAGCTCGGAGTGAAGCAGTGAAAAATATAGAAGTGGTAAAAAATGAGATTCACCACCCCTATTTATAGGCGCAAAGATAATAAGACGAAACGTCAAATCATGCTAATCCACGCATCTGAACCGTTGAATGGAACACACTATAACACGTGTCGGGCCGCACGATAACCAAGGTATGACTCATGGCATATTCATCATCCCTCTTCGCATTAATTACGTTTGTCCGACTCATACAGTAGCCTGTTCTCGGTTATCTTTATTTTATATTGCACCTTTGATTCGGAAACCAAAGGTACAATACTTGGGGGGGGACATGTTCGTGTAGGTGTCCGGATGACCCATTCCGGATGGATCAAACCGGACGGACTCCATTCATAACCGTCCGGCCCGGAACGCAATAACAATAATAAACAAGTAATAAACCAGGACGGCAAGTACATGAATAGTGCACCGCCTACAGCATTTAATGGAATGGTACGGCAAGTACATGAATAGTGCACCGCTTAAAGCATTTAATGGAATGGTACGATAAGTACATGAACAGTGCACCGCCTACAGCAACTGTTCATGTACCAGATCCATTCTCCCAGGTACAGCAACTGTTCATGTACCGGATACACGCCCCCAGGCACAGCAGGTAACAAGTGGCTGGTACACTATAAATACCCCAGCGCATTCAATACTCGGACCAACTACTTTTCACTCATATTTATTACTCACCTACATACTCTACATTTACTCCTATCCGGATAAATACTTATCCTTGCACCGGAGCTTGGTCTTGGGATAAAACCCGGGACGAGGCTAACGGGTTTATCTTTGTTTGCAGGGTCTCACTCGGTTTATGAGGGAAAGACCTCGACGAACCTAGTACGAGTATTTACCTCAACATGCACCTTATGGCATCTTCTTTAGTAAAGACTTAACTAAAAGAACAACATATGTAACATTGTTAATACAAGACCATAACCAATTAATAATTTACAAGTTTGCTTAAGGCTTAAGCTTATTTTTGGGCTTACGAGCTTATATAAGTTTATTATGTCATAATAAGCATACATAAGTTTGAAAATAAGCTAAAAAAAATCATGAAACATAAACCAAAAACAAATAACGAGGTTAAGAAAACACCCCCCAACTATCATTTCGTATCCCAACGGAATTAATCTCTTCCATCGAATCATATTCCTTCAAGTTAATTGTTTGTGGGTTTTCAATCAGGGTATAAATATGGCTGTTGAGGTTTTTATGATTCGGGTCAAGGAAGCTAACATTTTGCTAAAAAAATTAAGAATCCTTGACCCTGGTCTTTACGTTCATTTTAACTCGACAGGATGTAATTAGGAGGAAATTTAAAAAGAGAGTAGACTTTTGTAGATACACAATCACATCACATCATCATGTGGTCCAGTCTAAGACAAAATAATTTTTTAGATTCCTATTTACCCGCGACTATTATAAAAAATTGACAAAGTGTCCCTATCATTGTCCTTACCAAATACTAGTATGACATGTAGTTTCTTAGTCAACTTGGCCACTATTTCTTGGGCGACTGTGTAGGTTTATTATTATTATTATTATTATTTTCATAGTAAATTACAAATATACCCTCAGTCACTCTCTCTCTTAACCCCTCCTCCTTCCTCTCTCTTTGATTCTACCCGAAAATTAAACCACCTACCCACCATAATTTTTTTTGTCTTATCTCTCACTGCACTACTCACCACAAACACAAGTTTATCTATTTTATCTTTCTTATTACCTTCTTTCTTCCCCATCTTCATCATAATTATCATCTCAAAACCATCTGATACAAAAAATGTAAACAACACTTAAATTTTAACTTTATTCACCATATACAAAATCACCTAAAAACTTATCTATTAAAAACCCACCACAAGTAATGATGGTAATTTTCATTAATCTTTCTTTTTTCCCACAAAGAATGATAACCTATTCCTGCTGGTGTTATGTACCTTCTCAAACACAATTATCAGAAAACAAATACCTATAAACACTTCATTTTCTTAATCATATTATTCAACAAAAATGAATAAAAAAAAAAAAAAAAAAAAAACATTTATAGTTTCATCTTTCTTTCACCATAACACCATTCTTTCTAGCCACCACCACTCCGTCGACCACCGGCCACCATGATGCCACTGATAAGCCTACCACTACCATGCCACCCTCACACACGTTGCCAACCCCATCGTGTAATCAGATCATCATAATTAATCCGTTATAAGTCTGTTAGGTGCCCTCAAATTAAAAGCCCAAAATCGAGATGGGAGGTGTTGATGACGTCATCATAGTGTGGTGGTGATGATGCTAACACAATGTGGTGTGAATGTGTTGGAATATGTGAACTATAAATAAATCATAAACACATAGTATCATCAAAAGCACGCAGCGGAAATGATCTACAAGAACATGTAATTAATTAAATTAAATACGACACGTACCTTAATGATTCCTAGCAAGAACAAGGAATCTCTTGAACAAGAACAAGTTATATAAACCCTAATTGGGATTATATGTGGATCGATCTAACTCCAAGATCACAAGCTAAAGTAAGCTTGTCACTCGTTCCTGTACACACGTAATAATAGCGTTTCAATGAGAAAAGCTAGGTTCTTGATCACCAATAACCAAACACTTTGTAAGTCCTAATAGAATCGACCAAGTTCTAGTGAACTTAAAAGAGGGTCGATCGTTTGGACCTAGAGGGAGAGAGGAGAAGAAGTTTGGCTATAGTTAGGGATTCAAGATTAGGGAAAAACTAAAACACAATGAATTGTATTTATAGGCTAACCCTTTCTTTTCCTCCAAGCCATCCAAAACCGGCCCTCCCCCTAAAAGGAAAGTCTTGGCCGACTTTAATCCCAAGAAAGGGATTCTAGATCCTTCTCTTCCCTTTTTCACATTTAGTCCTTTAACGGTCGTTATCTCTAACTCCGTTAAATACTAACTGTCGTTAAGTATTTTATTGGTGAAATGAATAAATAAATACATGAAATATATTTAATCATTCATCATTGAAACTCTCACGTTATTGTGTGCAATCTCGAGCCTCGGGTTCGAAACCGGACATACGTATATTAATATTTATACACAAAAACTAACAGCTCCCACTTGGATAAACATTAATATAGTAATGACATGGGTCAGCCTAGCTTTACCTTCCCAATGCCCCCAGCTCGATCCGAGTTTGTGGTTCTCCTGGAAAAAACCACGTGATGAAATTAATCATCATACTTATCCTTTTGTTACTAATACAGCGTTAATTTGGATATGGATCTTTGTCATTCCATAATTAACTTAGTTTCTCGTATATACGTAATTGAACAAGATTACCAAAACATCTGAACGTCTTCCAGATAGACTTTGGGTAAGGCCTTACAAACATCTTGTCAATCCTACGAGTGGCCAAGCAGTATTAAACTTCAACACAAAGTTGAAGGAACAAATCCTTTATTGACTGCGAGCATAACCCTCGAACTTCGCATCATTTCCGAAAATAGCCCTTATAACTACCTTTTACGGTTAGCGTTAGACCACCTTACAGAAAATAAGCTACATCCTCGGCAATTATCTGTCATCTCAAGTCTGAGGATAAATATTCATGATATACTTGATGACGACGATCCATAAAGTATAATCATGTGGTTGGGATAAGTCCTATATTCAATTTATCCAATATTGAATATCATGTGACATTGGTGTCTCAACCTTACAGTTCATTCTACCAATCCTCACATTTGTCTTAGTTTAATAATATTCCCATATTATTAATTGACAACGGACTATTTAGAATAAATAAATTATTCACAGATTTAAACATGCAAATATAGGACACAAATATTAATAATGAGAATAAACGTTATCCGCACTTTATTTCATTTAATGTAATAATTGTTTACACGTCCCTTATCCAAATACTAACTAGATCAATGCATGACAATCTTCATTAATGAATTATGCCACAAGTCATGTTCCACATACTTGTTGACAAGGCATAAATCAACTAATGTTGATCTATCGGAATTTTGAGAATACTTATTTCAATAATGAAATACTCGTATGTGTGCATTCATCTATCTAGATATTGCCACATACTTCATAAAATGCGTGACATCCTCATGCACGAATTCATGACAACTAAACTACCAAACCTTGTAGTTAAAGTATTCTAATTCTTTATGTATAATGCAACTATGCTCATAATGAGCATAACTAGTATACATGGTCTCCTAATAAGGATGAGCTCCCACCATGACTAGTATTGAGTGTCATCTCAATCTTACTAGCATCATTGTATCAAACAACAATATGCTCTTTTAAAAGTTCCGTAAACTTTTACATTTATCGTGTAATGTTTGATATCTTCAAATCCTTCAAGATTTGACCATAATATCAATCAAGCAATAACTTGCCATATGGTTCACATTTAGAATTTTGGAGCAAGTCCTGGCTGAGGATGTAAATTCTAAACCATATCCATTACACTTAACTATCTAATAATTTATAATTAGATATTAATGTTGTCAATCATCTTTCATTCAAGCATGATACAACAAGCAACATGATGTACATGAATAATCCTTTTGTCAATACTTAGATTCATTCATGTCATATCTTTTTAAGGATATGATTCTATCTAGTCCTTCTAATAGAATATCATGTTCTTTTAGAATCAGATATTATTACCGCTTATGTTTATTACAATAAACATATATTCCAAGGTTTTATTTTCTATATGAAGTTTCATTCCAAACTAAAACTTAACATTTAATGTTAACGTCAATGGAATGTTACTTCCCATATGTCATTCAACATATATGAAATAAGAAAATAAATACATTACTCCCACTAGCTTTCAGGAATATTAAGAAATATCTTATTTTAACTATAAATCACAACTAGATTTAATAGCTAAAAATAAGTATATCTTTTAGATGCATGCATTAATCCATTTACAAATGATTTGCATTATGTATACTACTACAGATTATTTGAATTCAAACACTCCTTTCAATTACTTTTCGTCCTCGCACAAGTAATTATCTAAGAAGGAGTATTGATATTCCATTGTTAATTTCATACAAATGAAACTAAGAATGATAATCATAATCTTTGAACATTTAATGTGCTTAGAAAGAATCTCAATCACCTTTAATTGCTTAAGTGTGATTGGTAATCTTTTCACACATTAAATGTGTATACAAATTTGTCCATTATGATTTCTACACAAGAATTTAAATCTCTAGGATTTTCATTTCCTTTGCAGAAATTCATTTCCATTCTATAGTATTACTATAGAGTTTAAGATCAACTACGTTTCCAAACTAGTTATCCTTTTGGACTGCATCTAATTATTCATAGTATGAGTAATTTGCCAAATAACATTTGCAATTTATTAACAGGCATATCACGATCCTGTAACTCATAATTCTCAACATATTCTACAAATATTTGAGATATCCTTGCGGATCTATGAATAAGAATTCCATCATCTTTGAGATTTAACACTAACATGTTAAATCCTTATAATGATCTTGCTAGTGTATTTTAGAAGATCATGTATCTTGTAATTTTATCTTATGAAGATAAAACTCCCACTTGCCTTTTGCAATTTATAGATTACCTATAAATGCTTAGCAAATAGAGCAACACAAACTTGTTCTCTTTTGGGACTTTACAGATACGAATTGACAGTTCCTAACCTTAATTTGTTAATAACCTACCCAACAAGTAGTTTAACAAATTCTGAACTTCAATTTTAAGACTTAATGTGATTGATCACATTCCATATTAAATGGTGTCTTATTAATCTTCTAGGTTGGAGTCTTAATTTGAGTATATCCAATTCATACTCAATTTTCTAACCTTGATATCTTTAGGAAGATTAGTAGATATATTTATCTTTAATCAAACAATTTTTTCAAGAGTTTGATTTTCCTAACTGAACATACCATAAACTTATGTATTTCATCAGGATTGATATTGTAAGTCAATTTTACAATATGTGAGATAAATATATTTGGTTTTGGCTTACCTATTTACCATCTAAGTCAAGTTAATGGTAAATAGAATTTCCAAGCCAATTGCACGCTTTATAACATAAGTGCCTTATTTCCTAAGCCACTTAATTTCTATGTCTTACCAAAAGCCATAAACTGTTATAATCCCAATATACGTTATAAGTCATTAATCAACTCAATGACTTCTTGTATATGTCTTAATTAAAAAATAACAAGATAACGTCTTACTTTGTTATAAGTCTTATAGCAATAAGAGACTTCATATTTATATCTACAATATAAACATGTATAACTAAAGTAATTATGAATACCATAATTCAATTTCAATAATGTTTCAAGTTAATTTATTTACTTCAGATATTTATGTCTTCCAAGAATACATAAACATCTAAATATGAAGTAGTATAAGATTACTTCATTTATTTATGTCATTACAACAATACATAAATATTCACATTAGAAGTAGTCTTATTATCATATTGACACTTGTTCTAATAATTTTCTAATTTAGAAACTTGTAAATTAACATAGTTTTATTACATCAGCCAAGGCTGCTAATAATAAAAGTATGTAATTTACCTTGTCATTAATATCTAGTAATGAAAATAGATATTAACTCCAAGTGTTCTATAAATTAGAATGTGCATAAAACACATTAGAACATTGATCTCTTACCTTATAGTCAAGAGAACCCTATAAATCATATATCTTTATGTTGTTGCTTGCACACAATAAGATTTCTCCCACTTATGCATGGAACAACATTATGTATCAGATAAACAACACGCCAATCGTTTGCTTATATAACCAATATCATTTGTGTCATCGGTATAAGTAGATATAGAATCACCTCGTCTAGTAAGGAAACGTACACAACTATCCTTAATACCACAAGTGTCTATAATTTGAAAGTAATCATCTCAAGAAATTCTAGAGATAATATGAGTTACTGTCAGGATATTTAGATACCAAGACTTGTAGCTCCCACTGAATTTAAGATCACTACATGAACTCATTATTCAGTAATTACAACATAATGCTCCCACTGGCTTTGACAACATTATAAGTGTTGCATTACCAGTAAAAGCAAATAGTATGCTGTTTACTTTCCTACACCTTTGAGTAATCCCTTACGTAATAGCTACTAAGGTACTTCAAAGAATGTATTCTACTTTGTGAATGATGGAATATCCATCAATGCAATTAACTTGAAAGAATTGGGTATGCAATTTCTTCTTTAGTTAGGTCTGTCATCCCCATCATGGAATGTAGCACCTTTAAATGGTTAAAGCATAACAACTAGATCAAACATTCTAGTTTGCCTTTCACAAATTATGCGGTAATTAGTCTAGCTTCTAATTTAATAACTCCTAACTTGCAATTTCTTAAGAAATTCGCCATGAGTTATTCCTTAGAATTTAGACAATTCTAATTTTCCTATTATACATTTCTCATTCATGAAAAGGAATAGGATTAAGTCTTACTCTTCACACGGAAAGTAGCCTGGGTTTATTCGTTTAGTCAAGTTGACTCTATCCAAAGACCCCTACAGGTGCAGATCAACTTTCCACTAAAGTAAAACCCTACGTTTACGGTTTTAGTGTTGCATTAAATACATTAAAAGAATTTTTCAAAATTCAATTTTAGTATTTTCGATAATAAACATTTCAAGAAAATTAAACACCCATTGGTTAAAATAACCATTTAATTTTCACTGAAAACCAGGATCCTAATTGACGCCGTTTCATTACATCAGCTTTGGCTGCTAGCAATGAAAGAGCTCAATAAGGTACGGGATCACCCAATTGCCAATGTCAAATTGCAATTCCTAGAAATCTTGGGACTTACATTATATTGCCAACATCAGTTGCAAAATGTAAGCATGTTTCATCCCCAAATCTTTATGCCTTGGCGCCGTCCCTTACATCAGCTTTGGCTGCTAGTAATGAAAGTGCCCAATTAAGTTAACCAACTCAAGAAACAGTAAATTGACATCGGTTTATTGCATTCAGCTTTGGCTGCTAGCAATAAAGTACTCAATTTACCCTTAGATGACCATCCTTTGAACATCAACATTCAGCTTTGGCTGCTAGTGATGTAGGATGAAACCTTAGGTGTTTCTTTTTGTAGTTGGGTGGCATTTAACTTAAATTTAAAGGGTAATAAATTTTGATGTGTAAAATCAAAAAAAATATGTACAAAGATGTCATGCATTCATCTTTGTATCATATATGTTTTTAAAAACAAAACCGTTTACTCATTCGTAGTTCAAATCATCAAATCTTTTAATTGAGGCGTTGAACAAATTACAACATTGCCTTAAGATGCTTCGTATTTATCGTGGTGTACTTGGTAAGTCTAAAATTGACGCACAGGCGGGCGTAGGGACGACAGCCGCCGAAGCTGGTTAAAACCGTGCCCCTCTAAGGTCACAATTTAATGCGTACCAACTAGAACCCACTTTTTAGTTTTCCAATTTTAGGTCCGCCGCTTCGACCACTTAGTACAGTCGCAATCAATCAACTAAAAAAAATATGATTTTCTTGCTAAAACAATTAATGTAGTAAATTTATTATTGCTAGTCTCGCCTGGGAGCAAATTACCGTGCGAAGCGAACCACTGTCGGCACATAAGACTTGGCAATAAATAAAATTACTACAAAGGTTTCATAGTTATTAGTCTTATTTATTTTTATTTTGAAAAATTACCCTCTTTTGTAGTTTACAATCCATCATAATATTAAACACAAAAGATCAAGTAATTACAAACAAAAAAAATAATAAACACATAATAACAAATATATGATCATCCACGATATCATATAGCCACATGCAAACCTTTTTTTCAATAAATCCTAATATTAATTCTATGTGTAATTTTAAATGTATGTAACTAACAAAACTCCCATTGGTTTTCGAGCTCATTGTGCCCAATGGTCCACAGACGCCAAATAACTTGGCCGCGTAAGTTTTAGTTAGTTAGATACCACATTGCACATAACTTATTAATTAATATATATTGAGGTCTTCCCCAATTTAAGATTTATTTAAATCATGTAGCAAATAATTCAATACAACATACAAAACATACCATGACAAATATGCAAGATTTGTCATGGATCCCATATTGATCACATAATCATGTAGTCCATATTATTAGGTCAATATACCATGTACGTATCTAATTAATTAGTAACATCACATAAGGTACTTACTAATTAATCCCTAAAAATTTTCATGCAATCCTAGGGTTTCTCAAGTTTTAATCAAAAACCTAAAACCCTAATTTTTAATTAATGGGAATCGACCCATGTTAGGGTTTATAATAAAATTAAACAAACTCTAAAATTATAATTGCATGTAATCTCTACAAGATCCAATTTTTAGGTTTAAGTAATTAATTACAAGTTCTTAAACGAGGCTCATGATGCCACTGTTGGAATATGTGAACTATAAATAAATCATAAACACATAGTATCATCAAAAGCACGCAGCGGAAATGATCTACAAGAACATGTAATTAATTAAATTAAATAAGACACGTACCTTAATGATTCCTAGCAAGAACAAGGAATCTCTTGAACAAGAACAAGTTATATAAACCCTAATTGGGATTATATGTGGATCGATCTAACTCCAAGATCACAAGCTAAAGTAAGCTTGTCACTCGTTCCTGTACACACGTAATAATAGCGTTTCAATGAGAAAAGCTAGGTTCTTGATCACCAATAACCAAACACTTTGTAAGTCCTAATAGAATCGACCAAGTTCTAGTGAACTTAAAAGAGGGTCGATCGTTTGGACCTAGAGGGAGAGAGGAGAAGAAGTTTGGCTATAGTTAGGGATTCAAGATTAGGGAAAAACTAAAACACAATGAATTGTATTTATAGGCTAACCCTTTCTTTTCCTCCAAGCCATCCAAAACCGGCCCTCCCCCTAAAAGGAAAGTCTTGGCCGACTTTAATCCCAAGAAAGGGATTCTAGATCCTTCTCTTCCCTTTTTCACATTTAGTCCTTTAACGGTCGTTATCTCTAACTCCGTTAAATACTAACTGTCGTTAAGTATTTTATTGGTGAAATGAATAAATAAATACATGAAATATATTTAATCATTCATCATTGAAACTCTCACGTTATTGTGTGCAATCCCGAGCCTCGGGTTCGAAACCGGACATACGTATATTAATATTTATACACAAAAACTAACAGAATGACTGTAACACAGTAGGCAAATCCCACATCATACATGACCGAATGAACTGGTCAAATGACCGAATGAACTGGTTACATGACCGAATGAACTGGTCACATAACCGAGACTTGGAGTGATGCTGGGACATATGTTAACATTCGCCTTATACGACAACAACGCGTTTTGTGGTCTAATGGTTAATCGCCCATACGGTTAAGCGTGCTCGTGTGAGAGTAGTACTGGCTTGGGTGACCCGCCGGGAAGTCTTCACATGAGGGCCACAAAAGCAAAGTCGTGAGCCTAAAAGCAAAGCGGAAAATACTGTGGTCTATAAGGCGGGGTGTTACAGTGACGGTGGCTAGATTTGGTAGTGGGTCTATATTGTTTCCAAATTTTTCTTTTTATGTGCTCTGATTTATTGTTTGATGTTAACCGGTGGTGATAAACATTTAAATACATTTGGATAACTATTTTGAAGAAATGAATGGTGACTTTGACCACCACCCTGGTTTAATTTCCGGTAGAATCAAAGAGAGAGGTGGTGGTTTAATTTCCGGTAGAATCAAAGAGAGAGGAAGGAGGAGGTAGGTGGAGAAAGAGAGAGGAAGGAGAAGGGGTTAAAAGAGAGAGTGATTGAGGGTATATCTGTAATTTAATATGGACCAAAAAAAAAAAAAAAAAAAAAAAAAAAAAAAAAAAAAAAACTAGTACTTGGTAGGGACAATGATAGGAACTTGTCAATTTTTTATAATAGTCGCCCAAGATTTCTGGGCGAGCATCTCCCATGGGGTATTTGGAGAAAAAGAAAAATTTTAGGGCACTAGGGGTGAGTGGGGTTGTACTTGTGGGGTAAATAAGGAATTAGCCCTTGTTTTTAAATAGAGAAATGATACATGGACCTAAAAGTGGACCTAATTATGGAACTAAAAACTATGATCTTGATGAGTTGTAAAATAAGTTCCCTGTCTGCAGCCATCAGGATGATGCCACGTGTTTTTAGGTCCTTATATAATTCGGTCCACTTTTAGGTCCATTTATCATTTCTCTTTTAAATATGTTTTCTATTTTAATATATTTATTTCTCTCTCTCTTTTTATTTATTTATTATTTTTTTTCCTTTATATTTTGTGGTCATTGATTATGTGAACAGAAACCAGTTCAAAGATACTTGAATTTAAAGTGGATTGATGATATCTGAATTGAATTCTAATGCGAGTTGACAGATGTCGAAATAATAATTAGATTTCGAAAGAGATATCAGCATAATATACAAAGTTTAAACATTACATCTAATGATATACAATTATTAGGCTAATATCAATTTGATCAAAAGTTTAAACATTCCCAGAAAAGTTAATTTATCAAATCTGAATTCTAATGCTCACAAGTTTTGGTCACGATTGATAGTCTAATAGGCTAATATCAATTTGATCTACCGTCAGTTTCTAATATTAGTAAGTTGGAGAAATCAAATTTTGCAAGTTATTAAAAACATTATTAGGACCACTTGTTAATACAATATTGAGCTTCACAGAAAGTGTTGATTGTATCATGAGGCATCAATTTTGCGAAGTTATTAAATCCAATCTAAATCAGCAAAACCTTGTCACCTTTGAAGCTCAAAACCGAAGCTTCAAAAACTTTGTGGCAAAAGAAAACGATTTCCGCCTAGGAGAATCGATCCACCATTCAAACCAACTTTAAAAACCTTGTTGCCCAAGTAATCTTCACTCATAAACTTAGAAACCTTGAAACGTGTAATCTACACAATGATAGCCAAACAACTGGTTAAGGAAGTTTGTCAAGTGAAGTTTCATGTATTCGAAATGGTAATTTCACAAGAAAATTCTAGCAATGAAATTGATATGTTATTTGACTAACACTATGTTCTCAAGTTTAGTAAATAGGAGGAAAGGAAAGGAAAGTGATTTTAGTTGTGTTCTCAAGTTTTTGTTAGGAGGGAAAGTAAATGCAAGTGGATGAAAGTGGGAATATTTTGCATTGAAATCTTTCACCCCACTTTTGGGATGAAAGTGGGACTTTACTTCCTCTCTTTCCTCTTTCTTTCCTTTACTTTCACTTACTTTCATTTCCTTCTCTTTTTTTTTTTTGAGAACACAGTGTAAGTGTACGTATCGGATGTAATTGGGAGGAAGTTTACAAAAGAGTAAACTCGAGCTAAAACTATGTAAAAAGTCTATCATTGGTCGATATAAATTTGAGCATTTATTTAATTTATGGCTATAACTGAAAACGAAATTATTAAAATGAGGCGGATTAGTAAGTAGACATGATGATAAGAGGCTAATTTGAGATAGCTAATCTCTCTAAGAAATGACATATATTTACTATATGATTAAATCAAAGTAGCAAACGATCGACAAAGACTTGGGTCAATTTTAGTTCTCATTCCCTCCATTAACGTAAAAGATTACAGATTTTTATAATGTCAAAAGTAATGCATGCATGGTTACTATTCTATCCACTTGCACATGATATAGGATTTGCATGAAATGGTAAACGTACATACGAGTTATATCAAAGTTCGCAGTGAAGACTTTGTCTTCTTTTTTTTATTTTTTTCTTTTCTTTGTTATGGTTGGCATTTATTATTAGTAAGACTAAAGGATATACAAATTCAAGAAAATACAAACTCATACTTAATTCACGCGTTTCTTCTTGTTTTCTTTTTGAAAATTTCATCTTTAAACCTTAGGTCTCATAAAGAATAAAACGTTAGCCCTCAACTTCGTCATCAAAAGAAACAAATCTCGTGTAGCCTGTTATTGCATCATTCAAGCAAAAAATTATGTTCTGAACATTTTGCCATTCTATATTAAGGAGGTATTTCTTTGTCACTTATTTGACTTATGAGGCTAGACTTAGGTAGGGTCGCTTATTCTACATGAGAGCCGGGTGTGGCACGCGTCACACCTAATTTCGAGTCACGAAGTGTAAATTTTTCCAAAAAAGTGTTGTTTGATATGTGCAACGCCCACTAATATATCTGCACTACCTTCTTTTTTTATGGTGCAACTTTAGTTTTGTTCAAAAAATTTTAATAGTGCAACTCTTAGTACTTTTGGTAAAAGAAAATTTGTGCAAGATATTTCCAGAAAATTTTGTGTAAAACCCAATCGTTGGTCTGTCTCTGTGTTTATGTGTTTCTGATTTTTATCATTTAGGTCCATACATCTAACATGAGCAAAGTGTAGCACACTCAGCATATTGAACCTAGTTTTCACATATACTCATTGATGAAGTTTGTCAAGTGAATGGAAGTTTCGTACATTTTAATTGGTAATTTCATAAAATGTACGAGGAAATTGGTTGTTTTATGTGTGCAAGGTAATTGCGAGGCTTATTGCAAAACTTAAGTCTAGAGAGTTTCTTAAGGGTTAAGTCGACTTAACAAAGTTAAAGCAAGTTTGAAGAAATATGGCTAGTATAAGCACTAGGTTTAGCATCCAAAACTCGATGTGTTCGGTGTACAAGCATGGAGGTTAAGCAACTTGGTCACAGGATTCCATGGCTTACATGTTCAAAAGTGTGTTTGGTTTGAAGTTGAATTGCAGGGAGCTCAGGTTAATCATGAAGCTGAGGTTATTCAATATAGTAGACTGAAGCTAAGGTTAAACAGTTTGAAGAAAATACAAACACGAGATGCTTGGTAAATGAGCATGTATGCTTGGTAAAGGTTACACATTGGTATAAAGGACATGGGAAGATGCTTGCTAAAAGAGCAGGCAAGGTTACACATTGGTATAAAGGTGGGTACACTTCTATGCAAATTCAACCTCGCAAGCTTTCGTAAATAAAGTGAACGTTTGAGGATATATTGTCTCGTTAGTTATGTTATTCTAGTCGACACCGTTGTTTATCTCGTATTCATTAAATCGTTGCTTGTGCTCGATACAAGTCTATCGGTTGAACATGAGGTTTGTTGTCGTAATTGTCCAACAGTAATAACATGGTATGATCATATTTAACTAGACCATGTTGTATTTAAAGACATATTTTGTTTAGAGGTTTAAGAATCCCAGACCCTAGTGTTTATGTGCTACTGGTTTACATCAAACATGGTCTAATTGTAGCACGCTACATATATATATTGAACCTAGTTGCACATTTAGTGATTGATAATATTTGTCAAATGAATGAAAGTTACATTTGTTAAGAAACTGAATTTGGTATAATTGTTTTTGTATTACACTTTGATAATCTTACAAGTAGAACTAGAATACAATTTATGTAGAAAGATAATTCTAATGTTGGAAGACAATGCCATTGGAGATATGTTGTTCCTTAGCTGTAAAGGATGGCTTGAATACTTTTAATAAAGAAGGGAATTTGCTGTAAAGAAAGATTCGTGATTTGTGGTAGTGGTAATTTCCAAGAAGCTTACAAGAAACTGCAGATAATAGACTTTGTTTTGAAAGATATCATGTACGTAGAGCTTGGGGGATTGAAAGTGTAACTTATGAATATAAAGTTGACTTGAGGTCAACCAACTTGCATTATTTAACTTCTGATCGAACGTACATGAGTAGAATTATCATTTCATTTTCGATACCCATTCATATCCTGTGCTTGCTTCTTAACCAATCCAATAAGAAAATTTGTAAGTCCTCTCCTCAACTTTGTTTTTATTTATGAACTTGTTGATTGTTTTTGCATTTGTGTTTATTATAGCTTTTGAACCTAAAACGATTGTTTAAAAGTAAAATACACGTTTCTTCTCTATTAAAGTAGACAAATCTGTGATCATTTTGCCATTTTCTATTATAGTTTTCATTTCTTAAAATTGAAGCACCCCAATGTAATTTATATAGAAAACTGTAGGACTAGAAGTGTATGTTTTGGATAGAAAATTGATTTGAAGTCAACCCAGTTGTATTATTTTACATGTGACGTGAGTATAATGATCCTCCATTGTTTATTGTAGTTCTAAAAATCTACTCTTTTTCATTTTGTACTTTTTAATTGTTTATTCTCTTACTCTAGCTTAGTGCTTTTTATAAATCATTATCTCTAAATGATTTCAGTTTTAATCCGGATCCTATTTAATTTGATGAGGTTTGTTATTATATTTCATAAGCTTAAATTGATCAGCAGTGGTGGTTGAAACCAGACCATGTTGTATTTAAAGACATTTTGTTTAGAGGTCTAAGAATCCCATACGTACGTGTGCTTCTGAGTTTTATCATTATATTCTGGCCTATACATCCAACATGATCTAATTGTAGCACGCTACACACATATATTGAACTTAGTTGCACATTGAGTGATTGATGAACTTTGTCAATGAATGAAAGTTCATTCTTTTAATAGGTAGTTTCATATAATATACGAGAAAATTGATTGTTTAATGCGTCAAAGGTAATTTCCAAGAAGCTTACAAGAAACTACACATAATAGACTTTGTTTTGAAAGATATCATGTACGTAATTTCTAGAGCTTGGGGGTTGAAAATGTAACTTATGAATATAAAGTTGACTTGAGGTCAACCAACTTGCATTATTAGCACGAAAAGTCATTATACTTGCCACTTTTTGTTATTGTGTGCAATTTTTTTTTTTTTTTTTTTTTTTTTTTTTTTTTTTTCAACTTGACACCAACTTTTTGAAATCGTGCTATTGTGTAAACTGGTGACCTGCTTGACCAGTTGGAGTCGGTTAAGTTAATGATCGTTTATTTTATTATTGCAACATTAGTCATTTATACTAATGACCGTTTGTAATTAACTAAATGGAGCCGGTTAAGTTAACGACCATTTATTTTATTATTGCAATGTTAGTCCTTTATACTAACGATCAAATATTATATTTGCGCACTAAAATCTATTTTGATTATTTGAAACAAAAATAAAAATACGAAAATTTATGGTAAGACTCACGAAATATATGATAAATTTCACCCAAAAGCAAGGTTGCAAAAATCTCGAATCGGTAGTCGGGCGGTCGACCTCCCTGTAGCTTGTAATCGGTTTAGGCGGGATAATTGGTAATTAATCGAATTGGCATTTCCGACTAGTTTTCGGTATTTTTGTCAAGTTTTTTAGGTATTTTCGGCAAGTTTTATGTATTTCCGGCAAAATTTTTCTTAAAAAAACATATTGTAATAGATATAAACAACGACTATAAATTATTAAAACAATTTTACGATGAGTTTGGGAATTTCCGGCAAGATTTGAAAGTTTACAACAAGTTTGACCACCGCTGACCATGATTGACCGATTTACAAAAATCGGAAAGGTTGCTGGCCTTGTAGCGCCTAGGCGGTGATAATCGGCCTTGCAAGCCTTATTTTGCAACACTGCCCAAAAGAATAGAGAGTCCATTTTATAATTTTATTTATCCAAGAAAAGAAAAGTACAATACACTTTCCAAATCCCCATTTCTGACCGTTGGATCAAAATATATGACCGTTACACCACACGCTCCCTTTTCACAAAATTCAAAACCATATTTAAAATCTCCACAAACCCTCAAAACCCAAATCTTGGACCACAAACATATATGTCACAAATCTTGATTTGGGTATTGGGTAATTGTGAAGTGAAATTGGGTGTTTTACGGAACCCACAATTCTGAAACTCAAAATCAAAACAAAAAAACAGTAAAAGGCACAATAAAAGTAGCGATTTTAAAACCTCAAATTACATACGAACCTTAAACCTCAAAGTTGTTGCTCGGTTTTCTCTTATCTTAAAGTCAAGGGACTGGAAGTGAAATTACAGTTGACTTGAAGTCAACCAATCAACTTGCCTTTACTCTTTCTAAATCCAGTAGTGGAACTTTTATTTTGATCGCATTCATTTCAAACACTTCCATCCATTCATCATCTCATCATCGCTATCTTGTAAGTCATTTCTAAACAACTTATTAATATTATTATTTGTTCATTAGTGGTTGGGTAATCTTAAAACAAAGCAAAAAGTATTATATTTAGCCAAAGAAAACTTATGTCAAATGTTTGGGTCATCCGTAATTAGATCCCTCAAGGTATTTATTATTCATTCTATTTCATCAATCCTTTCGTCTTGGGCTGTCATATTTGTAATTTTTAAGACCATTAAAGGTCGGATCCTTGTAGTTTTTAGGGTCATCCGGTCGAAGTTATCATTTGTTATTTCAAGAAGAAAAAAGATATTAAATTATTGTCTTAACACATATAAGCAACTAGCATGCATGTCCTGTCGTATAAAACAAAAGCACTCGCATGTTTGATGCTAGCTACATGTCATGGATTCTTGGTATTAATTTAATTAGTGTTTCATCTGTATTTGTATTTTCACTCTTTCTGATGATCTTTTCTCGTGAACACATGCAGCTCGTCTCATTATTGATAATGGCTACTACGTCCATTCCTCATCGGTGGAAATATGACGTCTTTGTAAGTTTCAGAGGTCAAGATATCCGCAAAAACTTCATGGATCATATGTTCAATGATTTCAAGCAAAAAGGAATTCATGCTTTTAGAGATGATAGAGAATTGCCTAAAGGAGAAGAGATATCTCCTCAACTCTACAAAGCCATTGAAGAATCAAGGTTTTTGATTGTTATCTTCTCCAAAAATTACGCTTCTTCATCATGGTGTCTGAGGGAACTTGTCAAAATACTTGAGTGCAAGCAGATTGAAGATCCCAAGCATGAGGTTCGGGTTATCTTTTATGATGCCAAGCCTGATGTTGTGAGGAAAAGAAAAAGGAGTTACGCAAAAGCATTTACCAAACATGATGTTTCAAATAGAACAGAGGTGGATAAATGGAAGGAAGCTTTATCCATGGCGGCTAACTTATCTGGATGGGATCTCCAGGACATGACAAATGGGTAAATTTCTTGTTTTTGTGTAATTAGTCTTGTAGCTCTACTAAAGCCAACACTATGTAGTTTCTCATACTTATTGTGTCTTTGTGGTTAACAGGTATGAGTATAAGTTCATCGAGTGCATCTCCAAAGACATACTCAAAAAATTATGTGACGGGCCCTTGCATGTTGGTGAAAACCTTGTTGGCATAGATTTCCATTTCGACAAATTAGACTTGTCATGCTTTGTTGGGTCACACAAGGTTAATATGCTTGGTATTTGTGGTATAAGTGGAATAGGAAAGACGACGCTTGCCAAAGCTATATATAACTTGATGCATGTCCACTTTGAAGGAAGTTGCTTTTGTGAAGAAGTCAAAGAAAAACAAAGCCTGACTCAAGTCCAGATGCAAATGATTGGTAAGATTCTGAAAACAGATCATCTGAAGATATCAAGTGTTGGTGAAGGTTCTATGGTAATAAAGCAAAGGATGGCATGTAAGCCGATCCTGCTTGTTTTGGATGATGTGGATGATCATGAGCAGTTAGAAGCACTAGCGGGTTCACCTACATGGTTTTGCCCAGGAAGTTTGATTATTTTCACTGGTAAAGATAAACAGCTGCTAAGATCTCATAGAGTGGATGGAATTTATGATATGAAATTTCTAGATGAGGATAAATCTCTTGAGCTCTTTTATTCCTTTGCTTTTGAGGAAAAAAATCCTTCTACAGGATTCAAAGAAGTTTCTGAGAAAGTTGTGAAATATGTGCAAGGTCACCCTCTTGCCCTCAAAGTTTTGGGTCGTTTTTTATATGGAAAAACGGTGGGTCATTGGGAAAGTGAACTGGAAAGGCTCAAAGTACATCCGAATGAAAAGATACAAAGAGTGCTTCGTTTAAGTTATGATGGGCTAAACCTCCAGCAGCAAAATATCTTACTTGATATTGCATGTTTATTCATTGGAGAAAACAGGGATTTTGTAGCAAGCGTACTAGATGGCTGTAACTTTTTTGCAGTTAGAAACATGCAAGTTCTAGTTGATAAGTCATTAATCACGATATCTAGCTATAATTCACTTCAAATGCATGACTTGATTCAAGCAATGGCGAGGGAAATCATTCATGAAGAATCTATCATGACTGGGAAACAGAGGAGATTGTGGAATTCATCGGAAGTTTACAATTTATTGAGTGAAAAGAAGGTAAGTAGTGGTATATGATTCTTTTTTCTCTACATTAAAGTATTAGCAAAATATCCTAATGAAGCTACATGTTCTTGCTTTTCCAGGTGCCAATAACTGAAGAAGTTGAAGTTCTAGTCCTTTCGTTAGAGAAATTTAGCCAAAAGGTTCACATAGATGCTATTGATTTTGCACATATGAAAAAGTTGCGGATCCTGAAAATCTATCAAGAGGAAGAAGTATATGAGCAGAAACTTGAACTGAAGGGCCACAATGTGATCTTCTCAGGAAATCTGTATTATTTGTCTAATGAGCTAAGCTTGTTTTATTGGCATGGATGCCCTTTCAGGTACTTACCTTCAGATTTCTATCCAGAAAACATTGTGGTCATTGACCTGTCTTACAGCAACATAAAACATTTTTGGACCACACCTAAGGTATTTCCTTGTACACACGTGTTTTCCTATTTGATACCTAATGATCCGAGAACTTATCTTCTTTTTTGTTCTATCGATGTCAGTGCTTTAGAAGGTTGAAAGTAATGAAGTTAAGGTACTGTTGTAACCTAACAACCACCCCTGACTTCTCAGAGATTACAAATCTCGAAGCGCTAGATCTTAAAGGTTGTGTGAATTTGGTTAGCGTTCATCCCTCAATTGGAATGCTCAAGAGGCTTGTTGTGTTAAATCTAAGAGACTGCAAACGGCTTCGGAAATTTCCATGTAATGTGGAAATGGATGCTCTTCAAGTTTTGAATCTAACGGGGTGCCTAAAAGTCGACCAACTACCTGAAGCATTGGGTCGGATCAAAAGCTTAACGGAGCTTCATGTTGACAAAACTGCCATTACAGAAATTCCTTCTTTTGTATCCTCTCTAATAAACCTTGAATCATTGTCATTCGGTGGACAAGGGAGGATTCAACCTAGATGGTCATGGTGGACTTCAATCACTGCTCCTTTTGGTTTACTAAGTAAACAACAACATCCCCAAAGATCAGTTTCATTAGAAGGTTTACATATGTTAAAGTATCTGAATTTAAGCTACTGCAATTTAGAACAAGTGCCTGAGAGCATTGGAGGCTTATCATGTCTAAAACGTCTAGACTTGGAAGGGAACAATTTATTAGAAGTGCCTGAGAGCATTGGAGGCTTATCATGTCTAAAGTATCTATACTTGGAAGGGAACAATTTTACTAGCTTGCCTGGAAGTTTGAGTCAACTTTCTCATCTTGATTATCTTTCTGTTGATGGTTGCAAGAAGCTGGAAGTGTTGCCCGAACTTCCACATAGCCTATATTCTCTTGGTGCATCTGATTGCACCTCCTTAAGAGAAGTGTTGGGATCATATAAAGGCCCAATCAGGTGCAAAGTTTTCAGAAATTGTCCAAAGCTGTTTAAGAATGTTACCATTGATAGCGAGGGGTCAATATCGAAGACTCAGTGTCTTGACTCATCTATAACTTCCCAAGGCTTTATTCACCAGCTTTCTGCTATCCTTGGGCTTTTGGGTTTCCAGACTAACAGATGTCAATTCTTCTTGCAAGACATTGGCTATTATTCTTTAGATATAGGATATCATGGGAATAGCATTCCAGAGTGGTTTACAAATAGAAGTAAGGGAAAACATGTAAAGGTTGAATCTAAGTTTAGGGGATATGGAGCTTGTGTTGTTTTTAAGTTTAGGCGATATGGAGCTTCTCTGAAACCATACGGTTACATTCCATCTGTAATTAGGGATTATTTTGAGAAAGAGGTGATAGGAATCCAAGATTCATATATGATATGGTTGCATTATACGAGGGATACACGGGGATGGGAGGAAGCAAAGAATTTTGTAACATTTTGTTTTGAAGAGAATAATGAAGATATTGAGGTGAAGGAGTTTGGTGTAAGACTAATTTGTGATGAAGATTTACAGCAAGAAGAAGACGACACAAACTTGAGTAGTATGTTCCCAACTCAATCACAACATGGTGGGGCGGCCTTCAGCTATGATGGGCCTTCTGGATTTATTGACTGGTGCTGTTAGTCGAATAACAAAGGCGTTTGTTTATATGTCAACTATTATATTTTCCTAATAGATTGTAATTTTTATTTGTTAGTTACTGGTAGTCCAATTACAAGTTTGATTTATTAATCGTAAATGTTAGGTTTTAGTTTTTTGTTGATAACGAAAATGCTTTACTTTTTCTATAGTAGACACCCACCACGTGCTTGATGAAATGTATATGATTAGAAAGCATTTATTATTATACCGGCAAACTATTATTCTTCGGCTTGTCTGTAGATTTTTTTCGATTTCTGACGGATTAAGAATAGATTGTGGTCTTTTGAAGTTGCGATGTGTAGTTGCTGCAGTTTGCCTTTTGAAAAATCTATTTCTTCCCTGTGAGATGAGACTAGATGATTGTCGCTTTAGAAACCTTCCTACATGTAAGTTTTATCCTAGACAATCCTCTTTTTTTTCCAGATATGTCTTGTTACTTTAATGTTAGCGGTACTTGAATAATTTGTTAGCAGTTCCTATATATAACTACTATGTTCAATTGATCTTCTTGCTTCTAATAATTTGAATAATTCTACTCTCAAATCACAATTTAAGTAATACAGGTGGGTTAACCCTAAATCAACTTTAAATCCCACTTTTAAACCCTGTAAGTGCATATTCAGCTATGATATAAATACCTTTTCAACCTATCTAATAAACCTTGAATCATTGTCATTCGGTGGACAAGGGAGGATTCAACCTAGATGGTGGACTTCAATCCTCTTTTTTTTCCAGATATGTCTTGTTACTTTAATGTTAGCGGTACTTGAATAATTTGTTAGCAGTTCCTATATATAACTACTATGTTCAATTGATCTTCTTGCTTCTAATAATTTGAATAATTCTACTCTCAAATCACAATTTAAGTAATACAGGTGGGTTAACCCTAAATCAACTTTAAATCCCACTTTTAAACCCTGTAAGTGCATATTCAGCTATGATATAAATACCTTTTCAACCTATCTAATAAACCTTGAATCATTGTCATTCGGTGGACAAGGGAGGATTCAACCTAGATGGTACTTGAATAATTTGTTAGCAGTTCCTATATATAACTACTATGTTCAATTGATCTTCTTGCTTCTAATAATTTGAATAATTCTACTCTCAAATCACAATTTAAGTAATACAGGTGGGTTAACCCTAAATCAACTTTAAATCCCACTTTTAAACCCTGTAAGTGCATATTCAGCTATGATATAAATACCTTTTCAACCTATCTAATAAACCTTGAATCATTGTCATTCGGTGGACAAGGGAGGATTCAACCTAGATGGTACTTGAATAATTTGTTAGCAGTTCCTATATATAACTACTATGTTCAATTGATCTTCTTGCTTCTAATAATTTGAATAATTCTACTCTCAAATCACAATTTAAGTAATACAGGTGGGTTGACCCTAAATCAACTTTAAATCCCACTTTTAAACCCTGTAAGTGCATATTCAGCTATGATATAAATACCTTTTCAAGTCATGCAATACATATTGCTTGATGAATATCTCATTATTACAACTAGAAAGGTACCAGCGTTGCGGCGGCGGTTATCATGTAATCAAAAATATTAGCGAACAATCTTTACCGCTTATACATTTCCCGTGACAACTTTACGAGTGGCAATAATTTTTTGGAGGACTGATTTACCAAATGTAACTTCCACTTTCGCATCAAATTTGACTACGCCTAATGTTTAAACTTTAGCATACATTATTTTTACAATAAGCATCTAACAATCAAAACCATATATTTATAGTAATCGCAATCCAATATTAGAATTTCTAGTCAAGATTATACCAAAGAAATATCGTAAAGTTCCCATGCAATGGAATCAAAGACAAGCAAGTGATACAAACACAAACTATCAAGCAGGTAGAAGAAAAGAAAATACATGGTAATCCCCATAAACAACTGTTATATTTAGCTAAGCATGTACATGTAATCTACCTATAATATATAGTTGCAACTGAAAATCATGTGTATGAGAAGAATAACTAATATCTTTATATCAATCCATACAGCACATCTTGTTGCTTGACATCATTTTTTTCATGATTTCTGGCAAATTATATATAATTTTTGAAACTTAAACAAGTTTGCAATGTGTATGGGACTCCCACCCATCCTTCATGAATACAAAAACCCTCTTCACAGTATAATAATACCACCAAACTCCAAACTAAAATGCCCATTTATCAGTTTCATTTTTCCCCGTTTGACTTTCTGACGACACCTTAAACGGTCCGCTTGACCCAAATGGATCTAAGTCATCAAATGAGCATGTATGACCATGGTCAAAACCCGCATTGCTACTCATTGAATCAAACCTTGCGAAACTACGATCTTGTGCCGTGCTGCTCATTGAGTCGAATCTTGAGAAGTTATTATCATGTGTGGAGCTGCTCATGGAATCAAATCTCGAGAAGGTTTCTTGTTTGGGAGAACCTCGGTCAGTGGCACTGAAAGAATCGTATCTTGAGAAATTATCAAAGAAAGAATTCTCTGCTCCTCCCCCACTGTACCGTGGTGAGGTGCCAGCTCGAGAAGCTGGTGGGTGAGCCAGGAACCGAATCATCAAACCCAAATGGACTCTTTTTCTGGAAGAAACTATTACTGCCTTGCGGGGAATCACTTTTCCTTGGACTTGCAGTGAAGCTACTGGAGTCAAAGAAATAACTCTCTCCATGCTTCTCATGTTCAGCATCCTGTAAAAATGAAGTTTTTTGCATTCATAGAGATACGTTTCCAATTGTTTTTTATCTTCAAACAGCTCTGTTCTAGGTTTATGTTTTTCTAATTATGACAAGCATACCAAAACAGTTCGCAATTGATACAAACCAGATATGGATTGGTTCAGTTTCCAGGTCCACTCTAGAGCAGTAAGTAGCATTAATTTTCAGATATGGATTGGTTCAGTTTCAGTATTAATTTTCACTCTAAAGCATTTATTTATCTTTTCATTTAGTAGCACATATGTAGCATTTTTCCACCTTACGTTGTAATACCCTTCTATAAACTTATACACTATCCATTGAATGCAATGATATAATTGAAAAAAAAGATATGAACTCACCTTAGCTGTGTCACTATTGAATCCCCACACCGAATCTACATCATCATTGTTGTCGAAAGTACCCCATCCTTGGTCATCAAAACCCCTAATAGAAGAAGATCGAACTCAATAAACAAGAGCAATAGACTAGTGCATGTTTAGATCTTTCCAGCAAACAAGGTATAGGTACACGTTTTGTTGTATTTAGACAATGAAAGATCAGACCATAAACAGAATCCAATTGGTACCTTTCTGTGTCAGCATCAAAGCTCTTTCTGAAATGGTTAAATGAATCCTCCTTGGTTGGACTTTCAAATATCTTTTGTGTTGTGGGACTACCAGCTGGGCTTTTAGCCAACTCATCTTCGCTATGTGCGTATGCTGATTCAGTCTCGAAAGGCTTCTCTGACTTCCTGTCAGCATTTGAATATGAATCCTCGGAAACATCATCCATAGTAGAGGAGTTTTCTGCCTGAGATGTGGATTTGGTATTTGCAGGCACCGTAGCATCAAATGAGAAACCTGTCATTGCAAACTAGTTTAGTGCAAAGTGCAAAGTGCAAATGTGGTTGAAGAGAATAACGTGAGAACACAGGTCAAAACGGATATTTTGTGTGGAACACGGGTCGGATTGACCCACCAACGATGATATCTTTTAACAAAATGAGCTGACATTGCTCCTTCTCTGATATATAGTTACTACGAGTATAAAAGAAAGAGTGTCAAACCTTCATCTTCGAATTTATCCCAATCCTCATCCCACACGGCAGATATCTCTGGAACTCCAGGTTGCCAACCTTGACAAACAAAATAGGTGAACCATAACGCAATATCAATCATTTTATTATAATATTATACAGATACACTTCGGAAGCTCAATAGCCGCAGTTGACTTGACATCAATTCCATGTTTTTTGCAACGTTCAGTTAAAGCCTTCAGTAGTTCCTCGAGATCGGATTGGATACGATCAGCATGAACCTGGGTCAGCCGAATATATGTTTAATGATTTATTATTTTATATTTATTTGATTAAAAACAAAAGGTGAAAAAAAATGATGGGTCAGTCAAGCTGTCCTTAAAACTTACTAAAATCTGTTACCCGGGATCATATGGAAGTAAATGAACTTACTTGAAGGATACCATCAGCGCTGCCACCCTGGTCCATCTTCCTCTCCTAAAAGTCAACAGAAAATTTAATTCAATTAACATAAAATAGATCTAAAGTGCACTAAGCTGCCAGTCCAGTAGAAAGTAATAACGCAATGCTATTTCTTAGGCCATTTAGCAATTTTAAAGTAGAGGGAGCAATTCAACGCAATTATGTGGAAACTGGCCAAATGGTTTAAAAGTCGACGAGTGTTTACAACATACTAAATTGACTTGTTCAAACAAAATTAATAGACATTGTAATAAATCTTAATAAATTTACCCAGCCCATCCATGTGCCACCTATAATTCCCAGCATTTTCCGTTTCACTACGTCTTTTAAGTAATGAGAATAAGTGTAATGTGATAGTGAGTCTGGTCCCATTTTTTGACGTAAGAAGAAAAGGGACAACACCCACCCAAGTCGTATAGTTTTTTTTTTTTTTTTTTTTTTTTTTTTTTTTTTTTTTTTTTTTTTTTTTTTTCGTTTTTCCGGGTGAAAAAATAATTTATTTTGTGTGAGAGAATAAAACAGGTGATTCTACCTGAATATCATGAAAAGATGCCTCCTCAATAGTTAACTTAAAGGACCGCGAAAAAACCAAAATCAAAAGATAGAAAGAAAGAAGACATGATTTCAAATCGCCAATATACCTCACGTTTATCAGCTATCGCTCGTTCTGTAATCTCATTAAGGCGGTTATCACATCTGCTTTTGTATAAAACCTGGTGAAGAAAGGAGGTGAGAACACATGTCTTCCCATATATAGTGTATAATGCAGTAAATTTATGGGCAGGCGTTGATCCATATATTGAGAAGAATGGCTACTCACAAGATCTTGCATTTTATTCCTGTAGAATCCAGAATTTCCTTCTTATCTTCAACCTTTTAACACCAATGGAAACCAATCGACAGTGAGCATTCTAAAGAGGATAAAAAATGCCGCATGGATAAATTGACAGTATATGCGTAATTAAATTCCAAATCTATCAGAAACAAATAAAACTTTACCACTTTTTCTGCTTGGGTTGTCTCTAGAGCAACTGAACGAGAAGTATTTTGATCACCATTACTGAGCTGATGTGCATGAGAGTTATCCATGGAGGGCATCGGTCCTTTCGGCTGATTATATTGTATTGGTTGGGCACCAGGCATGGGAGGCCTCATATTAGCATGCAACATTTGTTGGGCGGATGCCTGCTGACAAAAGGTTCGATAACATTCAGAACAGGTTGTCTTCATCAATTTTTATTTTCTCAACTATCTGAGGGACCCTTACTAAAATTAACATGTTTCAACCCAGCCCGTTTTGGCACGTCTCAAGCCACCCGACTCCCCATTTTGCAACTATAAATATATGTCTACATGATGTATAGAGGTATACCAGGATTAGCTCCCCAACCAGCAGGTCTATAAGAAGGATTGGGTGGGCCCGTGAGAGACAGCAGAGTTTCATCAAGCAGGACATTACTAGGAAGTGTTGGTGGAAGATTCTGGCCTTCTCTGTATCGCTCCATCAGATAGAGAGCGACACAGAACTCCCTCACCGAAAGCATGCTGTCATTATCTTGATCAGACAAGTCCCACACCTGTTTCAGAATTTCTGTAGAAGAACAATGAGAACATTACGGCTTGGTGTGTTTATAGGAAATCTATTATGGAAAGCCATTTCACTAGAGTAAATCATTTTACAAGAAAGAGTTGAATAAGGCATTAATGATCTATTAAATTAAGCTACGAGTATTTACCTCTTGGTAGTCTCCAACTTAAAAATAAGCTGCGAGCCTGATCACCAGTGATTTTCCCATCTCTGTCAGAGTCGACTTCCATGAACACTTTCATATACTTGTTAATACCAGCCCGTGTCATTTTTGGCCATTGAGGTAACGATGGCCCAGCTGACTGTAGTGGAGCATTTTGAGTCGGGGCCTGTTGATTTGGTCTTGGTAGAGATGGCCCCGCTGACTGTACTGGAGCACCTGTGGGTTGCCTTGTAAAAGCATTCAATGCACCAAGTGGGTCTATCTTGGCTGGAGTCTGGGGCTCAGAAGTTACAGGAGCAATTGCAGAAGAAACGGGTGGAATGCTTGTAGTTTGTGTTGGCATTGAGGATGATGACGGTTTGGACGTAGACTGGGAAGCAGAAAATAAGTCACCTCCAAACATAGCAGCAGAAGTAATTGCATTTCCTCCAACAGATGGTCTAGGAGCTGTGAAAGATGAGGATGATAGTGGCTCTTGGGGTTTCGGTACAGTAGCCCCAACACCTCTGCCCTCAAGCCAATCACCCGAGACATTAGAGTTTGATAGACCAGTACCGGCCAGACCACCACCTGCCGGAAAACTAGGACCACCAACACTCTGTGATGGAAGAGGCCCGCTCTGAGGTGGTGGCTGCCTCATTGACTGATTTCCTTGAGGTGCAAAATACTGTGCAGAAGGTGGAGCAACTGAAGGAGGAGCCATTGAATTAGAAGGCCCCTGTGATCTTATGCCGAAAGTTTGGAGTTTGCATTGAATTAACAACCCCAGGCTGTTGCGTGGGAGGGCGTGGGGCCATTGAATTGACAATCCCAGGCTGCTGTGTAGGAGGACGTGTTCCCATTGCATTTGGTTGAGCCGGAGGCAGAGCTGCAAGATTAATCTGTGAAGCAGGGATTTTAGATGAAGCAGGTCCATATAATGCCGCCTTTACTATATCTGGTGTTAGTTCTCTTTTACTTTGTGCAACAGTTACAAGCTTAAGAGCGTTATAGAATTCCTGACGGCCAAGGAAGCCAGTGCAGTTCTGATCAGCGTGTTGCCATATCTGCAATCAAATACAGTAATATATCATCATAAGAAACATGACCCAGATGCATGGTTAAACTGTTCATTTTTGTCAAAGTATAGTCCTATAATGACCATGGGCAGAAGTATTAACATGACCATATAAGAAGTCCAACTCACTTTTCTCAGGTTACTATAAGTATTAACATGACCATGGGCAGAATTCAAAAGATCCAAAAAAGTTCAAATAACTAAAGATACGGAACTATGATGTTTGCTAAAACATATAAGAAGCATCTCTCCTATTCAAATGAGAGTGGGTTTCGGTAAATTAGTAACCTGAGCGATCAGTTGTAACTACTTTTGGAAATTCACAGTTTCAAATGAGATAGAAGTAGAAGTGCAACTCTTTACACTTAGACAAGCAAGCACTCATATATCACAAGTAAAACCACATGGTCTACGTATGACACAAGTGTCGACTAAAGTAGTTAACCAAAGTGGGAAGTTGCCCATAGTAGAAAACTGAGGACTTATAAATAGTAACTCAAGTTTGACTCCGTATTTGATCGGCCAAAAGTAGCTACAACTCACACGGCTTACTATATAAACTCAATTTCTTTTTTAACACCACATATTCCATTCTACAAACGCATAAAAATAAAATAATAAATAAAATAAAATAATAAATAAAATAAAATAAATAAAAATATATATATATAAAATAAAAAAAACTTTACCTAGAGAATGTCCTAGGAAGTGGGTGATGCAGAAGTATCAACATAAATAAATGGATGATAAGCAATTGTACAGGATAAAAGTAACAAAAGAAGTATCGAACTAACTAGTATGTATATAACAATCTATGATTTCGATCGAATTACTAGTAAGTATCCTAAGTAACAACAGATGAAAATTGAGTTGTGAGATAAATAAAAATAAATGATTGAATGAATAAAATGAAAAGAGTAGTAAGTAAGTGACCTGAGCGAGAGTGGGTTTGAGCAAATTGAAAAAACTTCTAATTCTTCCATCTTTATCCAAATTCAATACTCTTCGGAAGAAATACTCCTCCAATTTCAAATTGAATCAATCAGATCTTAAACTAAGGAAAGAAGAAAGGAATTATTATTATTATTTTGAGGTTGTTGATTGCTCAATTTTACATTTACAAATTAGATCGATCCAAGTCATCCAACACATACATACAAACCAACCGGATTTTTTTTATTCTTTTCTTTTAACTATTAGTCACCCGTAACGCGTATTCGGTCAATTTTTAGGCTTGTTTTGTTTTGCAGAAAACAGAGATCACGTTCAAATTAGCGTTTTCTAATAAAATATTTTTCAAAACACAAAATTTCTATTTTCATCTCTAATAAACAAAACCACAAAACATTTTTTTTTGTTTTCCCATTTTCTTATTTCTTATTTCTATTCTATTTTCCTTAAAACAACATAATCAGACACTTTAGCCATACCCTAACGCCAAACACCACCCTCCCACAGCCCACATCAACATCACAACCCTCGCCCGGCGTCGCTCCAGCCGTTTTTTACGTTTTCGTCCGATTCTTTAAGTTTTCGTCCTCTTTTTTACGTTTTCGTCCGCTTTTTTACGTTTTTGTCCGATTCTTTACGTTTTCGTCCGATTCTTTACGTTTTCGTCTAATTTTTTATGTTTTCGTCCGATTCTTAACGTTTTCGTCTGTTTCTTTACATTATCGTCTGAATTTTTACATTTTCGTCCGATTCTTTACGTTTTCGTCCGATTCTTTACGTTAAAGTCTGTTTTTTACGTTTTCGTCTGAATTTTTACATTTTCGTCCTATTCTTTACATTTTCTTCTGATTCTTTACGTTTTCGTTCGATTCTTTACGTTTTCGTCCGGCTTTTTACGTTTTCGTCCGACTTTTTATGTTTTCGTCCGATTCTTTACGTTTCGCCTGTTTTTTTACGTTTTCTTCTGATTTTTACGTTTTCGTCTGATTGTTTACGTTTTCGTCCGATTCTTTACGTTTTCGTTTGATTTTATACGTTTTCATCTGATTCTTTACGTTTTCGTCCGATTCTTTACGTTTTCATGTGATTTTTTACGCTTTCATCCGATTCTTTACGTTTTCGTCCGATTCTTAACGTTTTCGTCCTATTCTTTACGTTTTCGTCTGTTTTTTTACGTTTTCGTCCTTTCTTACTTGACGCAAAAATAAATAAAAAAAATTATCCACAATGGCATGTAAATTACTAGAATGTGAATAACATTTAGATATGCAGCTAAACGCGCGCCTAAATATAGATTTCATGCCTGGCTTAACCTCGAAAGTGAGATCGCACCTGGCTCAACTGTTCATGGGTAGAGACTAAAGAGCACTAACCAGTGCAATACTCTTTAGGTTGGTATCATTATCACTTGTTATCGAAGGATTACTCTAAGGAACTATCAGACGGTTTGGGCCAAATTGTAAGTTGGAAGACCTTTACACTTTAAAAATTGGAAAAACATTGGACCAGTAATCATTACAAGGCATTGTCTCCCCACCATGCCTCCTTGTTTTCATACTGGAATCAAGTTCAACAGTTATATCAAAACTATTACTAGCCTCATCCAGCACGTGCCAAGAGCAATATTACATTTACATTTGCCGGTCCATTAGCAATCAACAACTACGCCTTTTGTATGTATAAAAGACCAAGATTAATCTTGACTTTCACTGTCATATCGCCATCTTCTATAAAACATGCTCATTTATAACTTGTTAGCAGAATTGCACAGTTTCCACTTGATGTTATTTAACGAACATTGCAACATTTCACAAATTGTTATAAAAATGGTTTGGGATAAAGGTAACTAGATTGTTGCAATTCATTGATACAATTGGGTATGTTTTAAAAAAGTCATTATATAAGATATCATCGACAAACATTTCTAGAACAACATGTAACTGCATATAGAGTCTGTAGTCCAAATTTTCATTTCATGGGACACAGTGAGTATTTATCATTTCATTTTGCAATATGCAAAATTGGAAATCTTGACCAGCGTGAAAATGATGAAACTCACTTTTCTGGGGCTACTATAAGTATTAACCTGACCATGGGCAGAAGTGAAAACATCCAAAAATTTCAAATAACTCAATACACGGAACTATAAGAGGCAAATGCGTGAAACCCTTACAGCCAAAGCAACAAGTTGGCCCCCCAAGTATATAAACTCAATTTATTTTTTAACACCACATATTCAATCCTACAAACGCATAAAAAAAACCCTCTTTGTTCTAAAATCACACAAGCAAAGTCCCCTTTACCTATGGGTAAACTGGTATATTGATCATTAATTTTATCTATACTAGTATCATGAAATTTCAGTTATGATAAAAAAAAATGAAATAAATAAATTAAATCCTAAACCAGTCAACAATCGAATAAACAAGTTTCTACAAAATGAAAAGAGTATGTAACCTGAGCGAGAGTGGGTTTGGGCAAATTGGATTCAATCTTCCGTCTAATTTTCCATCGTCTTTTTCAAAGTAAGTCCATTGCTCAATTTTACATTTACAATCAGATCCAAATCTTTATCCAAATATGCTCTTCGGAAGAAATACTCCTCCAATTTCGGCATCTTTTTTTTCAAATTCAATCAACCAGATCTTAAACTAAGGAAAGAAGAAAGGAATTATTATTATTATGAGGTTGTTGATTGATTCAGGTCCATTGCTCAATTTTACAAACCAACCGGATTTTTTTTATTCTTTTCTTTTAACTATTATTCACCCCGTAAGGCGTGTTCGGTCAATTTTTAAGATTTTTATTTTGGGGTGAGTTCATCACACCATTTTTTTCAACAAAATTAAAAAATAAAAAAAAATAAAATCATTTTTTTATATAAAATATCTTGCAAACCGTAAATCGTTAAGCGACAAAAAATACACCGTCACGGCGAGAATTTTTTATCTTTCAGTAGACGGCACTTCGATATACTTTCGACGAAGTTTTTTTTTCCAGTTTTGTTTCAGTGTTAAAATTTCTCCATTTTCTTTTTTTTTTAGGTTCAATCAATCAGATCAAAAACACAATCGATTTTTATTTTACATTTACAATCAGATCGATCCAACCAAACCGGATTTTTATTTTTATTTCTCTTCTTTTAACTACACTACTTATTAAAATAGTGGTTTCCTAAATTTGCATTTCAAGTCGCTCCCAATAATTTAGTTTTCGTCATTCTTTTTCACACTTTGTTACACTCCTCATCCTTTATGCTAACACCTTTCACGTGAGGGTATATCTGTCTTTTCCGTTTTCCCTTTATATTACTCACTTCACGCAGTTCGATTGCATATCTCATCCTTAGAATTTCAAAATCACTACATCTTAATGATGATTTGACATTGATGTGGAGTCATCAGTGACTTGCATTTGTTCAAAATTTAAAATGATTGTGTGATAAAATAAATTTCTTAATTACAGTCATCTATGTTGAGAAAAGTGACACCGGATTGAAGCAAACCCATAACTAAAATATGAAATATAATAAAAGATGACACACGGATATAACATGAAAAAACCCTAATCGGGTAAAAACTACAGGTAAGGGAAAAATATGTTTCACTGTGATAAAAATTAGGAGTTACACATTCTCTTTAATTACAAAGATAAACAGTAATCTCTTGTAAGTAGGAGATACACATGTAACACCCCCAAAATATCGCAGCGGAAAGTAATATCATTGGGGTGCTACTCATAGTACAACAGTCATAATCATAGAAAACGACTCTAAATGAGACTTTTTAAACGTTTATCATTTGATAATAATAAAATATCAGAGTTACAAAAGGTCCCAAATAGTTTTAGAAAACATAATGTATTATGTAACACCCCCAAAATTAGATCACAGCGGAATTAACATATGTGGTGCTACTTAACTGGATCATAACATAAGTAATAGAGAACGAATTTATCAAATTCGTTTTAAAAGCTTTATTGAATAAAACATCAGTTTTACATAATTGAGTTACGGAAAATAAGGCCCATGATTGTTATTAGTTGTCCCATTGTACAAAACCCTGGTCATGAGTGTTATGTGTACACTCCAAAAGTATGCCTATGCCCCTGTCATGCACTGCCTTGCATCATCATATGTCAATCAATTATACACTTGAGAAAACATGCTAAAAAGTGTCAACACAATGGTTAGTGAGTTCATAGAGTTTACATAAAGCAGTAAAAACAATGTGAGTTCAATAAAATTTTGTGACCATTGTGTCGCTCACAATGTCATGAAAATAAAGTTTACCTTTAGGTAAATTAATAAAGTGGACCACAAGGTTTTCGAGTGTGAATAATTGTTCACATACAAATCAAGTTTAGTATTAGTGACCACTGCTTCACTCACAGCGTCATGAAAAAGACATTAGTAGGGTAGACCATAAGTATTAAGCAATAAAGTTTGACCATAAGCAAGGTATGTGACCATTACAACGTATATAATGGTACATCAAAGTAAGAGTCTATTACGCTAGCACTAAGTTCATGCAACCGAAGCTATGACAGTGTGCATGCTCTAGAAGCATGTTAAATATAAAGGCCCGGCAAGTGTTTATCCCAGACACTTGTGTTTTGACATGGTATACGTTCGTTTGCCTATCCGGTCAACCCGAACGGGAACGTTACTCCCAATAGATCTATTTATAACATTCGCGCTTCCCAGCAGGAATTGACGGTTCATGAGTTGGGCATAAAGGGATTCAAAGGCTTAGGCTAAGCTGCGTAATAGTTTAAATAAAGCATAAGTTTCAGTTTGGTCCATAAAAGAGTTTGCATGTTTCTCACCCCAAGTTTTGCAATGCAAAGTAAAGTTAAAGAGTGGGGCTATAACTCACATATATGTTTTCAAGCACTTGTGTCCATGAGTAAAACTTAAGTATGTAATGAGTACATAATATTGCATTCAAGAAATCAAACAAATATTAAAGCAAAGCAGAAAATGCTTACGAGTAATTAAATCATGTATGAGAATAATTTAATTAAAACTATTACTAGCCTCATCCAGCACGTGCCAAGAGCAATATTAAATTTACATTTGCCGGTCCATTAGCAATCAACCACTACGCCTTTTGTATGTATAAAAGACCAGGATTAATCTTGACTTTCACTATATAAACTCAATTTCTTTTTTTAACACCACATATTCAATCCTACAAACGCATAAAAAAAAACCCCCTCTTTGTTCTAAAATCACACAAGCAAAGTCCCCTTTACCTATGGGTAAACTTGTATATTGATCGAACTAACAATCTATGATTTCGAATTACAAGTATCTTGACCAGCGTGAAATTGATGAAGCTCACTTTTCTGGGGATACTGTAAGTATTAACCTGACCATGGGCAGAAGTGAAAACATCCAAAAATTTCAAATAACTCAATACACGGAACTATAAGAGGCAAATGCGTGTAACCCTTACAGCCAAAGCAACAAGTTGTCCCCCCAAGTAACATTCAAGTGAGTTAAACTCATGATGAGACATCACATTATTAATAGGCTTCTAAAAGAGGTCATGGTTGAAAATTCGGGATAGAAGTAGAAGTCCAACTCTTTACACTTAAGACAGTTGAATGTCGCAAGTAAAACCACACAGTCAAAAACGACACAAGTGTCGACCAAAGTGGGAAGTTGCCCATAGTAGAAAACTGAGGACTTATAAATAGTAACTCAAGTTTGACTCCGTATTTGATAGCCCAAAAGTAGTTACAACTCACACGGCTTACTATATTCAATCCTACAAACACATAAAAAAATCCCTCAACGGTATTTGATACTAACATGTTTTTTTTAATTTATACTAGCCTAACAAAATTCAGGATAAAAGTAACAAAAGTGGCGTTATCGAACTAACAATCTATGATTTCGAAATACTAGTATCATGAAAATTCAGTTATGATAAAAAATGAAATAAATCCTAAACCGGTCAACAATCAAATAAACAAGTTTCTACAAAATGAAAAGAGTAGGTACCTGAGCGAGAGTGGGTTTGGGAAAATTGGATTTCTTTTTCCTTTTCTAATTCTTCCATCTTTATCCAAATCTGCTCTTCGGAAGAAATACTCCTCCAATTTCGACATATTCTTTTTCGAATTCAACCAATCAGATCTTAAACTAAGGAAAGAAGAAAGGAATTATTATTATTATTATGAGGTTGTTGATTGATTCAAGTCCATTGCTCAATTTTACATTTACAATCAGATCGATCCAGCACATACATACAAACCAACCGGATTTTTTTTATTCTTTTCTTTTAACTATTATTCACCCGTAACGCGTGTTCGGTCAATTTTTAGGCTTGTTTTGTTTTGCAGAAAATAGAGATCACGTTCAAATTAGCGTTTTCCAACAAAATATTTTTCAAAACACAAAATTTCTATTTCCATCTCTAATAAACAAAACCACAAAACATTTTTCTTTTGTTTTCCCATTTTCCTATTTCCTATTTCTATTCTATTTTCCTTGAAACAACATAATCAGACACTTCAGCCATACCCTAACGCCAAACACCACCCTCCCACAGCCCACATCAGCATCACAACCCTCGCCAGCGTCGCTCCAGCCGTTTTTTACGTTTTCGTCCGCTTTTTTACGTTTTTGTCCGATTCTTTACGTTTTTGTCCGATTCTTTACGTTTTCGTCTAATTTTTTATGTTTTCGTCTGATTCTTAACGTTTTCGTCTGTTTTTTTACATTTTCGTCTGAATATTTACATTTTCGTCCGATTCTTTACGTTTTCGTCCGATTCTTTACGTTAAAGTCTGTTTTTTACGTTTTCGTCTGAATTTTTACATTTTCGTCCTATTCTTTACATTTTCTTACGATTCTTTACGTTTTCGTCCGGCTTTTTACGTTTTCGTCCGACTTTTTATGTTTTCGTCCGATTCTTTACGTTTCGCCTGTTTTTTTACGTTTTCTTCTGATTTTTACGTTTTCGTCTGATTGTTTGCGTTTTCGTCCGATTCTTTATGTTTTCGTCTGATTTTATACGTTTTCATCCGATTCTTTACGTTTTCGTATGATTCTTTACGTTTTCGTCCGATTCTTTACGTTTTCATGTGATTTTTTACGTTTTCGTCCGATTCTTTACGTTTTCGTCCGATTCTTAACGTTTTCGTCCTATTCTTTACGTTTTCGTCTGTTTTTTTACGTTTTCGTCCTATTCTTTACGTTTTCATTTGTTTTTTTTAAGTTTTCTTATGAATTTTTACGTTTTCGTCTGAATTATTACGTTTTAGTCCGTCTCCTTACGTTTTCGTCCTTTTTTTATGTTTTAGTCTATTTTCTTACGTTGTCGTCCGTTTTCTGCCTATTTTTACATTTTCATCCGTTTTTTATGTTTTCGTCTGTTGTTATACGTTTTCCGCCATTTTATTATGTTTTCATCCTTCTTTTATGTTTTTTACGTTTTTGTCTTTTTTTACATTTTTTTAGGTTTTGTCTGACGAAAACGTAAAAATTCGGACGAAAACGTAAAAAACTGAAGAAAACGTAAAAAACAGACGAAAACGTAAAAAATGGACGAAAACATAAAAAAATGGATGAAAACACTATAATTTAGAAAACGTAAAAAAACTAAAAAAAAAATTGACGAAAACGTAAAAAACATTAAAGAGAGGACGGAAACATAATAAAACGGGAGAAAACGTAAAAAGGGGACAAAAATGTAAAAAAAACAAATAAAAATGTAAAAAACAGACGAAAATGTAAAAATATTGACGAAAACCTTAAAAAACAGAGGAAAACGTAAAAAAATGGACGAAAACGTAAAAAGACATACGAAAACGTAAAAATTCAGACCAAAACGTAAAACGGACGAAAACGTAAAAAAATAGATGAAAACGTAAAAATTCGGACAAAAACGTAAAAATTCGGACGAAAACGTAAAAAATTCGGACGAAAACGTAAAGAATCGGATGAAAATGTAAAGAATCGGACAAAAACGTAAAAATTCGGACGAAAACGTAAAAATTCGGACGAAAACATACAGAATCGATGAAAAACGTAAAGAATCGGACGAAAACGTAAAAAAACAGACGAAAACGTAAAGAATCGGACGAAAACGTAAAAAGACCTACGAAAACGTAAAAACGGACGAAAACATAAAAAAACAAACAAAAACGTAATAAAACGGACGAAAACGTAAAAAAAGTGGACAAGAACGTAAAAAAAACAGACGAAAAAGTAAAAAAAAAAAAAAAAAAAAAAAGAAAAAAAAAAAAAAAAAAAAAAAAAACTTATTAATTATTTTACGTTTTCGAATTATAGTCGCTTGAAGATTTTTTCATATTACTTGATGTTATATTTTACTTTTTTAATTCTTTTTTTTCTCGTATTATATTTTTTAGTTATTTTATAATTTAGTTAGTTATTTATAATATTTGTTTTTGTTTTTAAAGATTTTTTTTTTATAATATTACAAAGGTGAATAAAGAATTGAGATATAAAACAACAACACTTAAACATGTTTTCTAGTTTTGCAAAATGGAAAACACAAACACATGTTTGTCAAACTAAACGCATTTTCTAAAATTTTCATTGTTTTGTGGAAATAAAACTCCCATCCCTTTTCCTATAAAACAAGAAAGAGGAAATGAAAGAAAATATTTTCCAACTAAACGCCACCTTAAGATTTTTATTTTGGGGTGAGTTTATCCACACCATTTTTTTCAACAAAATTAAAAAATATATATAAAAAAAATTATATAATTGCAAACGATAAATCGTTAAGCGACAAAAAAAACACAGCCACGACGATAATTTTTATTTGATATACTTTCCACGAAGTTTTTTTTTTCCAGTTTTGTTTCAGTGTTAAAATTTCTCCATTTCCTTTTTTTTAGGTTCAATCAATCAGATCAAAAACACAATCGATTTTTATTTTACATTTACAATCAGATCGATCCAACCAAACGTGATTTTTATTTTATTTCTCTTCTTATTAAAATAGTGGTTTCCAAAATTTGCATTTCAAGTCGCTCCCAATAATTTAGTTTTCGTCATTCTTTTTCACACTTTGTTACACTCCTCATCCTTTTTGCTAACACCTTTCACTATCTCCGTCTTTTCCGTTTTCCCTTTATATTACTCACTTCACGCAGTTCGATTGCATATCTCATCCTTACAATTTCAAAATCACTAGATCTTAATGATGATTTAACATTGATGTCGAGTCATCACTGACTTGCATTTGTTCAAAATTTAAAATGATTGTGTGATAAAATAATTTCTTAATTATAGGCATCTATGTTGAGAAAAGTGACATCGGATTGAAGCAAACCCATAACTAAAATATGAAATGTAATAAAAGATGACACACAGATATAACATGAAAAACCCTAATCGGGTAAAAGCCACGGGTAAGGAAAAATACGTTTCACTATGATAAAAATTAAGAGTTACACATTCTCTTTAATTACAAAGATAAACAGTAATCTCTTGTAAGTAGGAGATACACATGTAACACCCACAAAATACTCCTCAAACTTAAAAGTTGGAAAAAAGAGTAGGTACAGTAAGTAACCTGAGCGAGAGTGGGTTTGGGCAAATTGGAAAAAGGCAACGGCTTCGGCTCAGCTAATTCTTCCGTCTTTATCCAAATCCGCTCTCCTAAAATACTCCTCGAATTTCTCCATCTTTTTTTTTTTTTTTTTTTTTAAAGATTCAATCAATCAAATCAAAAACACAATGAAGGAAGAAAAGGAAGGAAGGAAGTAGACGGATGGCTCGATTTTGAGTAAATTACATAAATGGTCCCTGTGGTATATCAAAAATTTCACCTATCGTCCCTCAAACTTAAAAGTTGCATATATCGTCTCTATCGCCTCCAAAGAATAACACTCGTGGTCCTTTCTTTAACGAGTGTTAAGTACATTCTGTTATAATTTACACGTTAGCCCCTGTTGGTTAACGATTGTTGCATCGTTTATCCTTTATAATAACGGCCGTTTATAATTTAAAGTTTCTCGACTTTAGATACGTTTTTATACGTTTTTATCCATTTTCGTCCGTTTTCGTTTTCATCTTTTTTATACGTTTTCTTATTTTTTATCCGTTTTCGTCTGTCTTTATTACGTTTTTCTTACGTTTTTATCCGTTTTCATCTATTTTTATATGTATTCTTACGTTTTAATCCATTTTCGTCTGTTTTTATATGTTATTGTCTGGCCTTTTTACGTTTTGATATGTTTTTATATGTAGTTTTACGTTTTTATCTGTTTTCATCCATTTTTCTTACGTTTTGTCTGTTTTTCTTACGTTTTTGTCCGTTTTTATACGTTTTCGTCCATTTTTATACGTTTTTAACGTTTGCATAGGTTTTTATCAGTTTTCATATGTTTTCAACCGTTTTCATCCGCTTTTTTACGTTTTTTACGTTTTCATAGGTTTTTATCCGTTTTAATATATTTTTATCCGTTTTTATACGTTTTCATATGTTTTTATCCGTTTTCTTACGTTTTTATCTGTTTAATCCGTTTTTATACATTTTTGTCCGTTTTTCTTACGTTTTTTTCCGTTTTTATACGTTTTCTTATGTTTTTATTCGTTTTCATAGGTTTCTATCCGTTTTCATCCATTTTTATACGCCTTTTTTACATTTTCATAGGTGTTTATACGCCTTTTTTACATTTTCATAGGTTTTTATCCGTTTTCATATGTTTTTATCCGTTTTCATCCATTTTTATATGTTTTCATCCGTTTTTATACGTTTTTATCCGTAAGAAAATGTATAAAAACGGATGAAAACGAATTAATACGTATAGAAATGGATGAAACGCATAAAAGCATATAATAACAGATAAAAACCCAAGAAAACATATAAAAAAGGATGAAAACGTATAAAAACAGGCAAAAACGTAAGAAAACGGATAAAATGTATAAACCCGACGAAAACGTAAAAAAATGGATGAAAATGGTTGAAAACATATGGAAACTGATAAAAACCTATGAAAACGTTAAAAAAACGTATAAAAATGGACGAAAACGTATAAAAACGGATAAAAATGTAAGAAAAATGGATGAAAAAGGATAAAAATGTTTAAAAAATGTATAAAACGGATAAAAACCTATCAAAACGTAAAAAAAAAAGACAAAAGAACATATAAAATGGACGAAAATGGATTAAAACCTAAGAAAATGTATAAAAACTGATAAAACGTATAAAAACGGACGAAAACGAATAAAAACGTAAGAAAATGTATACAAAAGTATGAAAAAGTAAAAAAAGTACGAAAACGGATAAAAACGTATCTGTTGATACATAATCTGGCGCGGGCTGGATTCGACGACTCTCCCTGGGCCGTTCGTCGTCTTCTCGAGCCCTGAGTAGACCTGTTCTGTTCTGTTCTGTTATTATCTCTCTGAAGAAGGGGATCCCAGCCATATATTTATAGGGCATGGATTAGGGTTTAGGCGTAGAGTGGGCCGCTGTCTGCCGGGCCTGGCCCATTCCTGGCCCAGTCCAGGCTATACGTCCACAAGCCCCCCAAGTCTAGTGTGACATAGTGCATGGCTATGTTATGCTAGACTTAAGTTCTTGTTCATGGCCTCGTAGGCCCATGTGTGCGCAACTCAGGTGTGCACATGCGACAGTGCGCACTGGGTCCATGGCGCAGTCCTGTTTAGCCCATTAGACTATATCCGAATCCGCGACCTTGTAGGTGCGTCCGTGGTGACCATGTTCCATCCTGAGTAACACCCGTTCTTACATGACGGGGAGGGATGCGCATATGCTAGGTTTCCCGCCACAGTGTGACAGTAAAGACCCCGTAAGAAGAACACGTAGTTCTATAGTTGGGGTAACACTGACATTGCGATTGTGAGAGTCTCACAATGGTGAAGGTGGATCCCGTATGCCGCATCCTGGGTAAGGGCGTACCTTTTGTACCAGTAGCGATGCAGCATGGTGCGACAGAAGACGTGCTTCTATGGCAGAGGTGCGCGCTGTGCGCGACAAGGAGGTGCGAACATTACATCCATCTTTACAACTGACAGAGGACGTCTCCCCTGCGGCAAGATGGTGCGAATATCCAAATCCGTCTTTGTACCGGGCTTGCAATACCTCTTTCGTACGATCTGCTTCCAAATATACCGGCTTGACGCGTACGGAAACAGTGGTATTATATACCCTGGTAGCCCCCCAAGTTTGATGGTGCTACTCATGTAGGAGCATTAAACTTAGTTATTCAAATCCTGAAAAACACTTAATGCAAATATTAGAAGTATATGCCGCGAATCGCAACATATAAAACCTAATGAAGTAAAAGATTAGCGTGAAGCAATATATAGCACATAGCATGTGAAATTAACACATAAGAGAAGTAGCAGTGCGAATTACACCTATCGTGAGGTTTTACAAACTACATAAATAATTAATTGTTTTTTTTTTTATTATTTTTTTTTTATTATATATAAAAAAAAACAATAACCCGGATGGACACACCGTGACCGCGACTAATAGTTGCAATCGCACGCACAGACGCAGATGGATGTATCATGACCGCATAGACTCAAACGTTTGTGGATGATCGCAGATGAACATAACATGACCACGGCTTTTGTCCAGTGCGCTCATGGCGATTGACTAGCATCGTGGTGCCTGTACTGTTCCCGCTTTTGTCCAGTGCGCTCATGGAGATTGACTAGCTAATCTGCGAAGATGTCCGAACGCACAGCCTAACGCGGGTAGATTTATCGTGATTGCGTTCGAACGTGCAAACAAGCGCGAACAAGCATACCAACCGTAAAAACATTATGTGCGCGAATTAATTCGCGGCTAAAAGATAAAGTAGGTCCGATCGTGCGGACTTAGTGCGACTATAGATAAAATCGTGTTTACCAAGTTAAAAGATTTACATAAAATCTTCTGAATATTTAAAAGATAACATATCTTACCGATTTAAAAGACATGCACAAAAAATATTGGGATATTGATGAAGCGAAAAGTGTACCGCTTTTAGGGGGTCATTTAAGCCCTAAATCGTATTTATTTGATCAAATATTGCCCTAAATCGTTTCTTTTGTCATTTTAGGTACTTTGGAGATGAAATTTGGAAAAGGAAGCATTTTGGACGTTTTTGGAGCATAAAAGTGAAGAAAACGACAAAGTCTCAAAATCGGCTGAAAAGTACCTGTGACGGCGTCAAGCACAATTGTGACGGCGTCAACCCCTGACGCGCCAGAGAGGATTTTGGAAGATTAAAGGGGGACGGCGTCAAGAAGGTCGTCAATCCTTGATAAGCCAGAGAGGATTTTGGAGGATTAAAAGGGGACGGCGTCAAGAAGGCCATCAAGAAACCCTAACCGCGGCGAGGTGACGGCGTCAAGATCTATAACGTGACGCCGTCAGATCTGTTTTCCTATATATACTTTCATAATTTTTAGTCATGTGTGTGCAACTTTGTGAGGAGAAACCCTAAGACGAATTTTCTGCCATTTTTAAGGGTTTTATACCCTTGGATCTCCCATGTTTAATTGAAGATAAGTAATCAATTAATCATTCAATATGTCTATGTGTTGTTTGATTATATCTTGTTCTTGTCTTTTGATTAACATGTTAGGCTAGATTTATCTTGTGTTTGCTTAGATCTAATGAAACCTAACTATTGATTATTGGTTGTTGGTGTGTTATTAATTGTATTGGATGATTGTTTATCGATGTTAGGCTTAAGAAAACTGGCTAACCTCCTATACGGTAACTTGCTTGAACGTCTTAAGAAACATGAACCAATGCGTACTAAGGTTTTTATGGTTGTATTTAATGCATGAGCGAATTCTAGTGATCCCATGTTAGGAGCTTCTTATCCGGCTCGACATAGGAGTGAAGTAGGAGCTTGTAGAGTTGGGGAAGTACGTACGCCACCCCACGATTGGTATTAAGGAATACACCCGTCATCCACGCAATTAATACATACTAATCAACCGGTAAAAGATAGTTAGGGAGTAAGGAAATCTAAGTAAACACATTTCTCTCCATATAAGTTCCACGACCTTTTCATTTTCAGTTATTTTATTTTATTTGCAATTGTAGTTATTTGGGTTAGTTGACTAGCAACTAATTCCGCCCACTCCTTCAAACCCGAGATTTTACTTGCTTTTATAAAAAATATAAAAAATACAAAAAGAATCTTCCCTCAACCTTAGACCTATTAGAGTAGTTTTTCAATCCTAACGACACTATTCCCCTAGAGAACGATGAATCCCCCGGTACTTGCCACTACACTATACTACATCGGTCAGGTACACTGCCTGGTGGGGATTGCAAGCCTCTTGAGATCCCTCGAGAGGTAAAACCTGTTGTAAGGTCGCAAAACCACGCATCAGATATCTTTTTAAATTTTAGAAAACATTGGTAGTATTTTATTACCAATTTAAAAAGATCAAAATACCGGATTTTGAACTCGATGGTTGCTTTCCGGTGATGTGAGAGCACGAAACTTGTCGGGTCTCACGGATGGCGCCATCTTGTTGATACATAATCTGGCGCGGGCTGGATTCGACGACTCTCCCTGGGCCGTTCGTCATCTTCTCGAGCCCTGAGTAGACCTGTTCTGTTCTGTTCTTATCTCTGAAGAAGGGGATCCCAACCATATATTTATAGGGCATGGATTAGGCTATATGTCCACAGTATCTAAAGTCGAAACACTTTAAATTATAAACTGCCGTCATTATAAAGGATAAACGATGCAACAATCGTTAACCAACATAGGCTAACGTGTAAATTATAACAGAATGCACTTAACACTCATTAAAAAAAGGACCACGAGTGTTATTCTTTGGAGGCGATAGGGACGATATATGCAACTTTTAAGTTTGAGGGACGATAGGTGAAATTTTTGAAAAAACACAGGGACCATTTACATAATTTACTCCTCGATTTTTATTTTACATTTACAATCAAATCGATCCAACCAAACCGGATTTTTATTTTTATTTCTTTTCTTTCTCTTCTTTTAACTACACTACTTATTAAAATAGTGGTTTCCAAAATTTTCATTTCATGTCGCTCCCAATAATTTAGTAACTACAAATTTCATCATTCTTTTTCACACTTTGTTACACTCCTCATCCTTTTTGCTAACACCTTTTATTTTTTCACGTGAGGGTATATCTGTGTTTTCCGTTTTCCCTTTATATTACTCACTTCACGCAGTTCGATTGCATATCTCATCCTTACAATTTCAAAATCACTAGATCTTCAATGATGATTTGACATCGATGTCGAGTCATCAGTGACTTGCATTTGTTCAAAATTTAAAATGATTAAAATAAATTTCTTAACTACAGTCATCTATGTTGAGAAAAGTGACACCGGATTGAAGCAAACCCATAACTAAAATATGAAATATAATAAAAGATGACACACGGATATAACATGAAAAACCCTAATCGGCTAAAAACCACGGGTAAGGAAAAATACGTTTCACTATGATGAAAATTAGGAGTTACACCTTCTCTTTAATTACAAAGATAAACAATAATCTCTTGTAAGTAGGAGATACACATGTAACACCCCCAAAATATCGCAGCGGAAAGTAATATCATTGGGGTGCTACTCATAGTACAACAGTCATAATCATAGAAAACGACTCTAAATGAGACTTTTTAAACGTTTATCATTCGATCATAATAAAATATCAGAGTTACAAGATGTCCCAAATAAGTTTAGAAAACATAATGTATTAACATAAAAGTTTTAAGAGTTTATCGAATGATAACACAATGCAAGCCATCAAAACATTCTCCGTGCGACTTCATGCTTGCCAATTACCTTAAGGAACTGAGATAAAACATGCTAAAAAGTCAACACAAAGGTTGAGTGAAAATCACAGGTTTATAAATAAATAATGGACCACAAGATTTCAGAGTTAAAATAATAATTGCAACGAATACAATTATTGGTAAATAGTAAGTATTGCTCTAAGCTCATGACACTCAAACGTTAACTGTATATATATGTGTGTGTGTGTGTGTGTGTGTGTGTGTATGTGTATATATATATATATATATATATATATATATATATATATATATATAATATATATATATATATATATATATATATATATATATATATATAATATATTAATACGTGATATATATAGAATAATAATGGTCCCGTGTAGATAATTTGCCATTTATTTAGCTATTCAAATATAGTGCGTTTGGTTGTCTATCAAATCAACACAAACGGGATTCGTCAATCCCAATAGGCTTATTCACAATATTTGCATTCACATACAACAAAAACAACAACAAACCCAATCCCGCCGGGGCAGGAATACTTGCGTTCACATGGAAGTGATTAATGGCAGGGGTAAGCAAACAAAACCGAAAAAACCGAAACCAAACCGAAAACCGAGCCGGAAAAACCGACTGAAACTAAAAACCGATGGTTCGGTTTTTAATTTTTCAAAAACCAAAAAATGCGGTTAGGTTTCGGTTTTCGTCAAAAAACCGAACCGAACCAATTTTATTATATAATAATATATAATTAATATAATATGAATAAATAACTAAACAAAGAAAATTTATAAATTCATATTCATTTTGTAGGTGGATTTATAATATATTTATCTTAACGTTTATGTGTCGTGTGTTTACTTGAGAATATATCAATAAAAATATGACAATGATCATACTATGTGTATGTTCACTTGCATGTGTGTGTGTCTCATCTATATGTTTGTAGTTGTAGATTATGCAATAAACATTATTATGCTTAGATTGACAAAAAAAATGTGAAGAAGAATAATCAATTTTCTATGTAATACAAGTTTGTTGGTATAAATTTGCCATGCCCAAATATAAACAGTTTAAAACCGGAAAAACCGAACTGAAACAGATAATAAACCGAAAAACCGAACCGCCAAAAACCGAACGGTTTCGGTTTTGGGTTGTATAAAAACCGAACATTTCGGTTCGGTTTCGGTTTTAGCCAAAAACTGACCCAAACCGAACCGTGCACACCCCTAATTAATGGTTCATGATCACAATACTTTCAGGTAAGCATACAGTTTAAAGCACTTGTGTCCAAATTGTAAAATAGCATGTATCTCCCCCAATGGGTTTATAAACAATTTAAAGAGTTAAAGTGGGGCTATGAACTCACCGTAAACAAAAGTGAATAGCAAGATGTAAGTAAAGTGACGCGTAAACCGAAAAGTCCTACGAGCAGCCTAAAAATAATATGTTGCGTCTTAGGTTTTAAAATAATAGAGTATGAATGCAAGTAAGTATATTATATCAATCATGCAATTGTACATAGTGTTTTTAAGGTTTATAAAGTGACAGGGACTAAAATTGACAAGTTGTGAAAGTGTTACGAGCCCTAATTTATAAGTTGTCCGAGGTTCGGGTTTTTGTTATTTTTATAGTCCAAAAATCCTATTGTGACGATATATGGTCAAATTGTCCAAAGATGAGTTATCGGGTTTATACCAAGTGCAAAAGTTATCAAGTGTTAATAACATTATAGTTTACTAAATTTTATGTTTAAAATAGTTACATCACTATTATTATTATTTCATTATGTTTATAAATGTTATAAAATATATTTGACTATTTTTAAGTAAATTTGGATAAGTTATATAAATTTTTGGGTTAAGTGCGCGTCTTGATAAAAGTGGATATTTGTTACTAAAAATCTCGTTTCTCCTAAACCGTAAGGAGTTATACTTCAAATTTTATATTCCCGGAAAGGTTTTTAAGTGTTCTAATCAGTTTTGGAGGTCTTACTGCTTCTAAAATTTCATAACCTAAGTGAAATTACCATTCTACCCTTATATATCATGTCTGATCCGGGTCAGCCACAGTCAGTCTTACCATTTGGGTGATAAGTTCAAGTTAAAGTGTTATCTAATTTTCATAAAACTGGACCGAGTCTCAGAAATGACAAGATCTATGAGCTTTTTACGTTTAAAATCTGGTGTGCGTTTTTCGACTAGTTTTACTGTAACCTCCTGTAAAAATCTCAGTTATTAATAAACATTAATCAAGGATTAATTATGAATTACTATTCACACTCCCATTTTTAGGTAAAATTTTAAACTTTTGTTTACACTATGAATCACGATATGTTATATGATCCCCATTTTCCCTGGAACGTGCTCACATACCATGCTATTTTCCGAATGATAATATATTAATCGTAATATATTTGGTTTCACCAAATTAAGTCAACACATTCACAACCCCCCCTGGTACTCAATATTCACACGTTGGGCCTCGATATCACATTTATCTCACAATTACTCATTGGGCCTTGGTTATCTCTCAAGCCCACTCGAAATATATAACCCAACTACAAATCAACCGGACCCTTAATATTTTAGAAATGGGCTTTGCAAATATTAAGCCCGCCAAGCTTAACATATTAGTTATACAAATCGTATAACTCAACTCCACAACACGCGATATGCTTTGCTTCGTTTGCTTTCGAAATCGACACACAACTCATTTAGTAAATTACATCATTCGAATCACCGCTATCTGGAGAATCAAGAACAAGTAAAATGTTTGAAATATTGAATAATATGAACAAAGAATGAAGGACAAAGCTAAACGAGTATATACAAAATCTCAAACATATCAAAGTGACCAAATTCATTTTTAACGAGTTGCATTGGGTATTATATGTTATCAAATGAGTTCATGAGCATGTTTAGAAATCACTTGTGTCATCTTAAACCCAAAAACGTGCTCTTTAAAAATTCATTCGATCACCCTTTATGTATATTTGGTCACGATGCAAGTGTTTTGAACCTATTGATCAAACACACCATACGTATATATTTTGTATCATCAAAAACTAAAGATATTACTTCCTTAACTCTTGAAATAAAATCACATGTAGATATTCTTGTGCCTTGTCACTTCTCTAGTCACTCACCCATTCGTTCACTCCAACACTCAACCGAAACACATAGGCCTTGAAACATTGTATCTCCTAGTTGCTACCTTCATTAATTGCTCTATATAGCCTTTCCTCAAATATCACCTTCTGTAATATTCTCTTTGTCTCATCCACTTGCCTTATCTTGTTTAAAAATATCGATCTCATGCAATACATATACTCCCTCACGTACACAACTTCACAAAACACTCAAACATAAAAACACATAAACTTTTTCTTGCTTGCTGCTTCTGTTCGAAGAGATCAAGCCAACTGCCTAGGTGCCCCAAGCGTGAACAAGCCATCCTCAAGTCCCACTCAAACCTCTAGTGCCCCTCGAACGAGTTGCCAAGTCTCCATATCCCCTCCACAGTCGAAACGTCCCACTTTTTAATAAGTGTTGTAAGTGTTTTCAAAACTTAGTTCCTATTTTGAATTATGTTGTATACGTATCAACACACCCACTCTATATTCATCTCCTTGTTTCGTTGTAGTTTAAACGTAGCAAGCACTCACATGGTTCACAACATAGATAAAAATGGTTACACATACGCACAACACAAGTTACTTATACATTTCATGCGTTTCGTTAAAGCTTAATCCCACAAAGACGATCTCGACATAACTAAGAATAAATATATACATTTGTTACACACTCACACTAACATTTGATCACCTAATATCACACGTTTTACATGTCTCATGAACACCCTCAAAACTGCTTAAGCTTATATATGTTCACAGAATGGTTTTTGTCACGTTAACATGGCCTCGTAACATATTATTCAAGCGTACACAATAGCGAATAAACGATGTAACCCATTTCTTTGAACACCCAACAAACAATAGATACTCACACCACTCACACACAAGCTCAGTTGACCAATCTCACAAGCTCAAAGCTTGTTTCACTCGAGCAGACACACAAATCATCATTAACACCCTTAACGGGCTTAAAGCCCACCAAACCAAAATAAGCTATAAGCGAATAAGCAGTTTATAAGCTGTTGTGAAACTGGAAATAAGGTCATAATAAGCCCATGAAACAACACTAAAAAGGCCAAGTCCAGTGGGCCTATAAAACACAAAAGGGCCGAACATTTTCCTTAAAGCCCGTTAACACCCAAAATAAGCCATACGCCACGTTAAGCCTTGAAATAAGCTCTCACAAGCTTGAAACTATTTCTGGAAATATAAAAAGCTAAAAGAAATGAAATTCTAAGTTAAACATGTGTTTTGGACCAAAAATGCAAAAAGTGCAAACTTGAGGGACTAAAACTGTCGGGTAAAAACTGCCAAAACAGAAAATTTAAAATATCAACTCATAAAATGGAAGATTTTGAGTCAAATATAAAAATTTGGAAGAACTTGGACTTGAAATGAACACTTAAATTGAAAAAGGACTAGTTTTGCAAAACTTTTAAACCACAAGGACTAAAACTGCCAAACTGGAAAAACTGAAGTTAAAACAGTAAATTCAGTAAACTAAGTGTATAAAAATGATTATTTGAATATTTTGAGTACAAAAGTGTCACACTTTTATAGGGATTAAAAGTGTAATATTACAAAACTTGGAGGACTAAATGTGCAAATATTTATAATGAGGTACCAAAACTGTGAAAACAGAAATGCAAGGGTAGAAATGAAATATTTATAGCCCAAGGGTGTTAAAATGTCAATTTGTAATATATATAAACTAAAAGTGTAAAAATATAAAACATAAGGACCAAAAATGTAAATCTCCCAAACTTGTAACAAAAAGGTTAATTTGTCAATGTTAAGCATAACTTATCTTTCACTAACTTTCAATGGGACGATGTTCACTGAATTTAAACATATAAAGGCAAGATAATATTATATATATAATATTATTTTTGAACTTCAGACATTTTAAGCATATCAAACTCATGTCACACACCTGTTCACCACCTGTTACTCACACACAATGTTATATCACAAACACCATGTACTTAGACTTTATTATTATCCAGGTTGTGTGTTGGAGCCGTTCCTGAATCATACTTGATATCACTCATTTACTTGCTCACCCCCAGCTGAGGTGAGTCATAGCCCCGCTTTTTACTTATTTACAAGTTTTATAAACTCCACGGGGGAGATACATGCTACAAACTGAACACAAGTATTTTTATTGTATGCTATCCTGAATGTTATTGCATAAGTACACACACCCCTTTTGCCCAGATATATTTATGAAAGTCCCTTATATCATGAACCTTAGTCACTTGCGAGTGAACGCGAATATTGGTGAATAGATCTATTGGTGTTGACACCCCATTTGTGCTAGACTTGCGATAGTCGGTAGATAGCCAAATGCACTATATTTGAGTATACTAGGAGAATGGCAAGCTCCTACCCCAAGGGCATTATTGATACCACATACCCCTGTTAAGGTTGAGTTCATGAGACTTATGGCAATATACATTATTCTTATTGATTAAACATGATTATAATACTCAGACAATCACTACTTGTGTTCACCCAACTCATTTGCAAATACAAACTCTATGATTCACTCAACAATTTTGTTGACTTTTTAGCATGTATTCTCAGGTATCGAATGAAGCAGCAAGGCACGGAGTGGGCAATAACTCAGGGGTTTAATTGTGGTGTAAATCAATAAATTGTCATTCATTCCCAAAACTATTACACCATTTGTTGGGAAGTTTTAACTCTGATATTTTTTTATATTTTGTAATTCAACTTTTATGGGACCAAATGTATTATTAAAAACGTATCTTTCGAGCCGTTTTCTATGATTATGCAAAGATCCTCACCGTAATACCCCAATTAGTCTTCCGCTGCTATTTAACAAATTTGGGGGTGTTACATTTACCGTTTATTTTCTAATTAAATCATCGGGTATCGCCACGCGACCATCCACCCGGCAAATCGAAGCTAAGAGATAGATCTACAGCCCTATATTTTTACCTAAACCTCAATGTCTACTGATTAAGTTCAGTAATTACGAGAACAGTCCCTGGTCCAAATGGTCTTTGCAAACTTAGTACAAATCATAGTTTTAAGCATTTAAGCTATGTACAATGCATAAATTAATACAATAAATATATGAAACATGAAAAATACATATAATGAAATGTACATCAGTAGGGAAATGAAAAATATAGTTTGGAGTAGATACAGTTTTGGTTGGTTGGTATAGACAAATGATTTTAGTTTTCCATAACAATCTGATGTAACTTTTGAATTTTTTGGCATAAATATTAGAATGTAGTTGCTCGTATATTGTATTGTAAAGCAACTGATGATCTGATGCATTTAAAACCATAATGTTCAATAGTTTTTTTGATGAAAAACTTTTATATAAATTGATAAACATCTCTTAAATAAAATTCAAAAACCTGCAAAAAGAACAGTTATAAAACTGATGAACAAAACCAATAAAATTGATCATAATAGAAACTATAAAGTCATCATATACTATTATCTCAAATCAATGTTACTTTTATCATTATCAAAAAAATCAAGCATTCTTATCAGACAAACTTCACCTTTATTTATCTAACAGAAAAAAAAAATATAAAAAAAATAGAAAACAATAACCATTCTTATCAAACAAACTTCGCCTTCTTATAGGCCAACCTCGCCTTCTGTTTGCTCTCCTTTATAGCAGCCTTATCACTAGCCTTCTTAGCAGTAATTTGAGCTCTCACATCATTGCACTTCGCCTGATCATGATCCTTGATGCTACATTTGCAGAATCCACAGTTCTTTCTACGCTTCCCACTTGGATTAACTGAACACTCAACACTGCTCTTAATCCTTTTTCGCGAACCTTTAGTACTAACCTGTTTTGGACGATGAACCAAACAAAAACTAATGTTCATAAAATAAGAAAACATAAACTAACTGATGAACCTATGATAGCACAAATAAACTAACTGATTAACCTATGATAACATAATAGCTAAAATAAACAAACTGATGAACCTATGATAACATAATAGCTAAAAGTCAATAACTGATGAACCAATAGCTAACTGATGAACCTATGATAACACAAATAAACTAACTGATGAACCTATGATAAAATAATAGTTAAAATAAATAAACTGATGAACCTATGATAACATAATAGCTAAAAAAACTAAATGTTCATCAACTAAAAAAAAGCATAAACTAACTGATGAACCTATGTTAACATAATAGCTAAAAGTCAATAACTGATGAACCAATAGCTAACTGATGAACCTATGATAACATAACCTGTGATAACACAAATAAACTAACTGATGAACCTATGATAACATAATAGCTAAAATAACTGGTGAACAAAAAAAAAATAAAAATCAACAACTAAGCCTTTATTTATCTAACAGTAAAAAAACGTGAAATAGTAACTAAGAAACAACATGATGTGTGCTTAAACACACATCATTTTTTGTACTGGAAAACACGCTAAAACGGACTAATAACCATGAAACATGTTAAATTATATTGCAAATACGTTTGGAATGTGTTATTATGTCTTGCAGGTACAAGGGTTTGAAAACAAAGCAAAAACGGTGACTTTCGAATGAGTTTTGACGACGTTTTAGCGTTTTACGAGGTTCAGACGAAGTCGAAAAAATTCCTCGAGCACAACAAAAGCATTCTTATCAGACAACTTCGCCTTCTTAGCAGCCAACTTCGCCTTCTACTTGCGCTCCTTAATAGCAGCCTTATCACTAGCCTTCTTAGCAGCAATTCCAGATCTAATAACGTTTCACTTAGCTTGATCATGATCTTTCATGCTACATTTGCAGTATCTACAGTTCTTCCTACACTTCCCACTTGGATTAAATGATGAACCTTACATAAAAATAAGCAGATAACAAAAAATGTAGTAAATGATGAACCTAACATAAAAATAAGCAGATAACAAAAAATGTAGTAAATGATGAACCTAACATAAAGATAAGCAGATAACAAAAAAGGCATAAACTGATGAACCTAACATAAATAAGCAGATAAAAAAAAAGCATAAACTGATGAACCTAACATAAAAATAAGCAGATAACAAAAAATGTAATAACTGATGAACCTAAGATAACATAATAGCTAATATGTTCATCAATTAAATAGATAACAAAAAAACATAAACTGATGAACCTAACATAAAAATAAACAGATTAAAAAAAGAGAGCATAAATTGATGAACCTAACATAAAAATAAGCATATAACAAAGAATGTACTAACTGATGAACCTAAGATAACATAATAGCTAATATGTTCATCTAACATAATTTTCATCAGTATAATTGTCATAGATATTCATCATCATAATTTTCATTCACTTTATTAGTTTAACTAACTGATGACATCAAATAAACATAAAAAACCTAACATAATCATGAAATTACTGCTAAAATGTGCATCAAACATAAAAATTAAAAAAATAAAATAGAAATTAGCAAAAATACCTTGATTAAACACCTGAAGATCATCACTCGCCGTTAAAACCAGATTTCATAACTAAAACCCCCAAAATTTGATCCAATTACCCGATTGTAAGGTTAAGAACCCTACTTTTTCATTTTCAACTCTTCCACCTTTTATTGATGCACATAAATCATAAAAGCAACAATATACATTTTATTGATGAACAACACTATACATCTCTGGGAATTCTATTTAACGTCATTTCATTAACTAAAACCTCAAAATCCGGTTGAAGCATTTCGTCGAGCAGTTGGTGTGCATCATTATACCTATCACATTTCAACAACAGATCCTCTATGTTTACCCAATTATTATGAAGTCGAAAAGTACGAAAAAGAGTTTTATCAGTTGGAACCTTGATTAAAAAAATAAAATAGAAATTAGCAAAAATACCTTGATTAAACACCTTAAGATCATCAATCGCCATTAAAACAAGATTTCACAGCTAAAACCCCCAAAATTTGATCCAATTACCCGATTGTAAGGTTAAGAAATTTGATCCAATTAACCGATTGAACAGTTAAAAACACCAAATTTATATCCGATTAACCAATTGAACGGTTAAAAACCCTAAATTGATAACCGATTTGAGCAACGAACAGGATTTGATGAACAAAAAATGATACGATAAGCAAAAAAAACCTAATTTTGCAAAAAGTGAAGAAGTGAAAGAATGATAAGAATGTGAAATTGAATGAAGGAATGAATCGAATGGAAATCATTGTGAAAAAAACGTTTACATATTGGATAAAAATAAGAAAGAAATCAAGATTATCAGAGAAACCCATATATCAAAATAGAAAGAGGGAAAAAAGAAATAAAATACTGGAAAGAAGGGGTAAAAAGAGGTGGGGGTAAGATTACGCAAATGCCATTGGATGAAAAAGGAGGGGGGACACGTGTCGCCATAGGGACACTTTTTAGACTTTTTAAAATTAACTCACTTTCTAATCGATCCCCCACCCTTCCCAACATGTATCTTCAGATTCTCTCGGGGGTTGTTAAAAAAAAGATTCTCTCGGGGGAACATAATACGAATAGATATAATAGCAAAATACGAACCCACACCTGAAAAGACATAACTTATTTAAGGTTAACAATATTTTAGTAAGCCTGATTTGTGTTTGTGCAGTTTTTCTTTTCTTTTCTACAATGACACTTATTTGGACTAAATATTTACCGTTCTAATTAGTGTAACTGCATTTTGTAAGTTTATTGGGATCTGGACGAACAAAGGAAGTCAGTGGACGGTTAACACATTGCAATTTGTTGGGTGGAACAGCTTTAGCAGGGATCAGGTTATATATTACCAAAAGACACTCTTATTTGGGGATTGAAAGACACCTAAATCCGTTGCGGCTTATGCTAATTCTCATGTTCAAGCCATTACAGCTGAAGTATTGATATTGGCCAGGTTCCTTCTTTCTTCACTTTGACAGTTTACACATCCATGACACTAAATGTTCTTTACACACATCCATGACATCATTCATTCAAAACTTTAGATTGCTGAAAGACACCTAAATCCGTTGCGACTTATGCTAATTCTCATGTTCAAGCCATTACAGCTGAAGTATTGATATTGGCCAGGTTCCTTCTTTCTTCACTTTGACAGTTTATACAGCTATTAGTGTGTAAAACCAGGTAGTTGTAAAGTTTGAAACGTGCCCAGACTCATAATATAGGATGGTTGTTAAAAATGTTAAGAATCTAATATGTTATCTGGTATAGGTATTAAGTCATACAAGGTGTAACACCCCAACCCAGCAAGGGTAGAAGCATCACATTATGGTGGCATATCAAAGCATAAATAAGCAAACGCAAGCGGAAGTCTTAACATAAATCAAAACATAAGTCAACATGACTTAAAGAATTACATAAGTTCCATAAACCAAAGTGAAAGGAAACATAATCAGAGTCTAATCAATGGTAAACATAAAGCAAATCTAAGAAGTCTAGGGTAAGTCCACACTCAGCTCCTACTCTCAGCCCAAAGATAGCCCCAGCTCCTAACTTGATAAACCTGCCGCGGAGAAAAGAAATGCGGCTGAGCTTAAAAAGCCCAGTGAACAGATATATGATAATAGAGAACAGAAATATAAATGTGAAGTTCAAATGAAGTACAATGGGGAAACATAAGTAGGCATAATATAATGTAAGGGAAACATAGTGTATAGGTTAAGTAATAGGAATCTATGCAGTCGCCTGCATAAACAGAATCATAATACCATGAGCTCAGAAACATAATCATAATCTTCATATCATCTTCATAAGTAACATGATGGAGTGATCAGCTCCCAGAATTGTGAAGGGCATGTATTGCACACAGTACCAATCACCAGAAATATATCATAATAGCATAACAGATCATATCTAATGCCGCCTTTATTATATCTAGTGTTAGTTCTCTTTTACTTTGTGCAACAGTTACAAGCTTAAGAGCATTATAGAATTCCTTACGGCCAAGGAAGCCAGTGCAGTTTTGATCAGCGTGTTGCCAAATCTGCAATCAAATACAGTAATATATCATCATAAGAAACATGACCCAGATGCATGGTTAAACTGTTCATTTTTGTCAAAGTATAGTCCTATAATTTTCTTAGGATTCGATCAGAGATCAAAGACACACCAAGAAGAATGACAGACTATTCACGTCTATCTAACAAAGTAATTTTGTATGCATAGTAAGCGGCGTTATTTTGTATACAGTCTAGATGGAAAAGTTTTGACTCATCTAACATAGGTCGACTAGGGTTGCATTATCTCCAAGTCGAATGGGTCAAACTGGTTAAAAGTGGCTCAAGCATATTCACATCTACAACCTCCCAAAATCATTTCATCGAATTAGTAATCATATTTAATACATTTGTTATTCATAATATTATAAGCGGCCAAGCCTGTTAACCTTTCTTACATGACACAAAAATAAATAAAAAAATTATCCACAATGGCATGTAAGTTACTAGAATGTGAATAACATTTAGTTATGCAACTAAACGCTCGCCTAAATATAGATTTCATGCCTGGCTTAACCTCGAAAGTGAGATCGCACCTGGCTCTACTGTTCATGGGTAGAGACTAGAGAGCACTAACCAGTGCAATACTCTTTAGGTTGGTATCATTATCACTTGTTATCGAAGGATTACTCTAAGGAACTATAAGACGGTTTGAACCAAATTGTAAGTTGGAAGACCTTTACACTTAAAAATTGGAAAAACATTGGACCAGTAATCATTACAAGGCATTGTCTCCCCACCATGCCTCCTCGTTTTCATACTGGAATCAAGTTCAACAGTTATATCAAAACTATGACTAGCCTCATCCAGCACGTGCCAAGAGCAATATTACATTTACATTTGCCGGTCCATTAGCAATCAACCACTACGCCTTTTGTATGTATAAAAGACCAATATTAATCTTGACTTTCACTGTCATATCGCCATCTTCTATAAAACATGCTCATTTATAACTTGTTAGCACAATTGCACAGTTTCCACTTGATGTTATTTAACGAACATTGCAACATTTCACAAATTGTTATAAAAATGGTTTGGGATAAAGGTAACTAGTTGATAGTGATTGTTGCAATTCATTGATACAATTGGGTATGTTTTAAAAAAGTCATTATATAAGATATCATCCACAAACATTTCAGGGGTTTTTGCATATATATCCTTCCGAAAATGCATAATTGCATATATATCCAAAGCATGCATAAAAACCATTGTACTATATGCATCAAAAACTTGTACAAAGGATATATATGCAATTATTCACTTTGGGAGGGATATATATGCAATTCTGCCAACATTTCTAGAACAACATGTAACTGCATATAGAGTCTGTCTCGAGGAAAAAAAAAAAAAAAAAAAAAAAGAAACCTTGAAATTTGTGCACCTTATGGCATCTTCTTTAGTAAAGACTTATGGCATCTTGTGCACCTTATGGCATCTTCTTTAGTATCCCCAGTTTTGGAGCGCCATTTTGTGCACCTTATGGCATCTTCTTTAGTAAAGACTTAACTAAAAGAACAACATCATATGTAACACTGTTAATACAAGACCACAACCAATTAATAATTTACAAGTTTACTTAAGGCTTAAGCATATTTTTGGGCTTACGAGCTTATATAAGTTTAATATGTCATAATAAGCATACATAAGTTTGAAAATATGCTAAAAAAAAAAAATCATGAAATATAAACCTAAAACAAATAACGAGGTTAAGAAAACACCCCCCAACTATCATTTCGTATCCCAACGGAATTAATCTCTTCCATAGAATCATATTCCTTCAAGTTAATTGTTTTGCTTCCTTCTTGATAATACAACATTTCTATACTTATATTTTTCACTTAGGCATAACATCAAACACTTTATGTGCATCATAAAAAAAGGGCTCACTGAGGCATTTCATTTCTACAATATTTTGACCAGTTTGTTTGTGGGTTTTCAATCAGGGTATAAATATGGTTGTTGAGGTTTTTATGATTCGGGTCAAGGAAGCTAACATTTTGCTAAAAAAATTAAGAATCCTTGACCATGGTCTTTACGTTCATTTTAACTCGACAGGATGTAATTAGGAGGAAATTTAAAAGAGAGTAGACTTTTGTAGATACACATCACATCATCATGTGGTCCAGTCTAAGACAAAATAATTTTTTAGATTCCTATTTACCCGCGACTATTATAAAAAATTGACAAAGTGTCCCTATTATTGTCCTTACCAAATACTAGTATGACATGTAGTTTCTTGGGCAACTGGGCCACTATTTCTTGGGCGACCGTTTTTTTTTTCAATATAAATTACAAATATAATCTCAATCTCTCTCTCTCTCTCTCTTAACCCCTTCTCATTCCCCCCTCTCTCTCCACCTACCTCCTCCTTCCCCTCTCTCTATGATTCTACCGGAAATTAAACCACTTACCCACCATAATTTTTTTTGTCTTATCTCTCACTACATTACTCACCACAAACACAAGTTTATCTATTTTATATTTCTTATTACTTTCTTTCTTCCCTATCTTCATCATAATTACCATCTCAAAACCATCTGATACAAAAAAATGTAAACAACACTTAAATTTTAACTTTATTCACCATATACAAAATCACCTAAAAACTTATCTATTAAAAACCCACCACAAGTAATGATGGTAATTTTCATTAATCTTTCTTTTTTCCCACAAAGAATGATAACCTATTCCTGCTGGTGTTATGTACCTTCTCAAACACAATTATCAGAAAACAAATACCTATAAACACTTCATTTTCATAATCATATTCTTCAACAAAAATGAAAAAAAAAAAATAAAAAAATAAAAAAATTTATAGTTTCATCTTTCTTTCACCATAACACCATTCTTTCTAGCCACCACCACTCCGTTGACCTCCGGCCACCATGATGCCACTGATAAGCCTACCACTACCATGCCACCCTCACACACGTTGCCAACCCCATCGTGTAATCAGATCATCATAATTAATCCGTTATAAGTCTGTTAGGTGCCCTCAAATTAAAAGCCCAAAATCGAGATGGGAGGTGTTGATGACGTTAACATAGTGTGGTGGTGATGATGCTGACACAATGTGGTGTGAGTGACTGTAACACCGTAGGTAAATCCCACATCATACATGACCGAATGAACTGGTCAAATGACCAAATGAACTGGTCACATGACCGAATCTGGTTAATCCCACATCATACATGACCGAATGAACTGGTCACATAACCGAGACTGGTTAAGGAAGTTTGTCAAGTGAAGTTTCATGTATTTGAAATGGTAATTTCACAAGAAAATTCTAGAAATGAAGTTGATATGTTATTTGACTAAGTGTATCGGATGTAATTGGGAGGAAGTTTACAAAAGAGTAAACTCGAGCTAAAACTATGTAAAAAGTCTATCATTGGTCGATATAAATTTGAGCATTTATTTAATTTATGGCTATAACTGAAAACGAAATTATTAAAATGAGGCGGATTAGTAAGTAGACATGATGATAAGAGGCTAATTTGAGATAGCTAATCTCTCTAAGAAATGACATATATTTACTATAGGGTACTAATATGCCCCAGTTGCCCAATGCGTTTGCTTATCCGACCCGATCTTACAAAATTCTGATATTAGACCTGGGCAACTGAAATCTGCAAGTGACAAGTGTCATTTTTTCTAACATTTTTTGGGCAACTTGTGTATTTTTTGGGTAACTTGTGTCTTTTTTGGGCAACTGGAGGACACTTGTCATCGTATGGTTCGAGATGCCCAGTTGCCTGGTCTAATATAAGAATTTTGTGACATCGGGTCGGATAAGCAAACGTATTGGGCAAATGGGGCATTGTAATAATTATCCTTTACCTATATGATTAAATCAAAGTAGCAAACGATCGACAAAGACTTGGGTCAATTTTAGTTCTCATTCCCTCCATTAACGTAAAAGATTACAGATTTCTATAATGTCAAAACGTACATACGAGTTATGTCAAAGTTCGCAGTGAAGACTTTGTCTTCATTTTTTTATTTTTTTTCTTTGTTATAGTTGGCATTTATTATTAGTAAGACTAAAGGATATACAAATTCAAGAAAATACAAACTCATACTTAATTCACGCGTTTCTTCTTGTTTTCTTTTTGAAAATTTCATCTTTAAACCTTAGGTCTCATAAAGAATACAATGTTAGCCCTCAACTTCGTCATCAAAAGAAACAAATCTCGTGTAGCCTGTTATTGCATCATTCAAGCAAAAAATTATGTTCTGAACATTTTGCCATTCTATATTAAGGAGGTATTTCTTTGTCACTTATTTGACTTAGGTCGCTTATTTTACATGAGAGCCGGGTGTGGCACGTGTCACACCTGATTTCGAGTCACGAAGTGTAAATTTTTCCAAAAAAGTGTTGTTTGATATGTGCAACGCCCACTAATATATCTGCACTACCTTCTTTTTTTATGGTGCAACTTTAGTTTTGTTCAAAAAAATTTAATAGTGCAACTCTTAGTACTTTTGGTAAAAGAAAATTTGTGCAAGATATTTCCAGAAAATTTTGTGTAAAACCCAATCGTTGGTCTGTCTCTGTGTTTATGTGTTTCTGATTTTTATCATTTAGGTCCATACATCTAACATGAGCAAAGTGTAGCACACTCAGCATATTGAACCTAGTTTTCACATATACTCATTGATGAAGTTTGTCAAGTGAATGGAAGTTTCGTACATTTTAATTGGTAATTTCATAAAATGTACGAGGAAATTGGTTGTTTTATGTGTGCAAGGTAACTTGCGAGGCTTATTGCAAAACTTAAGTCTAGAGAGTTTCTTAAGGGTTAAGTCGACTTAACAAAGTTAAAGCAAGTTTGAAGAAATATGGCTAGTATAAGCACTAGGTTTAGCATCCAAAAACTCGATGTGTTTGGTGTACAAGCATGGAGGTTAAGCAACTTGGTCACAGGATTCCATGGCTTACATGTTCAAAAGTGTGTTTGGTTTGAAGTTGAATTGCAGGGAGCTCAGGTTAATCATGAAGCTGAGGTTATTTAGTATAGTAGACTGAAGCTAAGGTTAAACAGTTTGAAGAAAATACAAACACGAGATGCTTGGTAAATGAGCATGTCTGCTTGGTAAAGGAGCAGGAAAGTTGCTTGGTAAAGGACCTGGGAAGATGCTTGCTAAAAGAGCAGGCAAGGTTACACATTAGTATAAAGGTAGGTAGACATTGGACTGCCAACTCAACATGATGTTGAAGACAATTTTGTTGTTACAAAGAAGGAATGAAAGATTTTGTCGTGACTAAGGTGGTTCCTAGGTCGAGGTTCAAACATGGTTCAAGGATGCTTCGTATCGGGATTGGTTAAGGTATTAATAATAGGGTGGAAATTGTTAGTAATATTAGACTATTAGTAATACAATAGGGGTATATTATGTAAATAGTCAATTGTGTATAAACTAGGAATGAAAATTAGAATAGAAGGCACATGCGGGTCGAGTTGAAATCAAATGAGAAATAAAATAAAAATAAGAAGAGTGAGAAAAAGTTGTAACCGGACATTTTAGAAGCACCTACAAAAACAACAAATCCATTCTCCTTTAAATTTATCTCTTTTATTTGAAATGTGTTGTTAAATCTCACTATTCTCATTTTAATTGTCCTTCTCATTAAATCTCTTCCCCATGTGGGTCGGCTAGGGTTGGGAATTCTCGACACGACACGAACCCAACACAAAGTTAACACAGGTTTGGGTTGAGGATAAACATGTTTGGGTAAAAAATAGGTCAACCCGTCTAACCCGTTTAATAAACGGGTCGTGTTTGGGTTGAGTAAGTATTAAACATGTCAACTCGTGAACCCGTCTAAGTATATATAAGCGTCTATATATATATATATATATATATATATATATATATATATATATTATATATATATATATATATATATATATATATATATATATATATATATAACTTGGGTTTTATGTTAGATGTGGATTAAATATATTTTGTTATCTTATCTATATCTATTAAAAGATTGAGTACCCTTATAAATGCTTAGGCTTCATGCGACGGTACCTTCATTTAATTTTCATGCATCGGGGTAAGTACATTGGTGTGGGATTAGTGGTTCGAGTTGTGTAAAGTGTGTATTAGGAGCCTTTATTATGCAATTCAATGATTCGGGAAGATGAATAAGAAGCATGTTAGAGTTACAAAACTCACATCAACTGCAGGTACACGAACCATCGTGTAGTTATACCTGCTTCATAATTGTGCCACTTACATCTCATTAATAATGGAATACAAATCATGGAGCTATGCAGTTACAAAGATTACAACCCAAAGGCCTCGAAAGCCTATAAATAAGGTGTGCCTACTCCCTCACAATCACACCTTACCTTCTCAGTTAAAGCATACACCATGTCAAAGGCAGTTGTGCAGGCTGAATCTCAAGTGTTCCTTGACCAACTTGATCTTAATGTAACAGGCCCCATAGTTGTTATGGTGTGCAGAAAATGGGACGTCAATGCTGTTAGTGGCCGTTATATAAGCACTGATTTTCTCATATCTGATTCCAAGGTACTTTTCCTGAAAGTAAATGAAACATGTATGTATGATTCTTTAATCTATAAGCTAACAATTACATTCATCTGATGCGAGGGTAAGCTGTAAGTTTCCTTTCCCTGGAAGGGGATTAATAAGAGTTATGTATGATTCTTCTATTGGTATGGTATCTTTTTTAAATGTTTTTGGTTTTGTCCAGGGCAATACAATGCATTGCACTGCAAAGGCAAAGATATCACACAGTTTTGTAACCAAGTTGGTAGAGGGCAACATTTATACTATTCTTGATTTTGCTGTAATACTCAACACAGAAGAATACCGTATTATGAAAAAGAGTGCTTACATCATTGAATTTCATGGTGGCACCACTGTCAGAAGATCTTTGGTCAAGTCAGATGGTTTTGTGAGGCATCCTTTTAAATTCATAGATTTTGATGATCTGTAAGTTACAGATAACAAATATTTGATTGGTAATATTCAATGTTGACTAAATTTCTCTCACATTTTAAATAATAGTTATGGGTTTAAGTAAATCTATACCTTTGCAGATGTTATTGGGTACATCACAAATGTTGGCAGAATCCTTCAGCAGAAATCGGGAGCAAAGATCTTAGATTTCTTCCTCACTAACCAAAGGTCAGTGACATTGACTTTATAAGTATACATGTTTCCAATGAATTCAAATAGTGATTAGCCTTTTTTTCCCCCTCTTAAAATAGAGGTAGATCAATTAGGGTCACTCTATGGGGGAATCTTGGTGATGTCTTGATAGATAAGAAGACCAAGAATGCTGGCCTCCATGCTGTGATTCTGACCGCTGTAAATACAAAGTTGTACAACAGTAAGGATCCATAAATGATGCGTGGTTTTGCGACCTTACAACAGGTTTTACCTCTCGAGGGATCTCAAGAGGCTTGCAATCCCCACCAGGCAGTGTACCTGACCGATGTAGTATAGTGTAGTGGCAAGTACCGGGGGATTGATCGTTCTCTAGGGGAATAGTGTCGTTAGGATTGAAAAACTACTCTAATAGGTCTAAGGGTGAGGGAAGATTCTTTTTGTATTTTTTTATATTTTTTTATGAAAGCAAGTAAAATCTCGGGTTTGAAGGAGTGGGCGGAATTAGTTGCTAGTCAACTAACCCAAATAACTACAATTGCAAATAAAATAAAATAACTGAAAATGAAAAGGTTGTGGAACTTATATGGAGAGAAATGTGTTTACTTAGATTTCCTTACTCCCTAACTATCTTTTACCGGTTGATTAGTGTGTATTAATTGCGTGGATGACGGGTGTATTCCTTAATACCAATCGTGGGGTGGCGTACGTACTTCCCCAACTCTACATGCTCCTACTTCACTCCTATGTCGAGCCGGCTAAGATGCTCCTAACATGGGATCACTAGAATTCGCTCATGCATTAAATACAACCATAAAAACCTTAGTACGCATTGGTTCATGTTTCTTAAGATGTTTAAGCAAGTTACCGTATAGGAGGTTAGCCAGTTTTCTTAAGCCTAACATCGATAAACAATCATCCAATACAATTAATAACACACCAACAACCAATAATCAATAGTTAGGTTTTATTAGATCTAAGCAAACACAAGATAAATCTAGCCTAGCATGTTAATTAAAAGACAAGAACAAGATATAATCAAACAACACATAGACATATTGAATGATTAATTGATTACTTATCTTCAATTAAACATGGGAGATCCAAGGGTATAAAACCCTTAAAAATGGCAGAAAATTCGTCTTAGGGTTTCTCCTCACAAAGTTGCACACTAATGACTAAAAATTGCAAAACTATATATAGAATTTAGGGGCTGACGGCGTCACGTTGTAGGAGGTGACGCCGTCACCTCGCCGCGGCTAGGGTTCCCGGATGGTCTTCCTGACGCCGTCCCTCTTTAATCCTCCAAAATCCGCTCTGGCCCGTCAAGGGTTGACGCCGTCAAAATTGTGCTTGACGCCGTCTCTCTTTAACTTAAACCGTGACGACCTTGATCACCTTAAAGGGTGACGCCGTCAGATTTCCATTGTAAAACTCTCTGGCGCGTCACGTGTATTTTGTCATATCCACCTCTTTTGCCAAGCCGTGACGCCGTCAGGAGCAATCCTTGACGCCGTCACGTGTACTTTTCCAGCAGCTTTGGAGACTTTGTCGTTTTCTTCACTTTTATGCTCCAAAAACGTCCAAAATGTTCCCTTTTCCAGATTTCTTCTCCGAAGTACCTAAAATGACAAAAGGAACGATTTAGGGCAATATTTGATCAAATAAATACGATTTAGGGCTTAAATGACCCCCTAAAAGCGGTACACTTTTCGCTTCATCAAATACCCTTACACTTGAGATTTGCTTGTCCTCAAGCAAATGCGCTTTTATTCTAATCAAAATACAAGTTAGGGGTCATTTAACGCTAATATAAAAGTAATTACAACAAATAGTCGTTCCACTTTAATCATAATAAGCACGGAGATTACATACTAGCACCTCACAAGTAGTGTTTAGATACTCACATCTCTCAGGTGTCATAAAAGTATATCTCATAAATGAAAATGGATAATATCTCTCACTACCTGTCATAGCAAATAGATTACCATAGGCTTGGGAAAGGATCAAAAACCTCCTCCACTAGGTGTAAGCACCTAAGATAAACTATCAAAGAGGGCTTTTAAACGGGTTATAACGTTAGGTGTTGGGATATGATAAACACGGTTTTGTTGGATAAGGGATATTTTACTGGTGGCGAGTTAAAGATCTTGATTAATTACATGTACAATATGGCGTTGCTAAGCCAAGACTAGACTCGACTTAAGCTAAAAACAAAATAACAAAAACATAAAATAAACATAAAATGAAACGGGATGGTAGTCCGTATGTTTTTTTTTCTACTTTTCTTTTTCTCATTTTTTTTGTATTTTTCTTGATTTTTTCGATTTTTTTTTTTTTATTTTTTTTTTATTTTTTTTTTATTTTTTTTTCATACACTCTTGCCCTACCATCCAAAATAATACATCGTAGGGGCGTCGCATTCCCCTTACACTTGAACTTTTACATAACTTTACAAATAACTATTCTAATGACTCGAATTAAGATAATCGAAACACTTGGAGTACTTTTAAAATATTTAGCACATATGGGGGTAATAATGTTGTTCTTCCCCCTTACTCCATTACACTAGTACTTTACCCATGAGTTCCAATCATCCCAAAACAATATGTACAAGGATATGACTCGACTTAGCAACCATGTAATCAATTAGATAATTAACTTGGGGTTTAAACAAATGTTGTCACAATAATTCACTAAAGATGAGTGCATACAAGGTAGGCTAAGGCGATTTGGGTGTACATTTAAGTGGGGTGTAAACAAATTCTTCCTTTAAGTAAAATGCTTAAAGTTAGTAACGAAAAGATAGGCTCTGAGGGGTGTACTGGGGGTATCGTGTACTAAAAATGAGTACAACGCAAAGGGTGTGGGAGAATTACTTGACCAATGTAGTCAATGTAATTATAATAAAAACACAGGTGTAAAACAATGGGTTAATCCTAATGCCTCTTATCATGTAGTAAATCTAACTACACGAATGTAGTCTCACTTGTGGCCTCGGAATGGTCCTAACGCAAGTTCTAGAATCTAAGTGCTACCGGTACACACATCATAGCATAAATGCTTTTCCTACCAATTCTAGGGGCGAACCTCACATATTTGGGGGTGGAAAATTTTTTAGTGGTACGGTTTTGTGCTAGAAATATAACTCCTATCCGTGAGACGCTCATTAAGACCAAAGTTTCACTCCTATATGTTGTAAAAAAATTTAAATTTGGCACTAAAATTGCCTTAACAGGTATTTCTCTCTCAGTTTTATTACACATCTACCATTAAACAAACGACAAATCAAGCGTAATAGCATTCTCTAAAGTATCGTACTTTACCCCCCCTTACACTTAAGATGAACATTGTCCCCAATGTTCAAATAACAAGATGTAAAAGTAAATAAGGTAAAAGAATGAAATCAAATACTCCCCTGATTCGCTCGGTGGATAAAGAGGTAACATGGTTAGATCTTCTTCCAAGAGAAAGTAGAAGCTCCAAGACTAAAGCAGCGCCAAAAGCTAGATTCCACATACATCTCCTTGTCCAAAATAACCTGTTAAACCTGAGAAAACAAACACGAAAACCTGCATAACAACGACGGGATAAATCTATTTAAGGATATAATGCTTGTGGAATGATTATTTTGCAGATTCCTGGAGTTTATAAGTTAGAGATTTAATAAAAACCTTTTATGATTCCGGTAGAAAAACAAAACTTTCAAAAATTTCAGAAAATTAAAACCTGACGCCGTCAGGTTGTAATGCCTGACGCCGTCAGAAATGATCTGACAGAATTCTCATGTTAAGTTTCCGGAAAATTTCTGGAAAAACCTATACCTTACTTCCTGGAATTCTTGCAAAACATCATTATGACTCGATACAAGCATTTGACTCAAACAATTACTAATATGTATGTTAATTTATTATTGTTACGATTCATGTTCATTTGTTCTAATAAACCGATTTGGATTTCCCTTACACTTATCTTTTGCAAAATACCTTTATATGTAGTTAAGACGAAGTTAAAAACAAGATAAAGCATTTTCACAATTTAGTTTTGAACCTGAATCAATAATAATAAAAATTAAACATACATACGAAAGCAAATAAAATCAAACAAACAAATAAATAAACACACAAAGCAAATAAAGCTTGGGTTGCCTCCCAAGAAGCGCTTTTCTTTATTAACGAGTCTTGTAGCTAGACTCAAAGTCCTTCTACCCTATGTAAGTGAGTTCGTCATTGAGGACATCTTTAGGGTTAAGCTTGGATTGAAGTTTCCTATTGGTCCGCTTAGTACAATATATCTTTTCAAACTTCTCTCCATCCGGGTCATACAATGTCATCTTAATATGCCATGACCCATCTCCATCTTTGGGTGGTTTGTCCCAATCCCACTTATGATCATCGTCCTCACAAGTCCAGTTATTCATCCCTAGGTTAATTGGCAAAACTCCTAGGAAATCAATCATCTTCCTAAAAACTAGAGGGTCTTCAAATGGATCAAATTCGGTGTCCCTAGCCAAGAGTTGCTCTACCGTATGTGTTCGGTTCACAAAGTCCTCTTCTAGGTAAAATGGGCGTTGGGGTCCTATGAAGTCTCTATCGATCCAAGGTCCATATCTAGATGGTCTCTGATGAGTGCTCAAATACTCATCATTTTTATCATATCTGAACTGCCAAAACATCCAAAAACGCTCAAAAATGCATCAAAATACAGAAAATACCCAAAAATTATGTTTTATATGATTCAGATGCAAAATAAGTGAAAACAGTTGAAAAACGAGCAAAGTTTGTTAAATTAGCAGTTTCAGTCCCCCAAGTTTCAAAATTCGTCAAAAATAGTCCCTATGCATTTATTTTAAAATAAAAGTCAGCCCAAGTCTTTTGAAAATCAAAATATTAAAAATATGATTTTTGGGTAAAAAGTTTTGAAAAGTTACAAGTTTGGTCCCGGCAGTTTGAATTTTGGCACTTTTGGTACCTAAACTATCTACCTAATCCTAAAACTAAACAAAATAAATAAACCACTAAACCCATTATCCTAATTCTAAACCCAGCGGCCACAAACCAAAAAAAAAACCCACTAAACCCTTTATCCTAAACCAAGCCCATCACCACCCTTAGCCCACCTAAGCCCAAAATAACACAAAACCCACCCCCGCCCTTATTTTGTTTTAGCTAAACCATTCGGTCAACTCACCTCAGTCAAACCACAACCTTTTTCCCTAACCCGCCTATACCACAAATAAACCCAGGATACCACTTATCCTTTCTTCACCCACCTCTGCAAATCCACCTCTCCCCCATACCTTATTCCCACTTTTCACTGCCAACACGTTTTCACCCCTATCCTTAGCTAATCCCACCAACCAACCCCCACGTGTGAAGAAAACTCCAAAACCCACTTGTCCTGTTTTTCCCGCCAATTTGCAAATCAAGGGTCAGGATCAACTCAGCCTAATCCAAAGGTGGGAAATGCTCAAGAGAAGTCAAAGAAGCTATGGGATGTATAAAAGAAAAGAAGATAGAAGAAAGAAGGCTGTCACTCGTTTTAGACCAAAAATTTCTTATTGTAACTTTTTAATTATTGTCATTTAAATTCCAGTGTAATTGTAACTTTTTAAATTCAGTTAATGTACTTTCAATTTCAGTTAAGTTTTTTAAGTATTGCACTTTGTATATTGTAATTCGATTTCAAAGTTGATTCAGTGATTTAAGTTTCTTGTTGGTTAAGGTTTCTTAAGTGTTTTTTTTCTGTTTCAAATAGCTTACTTAAGCTAGTTCATAGCTTATTGTAAGTTATTTTAGATTATTTAGTTCTAAAATTCACAAAACCAAAAAAAAAACAGTCAACAAGTCAACTCTAGTCAAATAGCTTATTACGAGCTTATTTTACTTTGGAAACTGGTTTTCTCAACTTAATTTAGTCATTTAAGAATAAATAAGTCAGAGTTCTAAGTTACTTTTGAGATTTCTAGCTTAAATTTCTAATTCGGTTATATAAAGTGGTGTTTGGTTTTAGGGTGAAAGTGGGTCAAAATCGACCCACACTGTTCATTGACCATTGGGTCACCCTTGATTGAGCTTAATATAGCTTGTTCAAGTTAATTTTGGCAGGTTCTTGTCAATTTGAAGTTGATTGCAAGGTTGGCAGTTGGGACTGCAGAAACAAGGCAGTCAAACTGCCTTGTTAAGCTCATATAAGCTCATCTTGTTTTGGAGCCCATTTTGTCATTTCCAGGTTATATTTATTCCATTTTAAGTTTGCATTAAGAATGCCATAGCCTAGTTCTCGAATATCACTCTTAACAGTTAAACAAGTGCATAGCAGCCTAGTATCTTTTTTTTTCTTAGTTTTGCAGATTTTTAACATTTTCTAGCTCACTCATTTTAAGTTAGATTAAGTTGAATTTCTGGATTATTAGAGTTCCCCAGCTCATGCATCTTAGGTATTTTTTGTAGATTTTTTAGAGTAGCTTATCCAAGCTTTTCGAGGGCTTGAAGTTGCCCCATTTTGGCCTGTCCATCGAATAGCAGCAGACTGCTGTGTTTCTTGGTTCAATTCGAGCTTAATTTGGAGCTTATTTCGAGTTAGGATAAGCTATTATTAATTGTATAAGCTTGTTTAGTTAGTTGTTAATTAGTTTGTTCAAAGATAATTAAAAAAAAAAATAGTTTTAAAAAAATGTAGCAAGTGTAGGTTCGAACCTGGGTTATTTTTTAGCCTTACATCGTTTTTAAGTTTCCCCTTTTTACATGTCAGTCCACAAGTTTCAGTTTCATCCAAGTTAGTCCCTGTCTTTATTCTAAAACTGTTTTTTTAGTTATAATCAAGTTTCAGAAAAGTCAAAATCAGTCCCTGTCTTTGTTTTAGTATATTTAAAGTTTTAATTTTTTACTTTTAGCCCCTAAACTTTTGTAATTTTTATTTTCTTTTATAAAATTAGTTTTTATTGTATTTGTACCCATTTTTAGATTTTAAGAAAAACGAAAACATAAAAAATAGTGATAGCTTCTATTTAATAGATTTTATCTTTTTAATTTTTCTTTCGCGTTTTTAAGTTTTTCTTTTACGTTTTTTATTCCGTATCTTTTAGATAATCATTTTTATTCCTTTTTAATTCAATTTTATTTTACGTTCATCAATCGTAGTTAGAAATCAAAAATCAAAACCCCTTTTCCATTCAATATTCACCCGATCACGAATTCGATCTATTTCAGAACGTCACACCTTCTTTGGAACTTAACGACCCGGGGAAACACTAAACTCCAGGGAGATCGTGCCCTAGATTGTTTGACTTTATTTGACCACATCCGTGGTTGATTTTAGTTGACTGTTTAGCACGTATCAAATTTTGGCGCCGCTGCCGGGGAGGTGTGCTGCGTAGATCGTTTTTGAAGAATCAGTGATTGTTGGATATTCATCCATTGTATATTATCCATCTTTATCCATATTCTTATATATATATAAAACCAAAAAAATTATCGTGAAGTTAATTCGTTTGACGGATCGATAAACCAAAAATATCGTATTTCAATCTTCCATAAAACATATAAAACACAAAAATATTTTTCTTTTGTTTCTATATATATATAAGATAAAAAATAAAAATACAAAAAGATTTTCCGTTTTCTTTGTTTAATAATAACAACAATAAAAATTTACCATCGAAAACCAAGATTGAGTACTACCTAACTGGGGGTACGACCATAATAAGTTCCCAAACTAAAGATTAAAACTTGCCTTTGTATCCTTGTGAGTGGTGTACCTTTTTCAAAGAAGCCATTCATCTTGTGATTATTGGTTTAAGTTCACTGTCGTTTTGCCTCGATCTTGTTTTGATTGGATTTGTTTTCATTTTCACTTTTCAAAAACAAAAACAAACAAAAAAATAAGAAAATAAAAGATAAAATCCAAAAATAATCTTCTTACCCCTTTTCTAAGTTTCCATCACTCTAATGGATTCTTAGACTCGTCTTAGTGCATGCGCACTCGTTCTTCAAGGTCATCAAGCCCTCATCGTGAGCTTGGAAACATACCTCGAAGACGTCGCAGACGTTCTGTTTCATCAGTCGTACCCGAGATACGAACTGATCCTGATATCCCTGTCATCATGGCAGAAGACCGTCCCATGAATGAGCTTCTCCAAGCTCCCACCACTGGGTACGGGGATGCCATTGTTGTTCCAGCCATCGTGGCTGAGAATTTTGAGCTAAAGACTGGGTTAATAAATCTTCTAACCCAGCGGCAATTCTATGGTTTTGAGAGGGAAGATCCTCAAGATCACATTCGGTGGTTCAATAAAATCACATCCACCATCAAATGCAAAAATGTCCCGGCAGAATCAATCAAACTTCTTCTTTTCCCGTTTTCCATCGATGGGACAGCCCGGATTTGGCTTGACAAACAACCCCCTCGGTCGATAACAACATGGGAAGATTTGGTTCAAAAGTTCGTGAATGAATTCTTTCCTCCTTCCAAAACCACGTATCTCAAGAACGAAATCATGAAATTCTCTCAAAGGTTTGATGAACCATTTGGAGAGGCATGGGATCGTTTCAAAGAATTGCTCCGCAAATGTCCTCATCACGGTTTCACCGATTTGATGCAAATGGACACTTTCTACAATGGGTTAAACCCATCGGACCAAGATTCTCTCAATGCCTCAGCTGGAGGTAATTTTCTGAGCAAATCCACTAAGGAGGCCATTGCCCTAATTGAAAATAAGTCAAAGGTCCGCACTGCACGAGCCAGACCTTATAATTCTCAGGCTAGTGCCGGTCCTTCTACTTCATCTCCCGTGAGTCAGCCTAATAATGATACTCAGCTTGCTGAACTCACGAAGGTCATTCAATCTTTGGTTCTCGCCACACAAAATAAAGAGTCCGCTCCGCAAACTTCTCACACTGCTGAAATTAAAAAGGTAGAAGTTTGTGTTACTTGTGGTGGTCCTCACGCCTACTACAATTGTACTGCCACCGATGGCGATGCATTTGAAGTCAATGCTTTAGCCGGTTTTTCCAATCAAGGAGGTAACCAATACCATCCTCAAATGGAAACAAATTACCGTGCTAACACCCAAGGGGGACAGCCCGGATTATATCAAGTCAACAATGCTAGTAGGTTCAACCCTAACCAGCAAAGAGGGCAAAACACGCAAAATCAATACCCACCCCAAAGGGGTAATCAAGGGTATTCAGCCCCTAGTCACCAAGGACCTCAACCAAATGATCTTGATAATCACATCAGGGTGAATGATACCAGAATGAAGTCAATGCAAACTCAAATCACTAATTTGAAGAGTGAACTTCAAACTTCAATAACCCAGCAAGGCCATGAGCTGAGAAATGAGTTTGCACAATCTCATAACAAAATTGAGAACATGTTGACTGGTATCATGAACCACATCAATCCACCTTCTACTTCGGGAGGTCTCCCAAGTAACACTGTTGTCAACCCAAGGGGTGAACTCAAAGCTGTCACTACACGTAGTGATAAGGCTCATGATGGACCCGAGATTCCTACTACCGCTTCTTCTCTTCCTAAGGTAGTGGAACATGAAATCAAGGTGACAAAGGACCCGGTACTTCCCGCTAACAACGGAAGTGCTAAATACGTCCAACCTATGGTTGTCCAAAATTCTACACCCCCAATTGCTCCTCAACCGTCAAGAATTGATCCAAACCTTTCAAGATTCACGGTCAAGAGTACGTCAGAAATACGTGCTGAGCTCAAGACCATGAAAATCAATCCTGGATCGAACAAATGGTTTGAGTGTTGTGTTGCAAATACTAAGAGTATTCTTGATGACAGTGATGATGATGATGATTCCGATTTCATCAAAGCTATCACCACTCGGAGTGGTGCTGCTTATGAGGGACCCGCTGGTCCTATTCCTCCTCCGTTGTATGAAACGGAGGAAGAGACGGAGGCTACAACGGACAAAGTGCAAATTCCAAGCCCACAAAGTACAGCACAAGTCCACCCTCCGGTTGTCCCTAAAAAATCCAAACCAGGAGTTGTCTTTGAATCTGTTGAGACTCCTGAAGTTGATGTCCCTAAATCCAAACCTTACATTCCTTACCCATCACGCTTAAACGAGCATAAGCAACGTGAAAAGCATAATCAACAAATGGACAAATTCTTTCAAATTTTTAAAGAATTACATTTTGACATCAGTTTTGCGGATGCTCTCATTATGATGCCCAAGTTTGCATCAACAATCAAACAGTTGTTAAGCAACAAGGAAAAGCTGATTGAAAAGGCTAAAACTCCTGTGAACGAAAACTGCTCGGCAGTTATCTTAAAGAAGCTTCCCGAGAAGCTTGGAGATCCCGGAAAATTTCTTATACCTTGTGTATTTCCGGGAATGATTGAATGCTGTGCCTTGGCCGATCTTGGCGCAAGCATCAATCTGATGCCTTATTCAGTATGGAAGAAACTTTCTCTTCCGGCACTTACTCCTACCTGCATGACTCTTGAGCTTGCAGATCGTTCCATATCTCTTCCTCGCGGCATTGCGGAGGATGTATTTGTGAAAGTAGGAAAGTTCCATTTTCCAGCTGACTTTGTGGTTGTTGATTTCGACGCTGATCAAAAGGTTCCTCTCATTCTTGGAAGAGGATTCCTAAAAACGGGCCATGCTTTTATTGATGTATTTAAGCATGAGATCACATTGCGTGTGGGTAATGAAGCTGTTACCTTTAACCATGATCAAACTTCGAAGTACTCCTCAAATTTTGATTCTGCATCGGTTAACCGAATCGATGTCATTGATATTGCTTCAAAGGAGTACTCTCAAAATCTTGGTTATTTTCATAATTCTGTGAGTGGTAATCCCACCACATCTTCTCAACCTATCATAGCCGACTCTTCCCCTTCTCTAACTCCTGTTGAGGGAAGTGATCCTTTTTGGGATGAAGTCGAGGCTTTTCTTGCTTTAGATAGTTCACCTCCGCATGAGGTTGATGATAACTATCTTGATCCTGAGGGGGACATTCTTTTTCTAGAGAATTTGTTAAACGAAGATTCATCTCCCCCTCTTCCACCAAGACAACTTCATAAAAAGGAAATCAAGTCGGTTGAGAAAACTGATAAATTTCCAGAGATCAAGTTTAAGGACTTGCCTCCTCCACTTGAATATGAAATTCTTGAGGAGGAAGTTCTTATCTTAAGTGCTATTATGATCTCTCTTCTTCCCTTCACCTACCCGGTGATTTCCCCTATCTTTCACTCATTCGGGAGTGAGGATATTACCTTTGACCCCGGCATTTTCCATATAACATTGGTTTAAATGCCGGATTTATCTCATCGGTGTGGAACTTTCTTATGTTCAATTGGTTTCCAAACATTTTGAACGAAAGTCCGATGAAGATGGTTTCTTCCACTTACTTCCCCATAGACTTTTAAATTGCTTTTTCTTCCGGGCTGTTCAGGAACCCTTTGTTACAGTTGACCGTTCACAAGCGGTTAGCTAGCGTGACAAACCTGACTGTTCGGGAGAAATCAACTCAATGCGGGGTCGAGTCGAGCTAAGTGACTCGGTTATCAAAAATATTAGCTCACCATATGGGTTTTCACCCATATTTCTGACTTCTTTCTACTTTCTACCACCCTAGTGTGGGGGAGATGCCCCATGCTGTTGTATATATGTAAATTTCAAAAAAAAAAAAAAAAAAAAAAAAAAAAAAAAAAAAAAATGTGTATACAAAAATAAAATAATGGCCCGTAGTATTTCCCTTTTACGTTCTTAGTTTCGGCATAACAGCCGGTACTTTGAATATTGAGGGCAATATTCATTTCTAAGTGTGGGGGGGATTCTCACGAATTTCATCACGTATATAAAACCATCTAATTCCCCCATTTTTGGCCAAAAAAAAAAAAAAAAAAAAAAAAAAAAAAAAAAAAAAAAAAAAAAATTTTTTTTGGTGTAAGTGTTTGCACTTACACGACAAATGGTTATCAGTCCGCCATGTCTAACCCACAAAAGGATTGGCTAATCCCGGAGCAAACGGCTCTGGGTAAAGATAAATCAAATCCGTTGACGGCTTGCAATTTGCCCAAAATTGTATGGTATTCGACTCACCATATCTTTTATAAGTGAAGAGTTGGCTAGCCCGCAAGGTTATGGCTTGTGGTAAAGGCAGTGGAAAACCATAATTGGTAATCAGCTCACCAAGATGTTGACTTTGTCCATCAAGAGTTGGCTAGTCCAGAAGCAAACGGCTTCTGGTAAAGACTAATCAAAACCGTTGGCAGCTGGTGGTTTGCTCAAAATCACATGGTTATCGGTGTACCATAGTTCTTACTTGAACTAAAACATTTGGCTACTCCAGAAATGATGGATATCTGGTAAAGAGAAAAATCCATTAAGTTTTCATCAAATATTGCTAGGGACTAGCAATAGTTTAGTGTGGGGGATTGATGAGTGCTCAAATACTCATCATTTTTATCATATCTGAACTGCCAAAACATCCAAAAACGCTCAAAAATGCATCAAAATACAGAAAATACCCAAAAATTATGTTTTATATGATTCAGATGCAAAATAAGTGAAAACAGTTGAAAAACGAGCAAAGTTTGTTAAATTAGCAGTTTCAGTCCCCCAAGTTTCAAAATTCGTCAAAAATAGTCCCTATGCATTTATTTTAAAATAAAAGTCAGCCCAAGTCTTTTGAAAATCAAAATATTAAAAATATGATTTTTGGGTAAAAAGTTTTGAAAAGTTACAAGTTTGGTCCCGGCAGTTTGAATTTTGGCACTTTTGGTACCTAAACTATCTACCTAATCCTAAAACTAAACAAAATAAATAAACCACTAAACCCATTATCCTAATCCTAAACCCAGCGGCCACAAACCAAAAAAAAACCCACTAAACCCTTTATCCTAAACCAAGCCCATCACCACCCTTAGCCCACCTAAGCCCAAAATAACACAAAACCCACCCCCGCCCTTATTTTGTTTTAGCTAAACCATTCGGTCAACTCACCTCAGTCAAACCACAACCTTTTTCCCTAACCCGCCTATACCACAAATAAACCCAGGATACCACTTATCCTTTCTTCACCCACCTCTGCAAATCCACCTCTCCCCCATACCTTATTCCCACTTTTCACTGCCAACACGTTTTCACCCCTATCCTTAGCTAATCCCACCAACCAACCCCCACGTGTGAAGAAAACTCCAAAACCCACTTGTCCTGTTTTTCCCGCCAATTTGCAAATCAAGGGTCAGGATCAACTCAGCCTAATCCAAAGGTGGGAAATGCTCAAGAGAAGTCAAAGAAGCTATGGGATGTATAAAAGAAAAGAAGATAGAAGAAAGAAGGCTGTCACTCGTTTTAGACCAAAAATTTCTTATTGTAACTTTTTAATTATTGTCATTTAAATTCCAGTGTAATTGTAACTTTTTAAATTCAGTTAATGTACTTTCAATTTCAGTTAAGTTTTTTTAAGTATTGCACTTTGTATATTGTAATTCGATTTCAAAGTTGATTCAGTGATTTAAGTTTCTTGTTGGTTAAGGTTTCTTAAGTGTTTTTTTTCTGTTTCAAATAGCTTACTTAAGCTAGTTCATAGCTTATTGTAAGTTATTTTAGATTATTTAGTTCTAAAATTCACAAAACCAAAAAAAAAACAGTCAACAAGTCAACTCTAGTCAAATAGCTTATTACGAGCTTATTTTACTTTGGAAACTGGTTTTCTCAACTTAATTTAGTCATTTAAGAATAAATAAGTCAGAGTTCTAAGTTACTTTTGAGATTTCTAGCTTAAATTTCTAATTCGGTTATATAAAGTGGTGTTTGGTTTTAGGGTGAAAGTGGGTCAAAATCGACCCACACTGTTCATTGACCATTGGGTCACCCTTGATTGAGCTTAATATAGCTTGTTCAAGTTAATTTTGGCAGGTTCTTGTCAATTTGAAGTTGATTGCAAGGTTGGCAGTTGGGACTGCAGAAACAAGGCAGTCAAACTGCCTTGTTAAGCTCATATAAGCTCATCTTGTTTTGGAGCCCATTTTGTCATTTCCAGGTTATATTTATTCCATTTTAAGTTTGCATTAAGAATGCCATAGCCTAGTTCTCGAATATCACTCTTAACAGTTAAACAAGTGCATAGCAGCCTAGTATCTTTTTTTTTTCTTAGTTTTGCAGATTTTTAACATTTTCTAGCTCACTCATTTTAAGTTAGATTAAGTTGAATTTCTGGATTATTAGAGTTCCCCAGCTCATGCATCTTAGGTATTTTTTGTAGATTTTTTAGAGTAGCTTATCCAAGCTTTTCGAGGGCTTGAAGTTGCCCCATTTTGGCCTGTCCATCGAATAGCAGCAGACTGCTGTGTTTCTTGGTTCAATTCGAGCTTAATTTGGAGCTTATTTCGAGTTAGGATAAGCTATTATTAATTGTATAAGCTTGTTTAGTTAGTTGTTAATTAGTTTGTTCAAAGATAATTAAAAAAAAAAATAGTTTTAAAAAAATGTAGCAAGTGTAGGTTCGAACCTGGGTTATTTTTTAGCCTTACATCGTTTTTAAGTTTCCCCTTTTTACATGTCAGTCCACAAGTTTCAGTTTCATCCAAGTTAGTCCCTGTCTTTATTCTAAAACTGTTTTTTTAGTTATAATCAAGTTTCAGAAAAGTCAAAATCAGTCCCTGTCTTTGTTTTAGTATATTTAAAGTTTTAATTTTTTACTTTTAGCCCCTAAACTTTTGTAATTTTTATTTTCTTTTATAAAATTAGTTTTTATTGTATTTGTACCCATTTTTAGATTTTAAGAAAAACGAAAACATAAAAAATAGTGATAGCTTCTATTTAATAGATTTTATCTTTTTAATTTTTCTTTCGCGTTTTTAAGTTTTTCTTTTACGTTTTTTATTCCGTATCTTTTAGATAATCATTTTTATTCCTTTTTAATTCAATTTTATTTTACGTTCATCAATCGTAGTTAGAAATCAAAAATCAAAACCCCTTTTCCATTCAATATTCACCCGATCACGAATTCGATCTATTTCAGAACGTCACACCTTCTTTGGAACTTAACGACCCGGGGAAACACTAAACTCCAGGGAGATCGTGCCCTAGATTGTTTGACTTTATTTGACCACATCCGTGGTTGATTTTAGTTGACTGTTTAGCACGTATCAGTCTCCTATTTAATTCTAACCAATGGGGTGTTGGTTCATCACTAGTATCATAAGCATGTTTCTTCACATCATAGACTGACCAAGTATCACCTTCTCCTACCGCTATCTTAGATTTCTTACAATCAATCATAGCACTAGCGGTCGCCAAAAATCCTCTACCTATCAACAAGGGGCATGTAGGGTCGCTAACCATATCAAGGACGTGGAAATCGGCTAAAATGGTTAGTTTTCCTATGTGTACTAACACGTCCTTGACTACTCCAACTGGGTAAGCAACACTCCCATCCGCTAAGCCTATTATTACCTCGGTTTCTTCAAGTTTTCCTAGTTTTAGAGAGGTGTAGAGAGGTAATGGAAGTAGGTTAAGGCTTGATCCAAGATCGGCTAATGTGTCATAAGCCTCCAAATTACCGATCTTGCAAGGTAGAACAAATAAGCCCGGATCATCTAACTTCTTAGGTAGCTTGTTTTGAACAAAGGCGGTCCCTTTTTCGCCTAACTTGAGCTTCTTCTCATCCAACACATCAATAACCGGACTTTCAAGGTGGAGCTCCTTGAATTCTTCGTCAAGGTTTTGAGTGGGAGGTGTTTCAACTATGTTCTTGACCAATTTAGTGTTGGATATCATAACTTCTTGGTCATTTTGAACGACTTGGGTTTGTTTGAAACACGTGCTCATGGAATTGACCGAATAATATTGTGGACAAGAACTAGGAGACGAAACAGATGAAATGGCATTGACATTTAGTTTCGGGTTCTTGACTGTGTTGCTAGGGAGTGCTCCCATTTCTCGGTCATTGAGGGCTTTCAACAAAGTGTCAATCTTATTGGTCATCTCGCTTTGTTTTTGTTTGAAATCGGCTTCAAACTTGGCCAAACGAGCTTCTTGAGATGCCATAAATTGGGACATCAATCCTTCAAAGTTATTGGTACTACCATTGCTGGAAGGATTGTTGTTGAAAGTACGGTTCGAGTTGGAACCGCTTGATTGGAAACGATTAGGTGGGTTGGAAGAATTGGTTTGTTGTGCGTTTTGGTTTTGTTTCCACCTAAGGTTTGGGTGATTTTTCCATGAGGGGTTGTATGAATCACCGTAGGGGTTTGGCTCGGGTTTGAAAGTGTACCACTTGTCTCCCGCTCTGTCGGTACGCGAGGATGCGTAGTCCGCAAAAGCTTGTTCGGGGAGTTCCATGCAATCACGAGTGTCGTGGGGACCACTACATAATTCACATGAAGAAGTGATTTTGTTCACTTGGCTTGAAGGTTTAGGAGCCTCGTAGGATTTCATAAGAAACTTGACTTGGTCTTCAAGTTCTATGATCCTACGGTCGGAAGTGCTTGAATTGTTCGAAGGCAAAGATATTGCCTTGACCGTTTTATTCAAATCACGGGGATCACTCCAACTTTCGTTGTCATAAAGAGCAAGATCTTCCAGGAGAGCCCATGATTGTTCCGCACTTAGATCACGTAGCTTACCACCGGCCGATTGGTCAATGGTTTGCCTCGTGGAGAGATTGATGTGGTCATAGAAGATTTGGACTTGGAGCCAAAGTTCTATGCCATGGTGAGGGACTTTTTGGAGTAAGTCCTTGAATCGAGTCCATGCCTCGTAGAGGGTTTCGCCTTGACGTTGTTGGAACATCAAGATATCATTCCTTAGCTTGGTAGTTCTTCCTGGTGGGAAAAACTGAGCGAGGAAACGAGTGGTGAGATCATCCCAAGAGGTGATGGATCCTGCGGGTAGACGCTCTAGCCATTGACTAGCTTGGTCCCGCAGAGAGAATTGAAAGAGACGCAATCGGGTCGTCTCTCGAGTGGCAACATCAAGGTCTATGGAATCAACGATTTTTAGAAAGTCCTTGAGATGTTGATTAGGATCTTCAGAAGGAAGTCCATGGAATGCGCATCCGCTTTGCACCAACCGGATGGTGTCGGATCGCAAGGGAGTGACATTGGCTCCTTGAGTGAGCTCAATGGTGTTTCGATAGCCATGGTGGCTAGGACGGGAGTAGTCTCCTAAGGTACGGGCTCTAGGAGGTGGGTGTTGTTGTGGTGGTGGGTTGTTGGGATCAAGGATATTACCACCTTCCATGATGTCGGATGGTAATGGTTACGAACAAAGAAACGAAGAAAAAAGATAGACTAAAGAAAACCTAGAAAAATAAAATAAAAATCTCACTAGAAAGGAATCTAGTGAGTAGACCTAATAAAATAAAAATTCAACCTAAACAATAACTATTCCCCGGCAGCGGCGCCAAAAACTTGATGCGTGGTTTTGCGACCTTACAACAGGTTTTACCTCTCGAGGGATCTCAAGAGGCTTGCAATCCCCACCAGGCAGTGTACCTGACCGATGTAGTATAGTGTAGTGGCAAGTACTGGGGGATTGATCGTTCTCTAGGGGAATAGTGTCGTTAGGATTGAAAAACTACTCTAATAGGTCTAAGGGTGAGGGAAGATTCTTTTTGTATTTTTTTATATTTTTTTATGAAAGCAAGTAAAATCTCGGGTTTGAAGGAGTGGGCGGAATTAGTTGCTAGTCAACTAACCCAAATAACTACAATTGCAAATAAAATAAAATAACTGAAAATGAAAAGGTTGTGGAACTTATATGGAGAGAAATGTGTTTACTTAGATTTCCTTACTCCCTAACTATCTTTTACCGGTTGATTAGTGTGTATTAATTGCGTGGATGACGGGTGTATTCCTTAATACCAATCGTGGGGTGGCGTACGTACTTCCCCAACTCTACAAGCTCCTACTTCACTCCTATGTCGAGCCGGCTAAGAAGCTCCTAACATGGGATCACTAGAATTCGCTCATGCATTAAATACAACCATAAAAACCTTAGTACGCATTGGTTCATGTTTCTTAATACGTTCAAGCAAGTTACCGTATAGGAGGTTAGCCAGTTTTCTTAAGCCTAACATCGATAAACAATCATCCAATACAATTAATAACACACCAACAACCAATAATCAATAGTTAGGTTTCATTAGATCTAAGCAAACACAAGATAAATCTAGCCTAGCATGTTAATTAAAAGACAAGAACAAGATATAATCAAACAACACATAGACATATTGAATGATTAATTGATTACTTATCTTCAATTAAACATGGGAGATCCAAGGGTATAAAACCCTTAAAAATGGCAGAAAATTCGACTTAGGGTTTCTCCTCACAAAGTTGCACACTAATGACTAAAAATTGCAAAACTATATATAGAATTTAGGGGCTGACGGCGTCACGTTGTAGGAGGTGACGCCGTCACCTCGCCGCGGCTAGGGTTCCCGGATGGTCTTCCTGACACCGTCCCTCTTTAATCCTCCAAAATCCGCTCTGGCCCGTCAAGGGTTGACGCCGTCAAAATTGTGCTTGACGCCGTCTCTCTTTAACTTAAACCGTGACGACCTTGATCACCTTAATGGGTGACGCCGTCAGATTTCCATTGTAAAACTCTCTGGCGCGTCACGTGTATTTTGTCATATCCACCTCTTTTGCCAAGCGGTGACGCCGTCAGGAGCAATCCTTGACGCCGTCACGTGTACTTTTCCAGCAGCTTTGGAGACTTTGTCGTTTTCTTCACTTTTATGCTCCAAAAACGTCCAAAATGTTCCCTTTTCCAGATTTCTTCTCCGAAGTACCTAAAATGACAAAAGGAACGATTTAGGGCAATATTTGATCAAATAAATACGATTTAGGGCTTAAATGACCCCCTAAAAGCGGTACACTTTTCGCTTCATCAATAAATATGTGCTTTTAAAACCTTTTTAAGGTATGCAAGGGTTGATTCACTATTCTTTGTTACCTTGCAGATCAGCTTTATTTGTCTAGCGGTTCATCTACAATGATATTAGATGATGATGAAATCCCCGCGTTGAAAAAGTTTAAATCTGAAGCAAGGTAATATACTATGATTTACTTACTCAAACAACTTATATGTTATTAAACATAAATATTCATATTGGTTAGTTGATGACAGTGAAATAGAAGTTAGGAAGGAGATTGTACCATTTATATCAGGTAACAATTCTGAAGCTAGGGACGGCACATTGGAGAATTTGTTGATTTGGGCTCGCAACCGCAAAAATGAGGTACCAGCTATTTAGTTATTATAACCCGTCTATCAATTTTATATCATTTCTAACCTATGGAGATCCCTTTTTTCATGCAGCCTGTGACATTCAATTGTAAAGTTAGAATTGATGATATCATGACAAGAAAAGGGTGGAACTACCCGTCGTGTGGTGGTGATAAGTGCAAAAAGGGTATCAAAAGGAAAGATGGCAAATTTTGGTGTGATTCATGCAATAAACCGTCTGATTATCCTGTGATGAAGTATGATATTGTTTAAAACAAATTTATATTCTTATATGCTAATATACATTAATGTTAATAAGGACATGGGAAAGAATGTTCCACATCCATTTAACACGTTTGGTCAACAGGTACAGGCTTGAATTGGTTGTTTCCGATCATACTGCTCAAACTGTGGTGGTCGTGTTTGATGAGATTTCAACTAAGTTGGTGAAATCTTCTGCTGAGTCACTTTTAAAAGAGGATTTTGAGGTATATTTTCAACATTTTAGCTGTTTTTAAATTGAATTGGACACTTACTATCATTTGCAGGGTGTGGAAGACCAACCAGCATTACCACAAGCTCTGACTAATATAATTGGCACCTCACACAATTTTGAGCTGAAATCACATACCTACTATGAGCACGGTACTTATGAGAGTTTTACCTGTTGGCAAATTTGTGACCCACCACCATCTGTTGAGACCGCAAGTACCAGCAATGTAATTGCAATCGCCGATGTTAAGAAGCCAACATTGAAAATATTGACTGAAGACCCAGTATTGTGCACTCCAATAAAAATTTCGGAAGGCAAGAGAAGGCAAGTGTTAGTCTTTGATATTGCCATCAACATTAACATGCTTATTATAATATATTGTTTGACGTGTGCGTGCATACTTACCATTTGTTACTGTTTAATTACAGCTTTGCTGTTGAGGACTCAGATGCCGAAATAACTCCTTCTGAAAGTGAGGTTCTAGAAGATAGTGATGATTGTGAGCCTGCGTCAAAGAAAAAAAAGAAACGGTCATAATCCATCCAAAATATTACTACTTATTTTATATTACCAGAAATTTTGACTTGAATGTCTTTGCGTTTTTTTTTTTTTTTTTTTTTTTTTTTTTTTTTTGCAGAAACATTATTAGTGACTCTGAATCTGGATAGGCTTTTAAAGTCTCAAAGCTTTGAATCTTCCTCATTATGAAGCCAATATCTTCTTAGTTTTTGTCCAATAGTAATAATTTACGAAGTTCAAAAAAATGGATCTAATAATAGATAAGATAGTGTTCTTTTATCTTTTTTTTTTGTTGAGAATAGTATGTTTCGATTACTCATCTTATGGGAATTGATAGCCTGAGTTAAAGAATACTTGAGCTAATGAAATATCAACCAATATTGCATAGTACTATTGTTTTAAATTAATGGAATACCTGCCAATCTTGCATAATATTTATCTATTGACAAACAAAGACTGATGTGAATTCTATAGTTGAAACAATATTGCACAAAGATTGATTTACAACTATCACAAAGTTAATATACCTTATAAGCTGAAAATGCAATTGAAAAACCATATCAGACCCAAAAGAAGTAAATGAAGCTACAACATTGCAGATTATGTTTTCTACCAATTACTCAGATTATGAAGAGATCGAAATGTGATGAGGAATCATAGTTTAAGATTTATTTTAGACTTTTACACTTTTAATAAATTGTTATAAAACTTATAAATGTTTAAGTTTTGCATTTGATTTCATCCTATTATTTACTTTGTGTAAATATGTGATTTGCCATTTATAGACTGCAAACTTCCTAATATTTATGTAAGTGGTATGTTGTTTGCAAAATGTTATATGTGCTTTTCAAATAGGGCAAAGTGGGTTAATTCTTATACAAATCCTATGATAAAGATGCCTACTTTAAAGAAATTAAGACAGTTTGTTACACAGCCATTAGTCTAATCACACTCAAAACAAAATTTCTCATAAATGTTTTCAATGACTATGCAAAAAATCAAATAAACCAACAACATGTCTTTGTCTTGAACTATTTAATGTAAGGCAATTAGGTAAAAACCACTATGTGGATATGTGGAGAGTTCAATAATCAATTCAATTTTACAACTAAATTATATGATCCTGTGACTTATGCATACAAATAGATGTTCTGTGTAAAAAAAAAAAAAAAAAAAAAAAGCTCATCTAAAGTACTTTCTCCTAAAATAATACATATAATTTCATTCTTAAACTTTCTCACATATAAAAGGATAATACTTTAAAAATTCACCAGCTAGACAGTCCTGTGTAAAAAAAAAATAAAAAAATTCTAGCTCATCTAAAGTACTTTCTCCTAAAATAATACATATAATTTCATACTTAAATTTTCTCACATATAAAAGGATAGTACTTTAGAAATTCACCAGCTAGACAGTTTTTTCATTTACTACTAGAATAAATGTTGTAAGTAAATAAGGATAATCCAAAAGGCAATATTACTAACAAATTAATTACATATCAGTTAACATTCTTAACTCATCTTTGATGTCTTATATGCAATCAAATTGAATTGCAGGTTTCATAAAACAATGGATGAAGGTATAATCAAATTGCCTAATTTTCTATGTATTTAAATAAAACTAATAACTATAAATATATTGACTTTTTCATTGTTCCAGGTGTACACAACAATCGTGGCCAGATTCCGTCATTCTCCAGTATACTAAACAATTCTATAAGAATTCATTCAGAAACTACTGTTGGTCAAGATTGGCAACTTTAGGTTTACTGTGGTTTCAAACTAACACAAGATACCACTGAAGAATCAAGTAAATACACATTCTTATTTTTGGACTGTAAACGAAGCTCAAAAAATATATTAACACTTAAATGTCTTACATCAGGTACATCAGCATGGCTAAAAAACACATCAAAAAATTCTACACAAAATTCATGGGGATCAACTTCCAATATCTGCGCTAACAAATCTAACTTTGTTCCACCAACAATTAAAAGGCGCAATCCGAAAAAAAAAATCTAAAGAGAGCCGCGCTCACATCCAAAGGTAATTTTTTTTCTTATTCAAATCAGTTAATAAATTACAGTTAATAATTGGTATAATATTTTGATACCAAATCAGATATCATGGACTAAAAAATACTAAATTAGGATCAAATTAGTTATGTGTTAATTTAATAATAGAATTTTGTGACTTTGCAGGTGTTGATGTCACTTACAAAAATTTAGGTCCTCCGTCGCATCAATGTCGTTGCTGTGATGCAATAATGTGGTATGAAGAGAGAACTGATAAGGCTAAAAGAGCTACCAATCCATCATTCTCACTATGCTGTCAAGATGGTAAAGTACTGCTCCCCAAATTAAGGGAACCTCCACCACCCTTAAATACTCTATTGGATTACACCAATGCTGAAACTTCAAAATTTAGAGACCAAATTAGAGTATATAATAGCATGTTCTGCTTTACATCTTTTGGGGCTAGAATATATCATTCCATTAATAATGGCAGAGCGCCTTACACATTCAGGGTAAGTGGTCAAAATTATCATCTAATAGGGTCTTTACTACCAGAAGTAGGGGTTCAACCTAGGTATTGCCAACTTTACTTCTTTGACACCGACAATGAAGTAAGGTATCGAATGACTGCTTTCATTAATAATGAGGAAAGTGAAATTGATGAAAGAATAGTAGCAAGTCTGATTGACATGCTGAATCAATCAAGCTCAGTTGCTATGGCGTTTTGAATGGCAAGAGATTGGTGCAAATATCATAATTCAAACAACATCCAACTTCGTCTATTAGGCCAAAGATCATCTTCAAGGCAGTACAACGCACCTACGGTTTCAGAAGTGGCAGCACTAATTACAACCGATTTTGGAGAAGGAATATCTATTAGAGATGTCATTGTAAACAACAAAGATATGGGCCCACAAAGAATTTCAGAATTGCATCCATCTTATATGGCGCTCCAATATCCATTGCTATTTCCATACGGAGAAGATGGGTTTCATGATAATATACCTTATCATGATAATACAGGAAAAAGGAAAACCACGCGGGGTTTTGTCACTATGAAAGAGTATTATGCTTACATGATACAACAACGGAATAATCAAGGAACTACTCTAATAAAAGGTGGCCGCTTATATCAGCAATATATAGTAGATGCATATACGGCTGTTGAAGAAAAAAGGCTTAAATGGAACAGGCATAATCAAGATAAACTCCGTGTAGATCTCTATAATAATGTTTGTGATGCTATGACAAGAGGTGACACCGACGCAACTGCACTTGGAAAAAGAATAGTGTTGCCGTCAAGTTTTACAGGCAGCCCAAGATATATGATGCAGAATTACCAAGATGCAATGGCCCTATGTCGAGCATACGGGAATCCGGACCTCTTCATAACATTCACCTCAAACCCAAAATGGCCTGAAATAACTGAAATGCTGTCCCATGTTCCTGGACAGAAGCCACACGATCGTCCAGAGATTGGTACTCGAGTTTTTAAATTAAAACTAACTGAAATGTTAGATGATCTTACTAAGAATCAGATTTTCGGTGAAACTGAAGCAGGTAACATCCCTTATATAATGAATCAGTTTATTAAGAAAATAAATACGAATACTAATGAAATGTTTCATGATTTGTGATTTCAGTTGTGTATGTCATTGAATTTCAAAAGCGAGGCCTTCCGCATGCTCATATTCTTTTATGGCTCAAAAAGGAAGCTAAGTGCAGGACGCCAAACGAAATAGATGACATAATTTCAGCCGAATTTCCATCTCCAATAGATGATCCAAATGGATACAAAGCTGTTAGTGATTATATGTTGCATGGTCCTTGCGGGAAAAATGCAAAACATGCTGCTTGCAACGTTGAAGGCAAATGTTCAAAACATTATCCCAAAGCATTTTATGCAGAAACAACGCTAGATGGAGATGGATATCCTGTTTATCGGCGGAGAAATAATGGAGAGAATGCAGTCAAAGGAAAAAAACACTTACTCTAACAGAGACGTGGTTCCTTACAATCGATATCTGCTACTTAAATATCAGGCACATATCAATGTTGAATGGTGCAATAGAACAAAGGCCATTAAGTACTTATTTAAATACTTAAATAAAGGACCAGATCGAGCAAGTATTGTTATTCAAGAAAACATTACCAGAGTTGATCAAGAAAGTCCTGAAAAAGTTATTGTAGTTGATGAAATCCAGAGTTACTTAAACTTCCATTTTTTAGCACCATGTGAGGCAGTATGGCGTCTCTTTTCATTTGACATACATTACTCCTACCCATCAGTCATGAAGCTTAATTATCATTTGCCAAATCAAAATTCCATCACGCTACGTGACTCGGAAAGTTTACCCGCACTTCTGGAAAAAGAAGGAATCAGTATGACAATGTTTACTGAGTGGTTCGAGCTAAATAAGCGTGACACAGAAGCCAGGAAACTTACATATGCTGAACTTCCCAAAAAATACGTGTGGCATGAACAAGCCAAAGTTTGGAAGCTAAGGAAGCAAAATAAAGTCATTGGGAGGATTATTTACTCAAACCCTGCTTCAGGAGAACGTTACTATCTTAGAATGCTTCTAAACATAGTAAGAGGAGCTGAATCATTTGAGAAACTGATGACGGTCAACGATGTAGAATATAAGACATTTAAAGCTGCATGTTTTGCTTACGGATTACTTAACGATGATAAAGAGTGGACATACGCTATAACAGAAGCTAGACAATGGGCTTTAGCTCCACATCTCCGTGACTTATTTATCACGATTTTGCTATTTTGTGACGTGAGCAGGCCACTGCAATTTTGGGAAGAAAATTGGGAGGCTTTGTCGGAAGACATTCTGTATAAAAAAGGAAACATTTCAGATACCCTGATCTGGAGCTTACAGAGGAACAAATAAAGAACTACTGCCTCATTGAAATACAAGATTTGTTAAACAGGAATGGCAAATCTTTGGACGATTTCCAGGATCTTCCACGGCCAGACCCAAGGTTACTAACTAACATGGACAACCGTCTAATAAGAGAAGCCCTTGACTTTGACATGCAAAAAAGCAAGGTGGACCATGATCAATTGTATCTATTGTTAAACATCGAGCAACACTTAATCTATGATGAAGTTATTGACTCTGTGCATAAACAGAGAGGACGTTTTTTCTTTGTTTATGGGCCTGGAGGGACGGGGAAGACATTTCTCTACAAAACTATAATTTCAAGGCTAAGATCAGAACGAGCGATAGTTCTAGCAGTCGCATCTTCAGGTAACATAGCTTATACATGTTTATTACTTGATTGCTTCTTTCTTATTTAAAGAAGTTACTAATAATCCCAAAATTGCATCTACCTCAGGGATCGCTTCATTGCTTCTACCAGGCGGAAGGACTGCTCATAGTAGGTTCATTATTCCACTAGATCTAATGGAGAATAGTACGTGTGGAATCAAACAAAACACACACTTAGCACAACTAATGCAGGAGGTAAAATTGATAATATGGGATGAGGCACCAATGACCCAAGGATTTGCTTTTGAAGCATTAGACAAAACGTTAAGAGATATATTGGGTTACATTAATGAGGAGAATAAAGATTGGGTTTTTGGAGGAGTGACAGTATTATTGGGAGGAGACTTCAGACAAATTTTACCAGTTATTCCTAAAGGCAAGCGTGCAGATGTGCTTGATGCCTGCATTAACCGATCAAAATTATGGAAATCTTGCAAAGTCTTCACTCCCACTCAAAGCATGAGAGTGAATGAATGCAAGGCGGATGGCAACATTGATATTAGAAAGCAGGAATTCAATAAATGGGTTTTAAACGTAGGAGATGGGACTCTGCCAGCAAAGATTAAAGAGAGCGAGGAGGAGCCTACTTGGATTAAAATTCCTGTGGAGTTCGTTATTAATTCATGGAATAATCCTTTTGAAGAGATAGTAAACAACACCTTTCCGGATTTTACAACAAGACAACATGAGGACGATTATCTAAAAGGACGGGCCATTCTAACACCCAAAAATGATGACGCCGATGCAATAAATGCATATATGTTTGAAAAGTTGTTAGGGAAATCAGTGACCTATAGTAGTGCAGATGAGGTATGCAAGGCTTCAACAGATGCTTCTGGCCAAGAAGATTTGTACCCAGTTGAGTTCTTAAATTCTTTAAATTTTCAAGGAATGCCACCACATGCATTGTCTTTAAAAAAGGAACTACCGGTAATGCTATTACGAAATGTAAATCCAAGTCAAGGATTATGCAATGGAACTCGGCTAATCATAACTGATTTGGGCAAGTTTGTTATCCGTGCAAAGATCCTAACTGGATCACATATAGGAGACATTGTGATAATTCCTAGAATCACAATGACATCAACACAAACAAATTGGCCATTCATAATGAAGAGACGGCAATTCCCTATCAAACCATGCTATGCAATGACCATAAACAAAAGCCAAGGACAGTCACTAAATCATGTAGGAATCTACTTGCCAAATCCTGTGTTCAGTCACGGCCAACTTTATGTAGCAATATCCAGGGTGACAAGTCCCGACGGACTCAAAATTCTCATGATGGAAGACACAGACATCAATCTAAAGGGACATACCAGAAATATTGTTTATAAGGAGACATTTGGAAATCTACAATAACAACCGCAAGTATTCTTCCATTAATAAAACACAACTCTTAAATTCTTATTTATGTTCTTCTAAATTTAAAACAGAAATCTCATACATTAGTGTTTGCAGGATACTCAGCAAGAAGCATACACGCAATAATCCAGGGAATAAAGTTATCTACGCAAATTACGCAAATTATTTGTTCGCTTTTAAATAAGACGCAAGAGCTTCTTTTATAGATATATCAATGGATTGTGTATCTCAGTTTATGTATGTTTCTATGCATGTGTGACAGCTTATTTGCAAGTTGCTTGATATCTATGATTAATTGAAAAACCCTTAAGACACTTAATGTTTACATGATGATTACCCAACTTTTGTGAGCAATTAAACTAAACAGGGTATAACCGAAATCAATCTGAACCACATAAACATCATCAAAAAAAGCAACTTAAAACGAATCCGCAAAACTTTAAACACCCCCATCAAACTAAACAATCTCAGATAAATTATTTGAAATACCCTTAAGACACTTAATGTTTACATGATGATTACCCAACTTTTGTGAAGACTGATGATATAATTAGGTATAATTTCCAGTTAACAAAAATGAAATAAAACATCATCCAAACAACAAACATTATAAATTAATAACCCAAGATAAATTAACACAATTTCAAACACAGCAATTAAACTAAACAGGGTATAAACGAAATCAATCCGAACAACATAAACACCCCCATCAAACTAAACCATCTCAGATCCAAATTCAATAATTATAAACACTATATAACATCTGTAACCAGATAATAATAATGAAAAAGCCCCAAATAATAACAAAACCCCAAATTTTTAAACACCCCTATCAAACTAATACATCTGAGATTCAAATCCAATATACAATATCCAATTAGTATTCAAATGAAAAACAAATACCTGAGTGACTTATTGAATGATTTCATTTTAGTTATTGATTGATTTCATTTACGTTACTTCTAATTGAAAACCGTAAAATCGCCACACACTTTTTTCATTAACACGCTTTATTTGTGTGTGTTTAATATCTGTGTGTGAGAGATAAGAGAAGTCAACATATATAAATAAAGTATACTTAAAAAAAAATCAAAATTAAAAAAACAAAAAACAAAACAACAAGAGATAATAACATAAAAACATACTAATTTTATTCATTATATTAGGGGGAGGGGGTGATTACATTCTGCATTCCCATCAACACATCAACGAACACCATGAGACATGACATCAAAACCAAAAAAACTACCTATACAATCTACCAACCCATAAGACCCTTCACAAGCGTTCACCTGGAGCCCTAATCGTACTTATCCAAGGTGGCTATGGCTTCCTCCTTCTTGGATATAAGAGCACGAACTTCGACCAAAATGGACGAAAGGGACTCCAACAAACGCTTCTCAATCACTTGAACCTCGCGAAGAGACTCATAAGTAGCATCGCCAGCTTCTTCTTCATCAAAATCAAGCTCAAAAACCTCGGCCATTCTCTCAGTTCGCTTATCAATGTTGATCCGGAGCTCATCGCGTTTTTCTCCCAACCACATGATCATTGCCTCATTGATAGGAATCTCTTGGCAAAATAGAAACTTAAAACATTTATGCAGTTTTTCGGACCCACACATATCTTGGAGTTCATTTAGGTAGGGTTTTCCTGACATTTTTTGGATATGAGATTTGATATTACACAGATGAGATTTGATTTTAGGTTTCTAAACATATAAGAAACTAATGAAACAAATAAATAATGAAACTTAGTGGTAAACTTCATCATTGCAAAAATTAAATAGAGCAATAATGGTTTGCATCGTTAGTCTTCCATGCAGATCGTATGTCTTCTCATGTCTTATTTTTGTTTGATAAGTTACAAAATATTAAAAGAGTTGATAAGTTACAAAGTGTAAAATACTAAGCCAAAATAACAACCATGTGGTAACACAATATTATTTTGTAATTGATCTAAATAACAATATACAAAACACCAACATAATACAAAACAAATTATGAATACCACGTTTATCATAATCTTATTTTTGAAATATAAAATTACTTATTGATTCAATTCTTAAATATTTTATAATTTCTTGAAAGCAAATTCAACAACATTATCAACATCGTAATCAAGAAAATGGTTGTGATAAAGACAATCTTTGTTAATGCAAATCCATTCGACATTCTCATGATATAAACAATCTTCATTGACACACATCCATTTATCTTTTTCGCCGTCAGATTCCTGAAATAATTAGATATAAGTAAAACCAAATAAATGTTTGTTATAATTTCTATTGAAAGTAAGAAAACTCATACCATTTCATCATGTGATATGATTATTACGGGTGGAGATTCAATCCAAAAATCATTTACTAATTCTTTGTCAACTTCTTGATGTGAACAATAACATAACTTATTATTTTCATTTTCGACACAAAGCTTACAACAAAGTGTTGCATTTTGAATTGTTGACTCATCCAACTTTTCACCATCAGATTCCTGAAAATAATTAGATATAAGTAAAACCAAATAATTGTTTGTTATTATTTCTATTGAAAGTAAGAAAACTCATACCATTTCATCATCTGATATGATTATTACGGGTGGAGATTCAATCCAAAAATCATTTACTAATTCTTTGTCAACTTCTTGATGTGAACAACTTGACATCTTTTTTCGTTATATAAAATGCTTTATGAAAGATAAGGTATTAACAACCAACAATCACATATATATAATGTAGATTAGAAATAATTTATATAACTTATTAGAATTAAAATACTACATTTGAAGAGTCTTTCTCAATTGTAACATATAAAAAACAATCTCTTCACATGTACTCATTTAATGTGACAAAACAATTTTAAATGCTATGATAATTACTAATACCATCACAAACAACTAATATGAAAATTAATAAAACAAATTCGCGCTACGTGTTTCTTGATTAGTATAAATATCGCACTCAAATTTAGTTTATTCAACAATTATATGATTTTATATTAATTAACAAAAAAATACTATTAACAAAGATGAGCCCGAGTGCATCGCACGGGTCGTAATGACTCGTATACTAAAAGCTTAAGTAGTGTTATAAATGTAAGTGGTCATAATAAATGTCCCAAGGATTGATTTCTATCATATGAAGCCATCAACATTGATTCCATGCAACTCAAAACATCTCAATTAGTAATTGTATATTGATTTCAAGCAACTCAAAGATCTCAATTAATATTCACATAATGGCCATTTACATGTTAAGAATATCAAGCATCTATCAGTTACACAACTCTTACACAACTCCACATAGCATGTTATCTCTATAAATTTCCTCAGCAGTTTTGAAGTTTCACACACCTCAAACTTGAGCTTACACTTCTGCATAACTGAATCTAATCTCGCAATGGCAAACAGGTCAAGTCAGGCATCTGAAACCACTAAGAAAGTTTCTGAAAAAAATTCCACCCAGGCAAACAGCCAACTTTTTCTTGATGTACTTGATGTGGGTGTCTCAGGAACCATAGTTGTTATGGTGTGTAGAAAATGGGATGTGAATGCGACGTCCGGCCGTTATTTAAGCACGGATTTCATTGTTTCTGATGGGAAGGTAAGTTAGCCCTTGGTTTGTATAACATTATTAAAATTTATAAAGATGCATAGGTTATGTATTTTGCATATGGTTTGGGATTCGGTGGATGCATACATTATTCACTAAAGTACTTAAATTTTGTTATTGCAGGGTAATATCATGCACTGTACTGCAAAAGCCAGTGTTTCACATAATTTTGTTGACAAATTAAAAGATGGTGTGATTTACTCGATCAAAGACTTTAGTGTTGTAGCAAATAAGGATGAGTACCGTGTTTTGAAGGATTCTGCTTGCATGATTGAATTTGATGGAGCAACGTCCGTAAGGAAAGCTGCAGTCAAAGCGGACGGTTTTGTCAGACATCCTTTCCAATTGGTACCATTTGAGAAACTTGAACCTACAGGCAATAAATTTCTTATTGGTAAGGCCATGATTGTAAGATATTTTCAGCTGATTTCCAAATTATATCTATAATTCTAATTTTGTGTACACTTTGCAGATGTTGTTGGTTACATTACCAATGTTGGTAGGACCACCTACCAGAGAACAGGTTCAAGAAATCTTGATTTTTATCTTGCCAACCAAAGGTATGTGTTAATTTGCATGTTTGTTACAACTAATCATATGTTGTTATCCTAATTGTTGGTCTTATATTGCTTTGAATAGTGGCCAGTCAATTTGGGTTACCCTATGGGGTGGTTTAGGCGATGTATTAATAGAAAAGAAAGCTAAACATACTGGGCTGTGTGCCGTGGTTCTAACCTCAGTCAATGCTAGACACTACAATAGTAAGGGTCCATTCAACATAATGTTTCTACGTGGTTTAAAACAATCAAGGATTAACTGATTATGTGTACTTACCTTCCAGATAAGCTTTATTTGTCGAGCAGCTCTTCCACCCTCATTCTGGATGATGATGACATTCCAGCCCTGAGACAATTTAAAGCTGGCGTTAGGTAATCAAACTTACATTCTCCCTGCACCTTAATCATGTTAGTCACTAACCTTAACTTTTCTTACAGTGGTGTGAATCAAAAGAGGGAAGGCGTGCCGGTTGATCACTCAATACCAAAGCCTGGGACACTTGAAAATGTGTTGATGTGGGCAAGAAACAGGAAGAATGATGTACTCATCTTCTATTCTAATATTCTGTTAGTGTAATTTTATCCTATTGCCTCCTATTGACCTCCTTTTTCCCTCTTCAGAGCTCAACCTTTCACTGTAAAGTAAGGATAAACAATGTCATAACTAGAAAGGGGTGGAACTATCCATCATGTGGAGGTGAGAAATGCAAGAAAGGTTTAACTAGGCAGGAAGGAAAATTTTGGTGTGATGGATGTAACACATCTGTCGACTACCCGGTTATAAGGTATTGCTCTTTCTTTACAATCGTTATTGATTGGTTTTTAAAAATATTGATCCAACAACAACATTAAGCAATTGTTTTCAAAAATTTATTAGCTTTCGTTTAAATTTTAAAAGACTGCAAAAAATTGAATACCACTTGGATGCAATATTGGATGTGCAGGTACAGGCTCGAACTTGGTGTATCGGATGAGACAGAACAGACTGTTGTTGTGCTGTTTGACGAGACTGCAACAGAGGTGGTTAAACACTCAGCAGCCTCACTTTTTGGGACAGAGGCCGAGGTACATTCATAATGATAAAGAATTAATGTTAAAGAGTTAAAGAGTGTTGTAATAATTTCCCCTAACCTTATCTTCCTATGCAGGATTCGGAGGATCACGTTGTGCTACCGCGTGCCATAGCTGATATTGTAGGTGGTACCCACATTCTGGAGATAAAAACACATACTTACTATGAACATGGAAGCTATGAGAGCTTCACATGTTTGGCAATTTGTGCAGAGCAGACTGCTGATGAAGGTACGAGTTCTAGCACGGTCGAGCAAACAGCTGCTTCTGACTCGAACCTAATTGAGCCTTCTGAGGAAAAACCCATTGAAAGGTTAATCAACCGTAACTCAATTCACATGTTTAAACAGTTTAAAATACTACTACTGCTTACCTCATTTGTGTTTGAATTATTTAAGGGATGATGTTGAGCAATCAGATACTAAAATAGAGGAAGAGAAAGCTGAGCAAGCTGCTGCTACTGAAAAGCGCCGGTTGAAGAAATTATCAAATGACCCATCAGTCTCTACTCCATCAAAGCCTACTGAAGACAAAATCATTAAAAGGTTAGGCAATGGCTACTTCATCCACATTTCGAAACAGTTTATACTATAACTGCTTACATGTCATTTATAATTGTATTATTTAAGGGATGACATTGAGGATTCAGACACCGAAATAAAGGAAGTGATTAAGAAAAGAAGGTCTCAATTTCAGTTATTCTTTTTGTTATTTTATAGACTATCATTGTATTTATTGGTTTATTATTTTAGTGTTGTTATTGAGGATTCGGACAATGAAAAAGAGCAAGACATAAAAGACAAAGCTGTGGGGCATCCTAAGAAGAAACTAAAAAAAAAGTATGTGCCCTATATAAATAATCTCATTGCCTTAATATTGTTCCAAATCTTAACAGTTTAATTTCTTACATACCTTACTTAGGATGGTCGTTGCAGCCTCGGACGAGGAGTAAACAACAAATAATGAAGATCTTGGAAGCATCACGCATAATTACCAGCTGATGAGTGAAGCATGAAATGAATAAATAATTAGGAAAAATGTAATAAATTGGATCCTAATAGTTAATAGGATTCTGGAGTTTCATACCTTTGAGATAATAGTTGTGTTTGGTTATAAGTTTTCATATTTTAAATGAATTGTGTTTGTTTCCAATTTTTGATTAAATTTCATATTAGACTTCTATTATATTTAATCATGCTATTCATTAGTAAAAATTTCATAGAAAATGCAAATCAATAATAACAAATAAATTAACTATACTATTGTCTCCAAATGTTTCCATCTTTTTATCACATCTAAAATAGAACACTCAAAAGTCATTTAAATTTCATAGCAAATGCAAATCAATAATAACAAAGTAATTAACTATACTTCATATTAAACTTCTATTTTAAACTTAATATTGTCACCAAATATTTCCATCTTTTTATCACATCTAAAATAGAACACTCAAAAGTCATTTTTACCACTTCTAAAATAGAACACTCAATAGTCATCGCAAACTCACCATTGCTTTTTCATTTGCTTACTAATAAATGTTTCAGTTAATGAACCATAATATAAATAACATACTGATATCCTCCTAACAACACATCTCAACATTATGTCAGAATTTACAAACATTCAGCATATGCCATCTCATATCCTAAGTCTCAAAAAAAAGCTAAGAGTTGTGCTCATCACAGATGTGAATCCAACCCAAGGGTTGTGCATTGGAACCCATCTAATTATCAAGCGGTTAGGACGATTAGTTATTGAGGCAGAAATCATCACCGGGACAAATGTAGGAGACACGGTTGCAATACCAAGAATTACATTCACCTTAACCATGGCTAGATGGCCATTCAAAATGAAGTGTACACAATTTCCAATCAAAATATGTGCTGCAGAGAACGTTCCTGGAGTCGACCGTGATAAAGAACAAGAAGATTCAAGCGTTCTGAAATAGATAATTAGGAAAAAGTAATAAGATGAATTACAGATTATTCATCGAATACCTCATGTTTGATTTTGTCTTTCTATTTAATGAATACTATAATATTTTATGATTTTTTTGTTATAAAACCTTATGAATACCTAATCAATTTACTTTATGGGAGAGTGGAAGTTACAAAATTATTTTGTAACTGCATGGAAACTTAATAGCTTGGTAAGGCTTTTAAAAGGCACATGCTAACCTCTACTATACACAACTACCACCATCTATATTTCAATTTAATGGCATTCAGTAAAGAGGAGATCGCCATGTATTTTCATCTGCCGATAACGCAAGCTGCCAAGGAGCTTAATGTTGGTTTAACTGCTTTAAAAAGATTTTGTTGAAGGAAACACTTTAATTTGGACCCAACTACAGGAATTGACGCTACACCGTTGGAGGTGATATATCCAACTGATAACACAGGACCTGAAGAGATGGATGGTGATAGTAGTTGAAAAATCATAATCTTAGAGTTTACAATGTTAGTTATTAATAAATGGAGTGTTGTTTGTGCTTCTGTAATGATTCCATATGCCATAATACAATCTTTCTATCTTATCGTCTATATATGATTGAAATATTAGACAGCAAGGCCTATCAGTCTATTATATTGGAAACTCTAAATTAGGTACATACTCGATGCAATATACTGTATAGAAACCAGGAACCATATAAAAAAATGAACCATAATTTCATCTAACAAACTAATAATTGTGACTCTAAATTAATCAAATTTAATATGAATCAATTTACAAAAACTTCTCATAATTCCTATCATCTATCTTAAACATATTCCATATTGATTATCAATAAATATAACATTTATACCACAAAATACCAAAAGACAAGCTCTATTTTATCAACTATATATGACTGAATACTTAGATAGCAACCTCTATCAATCGATTATATAAATCTACTATATAGAAAGCAGTAACCATAAAAAAATTAATCATAACTTACTTCATGCAACAAACTAACTATTACGACTCTAAGTTAATCAATCTTTAAACAAGTCAATACACACATATCCTCTTAATATGAACCACTTTACAAAACCTACTCATAACTCCTATAATCTTCATGCAACAAACTAACTATTACGACTCTAAGTTAATCAATCTTTAAACAAGTCAATACACACATATCCTCTTAATATGAACCACTTTACAAAACCTACTCATAACTCCTATAATCTTCCAAATACCATAAAAAATCTGAAACATCCTCCATATTGATAATCAATAAATGTAGCATTTAAACAACCAAATACCAAAAGCCAAGCTTTTCACCTTCATAAATCTATACAACTACAAATATATATTTGATCTTTAGTACCATATGCAACACAAACAAACAGCTATTTTGTGAAACTATGGATCATGGTGAGTTTAAATTTAATAGATATTCATATACTTAAATTGTTCGTGCAATAACAATTATCAATTTATCTATTTTACAGATTCACTTATGAAGAACACCGATATTTCATCCTTATCAAACATGATCAACAACTCTGTAATGATTCAATCATATACAAATATCAGAGCTGATGGGAAAATCGAGAGTTATTGTGGTCTGAAAATAAGAGATATAACGACACAAGAAGCAGGTAAACACAAATAACTCTATATTTTTGTACAATGAATAATCACTAACCCTATGCTAAATATTCACAAAATTGATCCAGGAATGTCGACAACTCCAGAAAACAACAGAGAAAATATTAAACAAAAAACAGCAGTTCCTGTTTCTAACATACCTAAAAAAACCCGCAAAAGATATAAAGGTAAATTTTCAGTACATGTATGGTATAATTATTAACAAGTCGGCTAAACATAAAAAATAAATCTTCAGGTTCTACATCCAATTACCAGTTCCCAACGACATATCTTATACCAGAACAAGTGAAACGTCGTATTCCTAAAAAGAACAATAAAAGAATAGGATTCACATCTAAAGGTAACTTTTCAATTAATTTACTCAATTTCATTTAAACTACACAGATTTAAAGGTAATTAACACAATCATATATCATTATTATTCTTTTTTAAACAAGGGGTTGCTGTCTCATACTATAACATTGGGCCACCATCATATAAATGCGGTAACTGTGAAGCATTCATGTGGTATGAAGAAAGAACGAATAAGGCATTCAAGCCTTTAAATCCATTGTTCTCCCTTTGTTGCCAAAGTGGTAAAGTGCTCCTCTCTAAATTCAATGAAGCACCAACGCTGTTAAAGAACCTTCTTGATTATAGTGATTCTTCATCAACAAAATTTAGAGATCAGATTAGAATATACAATAGTATGTTTTGCTTTACATCTTTTGGAGCAAAAATAGATAACTCGATTAATTCAGGGCGGGGACCATATACATTTAGAATTAACGGACAAAACTATCATCTAATTGGGTCGTTGCTTCCAACAACAGGAGAACAACCGAAGTTTGCTCAGCTTTACTTCTTTGATACACAGAATGAAGCTCACAATCGCATGTCTGCTTTTATTGATAAACAAACAGAACACGAGATTGATGAAACAACAGTCATGCAACTCATTGCAATGCTAAATCAGTCAAGCGCAGTTGCCAAGGCATTTCGCATGGCGAGAGATTGGTGTGCTTCGCATGATACGCCTAACTTACAGTTGCGGCTTATTAGCAATAGAACAAGTGCACGACAATACAACACCCCAAGTGTGTCAGAAGTAGCTGCTCTAATAACAAATGATTTTGGTCAGGGAATCCCTTCACGATATATCATTGTAAGCTGTAAAGACATGGGAAAGCAAAGAATATCAGAATTGCATGCATCTTACATGGCACTACAATATCCTTTGTTATTCCCATACGGAGAGGATGGTTTTCATGATAGTATACCTTATCATGACAATACAGGTGCACGACAAACTATACGTGGATTCGTTACAATTAAGGAGTATTATGCGTACATAATTCAGCAACGAAATAACCAGGGTCCTACTTTGCTAAGAGGAGGGCGACTTTTCCAACAATTTTTGGTCGATGCATATACAGCTATTGAAGAACAAAGGTTTAAATGGACAAGAAAAAATCAAGACAACCTATGTGTGGATCTTTATCATAACGTGTTTGATGCTGTTACAAGAGGAGATACAGACGCGGCAGCAATTGGAAAAAGAATAGTTTTACCGTCAAGCTTTGTAGGCAGCCCAAGGTATATGATGCAGAATTATCAAGATGCCATGGCTCTAAGTAGGGCATATGGAAATCCAGATCTGTTCATCACATTCACTTCCAATCCAAAATGGCCCGAAATTAGTGACATGCTTGCGCATATTCCTGGCCAGAAAGCACACGATCGACCGGAAGTTGGAACACGGGTATTTAAAATTAAATTGACTGAATTGTTTGATGATCTTACAAAAAAACATATTTTTGGCGACTATTCTGCAGGTAATACAAGTCACCTCTTAGAGTCAATGACACTTTTGCTTTAAATCATTCTGATTTATCCCTAATATTATTCAAATGTTTCGTTTCAATTGTATATGTTATCGAATTTCAAAAACGTGGCTTGCCCCATGCTCATATTTTACTGTGGCTCGAAGATTACGCCAAGTGCAGGACGGGGCTGAAATAGATGATTTAATCTCAGCAGAGATTCCATGCCCAACAAATGATCCGGATGGATACAAAGTTGTTACTGAATATATGTTGCATGGACCCTGCGGGAAGGATGCAAAGAACTCCCCATGCAACATAGAAGGAAAATGTTCAAAACATTTCCCTAAAGCGTTTTATCCAGAAACAACAATTGATGGAGATGGCTACCCTGTTTACCGCCGTAGAGATAATAAAGCTAATTTTGTAAAGGGTAAGTTCACGTTCAATAACAGACATGTCGTTCCTTACAATCGATATCTTTTGATTAAATACCAGGCGCACATAAATGTTGAATGGTGCAATAGATCGAGGGAAATTAAGTATCTGTTTAAATACTTAAACAAAGGACCTGACCGAGCTACTATTTTCATTGAAGAAAACATAAAAAAGGCTGATAAAGGAGTTCCTGCACAGATTGTTCAAGTTGATGAAATTAAAAATTTCTTGAATTGTCGCTACTTAGCCCCATGTGAAGCAGTATGGAGACTCTTTTCTTTTGACATCAATTACAACTACCCATCAGTCATGAAGCTCAATTACCACCTACCCAACCAAAACGCAATAACACTGCGTGATTCTGAAAGTTTACCAGCACTACTTGAAAAGGAAGGTATCAACATAACTATGTTTACCGAGTGGTTTGAGCTAAATAAACGTGAACCAGAAGCTCGGAAATTAACTTATGCTGAAATTCCAAAAAAGTATGTATGGCATGAAAAAGAAAGAATTTGGAAACTTAGAAAACAAAAAAAATGCATAGGACGGATGGTTTATTCCAATCCTGCATCAGGGGAACGTTACTATCTCAGAATGGTACTAAATGTAGCCAAAGGTCCTGAATCGTTTGAACACTTGATGACGGTTAACAAAGTAACATATCGGACATTTAAAGAAGTGTGTTTTGCATATGGTTTACTCAATGATGACAAAGAATGGACCAAGGCTATATCAGAGGCAAGATTGTGGGCATTAGCACCTCAATTGAGGGACTTATTTGTTACAATATTGTTGTTTTGTGAAGTAAGTAGGCCACAGCAATTGTGGAAAGAAAACTGGGAGGCTTTATCGGAAGATATTCTACATAAAAAAAGAAAACACTTCAGGTACCCAGACTTACAACTTACAGAAGAACAGATTCAGAACTATTGTTTGGTGGAGATAGAGGAACTGTTACACAGATTTGGAAGATCTTTAGCCGAATTCGAAGACCTCCCACGGCCAAACCCAAAGCTACTAACAAACATGGACAATCGTTTGATTAGAGAAGCATTGGACTTTGATATGAAAACAAGTAAGATTGAACATGAACAGCTTCATTCGATGTTAAACTCTGAGCAACATCTGATCTATCAAGGAGTTATTGAGTCCGTATATAGTCAAAAAGGAGGATTTTACTTTGTTTATGGGCCCGGAGGGAGCGGTAAGACATTTTTATACAAGACTATAATATCAAAACTAAGATCAGAAAGAATGATCGTTCTTGCAGTTGCATCTTCAGGTACATCATTTAATACGCGTTTTTCAATTATTATACATAAGATATCATGAACTACAGCAATATTACACTGCTTAAAGAGTTGCTTCTTTATTATTAATCCAGGAATTGCTTCTTTACTACTACCGCGAGGGAGGACTGCCCATAGCAGATTTGTTATCCCATTGGAATTAATGGACAACAGTACGTGTGGTATCAAACAAAACACCCACCTCGCAGAATTAGTGAAAGAGGCCAGGTTGATAATTTGGGATGAAGCACCAATGACTCAGCGATATGCTTTTGAAGCTTTAGACAAGACGTTGAGGGATATTTTGGGATACGAGAAACCGGAAAATAGAGACCGCATATTCGGTGGAATGACAGTGTTACTGGGAGGTGACTTCAGACAAATTTTACCAGTAATCCCGAAGGCCAAAAGATCAGAAGTTATTCAAGCTTGCATAAATCGATCAGAACTATGGAAAGCTTGCAACGTATTTACACTTACACGCAGTATGCGAGTAAATGAGTATACAGAAAACGGGAGCATTGACATTCAAAAACAAGAATTCAATAAATGGGTGTTGGATGTAGGCGACGGGAATTTGGAAGCCAAAATTAAAGAAGGTGAGGATGAGCCAAGCTGGATTCATATTCCGCATCAGTTTATTATAAAATCAGGCGAATGTCCAATTGAACAAATCGTCGTAGAAACATTCCCTGATTTTACAACAAGGCAGAATGAAGATGCGTATTTAAAGGAAAGGGCTATACTGACTCCAAAAAACGAAGACGCTGATGCAATAAATGAACATATGTTTAAAAAGTTAGCAGGTAAGTCTGTCACGTACAATAGTGCAGATGAGGTATGTAAGGCATCAACTGATACTCTTGATCAAGATCAGCTATATCCCATTGAGTTCTTGAATTCCTTAAATTTCCAAGGCATGCCTCCACATTCTCTATGCTTAAAAAAGGAGCTCCCGATAATGCTTTTGCGAAATGTTAATCCTAGCCAGGGTTTATGCAATGGAACACACCTAATCATTACTGATCTTGGACAGTTTGTTATTCAAGCTAAAATCCTAACTGGATCACATGTAGGAGATAGTGTCCTTATTCCTAGGATCACACTGACATCGACCCAATCAAAATGGCCATTCATAATGAAACGTAGACAGTTTCCTGTCAGACCATGCTATGCGATGACCATAAACAAGAGCCAAGGGCAGTCACTTAAGTATGTCGGTGTCTACTTACCCAACCCTGTGTTTAGCCATGGGCATCTATATGTCGCACTATCTAGAGTCACAAGCCCTAAGGGACTCAAAATAGTGAATGGAAACTTTCAGTAACCTAATTTAACAAGTTGTAATACTATTCTCATAGTGAATGGATGCTACTATGTATCTATTATGTTCTGTTACTTTCCAAATAATTTATATTGTTTTCATTCATTCAATCCTACTATATATCTGTTCAATTATTACAACTTCAAATGATATAAGCCAATAAACAAGACAAACAGAACAAAAATAACTAACACAAAACAAATAGGGCAGCCACAGAAACTCCATTTAACACCACAAACACATATAGCTCCAACCAATCTCAACTTCTCAATACAAAATCCCTTAACCTACACCCCGTCACATGCAATTCTACAAAAACCTAATAAAAAACCTAGAGAGAGGGCGTGAGAGGTAATTACAGTGCACGCAAGCTTCCACAATAAACCAAGGATCAAGAAGTTCCACCAATAATCAACAACACAGCGGGAAAATACCTGAAACAAAGAAATTGAAAAATTAACAACAAAACGAATATCGACAAACTATCAATGTAACACATGTTTCTACAGCAACTCTACCACATCTCTTTTAGGTTGCTACTTAATTTGACCAATAAAATTATGATTCTACAACTTCAAAAGCAATGTTTGGAACCTTATGACGAATATAAACAAGCATAACACGTAACATATTCAGAATAATACCAACCTTTATATAAATTTTAGATACAACTTAACCACAAAACAAACATTGATCTGTGATATGTTACACCTTATTGCAACTCCCCTTAAATGACTAAACTATCTCCCACTAAACCATTAAGAGAATGTTTGGATTAGCTTTAGGTATGGCGTAACAACTTATGAAGATTTTGTAAACTCATTTACTTATCTTACAAAGGTATCAGCTTTTTAACTTGAGCTTAACCTAAGCAATCTTTAACCTAAGTGCCCCTATGCTTTTTGTTCAATTATTAAGATTTGAAACAGAGATTATAAGAAACTTAATACTATAAATAAACTTTAACCTGAATCTATATATGTCTTCTGGGTTTTGACTTCCATCTATATCTCACACCATATTCCACCCATCATTAATCACATGAACATCTGACAGCCCTTGCACAATCAACACAGAAATAAAAAATTAATCATATCAGCCATTAAAAAAAAATACAAGCATAAGCTAATCAATTTATGACACAAACCTTAATATAAGATTGCTTCAAACTTTTGTAATCCAAATAATATCCCACCACCACCACCACCCAAGTCTCGGTGGTGGGGTGGCTTGACTGTCGAGAAGCAAACGGATCAAAGGACCCTCAAAACAATCATCAAACAAGAAAAATTATACTCCCTTCGTCACCTATTATTCGAAGCAACAAGATAATCCAAAACCCTCACCGCCTCACAATTGAATCCCCAACCCTTAATCAAACTAATGATATGTTTTGATTTAATAAAAATGATGCCAAATTGAATAACCCTAATTTTTTAAGTAAACCCTAATTTAAAATCGCCAGATCTAATTAGTCTGTGTGCGTTGACTCATGTGTGTGTGAGAGAAATGCCGACCAATTTTTCATAAATACTAATAATAGACAAATTAAATAAATAAAAGGAAAACACATATAAATAAATAAAAGCATAACAGATGTTATTTCCATTCATTCATGTTTTTTCATTACATTTAACCTTAACCAGGTGATCACAAACTAAACCAACAAAAGACTACCAACAAAAGACTTCCAAAATACATCCATAAAAATCATCAAATCATTCAACATCAGACAACCCTTCATCAAACTCCATCAGCTTCACATGGCGACTCTTCTCCACAAGACCATCACGGGTTTCAGCGATAAGAGATGTAAACAATTGAAGCCTATCAAGATCCCTGTTATGGGTCTCAACCGAACAACGAAGAGCATCTACAGCTTTGTCATTATATGGACCACGGTTACGAGCTTCAGCAGTGGTTATCCCAAGCTTCTCAACCTTGCTACGGAGTTGATTGCGCTCCTCTCCCATTCTCATGAGAAAAGCTTCATCTTCAGGTATCTGGCTATTAAATAAGAACTTGAAAGAGGTTGCTAAATCATTCGATCCACATGCTTGCTTCAGTTCAGTGATGTTGGGTTCATTGGTGTTAACTTCAATGTTAGCAGATACATTGTTGCTTGAAGATGATGCCATTGTTGAGAAAGTTAGGTGATTTTTGGTGATGACCTAATATTAAGGGATGTATGTGATATTTATAATCAAAAAAAAAAAAAAAAAAAACGTTCTAAGAAAACAAATAGGCATTTAGAGTAATTACAATGAATGATTGTAAATTGTAACTGAAGTACTAATTGAAATAGGGAGTTCATCTTCTCATGCAAAATTTATTTCAAAATATAACAAAAAAACACTCAAACTTTACTTTTTAGATACAAAAAAACCCATCACTTACAAAATGCATACCGTTATCATCCTAAACATTAAAAAAAAAAAAAGAATTACTTGGCGTTAGTTATGCAATGCCCGGCTTTACAATATAGAAAATAGATACAAAAACATAACATTCATAAATAAATACTAATATGTCATATACAAAGCTAATAACGAATGTGATAACATCACATTTTGAATGGCCATCTAGCCATGGTTAAGGTGAATGTAATTCTTGGTATTGCAACCGTGTCTCCTACATTTGTCCCGGTGATGATTTCTGCCTCAATAACTAATCGTCCTAACCGCTTGATAATTAGATGGGTTCCAATGCACAACCCTTGGGTTGGATTCACATCTGTGATGAGCACAACTCTTAGCTTTTTTTTGAGACTTAGGATATGAGATGTCATATGCTAAATGTTTGTAAATTCTGACATAATGTTGAGATGTGTTATTAGGAGGATATCAGTATGTTATTTATATTGTGGTTCAATAACTGAAACATTTATTAGTAAGCAAATGAAAAAGCAATGGTGAGTTTGCGATGACTATTGAGTGTTCTATTTTAGAAAAACATAACATTCATAAATAAATACTAATATGTCATATACAAAGCTAATAAACGAATGTGATAACATCACAACTTACAAATATAAAGACAAACTGTAAACAATTAGATAGAATTACAAAAAATGAAATAACAGAAATAATTACCGTACATTACAGTATGACCAAGTATATGACCCCGTAAATGTTATACCATGAGAATTTATAACCTAATAACAAAAATATTTACCATACATTACAGTATGACACAGTTTATGAGCCCGTGTGCATCGTACGGGTCTGAATGACTAGTCTACTTAATATGAGTGAATTACAATTATAACTCAGATATCATTGAAACTGACGCTTATAATCAAATATCATTGAAATTGTCATATAGTTATTTATATGTTATTTTTATCACATTTTAGATCCTTATATTATTTTTGCATTTAAACTAGTTAAATCGACAAATCACTAACCCTATTCACTACTTGACTTATTTAGTTAAACAGGTTAAATGGGTTACACGTGTTATGTAGGTCTGGGTTTCGGTTGAGTTTCTTGACACGATTAATAAATAGTTCGTGTTTGGATAGAGATTATACTAACCAGAATAGGTCAACCCAAACACGACTCAATTGCCCCTCGCCCCTCGCCCCCCTAAGGTCGGCTAAACAATTCATAAACCGAATGAAGTTCTTCTTGGTTGTACGTTTTTCTTTTAGTCTATATATAGTGACATATAGCTTTTGATTAATGTTGTACACTTCTATGCAAATTCAACCTCGAAAGCTTTTGTATATAAAGTGAACGTTTGAGGATATATTGTCTCGTTTTATGTTATTCTAGTCGACACCGTTGTTTATCTCGTGTTCATTAAATCGTTGCTTGTGCTCGATACAAGTCTATCGGTTGAACATGAGGTTTGTTGTCGTAATTGTCCAACAGTAATAACATGGTATGATCATATTTAACTAGACCATGTTGTATTTAAAGACATATTTTGTTTAGAGGTCTAAGAATCCCAGACCCTAGTGTTTATGTGCTTCTGATTTTTATCATTTTGGTGTATACATCAAACATGGTCTAATTGTAGCATGCTACATATATATATTGAACCTAGTTGCACATTTAGTGATTGATAATATTGTCAAATGAATGAAAGTTACATTCAAAGTTATGAGGTAGTTTCATATAATATACGAGAAAATTGATTGTTTAATGTGTAAAAGGTAATTTCCAAGAAGCTTACAAGAAACTGCAGATAATAGACTTTGTTTTGAAAGATATCATGTAATTTCTAGAGCTTGGGGGATTGAAAGTGTAACTTATGAATATAAAGTTGACTTGAGGTCAACCTGTTTGCATTATTTAACTTGTGATCGAACGTACATGAGTAGAATTATCATTTCATTTTCGATACCCATTCATATGATGTGCTTGCTTCTTAACCAATCCAATAAGAAAATTTGTAAGTCCTCTCCTCAACTTTGTTTTTATTTATGAACTTGTTGATTGTTTTTGCATTTGTGTTTATTATAGCTTTTGAACCTAAAACGATTGTTTAAAAGTAAAATACACGTTTCTTCTCTATTAAAGTAGACAAATCTGTTCAAATTGTTGTTACTGATCATTTTGCCATTTTCTATTTAATCAAACCACACTTTAGTTTTCATTTTGTACTTCTTAATTGTTTATTCTCTTACTCTAGCTTAGTGCTTTTTATAAATCATTATCTCTAAATGATTTCAGTTTTAATCCGGATCCTATTTAATTTGATGAGGTTTGTTATTATATTTCATAAGCTTAAATTGATCAGCAGTGGTGGTTGAAACCAGACCATGTTGTATTTAAAGACATTTTGTTTAGAGGTCTAAGAATCCCATACGTACGTGTGCTTCTGAGTTTTATCATTATATTCTGGCCTATACATCCAACATGATCTAATTGTAGCACGCTACACACATATATTGAACTTAGTTGCACATTGAGTGATTGATGAACTTTGTCAAATGAATGAAAGTTACATTCATTTTAATAGGTAGTTTCATATAATATACGAGAAAATTGATTGTTTAATGTGTAAAAGGTAATTTCCAAGAAGCTTACAAGAAAATGCAGATAATAGACTTTGTTTTGAAAGATATCATGTACGTAATTTCTAGAGCTTGGGGGTTGAAAATGTAACTTATGAATATAAAGTTGACTTGAGGTCAACCAACTTGCATTATTTAACTTCTGATCGACATGATTTGAGTTATCATTTCATTTTCTATAGCCATTCATATCCTCAACTTTGTTTTTATTTATGAATATGAATTTGTTGATTGTTTTTGCATTTGTGTTTATTTTATATAGCTTGAACCTAAAGGGATTGTTTAAAAGTAAAATACACATTTCTTCTTTTGTATTTGTCAATCAATTGTAGCCCGTTACACCATTAAAGTAAACAAATGTGTTCAAATTGTTTTGCCATTCTCTATTTAAATCAAACCACACTTTAGTTTTCATTTCTTCTTTATGTATTCCCAACGTAATGTATATAGAAAACTGGGGGACTAGACGTGTATGTTTCTGATATAAAATTGACTTGAAGTCAACCCAGTTGTATTATTTTATAGGGTTATTAGCACGAAAAGTCATTATACTTGCCACTTTTTGTCATTGTGTGTAGTTTTTTTTTTTTTTTTTTCAACTTGACACCAACTTTTTGAAATCGTGCTATTGTGTGTACTGGTGACCTGCTTGACCAGTTGGAGTAGGTTAAGTTAATGATCGTTTATTTTATTATTGCAACATTAGTCCTTTATACTAATGACCGTTTGTAATTAACTAAATGGAGCCGGTTAAGTTAACGATCGTTTATTTTATTATTGCAATGTTAGACCTTTATACTAACGATCAAATATTATATTTGCGCACTATTTTGATTATTTGAAACACAAAGTAAACTATTATTTTCAAACAACACAAAAATAAAAATACGAAAATTTATGGTAAGACTCACGAAATATATGATAAATTTCACCCAAAAGCAAGGTTGCAAAAATCTCGAATCGGTAGTCGGGCGGTCGACCCCCCTGTAGCTTGTAATCGGTTTAGGCGGGATTAATCGGTAATTAATCGAATTGGCATTTCCGACTAGTTTTCGGTATTTTCGGCAAGTTTTTTAGGTATTTTCGGCAAGTTTTATGTATTTCCGGCAAGATTTTTCTTAAAAAAAACATATTGTAATAGATATAAACAACGACTATAAATTATTAAAACAATTTTACGATGAGTTTGGGTATTTCTGGCAAGATTTGAAAGTTTACAGCAAGTTTGACCACCGCTGACCATGATTGACCGATTTACAAAAATCGGAAAGGTTGCTGGCCTTGTAGCGCCTAGGCGGTGATTAATCTGCCTTGCAAGCCTTGTTTTGCAACACTTCCCAAAAGAATAGAGAGTCCATTTTATAACTTTATTTATCCAAGAAAAGAAAAGTACAATACACTTTCCAAATCCCCATTTCTGACCGTTGGATCAAAATATATGACCGTTACACCACACGCTCCCTTTTTACAAAATTCAAAACCATATTTAAAATCTCCACAAACCCTCAAAACCCAAATCTTGGACCACAAACATATATGTCACAAATCTCCACAAATCTTGATTTGGGTATTGGGTGATTGTGGGTTTTGGGTTTTGTGAAGTGAAATTGGGTGTTTTACGGAACCCACAAAGTGTTTGTGAAAATGTCTAGCTAAATTCAAGAAAACTGTTTTGGTGTAAAAAGATCTGTAAAGGGTTTCAAGAATTATGCAAGATTATTCTTTTTGGTCGATTTATGTTGAATTTGTTTATCGATTAGTAGAGATTTTGGGGTATGATAAGAAGCCCGCTATCTATTTTTGAATTTGTTATTTTATCTCTATAAAAGGAACTGCCTTCACAACCTAACTGTTATCGAAATCGCAAATGAAAAAATCATGCGCATTTAAGTGTCATTTTATGGCAAATGAATGTTAATTTTATATTAATTTTTTTATTCTTTGGGCAAATGTCTTTTGTTTCTTCTGTAATCTACCTCAATGTTGCTTTAACCACCATTTCCATCAATTTTAGTGGAAAGAAACAAAAAAGTCTCCAAAATCTCTTCAGGTTTATTTCCATCTCACAACCCATCATCATCGTAAGAACATATAAACATAATCAAAAATTCAACACAACACAATATTAAATTCACAACTGATTTCCTCATTTTTTTAGATCCACCTTTTGCACAAATATTATCTATTTAATATGATCATTGAGTTGATGGTTGAAATTAATTTCGAGAACAAAAATATATATATAATCAAAACAATTCTGAAACTCAAAATCAAAACAGATAAAACAGTAAAAGACACAGTAAAAGTAGCGATTTTAAAACCTCAAAGTACAAACGAACCTTAAACCTCAAAGTTGATACTCAGTTTTCTCTTATCTTAAAGTCAAGGGACTAGAAGTGAAATTAAAGTTGACTTGAAGTCAACCAATCAACTTGCCTTTACTCTTTCTATAACTCCAGTAATGGAACTTTTATTTTGATCGCATTCATTTCAAAGACTTCCATCCATTCATCATCATCGCTATCTTGTAAGTCATTTCTAATTACTTTTTATTCTTTCATTTTTCTATTTGCATACTAAACAACTTATTAATATTATTATTTGTTCATTAGTGGTTGGGTAATCTTAAAACAAAGCAAAAAGTATTATATATAGCCAAAGAAAACTTATGTCAAATGTTTGGGTCATGGTCGGGTTTTCACTCGTCTTGGTGTTATACGTAAGTTGGATTGTTGGGCTGTCATATTTGTAATCTTTAAGACCATTAAAGGTCGGATCCTTGTAGTTTTTAGGGTCGTGATAGTTTTAGGGTCATCCGGTCGAAGTTATCATTTGTTATTTCAAGAAGAAAAAAGATATTTCAAGTCCAATATTTTATCGTTGTAGATGTTAGCAATTAAATTAGTTAATTGCAAAAGTGATGGTCATTGTTTTATGTAAAACTTTTGTGTCAAATGTAATATGTATTAAGTGTAGTGGGCTAAGGCATTAGTGCTCATTGTTACTTAAGCTCATAAGTGTAGTGCAACACTTAGCCCACTTTAGTTCCATGTTTAAAGCCCATCCAAAGGCCCATTTGGATTGGCTGTGTTTTCATTAAACCCCACACACACACACTGCATTATTGGGTGTCTCATTTTTCAAACAGAGAAGAGTGTGTGTGTGTGCAAAGTACCACAAAAGTCAGTGTTTGGTTATCTTCTAAAGTTAATAAACATTTGACTTGAAATTCATCATATGATCCACCACATCTCTTGTTCTTAATGTATATGTTTGTGAGCATCATTGTGTTTGTGTTTGTGTGAAGAAGAAGGTAGTCAAGTGTAACAAGTGGTATCAAGAGCAAAAGGTTAAAGATTTAGGATTAGGGCACGTTACTGTTCATCAACAATCATAATCGAATTTCTGCTGCTTCTGATCGAGTTTCTGAGTTTCTGAGGCAACTTGATCGAACGACACAGTCGAACGACTTCATCTGATCGAACGAGCATCTTTAGACGAATTCACATAATCGAACGACCAACATTGATCGAACGAGGTTTGTTATCAAAGGAGACAAGGGTAGTCGAGTTAGACTTAAACTTCCAAATCGACCAAGTCGAACGACCTAGTCGAACGAGCTAGTCGAACGACCTAGTCGAACGACCTAGTCGAACGAGCTAGTCGAACGACCTAGTCGAACGAGTGTTTAGTCGAACAAGCTGTTGATCGAACCAAGTGTTAGTCGAACGAGTGGTTTAGTCGAACGAGTGGTTTAGTCGAACGACCATTTGATCGAAGGACCATTTGATCGAAGGACTTAGTCGAAGGACTTAGTCGAAGGACCATTTGATCGAAGGAGCCTGTCGAAGGAGAGGGCTGATCGAAGGAGCCTGTCGAAGGACTGGCCTGATCGAACGATTGGGCTGATCGAACGACTTCATCAAGTAACTTCATCAAGTTTGGAAACCGTAACCAATCATTTCCCATTTCTTAGTTCTTTAACCGATCCAATACCATCTTAACCATACAAACATCAACAATGACTACTCAACAAGACATTCATGCTGCAGGTTCAGAAAACCGACCTCCAATGTTAGAAAAAGGTGGTTACCTTCCATGGACGAGTCGTATGCTTCGATATATGAGATCCAAACCTAATGGACAAGGTATACTCTTGGTTAACTCAGTCAAAAAAGGTCCATTCCAGCCTTGTGAGATTGAAGAAACAGATGGAAATCCTACTGCAACACCTCCCGTCGCACCAACGTATAAAATCCAAGAGGAATCAGATTACACTGAAGCAGATTGGAAACAAATTGAAGCTGATCACCTAGCAATGCATCTAATTCAACTCGGTCTACCACAAGAAATATTTTGTGCTGTAGATAGCTGTGAAACTGCCAAAGAAATGTGGGATCGAGTTAGACGTCTTTGTCATGGTACAGAAATTGGCATTCAAGAAATGGAAAACAAGCTTCTGACTGAATGGGAGAAGTTCACAGCCACACCAGCTGAACAAATTGAACCTTACTACACACGGTTTTGTACTCTAATGAATGAGTTGATCAGAAACAATTTGGCACCTAAACAAATTGTTCAAAACATCAAGTTCATCAACAACCTTCCAGAAGAATGGGGACGATATGTTACTATTGTCAACCAAACTAAGAATCTTCATGATGTGAACTACGATCAACTCTATGACTTTCTCAAACAAAACCAAGCAGAGGCAAATGAAGTCAGAAAAGAGAAACAAGCAAAACAACAAGATCCTCTTGCACTCATAGTCCAATCACCTACACCTGCAACAGTCAGTGCACAACCATCATCATCATCATCTACTCAGCAATTCATGCAACAACAGTATATTCCATAATCACCATTCTACCCACAACAACAACATGTAATCCCACAACAACAATACCCACAACACCCAGATCAAGACGATCAGGATGAGTCAACTGCTGCTTTGACTCAAGCTTTTGCCTACCTATCAAAAGCATTCCAAGGACGTTACTCCACACCCACCAACAACAATCAACGAATCTCATCGAACACTCGCAACAAGCAGATTGCACAGTCGAGTTTCAACATGGGACAGCAAGGACAGATGGTTGGGGGATATGGGAATCAGCAGGGATATGCTCCAAGATTTCAGATGGGTAATCAGAATGTAGGGCAGTATGTTGGTAATCAGATGGGTCAGTATGCAGGGAATCAGATGGGTACAGCTGTTGGTAATCAAAGGGTACAGAATGCTGGGAATCAGTTTGGGAATGTTGCTCAGGGAGCTGGGAATAGACAATAGGGTAATGTGATGAAGTGCTTCAACTATCAGGGTATTGGTCACATGGCTAGGAACTGTCCAGACAAGCCGAATAAAAGGGATCCAGCGTATTTGCAGAAAGCATTAATGTTGGCAAACAAGGAAACGGCTGGGCTTCAGTTGAGTGCAGAAGAGAATGACTTCATGGCTATTATGGACAATTCAGAAGATCAAGAGGACATCGATGCAAACTGCATTTTTATGGCAAATCTCCAGGAGGCAAAGTACGACACAGACTCAGAAGCACCTCCTGCTTTTGACACTAATGCGGTTTCTGAGGTACAACCATATGCTACATGTCACAATAATGAAATGTTTGATATGTCACCTCAAAATGAACAGCATCCTGAGACTCCTAATCTCATTTATGATACATACATGGACGAACCAAGTTGTAGTAATACTAATTTGGTAACTCCAGATATGGATCCTAATGAAGAATTCGAGTCACAGCATACTGATAATGATGAGGAAACACGTGCTATGTTTGAATCATTATTGCAAAATTGTAGTGTTGAAATAGAAAAGGTCAAAAAGGTCAATCGCGATGTTAAGGCCGCGAATGAAAAATTGACCACTGAGCTTGAGAGATATAAGGTGAATGCAAGAGCTTATGATTTTCATAACAAAAAACAGTCGGAACTTGAGGTTAGCTTAAAAGATTCTGAGTTAAGAGAGAAACGTTTACAAATCAAATTTGACACTCTAAATGTTAATTTGAATAACCAAATTAAATCTCTAAACAAGGAAATTTCTGAACTAACCAACCAGCTTTCAAAACAAAAATCAACTTATTCCAATCTTGAAAAAGAAAAGAAGGAGTTGAATGAAAGGTTTTCAAAACGTGAAAAGGATCTTCTTAAAGAGATCAATGACAAAAAGGAAACCATTGAAAAGTTGGAAGATTTACTTGTAAAAACGGGTCATTCTGCACAAACGATTAATTTGTTAATAAATGATAAAAACCCGATTTTACATACATTAAAGAAAACGGCTATCGGTTGTGAAAACCCTTATTATCTCAAGAAAGCTCAGAGTGTTCAGAATGTGTTATATGATGGTAGTGTGCTAAATGATAAACATGATCCTATAGAGGTTCATGATTCAGATGAAACGATTGAGCTTTCAGAAGAGAGTAGAAAGAAAATGAGACAAATGAACCCAGAAATAAAACCCATTGACTATAATGAAGCAAACAAACTTGATGGGGTTCATCTTGTTAAAAAGAAGTCACCTCTGTTTTTTCAAAAACCAGTGGTTTTCACAAGACAAAAAGCTGTCTCAAAACATCTGCCTAACATCGAACAAATGGCATCTAAAAACACTTATGATACAAGTGCAGCTAGACTATATTTGGTTGATCTTAAGCAGAGAATTGAGAAACTTCAACGTATTGTGGATTCCAAAATTAACAATAAAAAGTTTGAATGGTTTCCGGGTGTTCAGGATGAACTGAAAAAGATTTTTGAAAGGGAAATTAATCCACATATTAGTGCAATCTATGCGGTTGTTCAAAATGTGGAACATAATCTTTTGAAAGAGTCAGCAGAATTTGTTAAGGACCACAAATCCTTAGTGAAGGAAGCTAATGAATACTTGGAACACATAAAAGTTTTGGAAAAGCAAAATGACTCTCTCTGCTTCGAAGCTCTATCGACTGATATCATGTCTATTATTTACCAAACATATTCTGTTGAGGATGATGAAACACTTCGAGCTGAGACTTCTCAAATTGTTGAAAAATATGAAAAGGCGCTTTTGAAACTTGAAAAACAAAATTGCACATATTTCAAACAACTTGATACAAAAAAGGAAGAATGCAAGTATGAAAAATTATCGTATGAGCGTTCTTACAAAAATATGCAAGATCAAATCAATCTTTTGAAGTCTCAACTCAAAAGTCAAAAAGGGAAGGGTAAGGAAACTACGGGTATTGCACCATCAACCCCCTTTCCTAATGAGAAACAAAAAGAGAAAGCTGTTGTCAAGAATACTAATGTTATAGCACCTGGCCTTTATAGGATTAGTCCTACTACTGCGTCTGCCTCTACATCTAAAACATATAGGGCTATAGACAAAAGTAAGAAAGATACTCCAAATGAGTCTAGGAATGCTACTACAACATCTAAGGACAACAACAAAAATTCTAATGAGTGTGCCTTACCTTCTACAGGAATAGAAAGCAACTCTAGGAGCAAAAGACAGTCTAGGAGCAATAACAAGAAACCTAGTGTCTCGACTGTTTCTGAGAGTGCATGCAAGAAAGTAGAAGAACACCCTAGGAATTTACTGCTTTCCAAGAAGAAACATGTATCATCTAGTTGTAATGATAAGACTCCTGTTTCTAATGCATGTAATGATTCTGATTGTTTAATGCAAAAGAAAACTTTGTCTGTAAATGCTTGTGATGATAATGTTTCTAATGATGAGAAAAAGAATGATATGCCTGAACAGAAAAAGGTTCCTTTAGTAACTAAGGCTAAGTCTAGATATATTCGAAGACTTATTGCAAAATCTAGGAATACCACTAGCAGCCTATTGCCTAAGGATCACTCTAAGTTTTGTGCATGGAAACCAATGGGTAGAATGTTTACACTTAAGAATGGCACATTAGAAATAGTTCCCAATGCTACTAAGGAAACCAGTTCTAAGTGTAATTCACCTGTTTCATCTAACCCACTGGAACCAAATGTTAAACGGTTTCCATATACAAAATCCTCTGTTCTTTGCATGTCATTGAAATTTGTCTTTGGATCGTCGACTCGGGTTGCTCCAAGCACATGACCGGGAATCTGAAGCTGCTGATCAATTTTGTGTGGCAGTTCATGGGGACTGTACATTTTGGGAATGATCATGTTGCAGCTATTCTGGGTTATGGTGATCTTCGGTTTGGGAATTACTTGATCACTCGAGTTTACTATGTCGAAGGGTTGGGACACAATATGTTCTCTGTCGGGCAGTTTTGTGATGCTGATTTAGAGGTTGCTTTTAGGAGAAACACTTGTTTTTTCAAGAATTTGGTGGGGAATGATCTCTTAATTGGGAATCGTGGCACCAATCTCTATGCAATTGACATAAACCAAATGGCCTCTTCATCTCCTATTTGTCTCATGACCAGGGCAGGCGAAACAAAATCCTGGTTGTGGCATAGACGTTTGTCCCATCTGAACTTTGACACGATCAACAAGCTTGCCAAAGACGACATCGTCTCCGGTCTTCCAAAGTTTAAATACATCAAAGAACACCTATGTCCATCTTGTGAACAAGGCAAGAGCAAAAGGGCAACATATAAACCTAAACCCGTACCTAGTTCGGTTGATAGGTTGCATTTGCTGCACATGGACTTATGTGGCCCAATGCGAGTTCAAAGCTTAAATGGGAAGAAGTATATTCTTGTAATTGTTGATGACTATTCAAGATATACATGGGTAAAGTTCTTGAGATCAAAAGATGAAGCACCAAGCACCATCATCACCTTTCTGAAGCGGATTCAAGTTCTACTTCAAGCTCCAGTTAGGATAGTAAGAACGGATAATGGCACGGAATTTGTCAATCAGGAGTTAAGAACATTCTTTGAAGAAACTGGTATTACTCACCAGACATCCGCTGTTAGAACTCCACAGCAGAATGGAGTAGTTGAAAGAAGGAATCGAACCCTTGTAGAAGCTGCTCGCACTATGCTGATTTATTCCAGTGCTCCGTTATTCCTATGGGCTGATGCTGTTTCTACTGCTTGTTTTACTCAAAACCGATCCCTAATCCATCCAAGATTCAATAAAACCCCATATGAACTTGTCAACAACCGAAAACCGGATATTTCTTATCTTCATGTATTTGGCGCTTTATGCTATCCAACAAATGACAGGGAAGATCTGGGAAAGTTGAAGGCTAAGGGTGATATTGGAATCTTCATTGGGTATTCTGAAAACTCGAGGGCATTCAGGGTGTATAACAGGAGAACGAAAAAGATAATGGAGACGATGAATGTGAAGTTTGATGAAATTTCACAAATGGCTTCTGAGAGACTCGCTCTAGAACCCGCGCTTAACCCGATGACTTCCGGACATATCAGTTCGGGACTCGCACCTCAAGGAGCTCAATCAATTCATTCAGAACAACCCACAACTCAAGAACTGGATAATTTCTTCGAGTTCATGTACGATGAATACTATGGTGGCGCTTCAAAAAATGCATCTAACCAACATTCCGCTGCACCCACTCAACAACCACCACCACCACCACCTAATCCAGATGCATCCACAACATTCGAAGCCGGCGCACCAACTCCCTCAACATCAACATCATCTACATTTACTCCAGCAACTCCATTCATTGAAATTGTTCTACCAAGAATTAATGAGCAAGAACAAAATAATGCTGTGTTAGACGAAGAAGTCTTTGAAAACCCGTTTGGAACGGAATCTGGTGAATCATCTTCCAGATTACATGAACCGTCTAACACACATTCAAACAGTCCAAGGTACCCTTCAACATTACAGTGGACAAAAGACCATCCGATTGAACAGGTTATTGGTGAACCCTCAAGACCAATTCAGACGAGAAAACAACTTCATACCGATTGCGACATGTGCATCTATGTCTGCTCAGTCAGTCTCATAGAACCTAAGAACATTCGGGAAGCAATGGCAGATAATGCCTGGATTGAAGCGATGCAGGAAGAACTTCTTCAATTTCAAATCCATGACACCTGGGATTTAGTTCCAAGACCAATTGACAAACTAGTCATTGATCTTAAATGGTTATGGAAAAACAAAAAGGATGAAGAAATGACTGTGATTCGCAACAAAGCTCGTCTGGTGGCAAAGGGATACAGACAAGAAGAAGGAATAGATTTTGAAGAGTCATTCGCACCAGTTGCAAGGCTTGAAGCAGTCAGGATTTTCTTAGCTTATGCCGCTCACAAGAACATCACGGTTTATTAGATGGACATCAAGACGGCGTTCTTGAATGGAACTCTGAAAGAAGAAGTGTATGTGAGTCAACCAGACAGTTTCGTTTACAAAGATCATCCGGAATACGTCTACAAGCTAAAGAAGGCAATCTATGGTTTGAAACAAGCCCCACGGGCGTGGTATGACCAGTTATCATCTTTCTTGTTGTCAAATAATTTCACCAAAGGAACAATTGATCCAACCTTGTTTACAAGAAAATACAAAAATGATATTTTGATTGTTCAGATTTACGTGGACGACATAATATTTGGGTCCACTAATCCGACACATTCAAAACATTTTGAAAATCTCATGAAAATAAAATTCGAAATGTCCATGATGGGTGAATTAAAATTCTTTTTAGGCTTACAAATTCATCAATCCCCACGTGGAATTTTTCTTAATCAGGCTAAATACACAATTGAGATTTTGAAAAAACATGGAATGGACAATTGTGACTCTGTTGGTACTCTAATGGTCACTTCACCAAAAATTGGCGCTGACCTATATGGGAAACCCATGGATCCGAAGAAATATCGGAGCATGATTGGTTCTCTCATGTACTTAACTGTAAGCCGACCAGATATTCATTTTGCTGTTTGCTTACTTGCACGGTTCCAGGCAAGGCATACCGAACTTCACCTCCAAGAGGTTAAACGGATCTTTCGATACCTTCGAAGAACCATTAACATGGGACTTTGGTATCCGAAGGATTCGGAGTTTACACTAATTGCCTTTTCAGATGCCGATCATGCTGGATGCTAAGTAACAGCGAAAAGTACATTAGGCGGAGCGCAATTTCTGGGAGAAAAGCTAGTAGGCTGGTCTTCAAGGAAACAAGACTGCACTGCTTTATCAACAGCAGAAGCCGAGTATGTGTCTTTATCTGCGTGTTGTGCCCAAGTTCTATGGATGAGGACACAACTCACAGATTATGGTTTCTCTTTCAACCGCATACCTTTGTATTGCGATTCAAAAAGTGCCATAGCCATCTCGTGCAACCCAGTGCAACACTCGAAGACCAAGCATATTAGAGTCCGCTATCACTTCATAAAAGAGCACGTTGAAGAGGGTACTGTTGAATTGTTTTTCGTGAAGACTGAATATCAGCTCGCCGATCTATTTACTAAGGCCCTCCCAAAAGAGCGGTTTGAAAACTTAGTTCGTCGAATTGGAATGCGAAGCCTAACTCCCGAAGAGTTAGAAAGTCTTCTCGAATCTTATTGATTTACTTCATAAAGCTTCGCAAGTAAATATATTTTTGTAAATATTGGTAAATATTTATGTATATATTTTTGGTAAATATATATATATATACTTTTTCAAAAACAAAAATATAAAAATAGAAAACTTCAAAAAGACATAAAAATATAAAACACAAAAACCAAAAATATTCTTCTCACGACATGTCTCTCGTCTAATCAATATTCTGTACGTATCTAGAAATGTCATTCAACAATGATACGGGCATGTACAGATGCTTGAGCGAGAGTTCTTTTTTATGTTTTTCTAAAACATGTCGTTTCTCAAATTTTTCTTCATTAAGGCTTTCGTGCATTTCAGTACGAAACCCGCGCTACATTGAATGACTTCTGATTATTTCCGATCAGAACTCGCAATGTTAATGGCGAAAAGCTAAAACCCGTGAGCACTTAATCAAAATTGTTTCAAAAGATTTTTCAAAGTCTTTTTATAAATTTTGTGCTCACAACAACTCCCTCTAAGACCTCTAAATGCTTTTAAACTCAAAAGTTTAACCATTTGCTCTAATTAAGGGGGAGTAGCAAAAGAAAAATGTTCCAATTTTCATGCTAAAATCAGTCCGTCTCTCCACAAAAAGTTTCATTTTCATCAACTGTTTTCAAAAATACCATTTCATGCTATTTTTGAGGGGGAGATTAGGTGTTTATTATAAATATATTAGGTGTTTATTATAAATATGGGGGAGAGGACGTGATTAAAATGTGATCTAAAAGAAGTTTTGTCGTTTGAATCTCAAAACGAGTTCTTCAAAAAGACTCAGCATGAACCCTCGAATTGATGAAACTAAATGTCCGTTCTAGAAAAGACATGTCTTGGACGGGTAATAATTTCAAGCTGGCTTTCCAGTGATGTAAGCGTGTCTCGCAAAGGACTTGTCTGAGTAGAATATACCAATTCGAGAGATGATCTTTGAATATGACCGGGATGGGTAATAATTTCAAGCTAGTCTAACTAGTGATGTAAGCGTGTCTCGCGAAGGTCGTGTTCATTGAAAATCGATCATTTCAAATGTGCGAACTCTACCCGACATGTGCAGTTTATTTAAAAAGTGCATGAGCACATGTGAAGGGGGAGTGTTTCTAAAAATGCAAAACTCTCAATGTGAACAAAATGTGTTTTCTCATAAACACGTTGAGAGATTTTCACAAGGTTTAATGGCATGTGACAAATAATCTAGGATAATCATGGAGTAATAAGGTGATTATTGTTAGGTTATGTCCAATGATCCGCCAGAACCGGAGGGATCTACCCAAGGACAATTCCAATAGCTTAGCATTAGAAGTCCTTAGGAAAGATTGAAAAAAAAAAGGGAGTATAATGAGAAAGGAGAAAGAAGGGGTTGAAGAATGAAAAAGAAAAGTTTTTGTAAGGGTGAAAAGAAATAGCCCTCCATGAAAACTTAGGTCAGAAACCGGGTCAATACAACTGCTATCGGTACTCACTAAGGTGATACTGGTATTGAAGACAAGACGTCATGGACCCAGTGATGCATTTGCACCACCCCTCCTATCCACTCAGATATCTCTCAAAAGATATTTGTTTCATTTCTCACGGAGAACACTGCATAATCTATCGACCTCTCACTCCGAGATGTGTTGATATTGAAAAGGTGGCACTCTGCTCCATGCCTCCGACGACTAAAATCAAAACGCACATAATTGAGTCTAGAGACATGAGATTCATCAAAGATCTCTTAGGAACACTTCCTATGCATTACACTTGTGTTCACTCAAAAGGATACAAGTTGTATGAGTATTAATGAGATCCAAGGATCTTGCCTCACGACATGATGGCCACTGGACGATTTATTGCTAACTGTCTTATGCAGGTACCGACGAAAGTCCATCCACCATCATCATCTACATCAACGACGCATCTGGACAGAAGAAGTAGATCAAGGCAAGAACGACCAAGAGACGATACTTTGAAGATCACAGTGCATGAAGGAACATTGAACGAAGAATATTATACATTGACACACGAAGTTCAAGACATCAAATGCAAAAGACCATTCACGGGAGCATCATTGAAATGACCATCCCTTAGGGGGAGATTGTTAGCAATTAAATTAGTTAATTGCAAAAGTGATGGTCATTGTTTTATGTAAAACTTTTGTGTCAAATGTAATATGTATTAAGTGTAGTGGGCTAAGGCATTAGTGCTCATTGTTACTTAAGCTCATAAGTGTAGTGCAACACTTAGCCCACTTTAGGTCCATGTTTAAAGCCCATCCAAAGGCCCATTTGGATTGGCTGTGTTACACACACTGCATTATTGGGTGTCTCATTTTTCAAACAGAGAAGAGTGTGTGTGTGTGTGCAAAGTACCACAAAAGTCAGTGTTTGGTTATCCTCTAAAGTTAATAAACATTTGACTTGAAATTCATCATATGATCCACCACATCTCTTGTTCTTAATGTATATGTTTGTGACCATCATTGTGTTTGTGTTTGTGTGAAGAAGAAGGTAGTAGTCGAGAGTAACAGTAGACTTGTAGTATGAACAATCGAAAATAGTGTTATCAAGATTGAATTGCAAAATCACACATTTTGTTTTTGAAATGCAATCTTTCAAGCCTTTTTTATATAAAATTGTCTTAACACATATAAGCAACTAGCATGCATGTCCTGTCGTATAAAACAAAAGCACTCGCATGTTTGATGGATTCTTGGTATTAATTTAATTAGTGTTTCATCTGTATTTGTATTTTTACTCTTTCTGATGATCTTTTCTCGTGAACACATGCAGCTCGATCTCATTATTGATAAAGAAGTCACAAAACGACAAGGCATAATTCATAACTTGATGTATGTCCACTTTGAAGGGAGTTGCTTTTGTGAAGATGTCAAAGAAGTCACAAAACGACAAGGCATAATTCAAGTTCAAATGCATTTGATTAATAAGATTCTGAAAACAGAAGATCTGAAGATATCATGTGTTGGTGAAGGTTCTACGGTCATAAAGCAAAGGATGGCATGTAAGCCGATCCTACTTGTTTTGGATGATGTAGATCATCGCGATCAGTTAAAGGCACTAGCGGGTTCAGCTAGTTGGTTTTGCCCGAGAAGTTTGATTATTTTCACAGGTAAAGATAAACAATTGCTAAGATCTCATAGAGTGGATCAAATCCATGACATGGACTTTCTAAATAAGGTTCAATCTCTACAGCTCTTCAGTTCGTATGCCTTTGAGGAAAAATGTCCTTCTACAGGCTTCCAAGAACTTGCTGTGAAAGCTGTGAACTATGTGCATGGTCACCCTCTGGCTCTCATAGTTTTAGGTTGTTTCTTATACGGCAAAAACTATGGGTCAGTGGGTTAGTGAACTGGAAAGGCTCAAATTACATCCCAATAAAGAGATACAACGAGTGCTTCGATTAAGTTATGATGGGCTAAACCTTGAGCAGCAAAATATCTTACTTGATATTGCATGTTCATTCATTGGAGAAAACAGTGAATTTGTAGCAAGCATACTAGATGGCCGTAACTTTTTTGCAGATACAAACATGCAAGTTCTAGTTGATAAGTCATTAATTACGATCCGTAGTGACATGTCACTTCAAATGCATGACTTGATTAAAGCAATGGCAAGGGAAATCATTCATGAAGAATCTATCATGACTGGGAAACAGAGGAGATTGTGGAATTCATCTGAAGTTTACAATGTATTGAGTGAAAAGAAGGTAAGTAGTGGTATATGATTCTTTTTTCTCTACATTAATACATTAAAGTATTAGCAAATTATCCTAATGAAGCTACATGTTCTTGTTTTTCCAGGTGCCAATAACCAAAGAAGTTGAAGTTCTAGTCCTTTCATTAGAGAAATTTAGCCAAAAGGTTCACATAGATGCTAATGATTTTACAAATATGAAAAAGTTGCGGATCCTGAAAATCTATCAAGAGGAAAAAGTATATGAGCAGAAACTTGAACTGAAGGGCCACAATTTGATCTTCTCAGGAAATCTGTATTATTTGTCTAATGAGCTAATCTTGTTTTGTTGGCATGGATACCCTTTCAAGTACTTACCTTCAGATTTCTATCCAGAAAACATTGTGGCCATTGACCTGTCTTACAGCAGCATAAAAAATTTTTGGACGACACCTAAGGTATTTCCTTGTACACACATGTTTTTCTATTTGATACCGAATGACCCGAGAACTTATATATATTTTTTTTTCTCTTTCAATGTCAGTGCTTTAGAAGGTTGAAAGTAATGAAGCTAAGGTACTGTTGTAACCTAACAACCACCCCTAACTTCTCAGAGATTTCAAATCTTGAAGAGCTAGATCTTGAAGGTTGTGTGAATTTGGTTAGCGTTCACCCCTCAATTGGAATGCTCAAGAGGCTTGCTGTGTTAAATATGAGAGACTGCAAAAGGCTTCAGAATTTTGCAGGTAGAGAGGAAACGGATGCCATTACACAACTTCCTTCTTTTGTATTGTTAGAAACAAAGCTGGACGATATTTACGTGAATTGGAAATAGACAACTAGCTTGCATATAGTGCAAGGACCTATTGTGTAATACTCTAATAGTTGTCAAATTGGGCATATAAATACCCTTCAAGTTATCACTTGAAGGGTGTGGCTGTGGAAACCTTATCCTAATCAATAAAATCCGGTTTTCACTTTCTCCACCTTCTCTCTACTCTCTCTCTAAACTAAACATGAATCTCTTCTACTTTCATGAACCTCGACCTCCAGACGGTCCTAAAAGACGATTCTTGGTCTTTACAATTGGTATCAGAGCCAGGTTGGGAGATTCAAGGTGAATTGTAAAGACCAAGAATCGTCTTTTAGGACCGTCTGGAGGTCAAGGTTCATGAAAGTAGAAGAGATTCATGTTTAGTTTAGAGAGAGAGTAGAGAGAAGGTGGAGAAAGTGAAAACCGGATTTTATTGATTAGGATAAGGTTTCCACAGCCACACCCTTCAAGTGATAACTTGAAGGGTATTTATATGCCCAATTTGACAACTATTAGAGTATTACACAATAGGTCCTTGCACTATATGCAAGCTAGTTGTCTATTTCCAATTCACGTAAATATCGTCCAGCTTTGTTTCTAACAATCTCCCTCCAGCTGGAGATATACGTGAATTGGTTACAATGATTCCTAACAATTACATAACAATGATAAAAGCAATGCTGAAGTAGAGCAGTCTCCTTTTGAGGATGTCTTCACAGCTCTTGATCTTCTCGTATCTTTCTCAGCTAGCTTGACTTACTTGGAGAATCACTGTAATGACCTAATTGGGTTATTACTCCCTCCCAATTAGTGAGGCATATTCTTTACATGCTCCCTCCCAAAATGACAACCCGTTTGATATAGCATTGATGCTTGTAGAAGAAGTTTCTCTGAAATCTTGCCAAATTGTCTTCAGTCTCTTGCACAGCGGAAAATGGATTATAGACTGATGACTTGTAACTTCTTCACAGGTTTCTTTGGGGAGCATCATATCGACATCTTCAGCTCACTTAGAATGCTTCCAGTTCTTCATAAACAGCCCCGATGTACACATTTCATACATTTCTCCCTCCAGGATGATGACGATCTTTCGGACTCATCCTACATATGTGTACATAGACATATCAACTAGAAGCAACAAACAAATCAATACCTTCAACATCACCACGTATAGCCGAAAAGATCCTGAACAAGAATCGCAATCAAATGACAATGGCAAAATTATCAGCTGTGACTAGAAGGATGATTCATTATTACTTATTTGAAGTTGAAGTAGAATTTCACGGGTACGTGTACTTAGTATCTTGAAGATATCGGGGTTGGTTGGATGCATGATTCTTCGAGATCCTTGTTTGAGCATTTATAGAATAGTGATTAAGTCTTGGGTTATCTAGTTTTCATAGGTCAAGGGGAGGATGGACGAAGACCTAGTTAACTATCACTTAAAGGAGATACGTTGTAGTACTCAGTGTCACACAAAGATGTGGATAATTCAAGAGATGTTCATATACAGTTAAGGAAGGATGGATGGGTATATGAAACGACCTATGCTTTAGTTTAGAGAGAGAGTAGAGAGAAGGTGGAGAAAGTGAAAACCGGATTTTATTGATTAGGATAAGGTTTCCACAGCCACACCCTTCAAGTGATAACTTGAAGGGTATTTATATGCCCAATTTGACAACTATTAGAGTATTACACAATAGGTCCTTGCACTATATGCAAGCTAGTTGTCTATTTCCAATTCACGTAAATATCGTCCAGCTTTGTTTCTAACAATCTCCCTCCAGCTGGAGATATACGTGAATTGGTTACAATGATTCCTAACAATTACATAACAATGATAAAAGCAATGCTGAAGTAGAGCAGTCTCCTTTTGAGGATGTCTTCACAGCTCTTGATCTTCTCGTATCTTTCTCAGCTAGCTTGACTTACTTGGAGAATCACTGTAATGACCTAATTGGGTTATTACTCCCTCCCAATTGTAAAGACCAAGAATCGTCTTTTAGGACCGTCTGGAGGTCGAGGTTCATGAAAGTAGAAGAGATTCATGTTTAGTTTAGAGAGAGAGTAGAGAGAAGGTGGAGAAAGTGAAAACCGGATTTTATTGATTAGGATAAGGTTTCCACAGCCACACCCTTCAAGTGATAACTTGAAGGGTATTTATATGCCCAATTTGACAACTATTAGAGTATTACACAATAGGTCCTTGCACTATATGCAAGCTAGTTGTCTATTTCCAATTCACGTAAATATCGTCCAACTTTGTTTCTAACATGTATCCTCTCTAATAAACCTTGAATCATTGTCATTCGGTGGACAAGGGAGGATTCAACCTAGATGGTGGACTTCTATCACTGCTCCTTTTGGTTTACTAAGTAAACAACAACATCCCCAAAGATCAGTTTCATTAGAAGGTTTACATATGTTAAAGTATCTGAATTTAAGCTACTGCAATTTAGTACAAGTTCCTGATAGCATTGGAGGCTTATCATGTCTAAAGAAACTAAACTTGGAAGGGAACAATTTATTAGAAGTGCCTGACAGTATTGGAGGCTTATCTTGTCTAAAAGTGCTATACTTAAATGGGAACAATTTATTAGACGTGCCTGAGAGCATTGGAGGCTTATCATGTCTACAAGTGCTATACTTAAATGGGAACAATTTATTAGAAGTGCCTGAGAGCATTGGAGGCTTATCATGTCTAGAAGAGCTATACTTAGAAGGGAACAATTTATTAGAAGTGCCTGAGAGCATTGGAGGCTTATCATGTCTATATATTCTAAACTTGGAAGGGAACAATTTTACTAGCTTGCCTGGAAGTTTGAGTCAACTTTCTCATCTTCAATATCTTACACTTGATGGTTGCAAGAAGCTGGAAGTGTTGCCCGAACTTCCACATAGCCTAAATAATCTTTATGCATCTGATTGCACCTCCTTAAGAGAAGTGTCGGGATCATATAAAGACCCAATGAGGTTCAAACTTTTCAGGAATTGTCCAAAGCTGTTTAAGAATGTTGATAGCGAGGGGTCAATATCGAAGACTCAGTGTCTTGACTCATCTATAACTTCCCAAGGCTTTATTCACCAGCTTTCTGCTATCCTTGAGCTTTTGAGTTTCCATACTAACATTGGCGATTATTGTTTAGATATAGGATATCATGGGAATAGCATTCCAGAGTGGTTTACAAATAGAAGTAAGGGAAAACATGTAAAGGTTGAATTACCATCAGATTGGTGTTATGATAAGTTTAGGGGATATGGAGCTTGTGTTGTTTTTAAGAGAAAAAAGCTTCAGAAATTGAAAGAGGTGATAGGAGAAGATTCATATATGATATGGTTGTGTTATACGAGGTATACACAGGGATGGGAGGAAGCAAAGAATTTTGTAACATTTTGTTGTGAAGAGAATAATGAAGATATTGAGGTGAAGGAGTTTGGTGTAAGACTAATTTGTGATGAAGATTTACAGTAAGAGAAGACGACACAAACTTGAGTAGTATGTTCCGAGACCTCTCAACTCTATCAGAACATGGTGGGGCCATCAGCTATTTTGGGCCTTTTGGAAGTATTCATTGGTCCTGTTAGTCGAATAACAAAAGCGTTTTTAATTTTTATTTGTTAGCTAGACAAATTCCTCCTCAATATATTTTAATGTCAATAGGTTTGATTTATTAATCCTGAATGTTAAATTTTTAGTTTTCTTTTTTTAATAAATTTAAGTTAAAATTAATGAAAATGATTTACTTTTTATGTAGTAGACAGGTGGTTGATGAAATGCATATGACCTGTATGTAAGCTTGATCCTATCCTTTTTTTTCTAGATATGTCTTGTTACTTTCTAATAGTCTCAGTTGAAGTACATACGTCGGTTTGTCTTCCGGTCTTAGCCCTTTCCTCTCCTGATGCTTTAATGTTAGCAGAATAATTTGCAAAACGCTTTGCAGTTCCTATATATAACTACTATGTTCAATTGATCTTCTTGCTTATAATAATTTGAATAATTCTACTCTCAAATCACAATTTAAGTAATACAGGTGGGTTGACCCTAAATTCACTTTAAATCCCACTTCTAAACCTTGTTAGTGCATGTTCAGCTATGATATAGATACGTTTTCAAGTCATGCAATACCTATTGCTTGATGAACATCTCATGATTACAACTCGAAATGTACCAGCGTTGCGTCAACAGTTAGGGTGTAATCAAAAATTTTTGGCGAACAGTCTTTATCTTGATCAGACAAGTCCCACACCTGTTTCAGAATTTCTGTAGAAGAACAATGAGAACATTACGGCTTGGCGTGTTTATAGGAAATCTATTATGGAAAGCCATTTCACTAGAGAGTAAATCATTTTACAAGAAAGAGTTGAATAAGGCATTAATGATCTATCAAAATTAAGCTACGAGTATTTACCTCTTGGTAGTCTCCAACTTAAAAATAAGTTGTGAGCCTGATCACCAGTGATTTTCCCATCTCTGTCAGAGTCGACTTCCATGAACACTTTCATATACTTGTTAATACCAGCCCGCGTCATTTTTGGCCATTGAGGTAACGATGGCCCACCTGACTGTAGTGGAGCATTTTAAGTTGGGGCCTGTAGATTTGGTCTTGGTAGAGATGGCCCCGCTAACTGTACTGGAGCACCTGTGGGTTGCCTTTTAAAAGCATTCAATGCACCAAGCGGGTCTATCTTGGCTGGAGTTTGGGGCTCAGAAGTTACAGGAGCAATTGCAGAAGAAACGGGTGGAATGCTTGCAGTTTCTGTTGGCATTGAGGATGATGACGGTTTGGATATAGATTGGGAAGCAGAAAACAAGTCACCTCCAAACATAGCGGCAGAAGTAATTGCATTTCCTCCAACAGATGGTCTAGGAGCTGTGAAAGATGAGGATGATAGCGGCTCTTGGGGTTTCGGTACAGTAGCCCCAACACCTCTGCCCCCAAGCCACTCACCCGAGACATTAGAGTTTCATAGACCAGCACCGGCCAGACCACCACCTGCCGGAAAACTAGGACCACCAACACTTTGTGATGGAAGAGGCCCGCTCTGAGGTGGTGGCTACCTCATTGATTGATTTCCTTGAGGTGCAAAATACTGTGCATAAGGTGGAGCAACTGAAGGAGGAGCCATTGAATTAGGAGGCCCATGTGATCTTATGCCAAAAGTTTGAGTTTGCATTGAATTAACAACCCCGGGCTGTTGCGTGGGAGGGCGTGGGGCCATTGAATTGACAATCCCAGGCTGCTGTGTAGGAGGACGTGGTCCCATTGCATTTGGTTGAGCCGGAGGCAGAGCTGCAAGATTAATCTGTGGAGCAGGGATTTTAGATGAAGCAGGTCCATATAATGCCGCCTTTATTATATCTGGTGTTAGTTCTCTTTTACTTTGTGCAACAGTTACAAGCTTAAGAGCGTTATAGAATTCCTGACGGCCAAGGAAGCCAGTGCGGTTCTGATCAGCGTGTTGCCAGTGCGGTTAAACTGTTCATTTTTGTCAAAGTATAGTCCTATAATCTTCTTAGGATTCGATCAGAGATCAAAGACATACCAAGAAGAATGAGAGACTATTCACGTCTATCTAACAAAGTAATTTTGTATGCATAGTAAGCGGCGTTATTTTGTATACAGTCTAGATGGAACAGTTTTGACTCATCTAACATAGGTCGACTAGGGTTGCATTATCTCCAAGTCGAATGGGTCAAACTGGTCAAAAGTGGCTCAAGCATATTCACATCTACAACCTCCCAAAATCATTTCATCGAACTAGTAATCATATTTAATACATTTGTTATTCATAATATTATAGGAGAGCGGCCAAGCCTGTTAACCTTTCTTACATGACGCAAAAATAAATAAAAAAATTATCCACAATGGCATGTAAATTACTAGAATGTGAATAACATTTAGATATGCAGCTAAACGCTCGCCTAAATATAGATTTCATGTCTGGCTTAACCTCGAAAGTGAGATCGCACCTGGCTCAACTGTTCATGGGTAGAGACTCGAGAGCACTAACCAGTGCAATACTCTTTAGGTCGGTATCATTATCACTTGTTATCGAAGGATTACTCTAAGGAACTATCAGACGGTTTGGACCAAATTGTAAGTTGGAAGACCTTTACACTTAAAAAATTGGAAAAACATTGGACCAGTAATCATTACAAGGCATTGTCTCCCCACCATGCCTCCTCGTTTTCATACAGGAATCAAGTTCAACAGTTATATCAAAACTATTACTAGCCTCATCCAGCACGTGCCAAGAGCAATATTACATTTACATTTGCCGGTCCATTAGCAATCAACCACTACGCCTTTTGTATGTATAAAAGACCAAGATTAATCTTGACTTTCACTGTCATATCGCCATCTTCTATAAAACAGGCTCATTTATAACTTGTTAGCAGAATTGCAGAGTTTCCACTTGATGTTATTTAACGAACATTGCAACATTTCACAAATTGTTATAAAAATGGTTTGGGATAAAGGTAACTAGTTGATAGTGATTGTTGCAATTCATTGATACAATTGGGTATGTTTTAAAAAAGTCATTATATAAGATATCATCCACAAACATTTCTAGAACAAGATGTAACTGCATATAGAGTCTGTCTCGATAAAAAAAAAATAAATAAATAAAAACCTGAAATTTGATACTAGCAATCGAAAATTTGAAATTATGAATTGAATAATTTACCTTTGAAGAATAAGCGGAGCTGAAGCCGTTGTTTTTATCAATTGAAATTTTACTGGTAATGTTTTATTTGGGGCTGTAATCCTTTCAAGTTGAAATTATCAATTGAATAATGAACTCAAGATAGAAAAAATAAAAAGATATTTGTATGGTTACTTATGTAATTAATTTGATGCAACTAAGAATTGGGTTTTTGGTGTGGGAATTGAGATTGATAATTGGCTAATTTTTTATTTTATTTATTTATTTATTTATTTATTTTTTGGTATATCTAATTTTAATCATGATTTGTTATTATTATTAAAAGATAGTTTGATGCTAATGTGGTTTAAATGTAAATCCTCACGTTTTTTTTTTTTTTTTTTTTCTTCTTTTCTTTTGGTTTTTTTCAATTTTGGTATGAAACATATTTATATATCTATCTATATCTATACTACTTATAAAGGCTAAACGGTCAAAGTGGAAAAGTGAAAACTTAACTTTTGGTCAATCCCCATAATGCCCTTGTAAAAAGGAATTGGTCAGTGCCCTTGAAATGTTGAAATTGAAATGTTACTGATCACACGAATTCTTTATATCAAGTGTAAGATGAGGTCTTTGGTCAAATAAGAAAAAGAGAATGTAATTTTTAATATGCAATAGAACAATTTCTAAAATAAACTCATTTGACTAACATTTAAACTTTGTGCGTTTCCTCCGCTCCAAGTCTGTTTATTTCGAAAGGTTAGTATCCATGTCCATATATACTCGAGTCCTCCCACAATAACTCACAAGAAAAACCTAAACAATCTAGATCTCTGTATGGCGACTTTCATTTATATTTAGACTTACACTCTGTTGATATAAATAATGCCTAAACACGTTATTAATATTTTTTGATATCTCTATGTTTTGATAATCACAAAATGTAAAATCATTAAACGAAAAATTATGACGTAAACAAGTATTTAGTTGTAAATATCTATTTTAACAACTCAATCACTTAAGGTATGAACAAACAAATGCTTAATGCATTATATGATCAAAGGAACATTTTCTTAATCACTAGATTTTTTATAAAATGACACAAACATTTTATATCTTTTAGAAAATCATTTTTGGTATTAAATAAAAATGTTTAATCATTTATAAATTTATGAATTCAAATTTTCAACCAAAAATGGTAAAAATGTTCCAGAAAAACCTTCCCCACAAAAAGACAAATCTGAGCAACGTTCCAGTTGGGCGGCCCCCTTAATTTTACTAGGCGGCCACCTTAATTTTAAGGGGACCGCCCCGCTCCTCTAGCCCCTCAGATTTGCCTATAAATACTGGTTCATCTCTGGACTTTTTCCTCACCTTTTGCACCCCAAAACCTTCTGTTCTAAATCTCTTCTTATCCTTTCTAAAATCCTTTGATCATATATTCTTAAGCATTGGTTTCCAAGTGATCCAAGCTTCTACCATTCAAGTGCAAAAGAAGAATACTCCTTCAACAACTAGAGAAGAAGTATTGCAACTTAGTATCATCTTGCTACCTAAGTTGTTTGTATAATCATTCATTCATTTGTGTATAAGTTGTGTATATTTGTTAGATAGGTGTGAGCATAATTGCTTAGGCTAGATTAGTGTGTAAGTAGTGAAGTTGTGAAGAAGTTAAGGTGTGAAGAAGTAGAAGAGTTGATTAGTAGTGCTAGGTTGTGAAGAAGTTGTGAAGCCGGTGTGAAGAAGTCTTGAATAAGTTGTGAAGAAGTTGTGTAGAAGTTGTGAGATTGGTTCTAGCTACGATTAGAACCCGACATCTAGCTTTGTGTCGTTAAACCGGTGTAAGCTAAAGTTGTGTAAGGTTTTCTCCGCCATAAGGGAGCTTGTTGACATAGTGAAGAAAACTCTCGAGTTAGGTGCTCGGGGAGTGGAGTAGGGCAAGGAAGGTGTCCTTGTAGCCGAACCACTATAAATCTTTTGTCTCGCGGTTAGATCTTTCCATCTCTATCTTTCATTTCATTTCATTACTTTACTTACATTGTTTATTTAGACTTACTTATATTTGTTCATATTGTTCAAGAGTTGAGTTCACATAAATTCGAATCTAAGGTTTTTTTTTTTTTTTTTTTTTTTTTTTTTTTTTTTTTTTTTTTTTTTTTTTAAGTAAACAAAAGTTTTCATAAATTAAAAAGACGTAAAACTATTCAACCCCCTTTCTAGTTTTCCACAATTGGTATCAAGAGCCAGGTCAAACAAGATTTTTAAAATAAATTGTATTTTAAAACTTGAAACGATCTATTGAATCTGTAAAATATTTAGAAGGGCAATCTATGCAAAGACTACCACTATTCGAAAGTGATGGTTTTCTTTATTGGAAAAATAGATTCGAAACTTATGTGAAATTAAAAGATCTTGATCTTTGGCATGTTATTACCTATGGTGATTTTCCCTCTATTCAATATAATCCCTTAACTAAAATAGATGAAATTGTACCTTTTGAAAAACAAAATGATGATTTGAAAAAGAAACTAGCAAAAAATAATGATGCTAAAATGGTAATTTATAATGCATTACCACGCAAAGAATATGAACGAATTTTTATGTGTCAAACCGCAAAAGAAATTTGGGATTCTTTATTAATCACTCACCAAGGTAATAATCAAGTCAAAGACAACAAAATAGATATTCTTGTTCAACAATATGAACAATTTACAATTCCGGAAGAAGAATCTATTGATAATGCATTTGCTAAATTTAACACTATTATCACAAGTTTAAAAGCACTTGATGAGACTTTTTCTAGCAAAAATTGTGTAAGGAAATTTCTTAGGGCATTACATCCAAAATGGCGAGCAAAGGTCACGGCTATTGAAGAATCAAAGAACTTGATGACGTTATCGCTTGATGAACTTATCGGCAACTTGAAGGTCAATGAAGAAATTATAAAGAGAGACTCGAAAACGGTTAAGAGCAAGAAAGATCAAATCAAATCTCTCGCGCTAAAAGCCAAAAAGGAAATTAGTGATGATGACGATTCAAGTGACGATAGTGAAGATGAAGAATATGCAATGGCCGTTAGAGAATTCAAGAAATTTTTCAAGAGACGAGGAAGATTCACAAGACAACCACGAGATGAAAGAAGATCGCTTCAAAGAAATAGGAATGATAACTACGGGAAAAGAAAGTGCTTTAGATGTGGAAGCCAAAATCATCTCATTGGCGAATGTCCAAAGCCACCGGGTTATGACTACCAAAAAGCTTTTGTTAGTGGTGCATGGAGTGATAGCGACAAAGACGAAGCGGAAAAAGCATACGACGAAAAATGTCTTGTAGCTCAAGCCACCGATGAAATATGTCTAGGAATAAATTTGGAGCCAGACGAATGGATTAAGGATAGTGAATGCTCGAAGCACATGATGGGGAATCGCAAGCTATTTTCCTCCTACAAGGCATACAACGGAGGTAATGTTATTTTCGGTAGTGACTTGCGTGGAAAAATCGTTGGCAAAGGTACGATTTCTCAAGACACCCTAACTATTGAAAATGTTGAGCATGTAAAGAATTTAACATACAACTTGCTTAGTATAGGACAAATATGCGATAATAAATGTAGGGTTACCTTTACCGATAAAGATAGCGAAATAGTTAAGGACGGAAAGGTCATAGGTAGAGGAATTAGGAAAGGTGGCGTATATGTCATGAAACTAGGAAATAAACCGGAAGATAAAATATGTCTAGCAACCTTAGATGAAAACTCTACATTGTGGCATAGGAGATTAGGCCACGCAAATATGCAACAAATACAATCCCTAGCCTCTAAGAAATTAGTTAGAAATTTGCCAAACCTAAGATATGATCAACACTTTTGCGATGCCTATAAAATTGGAAAACAAGCACATGCTAGTCACAAAGCTAAGAATATAGTCTCCACTACTAGATGCCTAGAATTATTACACATGGACCTTTTTAGTCCATCCGCGGTGCGGAGTTACGGAGGTAACCGTTATACCTTAGTAATTGTAGACGACTATTCACGATACACGTTGACTAGATTTTTAAGTGATAAAAAACCGAAGCCTTTAATAAGTTTGAAATATTTAGTAAAATGATTCAAAACAAATTAGGATGCTCCATAGTATCTATTAGGACGGACCATGGTCGGGAATTTGATAACGAAGTGCAGTTTGGAAAATATTGTGATTTAAATGGAATATCTCACAATTTCTCCGCTCCTCGCACTCCAAAATCAAATGGGGTAGTAGAAAGAAAGAATCGTTCCTTACAAGAAATGAGTAGAACAATGCTAAATGAACAATCTATCCCACAAAAATTTTGGTGTCACGCCGTAGATACATCAACATATATAATAAATAGAGTCTAAATTAGGCGAATTTTAGGAAAAACCCCATATGAGTTATTAAGAGGTAGAAAACCTAATCTAAATTACTTTAGGGTATTTGGGAGCAAATGTTTTGTTCTCAATACAAAGGATTACCTTACTAAGTTTGACCCTAAGTCGTACGAAGGAATTTTTCTAGGATATTCGCAAAATAGCAAAGCCTATATAATACTTAATAAACACACTATGAAAGTAGAAGAATCATTGAATGTAACATTTGATGAAACTCCACCACCACCTAAAACATTGCCCCTAGAAGATGATGACTTGGTTGAAGAAGAAGCTATTGAGGTTAGTAAAACTAAACCCTTAGGTGAAGATAATGAAAACTTAACATTAGGAGAAAACAAAATAATAAATGTTAAGGAATCTAAATCACACCCATTAGATAATATAATAGGAGGCCTAAATCAAAGAACTCTTAGATCACAAGCTCAAGATAAAAATAACTTCTTTTGTTTTCTTTCAACAATAGAACCTAAAAATGTAAATGAAGCTTTAAAAGATGAAAGTTGGGTTATGGCTATGCAAGAAGAACTAAATCAATTTAAGACAAATGACGTTTGGGAACTAGTCCCAAATCCTATGAACATGACCATCATCGGATCTAAATGGGTATATAGAAATAAGTTAGATGAAAATGGAATTGTTACTAGGAACAAAGCTAGGTTAGTTGCCCAAGGTTACAATCAACAGGAAGGAATTGATTATGACGAAACCTATGCCCCCGTAGCTAGATTAGAATCCATAAGAATACTCCTTGCCTATGCATGCGCCCTAGACTTTAAGTTATTTCAAATGGACGTGAAAAGTGCATTCCTTAACGGTTTTATCAATGAGGAGGTATACGTGGCACAACCTCCAGGATTCATTGACTTCGCAAAACCTGATTATGTTTATAAACTCAAGAAAGCTTTATATGGACTCAAACAAGCTCCTAAGGCTTGGTATGATCGATTGAAAGCTTTTCTTATTAAACATGATTATTCCATGGGAATGGTAGATAACACTCTTTTCACGAAAAAGAAAAGCCCAAATCTCATCATTGTCCAAATATATGTCGACGACATTATATTTGGATCGACTTGTCAGGATATGTGTGATGAATTCGCCAAAATCATGCATGATGAGTTTGAGATGAGTATGATGGGCGAATTAAATTTCTTTCTAGGACTACAGATAAAACAATTAGAAGATGTAATATTTTTTAATCAATCTAAGTACATTAAGGAGATGCTTAAGAAATTTGGACTAGAAGACTCTAAGCCTATGAAAACACCGATGTCTACAGAAGTAAAACTCACAAGAGATGAAGAAGGTGAGTCCATAGAAAACACTAAGTATAGAGGGATGATAGGTAGTTTGCTATATCTAACGGCAAGTAGACCGGATATCATGTTTAGTGTCTGCCTTTGTGCTCGCTTTCAAGAGGATCCCAAAACCTCTCACCTAGAAGCGGTTAAACGTATCTTCCGATACATTAAAGGCACTATACACTTAGGATTATGGTATCCTAAGGGATCCGGCATAGAAACCATCGTCTATGCGGATTCGGATCATGCGGGAGACTACGTGGATAGAAAAAGCACTAGTGGTATTTGCACGTTCATGGGATGTTGCCTAACATCTTGGTTCTCGAAGAAGCAAACCGCTCTTGCTATTTATACTACAGAAGCCGAATACGTAAGTGCTGGCAAGGCATGTCAACAAGCACTATGGATGAAACAAGCTCTCGTAGATTATGGCATTAGGTTAGATAATGTTCCAATTATGTGTGATAACAAAGGCGCTATAGATTTAAGTAAGAATCCCGTACAACACTCTAGGACTAAACATATAGAAATATGTCACCACTTCCTTAGGGATAACGTTCAAAAAGGAAACATATTTATAGAAAAGGTTGCATCGGAAGATAATATAGCGGACATATTTACTAAATCCCTTAAGCGCGAAATCTTTAACCACTTACGTTTAGGCCTAGGGATGATGGAACAAATTGACTGAATTTTCTGCATTTTTGGTACAATTTTTTCCCAGATGGGCGGACTCCTTAATGTTATAAAGGCGGTCCCCTTAATTATTAAGGGGACCGACTTGTCATTAAGGGGACCGGCCATCTTTCTGATAAATTTTTTCTCTCTTTCTTCCTCTTATCTGTGTCTAGGAATCTCTTTTGCACAAAATTAAAGATTGGGAAATCTTTTTCTTCGCATAAAAATATTTATATAAAACCCAATCTATTTTATTCAAATAATTCTCACATCTAGGAAAACACACGAAAACCATTTTCCTTGCATTGTTGAATAATGCTAAAAACACTTTTCTATCATGCATAAAATCTCACATGAATTGTCAAAATATATAACCTAATATATATCTTTGATATTCATAGATTGAGCAAAATCAAATCAAGGAGACTTTGGATTGTTTCTTAGGAAATTTTTGCATTTAAGAGTCGAAAACAATCACATCTCCACATTTGTTGCATATAGGCATTCACTAGAACAAAATTGCCAATCACAATTCCACATTTGTTCCATCACCAATTTCTTGTTAGGTTCTAGTGCCCTTGCTTTACCATCCTTGCCTTATATGATTACTTGTTTTAATATTCTTGATTGCTAGATAAAATTTCTTGCTTGCTTATTTGGTTAATTAATATATATTGCATGCATAATTATTAATATATTACATGCTTTATTGCCTCAAAGAGTTGGACTTGCCCAAAACCAAAAACTCAAAACATAGCCCTATTTACCTATTCCTGCAGAAAAAACCATTTCTGGAACCCTGAAGTCCAGCAGATGGGTGGCCCCCTTAATTATTAAGGGGACCCCCTTAATTATTAAGGGGACCGGCCATCTGATGGTCGGGTTCACAGAACCTTTTTCTGCTTTTTAGCCCATTTCATCCTACACTTCCCAAAATTCACAAACATAATCTGTCCTTATCACCCCTACAATTTTATCCATCCTTAATCACATCAATCCTCCACTATAAATAACCCTATTCCTCACCATCTTCACTCACCACATCATGTCTTCTCCCATCAACCAAAAACCAAAAACCTCAAAGCTAGCAAGGATGACCATAAAACCCGGATGGAAAAGAAAAACTCACCCTCACAACAAGCTCATCTCACCAAATGGTGTGACTAGACAACCAACACCTCCATCCTCATTTATTCCCAACTACTCTCCAAGATCTCAAGCTCATTCCATTGAACCATTTCACAAACCCTATCATGTTGGCCAAACATCCACATTCATTCCAAACTACACTTCTCAACCTCAAACCAACTTCAATAAAACTTTTGAAAATCCTCATCATTTTGGTCAACCATCAAACTTTACCTCAAACCACACACCCCAATTTCATCCATTCCCACCAAATGATCAAATCCACATTCCCATGGAAAAGCAAAAGCTTCATGAAGAAATTAACCAAATCCACGATCTTAGTGATCTCCTTGCTATGCACCTTGCACAACGCAACAAGGGACAACCTCCATCCTCACCCTACTCAAATTGCTTACCTCACTCTCTTAACTTGGATCAAGTTACAAACCACACCCACTATTGTCCTTGTTGCATCTTTCTTCAAAAACAAATTCTCCACTTGAGTGAAGATATTTCTTGGATCGAATATCTACTCACTCGTCCTCATCCTATTCCTCCTATAAACCGATATAACACATTGGATCCACCACATCCGCTCCATTTCCCTCACCATCATATAAATAAATCCCATTCACATGCTTTCCGCCCCAAAATAAGATCCCTCACCCTTTTGTGTCGCAAGCAAGTCCAATCGCTCTCTTTGGCAATATTAGGACTATTAGTATCTTTTACTTATGATGTAATCATTATGTTTTAAGAATATTGTGTGATGTAATGATGTTTCATGTGTTATACATGATCATCTTGGATGAATGAATAAGATTAGTTGATTGTTCTAAATATTTTTGCTATGCATATATATGTCTTGTGTTCTTAACTAGTTTTTGCGGCCAAGTATTCCATAGCTCGTCTCCTTGGTGCCCTCAAACGAGGGGGAGGACACATCAAGGGGGAGTTCTCGTCCCGACAAATTTTGTTTCTAAAACTTGTCGGCATAACCTTTTTGATTCTACAAAAAGGGGGAGAAGTAGATATAAACTCACTAAATACTTGTCTAAAAATTAATTTTATAATTTAATGAGTTTAGATTTTGTAATCATCAAAAAGGGGGAGATTGTTGATATAAATAATGCCTAAACACGTTATTAATATTTTTTGATATCTCTACGTTTTGATAATCACAAAATGTAAAATCATTAAACGAAAAATTATGACGTAAACAAGTATTTAGTTGTAAATATCTATTTTAACAACTCAATCACTTAAGGTATGAACAAACAAATGCTTAATGCATTATATGATCAAAGGAACATTTTCTTAATCACTAGATTTTTTATAAAATGACACAAACATTTTATATCTTTTAGAAAATCATTTTTGGTATTAAATAAAAATGTTTAATCCTTTATAAATTTATGAATTCAAATTTTCAACCAAAAATGGTAAAAATATTCCAGAAAAACCTTTCCCACAAAAAGACAAATCTGAGCAACGTTCCAGTTGGGCGGCTGTTACACCCGTATCCCGATAAGGTACTAGTTATGTAAATAATATGTATTGTATATTATAAGTCTTGTGATATTAGTTAGCTAAATAAATAAATGTGAGGGCAAAATAGAAAGAATAGAACTAGAAGGGCTAAGGTTGCCAAATGGGTAAAGTTTATTAGTTAAATGCCATATGCCTAGATTATTTTAGAAATGTCCAGGACATTCTTTGACATCTTAATTGTGATGATCGGTTCATAAGGAGAAAAGAGAGGGAAGACTTCAAGTAAATCATCTAGCTCATTTGTGTATCAAGAAGTGATCAAGATTCACTAGAGAACCCTAATTGTAATCTCTTCATCAAGTAAGTGTTCTTCCCCAAATTTATGAAATTAGGGTTCATGTGGTAATAATTGATCATAATGATCAAAGGTTGGTAATTCATGATTAGTTATTTAATTAGTCTCTAATTTGAGATGATTTTGATATAGGAAGCAAGTAAGAAGTGGGGAAGCTATTATTAGTGTGATTGTGCTTAAGAATCAAGGTAAGTACATTGGTATTAACATGTTATTGTTAGCTTTATCATATATTATGTATGATAATGGTTTATGTGTTAGCTTTATCATGTTTGTTACATGGTAATGGTGAAAGATAGGGTATAGGGTGCGTAGCTAGTATGGATCCATCACTAGGAGTAGCTTAGTTAGTCGTTGGGCTAACTATGGGATTAGCTTAGTTAGTCGTTGGGCTAACTATGGGACGAGGTTCAACCTTACGGGTTGATCGTGTTATGCCGACTATGTTGGCGTGAGGTAAGTGCCCCTATATCGCTAGCTTAACTAGTGTTTAGACTAGTTATGGTTATGTTATGATTTTATATCATACATTGTTAGCTTGTTATTGCCATGTACTTACTAAGCGTTTCGCTTACGTGTTTAGTTGTGATGTTTTCTTGATAGGTACCGAAGGATCTAGCAAAGGTAAAGAAAAGGTTTAAGTGATTATGTATTAGAAGTTCATACTAGAAGAAATTGTAGTAGAAGACCGTTTCTTTTGGACCAAGCATATTGAAGTTGGAAGCCCCCGACGTGTCTTTTCGTGTTTTGGGTATATTTCATCTCATATGGTCATTTTGCTATCCACGGTCTTGTCGTCGTTTATGGTCATTGTTTATGTTAGTTCATGAGTCAAGTGTTATGTACATGTCAATAAGTCCTCATGTTATGTGGTTATGGTGATATTTAGAAGGGTGTTTGGCATTTAGCCAAATCAACCCATTTTGGGAAGTTATGGGTCATGACGTATTACCAACACTCTTTCAATATATTAAAAATGTTAAGTAATGTATGAGTCCAAGAGGATATGTGGTAGTTGTGTGTTTTGCATGAAAAGTGTGTTTTGTAAGTTAGTTTAAGAGAGTGTTTGGCATAAGCCAGTTTCTACCCATTTTGGGATTGGAACGGGTCATGGATGGTTGAGACAGTTTTGGTATGTTAAAATATAGAGGTTAGTTGAGTATGGTGAGTCAATGAAGTGGTTTAAGTGGTTTGGGGTGTCAACGGGTCAAAATGCGTTTTTATGCATAACCCGTCATAATGTAAAGTACTATTCCGGAGGGTCAACCCGTAGATGTTTTTGTATGATAATGAGCCTAATGATGTATTAGTAAATCCTGGAAGTTTTAGTGTCTTTTCGAGTAATACAAGTCGTTTTCCGGAAAACGGGTAAAAAGTGTATAAAAGGGGTTATGCAGAAAAAGGGGTGTTTGGGACAAGGTCTATTTTAACCCGTTTTGGGTCAAACGGGTTAAGAATTTTGGGAAACAATGTATATGGTGTATTTTAGTTCAATGTGTATTGAATGTGTTTAATTATATGTCTAAAGTGTCGACTTTTGTGTTTAAAGGCGTACGGGTCAATTTTAAGAAAATAGTGCACTTTAGGGGTCCATAGTGCACCGGAGGTGTCATAGTGCACTTTAGGGGTCCATAGTGCACAAGAGGGGTTTTGTAGTTTTTGTCAATGTTCGAAAAATCATATCTTTTAAACCGTAAGTCGTCATGGGTCGTGCCACCCATCGTTTTGAAGGTAATTGAGTCTACTTTCATTTAAAAATAGTCTCAAGGTCTGATTATGTATATATTTTTGTCAGTTGTCAAAAGAGTGACAGAATGTCCGAAAAAGTCAAGCGTTTCCGCACAAAAAGTTTTAATTTTTGGTCTAATCGGGCACGGGGTGTAACAACTTGGTATCAGAGCTTCGGTCTAAGAGATTTAGGATTTCCCCTTAGGATTTCCTAGACTTAGGCCTTGTGTAGACGCGTTTAGTATCGGTGTTTGTTATTTGTGTATTGTTTGGGTGATTTCGGGAACACATATGTTAAGTATTTTTATGACTACGCCTGGCCACCGTAGTGATAAAAATATGAGACATATGTGAGATTGAAATCATTTAGGCTATACATGGATGATAAACTCTAGGGTGTTTAGTATGAGGATAGATATGTCATTCATGCATCGATTATGTATATGATTTGCTTAATAGTATGAATTGTTAAATTTCAGTATAGTAGAAAAGATGGCAACGATTCAGAATAAGGAGGTGTTAAGAGCGACCTCTTCCCGCCATGATAGTGATGAACATAATGATGGACCCTCTAATAGTGACTCGTCGATGTCAATGCCGAAAAACCTTAATCCTAGCAGTTTTATGAGAGTTGAGTTGAAAGAATTGGACGCCTTTGTGACGGATAAAGTGGAAAGGGCCATCGAGAAGGCTATGCCCTTATATGTTAGCAAAACCACCGAGAACTTGCGAAAGATACTTCAAGAGGAGAATGAGAAACTCAAGAAGAGTGGGGAGTTAGTGAGTGATTCAAATGCTAGACCCGGAGTAGGAAAGGAGAAATCTACTTATCGTGACTTCACCGCTTATGCTCCACCTACATTCACGGGATCTCTTGATCCGTTAAAGAGTTCTAGATGGATTACTGATATGGAAGGGGCTTTTCGTACGAATCGTTGTGTAGAATAGGATAAGGCAAACTTTGCTACTAATTACCTTCGTGAGCGAGCTAAAATATGGTGGGAGGGCAAGGCAAATGAGAAGAGTAGTGCTTGGAGAGAGTCGTGCATGTGGGATAAATTCAAGGAGGTGTTCATGAAAGAGTATGCTCCTGTGGAGGAAATTGATAAAATAAGAGAAGTTTTTCATAACCTTGTGCAAATTGATGAATCGGTGAATGAGTTGTGGGGAAGGTTTTGTGATATGGTGCAATATTGTCCGGAGTATCTTGACAATGAAAAGCTTAAGGTTGACAAATTTCAAAGGATGCTCAAAGATGAAATTCGTAATATAGTATCGCCTTTCAAGGGTACCACCATGGATGATCTTCTAAGCATAGCGCGTAATCAGGAAGCGGATTTGGATAGGATGAGGGATAAAGAGAAGAAGGAGGTGAAAAGAAAGCTAGAACAATCAACAACACTTAGTAAGCGGGGCAAATTTGATGCCACAAAGAAGGACAACACGGGGAAGCTTCCACCTCCGTGTAGTAGGTGCGGTAAGAACCATGTGGGAGAATGTAAATCCGGAATGAAGGGGTGTTATAAATGTGGAGATCCTAGTCATATTAGAAAGAATTGCACTAAGCCTTTGATAATATGTTATGGGTGCAACGAAGAAGGACATAAGGTAAGTGAATGTCCTAAGTCCAATCCTAAGCAAGCGAAGCCGTTTAACTGGATCGAGGGAGAAAAGGTTGATGTTCCGAAACCTCAAGCTTGTGTTTTCCCGATGAGTGCCAAAGAAGCGAAGTTAGGTTCCGATGTTGTCTCAGGTATAATCCTCGTTAATTCCAAACCGCTTGTGTTTTGTATGATTAAGGCACAAGTGTGTCTTTCGTATTTTATAGTTTTAGTAAGGAATTGTCCACTTCCCTAGATGAATTTTCGACTCCTGTAGAAGTTGAAATTGTCGATAGTAAAGTTGTTATAGTGTCTAGCGTGTATCGTAATGTAGAGATAGAGATCGATGAGAGCGTTTTTAAGATTGATCTAATTCCCATAATGCTAGGAAAGTATCGATGACGTTCCGATTGATAATGAATTTCATGATGTATTTCCAGAAGATCTGCCGGGTATTCCACCCGATAGACAAGTTGAGTTCCGTATTGCTCTTGTTCCAGGTGCTACGCCTATCGCTAAAACTCCTTATAGTTTTGCTCCTTCAGAGATGAAAGAGTTGATGAGTCAACTCCAAGAGTTACTTGACAAGGGTTTTATTCGCCCAAGTAGCTCACCATGGGGAGCTCCGATTCTGTTCGTTAGAAAGAAAGACGGTAGTATGCGGATGTGCATTGATTACCGTGAATTGAACAAAGTCACGGTGAAAAATGTATACCCATTACCAAGAATCGATGACCTCTTTGATCAACTTCAAGGTGCACGATGGTTTTCAAAGATCGATCTCCGTTCGGGTTATCACCAATTGAAGGTTCGGGAAGAAGACATTCCCAAGACGACCTTTAGGACCCGATATGGACATTACGAGTTTACGGTTATGCCTTTTGGCCTCACGAACGCGCCTGCGGTTTTCATGGATCTCATGAACCGTGTGTGTAGACCGATGCTAGATAAATTCGTTATAGTGTTCATCGATGATATCCTTATCTATTCTAAGAGTAAGGAAGAGCATGAACTACATCTTCGAGAAATCCTTGAAACGTTGAGAAAAGAAAGATTGTATGCTAAATTCTCGAAATGCGAATTTTGGTTGCAAGAAGTTCAGTTCCTTGGTCATGTTATTAATCCTGATGGTATTAAAGTTGATCCGTCAAAAGTTGAGGCCGTGATGAATTGGAAAGCGCCGAAGAACGTTGGTGAAATTCAAAGTTTTCTAGGACTCGCGGGTTATTATCGACGGTTTATTCAAGACTTCTCCAAAATTTCATTCTTCGTTAACCGAACTCACCAAAAAGAATGTTCTTTTGTGTGGGATGAGAAACGAGAAGAAGCCTTCCGTACCTTACGAAAGATGTTGTGTGAAGCACCGATCTTAGTGTTACCGGAGGGAACAGAAGACATGGTGGTCTATAGTGATGTTACTCGAATTCATTCTTTGCGGATGATTGTCACATCCGATCTCTTTGATAGGATCAAGTTAGCTCAGGAGGAAGCATTAAAAGAAGAGAATCAAGAGAAAGAACGTATCACTTCTCACATTTCTCATCTTGAAGAAGTCAGCCGAAGAATTAAGATAAGGCATGGGAGAGTTTATATTCCTTTTCGAAGCAACATAAAAGGATTACTTTTAGAAGAAACCCATAAATCGAAGTATTCTATTCATCCAGAAGCTACTAAAATGTATCTTGAATTGAAAAGAACTATTGGTGGCCGGGTATGAAAAGAGATTGCGTGAAGTACGTAGAAAGATGTTTAACTTGTTTAAAGGTGAAAGCCGAACACCAAAAGCCATACGGAAAAGTCCAACCCTTAGACATTCCAGTTTGGAAGTGGGAGAAGATTACTATGGACTTCATTACGAAATTGCCAAAGACGAAAAAGAAGAACCATACAATCTGGATAGTGGTCGATCGTTTAACTAAGAATGCTCACTTTATTCCGATTAGGGAGAATGTGCCTGTTCATAAGTTAGCAAAGATTTATGTTAGCGAGATAGTCGCGCGTCATGGAGTACCTATTTCGATAGTTTTAGATCAGGTCGGGCGTTTCACTTCGAACTTTTGGCAAAGTTTTTAAGATGAACTTGGTATTAAGTTACGCATGACCATAGCTCTTCATCCTCAAACCGATGGACATAGCGAAAGGACAATTTGAACTCTAGAAGATATGCTACGGGTTAGTATGATTGACTTTGGAAGTAACTAGGATGATCACTTGCTTCTAGTGAAATTCGCCTGCAATGATAGTTATTATGCTAGTACAGGCATGCCTCCTATGAGATACTCTACGGTAGAAAGTGTAGAACCTCCGTATGTTGGGAAGAAATTGGAATTGCCCGAAGAAATGAGAGGTATTAATAATACTTTCCATGTGTTGAATTTGGGGAAATATTTAGTGGATGAGACTAGGGTAGTCACATTAGATAATATAGAAATTGATTCAGAATTGATTTCACAAAGGATTAACCGGAAGCAATCCTAGGAAGGCAAGTGAGGCAACTTAGAAACAAAGAAATTCCGTTAGTAAAAGTACAATGGAGACATCGTAAGAGTACGAGCATTAGATGGGAGCTACAGGAGAAGATGAGGAATGAGTATCCTCAATTATTTCAAGCATAGATTTCGAGGACGAAATCTTATTTTAAGGAGGGGAGAATTGTTACACCCGTATCCCGATAAGGTACTAGTTATGTAAATAATATGTATTGTATATTATAAGTCTTGTGATATTAGTTAGCTAAATAAATAAATGTGAGGGCAAAATAGAAAGAATAGAACTAGAAGGGCTAAGGTTGCCAAATGGGTAAAGTTTATTAGTTAAATGCCATATGCCTAGATTATTTTAGAAATGTCCAGGACATTCTTTGACATCTTAATTGTGATGATCGGTTCATAAGGAGAAAAGAGAGGGAAGACTTCAAGTAAATCATCTAGCTCATTTGTGTATCAAGAAGTGATCAAGATTCACTAGAGAACCCTTAATTGTAATCTCTTCATCAAGTAAGTGTTCTTCCCCAAATTTATGAAATTAGGGTTCATGTGGTAATAATTGATCATAATGATCAAAGGTTGGTAATTCATGATTAGTTATTTAATTAGTCTCTAATTTGAGATGATTTTGATATAGGAAGCAAGTAAGAAGTGGGGAAGCTATTATTAGTGTGATTGTGCTTAAGAATCAAGGTAAGTACATTGGTATTAACATGTTATTGTTAGCTTTATCATATATTATGTATGATAATGGTTTATGTGTTAGCTTTATCATGTTTGTTACATGGTAATGGTGAAAGATAGGGTATAGGGTGCGTAGCTAGTATGGATCCATCACTAGGAGTAGCTTAGTTAGTCGTTGGGCTAACTATGGGATTAGCTTAGTTAGTCGTTGGGCTAACTATGGGATGAGGTTCAACCTTACGGGTTGATCGTGTTATGCCGACTATGTTGGCGTGAGGTAAGTGCCCCTATATCGCTAGCTTAACTAGTGGTTAGACTAGTTATGGTTATGTTATGATTTTATATCATACATTGTTAGCTTGTTATTGCCATGTACTTACTAAGCGTTTCGCTTACGTGTTTAGTTGTGATGTTTTCTTGATAGGTACCGAAGGATCTAGCAAAGGTAAAGAAAAGGTTTAAGTGATTATGTATTAGAAGTTCATACTAGAAGAAATTGTAGTAGAAGACCGTTTCTTTTGGACCAAGCATATTGAAGTTGGAAGCCCCCGACGTGTCTTTTCGTGTTTTGGGTATATTTCATCTCATATGGTCATTTTGCTATCCACGGTCTTGTCGTCATTTATGGTCATTGTTTATGTTAGTTCATGAGTCAAGTGTTATGTACATGTCAATAAGTCCTCATGTTATGTGGTTATGGTGATATTTAGAAGGGTGTTTGGCATTTAGCCAAATCAACCCATTTTGGGAAGTTATGGGTCATGACGTATTACCAACACTCTTTCAATATATTAAAAATGTTAAGTAATGTATGAGTCCAAGAGGATATGTGGTAGTTGTGTGTTTTGCATGAAAAGTGTGTTTTGTAAGTTAGTTTAAGAGAGTGTTTGGCATAAGCCAGTTTCTACCCATTTTGGGATTGGAACGGGTCATGGATGGTTGAGACAGTTTTGGTATGTTAAAATATAGAGGTTAGTTGAGTATGGTGAGTCAATGAAGTGGTTTAAGTGGTTTGGGGTGTCAACGGGTCAAAATGCGTTTTTATGCATAACCCGTCATAATGTAAAGTACTATTCCGGAGGGTCAACCCGTAGATGTTTTTGTATGATAATGAGCCTAATGATGTATTAGTAAATCCTGGAAGTTTTAGTGTCTTTTCGAGTAATACAAGTCGTTTTCCGGAAAACGGGTAAAAAGTGTATAAAAGGGGTTATGCAGAAAAAGGGGTGTTTGGGACAAGGTCTATTTTAACCCGTTTTGGGTCAAACGGGTTAAGAATTTTGGGAAACAATGTATATGGTGTATTTTAGTTCAATGTGTATTGAATGTGTTTAATTATATGTCTAAAGTGTCGACTTTTGTGTTTAAAGGCGTTCGGGTCAATTTTAAGAAAATAGTGCACTTTAGGGGTCCATAGTGCACCGGAGGTGTCATAGTGCACTTTAGGGGTCCATAGTGCACAAGAGGGGTTTTGTAGTTTTTGTCAATGTTCGAAAAATCATATCTTTTAAACCGTAAGTCGTCATGGGTCGTGCCACCCATCGTTTTGAAGGTAATTGAGTCTACTTTCATTTAAAAATAGTCTCAAGGTCTGATTATGTATATATTTTTGTCAGTTGTCAAAAGAGTGACAGAATGTCCGAAAAAGTCAAGCGTTTCCGCACAAAAAGTTTTAATTTTTGGTCTAATCGGGCACGGGGTGTAACAGCGGCCCCCTTAATTTTACTAGGCAGCCCCCTTAATTTTAAGGGGACCGCCCCCCTTAATTTTAAGGGGACCGCCCCCTATTTAAGGGGCCGCCCCGCTCCTCTAGCCCCTCAGATTTGCCTATAAATACTGGTTCATCTCTGGACTTTTTCCTCACCTTTTGCACCCCAAAACCTTCTGTTCTAAATCTCTTCTTATCCTTTCTAAAATCCTTTGATTATATATTCTTAAGCATTGGTTTCTAAGTGATCCAAGCTTCTACCATTCAAGTGCAAAAGAAGAATACTCCTTCAACAACTAGAGAAGAAGTATTGCAACTTAGTATCATCTTGCTACCTAAGTTGTTTGTATAATCATTCATTCATTTGTGTATAAGTTGTGTATATTTGTTAGATAGGTGTGAGCATAATTGGTTAGGCTAGATTTGTGTGTAAGTAGTGAAATTGTGAAGAAGTTAAGGTGTGTAAGTAGTGAAGGTGTGAAGAAGTAGAAGAGTTGATTAGTAGTGCTAGGTTGTGAAGAAGTTGTGAAGCCGGTGTGAAGAAGTCGTGAATAAGTTGTGAAGAAGTTGTGTAGAAGTTGTGAGATTGGTTCTAGCTACGATTAGAACTCGACATCTAGCTTTGTGTCATTAAATTGGTGTAAGCTAAAGTTGTGTAAGGTTTTCTCCGCCATAAGGGAGCTTGTTGACATAGTGAAGAAAACTCTCGAGTTAGGTGCTCGGGGAGTGGAGTAGGGAAAGGAAGGTGTCCTTCTAGCCGAACTACTATAAATCCTTTGTCTCGCGGTTCGATCTTTCCATCTCTATCTTTCATTTCATTTCATTACTTTACTTACATTGTTTATGTAGACTTACTTATATTTGTTCATATTGTTCAAGAGTTGAGTTCACATAAATTCGAATCTAAGTTTTTTTTTTAAAAAAAAAGTAAACAAAAGTTTTCATAAATTAAAAAGACGTAAAACTATTCAACCCCCCTTCTAGTTTTCCACACACTCACAACACAAAATCCTCACATACTCACAATCACACCACATAAAACTATTCTAAATTGCTTTGGAGTCATTCGATTAATGTCTTTTGGTTGAGTTGGGGTTATTGTTTGTGGATGTAGCATAGTTCTATTTGACCGAGTTGGGGTCTGTCCGTTGGAGTTTCTGGTTCGTTCGTGGAAGTTTCGAGTTTGTGTTCGTGTTCAGGTTTGAGTATCGATCTGATTCTTTTAATCACAGTCTTTGTGTTTGGGTCGGTGTTCGTACTCGTGTTCGTCTTTTTTTCTCGATCGTTGGCTAGAAGGTAAACTTTTGAATCCCATTCACGTTATATATAGTCTATTTCATCTCGTACTCATTCACACCTATAATTGCGTAACTTAAACGGGTATACAAGATTAATATAAGAAAATTGTTTGCTGATGTTCATGTAATTCTGTTTACGTCGTTAACTAAATTAAAACATAGTTTATATAATATGATCATTGTTAAGTAACCATGAGTGGGTTTTTGGATCTTTCGATTGTTCATTTGACATAAGAGCCTTACACGAAATGACAGTAAGTTGGTCGGATGTTATAATATATGAACAGTTTGAACAAACATGGTTTGTACATAAAGGTAGGGAAGAAGAAGATTCATAAGTCATAAATGATATTAATATTTAAACTCTTAGCTTTTGTTTAGTATAAATAAAATAAGAATAAATAAACATGCTTGTTTTATAACGTTGGTCATGCAAATAAGGTCTTTTGTTAAATTAAATCAGTCCTATAAATGAACTTAGTCATCATTTAAAAGCAAAACATGCATGTTTCTTAAACCGATATTACATGGCACATGCATACTTTCACATCATATTTAACATTCTTTCTCATATAACTTAAAGTATGTCAACCAAATATTCTCTTTAGTTTTGTAAAAATTCAAATATGACAATGGAAGCTAAATATGTAAATTCATATAAACTATGAAATGGATATTGGTCTTATTATTCACGTATAAATTTAAGGGTCTGCTACAAAACTTCTTTTCCTTTATCTTTATCTTTACTTTACTATATAATAAAAGGTTTACTCTTATTTCTTGAAAATTGAAGAATCTTAAAAACTTAAAATGTATAAATGGAAATATTAAACTTAAAATCTATTATAGGAAGATGCATAAATTTTAGATTATGTTTTTTTTTTATTTGACTTACAAAATTTGAATTAAACTTTATTTAAACTAATCAATTAAATAATCAAAGCTTATGGAGGAAGATGCATAAACTTCAGGCCATTATTGTTAAAACATCAATTTTGATTTATAATTTCTTATTCATTTTTATTTGAAAAATGAGTAAATTGGAAGAATCATCCATGTGGTTTGCCCAATTTGCAGATTTCGCCCCTGAGTTTTCAAAAGTACAGGCGGCCTCCCTGTGGGGAGTTTTTGGTTCTATTTTGGTCCTTGGCCAGGGACTAAACGTGCAATTTTGAGCAAACCACAGGGACCATTTCTGTAATGGCCAGGGACCAAAACGAAACCAAAAACTCCCCACAGGGAGGCCGCCTGCACTTTCGAAAACTCAGGGATGAAATCTGCAATTTGGGCAAACCACAGGGACGATTCTTGCAATTTACTCTTTGAAAAACCACAAGAAGCTTTTCCATAATAAACATCAAATTTGATCTTTAATTTCTTCTTCATTTTTATCATTAGTCTTTTCATAAAACTAGCATGCGTTTCTTTACATCATTTGTTTTTCAGATGGAAGTAGCATTTAAAGAAATGTCATTAAACATTTAAAAACCCGACTATTGATCGCTTTCGAAAATACGCAACAAAATAATGCTATTTCATTGTATTGATATTTTATCTCTTCTAGAAACCTTTATAGTTGTATTGCATTTGTATGATTCTTGAACAGATTGTATTATTTTATTAGTGTCAATAAAAATAAAAGCTTACATGTAAACAGATTTGTTATTGATCAATATTTGCATAGAAACTCTCACTTTTTGCAGATCGATATTGTTGCATGTTATAATTATTTAGCAAAGGTATTAGTGAAGAAGCGAGTCAAAGAGTTCGGTCAATGAGGAGTCTACACCTCAAATGTCCTGTATCAAGAAGTTTTGTGTGACGACTAACGTGCATTGTTAGTTATCTCATAATTGATGTAATGTTTTATTTTCAGTTTCACTAAATGTTTTTATTTATTCTTTGATACATGTAAAGAATTATTGTTTGAGTTGAATTATTGCATGTTACAACCTTTTGCAATTACATTTTGATCTTTTCACGTTCTATTTCGAACGTTATACGAAACACTTACCATAATATCGAATATCGTTAATTGTCTGCCGCTAAGAACCTCCGTTGCTATGCACGGGTACTCGCCTAGTATAATATAACAAGTGAATAATTGAATTGAAATGAACAGGCAGTTGGTTTTGGTGGTGATGTACGGAACCAAGAGGATGCAAAAAGAGGGCATCTACTATACAAACCCCCCCCCCCCCCTATAGCCTAAGCCTACTAACCCCCTCTAGTGTCTGTACTTTTTGTCTTACTATGTTTTGTACTTTTTTTTTTTCCTTTCTTTTTTATCTTCTATTAATGTTATAAGTTTTTTTGTCCAAAAATATAACCATGTTTTTTTTAAAAGTAACAAGTTATTATTTTTCTTTCTTTATTTTTCAAAGTTATTATTTTTTTGTCCAAAAATGTAATAAGTTATTGGCCTAAGTTATTATTTTTCAAAGTTTTTTTTGTCAAAGTTTTCTTTCTTCTTCTTTTTTTTTTTTTTTTTTTTTTTTTTAAATTTTTTAATTATTAATTTTTTTTTGTCCAAAAATGTCGGTCCAGTCCAGTAATTTTTTTTTTTTTTTTTTTTTTTTTTTTTTTTTTTTAAGTCACGGGATAGCAGGTTTAGTTATTGTTTTGAAGGTACTTTTTTTTTTTAATTATTATTATAAACATCACACTTGATAGCAGATTCACAAATGCATTTTCACAATAAGCAGTTTCACATATAAAAGCAGTTTCACATAAGCAATTTCATATAAGGAGTTTCACATAAGCAGCAGTTACACATAAGCAGTTTGACAGAAGCAGTTTCACATAACCAGCTTTTCACATAAGCGGTTTCAAACAAGCAGTTTCACATAAGCAGTCTGATAGAAGCAGTTTCAAACATAAGCAGTTTTACGATGAATACATCACCGTTTTACACAAACGAGGTATAATTTTACGCTATTACTTTTAAAAAGCAGTTTCACATAAGCAGTTTCAAATAAGCAGTTCAAAAGATAGATTATTTTTTTTACACATATGGCTGCAAATTTGAAGTTTGCAAAAATTTTGCCATCCATTCGGTTATGCCACACCAATCGACAAGTTTTTATTTTTTTTAAATCATCATTGCCATCAAACTGCTTAGATCATAAACTGCTTAAAGTTTCAAAATTATAAAAAACTGCTTAAAGTTTCACATAAGCAACAGTTTCACATAAGCAGTTAAACATAAGCACTTTCACATAAAAGCACTTTCACATAAGCAGTTTCACATATACTAAGAACCAATAATCAGAAACATCAATCTATACCAAGAACCAAGAATCAGAAACATCAATCTATACCAAGAACCAACATCAGAAACATCTATACCAAGAACCAATATCAGAAACATCAATCTATACCAAGAACCAACATCAGAAACATCAATCTATACCAAGAACCAAGAATCAGAAACATCAATCTATACCAAGAACCAACATCAGAAACATCTATACCAAGAACCAACATCAGAAACATCAATATATACCAAGAACCAACATCAGAAACATCAATATAATTAAATGTTTTCAATGTGAAACTGCTTATGTGAAACCACTAATATATAGGGGGGGGGGGGGGTTAGAATAACTCGGCCACTTTTTTAGATCTAACCACCATCAAAACCAAGCATCATCGGTTTTAGATCTAAAATGGGTCGAGTTTTAGATCTAGAAAGATCTAAAAAGTGGTCGAAAACCACCAACATAAAGATCTAAAAAGTACCAAGAACCACCAAAGCATAAACCTTTTTTAGATCTAAAAAGTACCAAGAACCACCAAGAACCAACCGTATCAAGAACCACCAAAGCATCAACCTTTTTAGACGCGGTTTTAACTTTTTATTTTTATTTTTTTCCCGCCTAAGACAATGTTAGAAGAAAAAAAAATTGTAAAATGAATTTGTAAAAAAAGTTGTAAATATTAAAAAATTTGTAAAAATAGTTGTTAAAAATAATCAAAGTTGTAAAAGTTATTAAAAATAATAAAAGTTGTAAAAAAAATTTAAAAAGTTGTTAAAAATAATTAAAGTTGTAAAAATAATAAAAGTTGTAAAAAAATAAAAACTTGTAAAAGTTGTTAAAAATAATAAAAGTTGTAAAAAAAAAAAAAAGTTGTAAACATTTTAATGTATTTTCAGGTGTTCAGTTCTCCCGATCAACTAACTGATTGGGTGCAAAATATAGCTCGAGGGATCGGTTTTGTTATTGTTAAGAAAAGAACCAAATCAGAGAAGGGGTATTTGTACGCAATCATTTATAGGTGTTCAAAGGGTGGGGTGTATGAACGTGACGGTTTAGAAGATGAAATTAAATGGCAAAACAGTACCTCTAAAACCGATTGTCCATTCAGATTAGTGGCGAAATATTCAAAAACACAAAATTTTTGGAGGTTGAGGGTGAAGGATGATAGGCATAATCATGATTTTGCAGAGTCGTTGCATCGTTTCCCATATGCAATGAGATTAAAGGATGATGAGTTCAGTTTGGTGCAACTATTAAGTTATTTCCCCATTAATATCAGTAATTTATATAAGTCACTTTTAATGAATGCAGATATGGCCATTCCACTGGATACAGTTGATATTTTTTGGAGAACCCTATATGTTCCATGGCCTAGTATCAATACTGAAGCTGGTCCTTCTTGTGATCCTGACGATGATCCTTCTTGTGAAGATGACATACAACAATTCAGGAGTGTTTTTGGCAAAATGTCGTCGTTTGTGAAGAAAAGTATGTTAAAGAATGTGAGAGGGATATACAATCTGGAATCTGTTGATACACGTCAACCTGCTGTTCACAAAAGTACTCGTGGACGTCCGAGCGCAAAGGACAAAAAGTCCCAGGCTACAAAAGTCCCAGACTTGAATAAAGTACCAACCGTAGATCACCGAAGAAGCACAAATTCAAGATCTACAAAAGTCCCGGACTTGAACAAACAACCTGCGAGACATAGTTCTTACATGGGTCCTAGAGTTGAAAGAAATCCCAGACACAGGTTATACGTTGGAAATAGGGACAGCGAGTATTTGATTAAGCAGATTCCACAGCTTTTCCGTCGATACATCATAAGTATCTATAATGTGCTAGGTGATGGAAATTGTGGGTTTCGGTGCGTTGCCCATGTTATTGGTCAACCCGAAGAAAACTTGCTCAATGTTTGAATGTGGTTATTGCAAGAGTTGGACGTTAATCGTGACTTTTACATAAGTATGTTGTGGCAAAGAGACTATGACAATCTTCGGAGCACAATAAACTGGTTACATGATGAACTTGCACCGGGAGACTACTGGATGCTTATGCCAAACACGGGGTTGGTTATTGCCACAGTGACTAACCGGCCTATTGTATTTATATCCGAGCGACAAAGTCATACGTGTTTTCCGCTTTTTTCCAGTCCAAATCCAATCCAAGGAACTAGCCCCCTTGTGATTGCCCGTGTGGGGAGTGAGGATTGTGGTCACTTCATTCATCTGGCGCTAGACGAAAACTCACCATTTCTGACTATTCACCCACAATGGAGGGCGTACATAGCTGCCGATGCATCCGGATGGGAAACTTTATATTACGATCAACTACACCTGTATAATGAGATTAAACAAACACAAACATAGTAAATGATTACTGATTTATGTTGTAAATAATTATACAGACAAAACATTGTAAATGATTAGTGATTTATGTTGTAAATAATTATACCAACAAAACATTGTGAATGATTACTGATTTATGTTGTAAATAACTGTTTGTATTATTTAAATTAACAATACATTACTGATTTATGTTGTAAATAACTATTTGTATTATTTAAATTAATTCTTTGGCCAGGTGGAACAAAATAATCATTTCTTGTGTCGCTGTCGGAGAGGATTGATTATATAGAGGACATCCCATAAAGACACTAGTTATGGTCAACCGTATTATGCATGTCCTTTTTCAGTGGTAAATAATCATACGTTTGCTTAGTTATGTAAATTATTTGTTTGTTAATAATACATTTCTTATTATTTTCTTAACATGTAACAGCCAGGAACAGATGACTTTGGGTGTGGGTACTTTATGTGGAAGGATGCGTTTCAAAAAAAGTACTTTAGTCAAGCCTCTTCTTCAACGCAGTGCTCAAACTGCGTAGCTAAAGATAATAAAATTGACAAGCAAGCTACTAAGATTGACCAGCTTGAAACAAGAAACAAGATGTTAGTGTCTCAAAACAAGATGTTGATGACAAGAATAAAGACGCTCGAGGCATCACTGGAATTGGCAAGGAATCTTGAGGATCACGCATGTCAGTCGGGTGCAATGCTCCATGAGCTTTTAGATGACATAAATAATCTTCACATGTAGTAGGTGTTGTTGTTTTTAAATAATGTGTTAATGTTCTTGTTTAATTGAATAATAACAATTGTTTTTGTAGTTGTTTAATGTGTTAACGTTAACGTGTTGTTGTTGTTGTTTAATTAAATAGAAACACATTAGACGAATACAAATAATATAACAAATAAACACTAAAATAAACATTACACAAAATAAAATACAACAAATACATACTTTTAAAAATATATACAAAAAAAAAATAAATAAATAAAAAATAAAAAGACAAAAGTAAGAAAGAAAAAGGTACAAAAAGTACAAAAAAAGATAAATAAAAAAAAATACACAAGGACACCTCCCACTAGGGGGTTGCCCTTTATTCTTTTAGGGGGGGGGGGGTTAGGATAGACCGTACCAAAAATAGTTGTGCAGTCAATGGTCAAAAATTTCAAAAAACTCGATATTTTAGTCAACGTTGCTGCTGGCAATTTCCTTGTTTCCCCCGAAGACCTCTCCCCCAATGGCTTTCGCACAGGCATAAATCATAATAATAATACTTTCTTTCTTACTTATTCATATTATTATAATATATACTAAAAGTGGAAATTGATTAGGCATAATAGTTTGGTATTATGGTGTGTTTAATGTGCTAAACTTTAACCCCATTCGTCCACCTGTTAAGTTTAGTAATAAAAAAATAATATTAGTATATACACAGCCATTGTGGCCGTCTATCATTGGCCGAATGCAAGGAGGAAATTTCCTGTTCACGTACGGCCTTTCCTAATTGCCTCCTAATACACACTACACTAACCATGTATCTGACAATGAAGCTTCTTGAATACTGATAGTGGTAAACAATATCCCAGAAAATTCCAGATCCACTCACCCTCTTCTAATACCAAAAAACACACAGTTATTTAGATTTCATTAAAAAAAAAAAAAAAAAAAAAAAAAAAAAAAAAAAAAAAAAAAAAAAAAAAAAAAAAAAAAAGTTAGTTCATCATCTATACCCCACCCCCAAACGTATCCGCGACAACACAGCTCTAAAAACCCGTTAATCAACTGAACACTTGAACGCCGAAATATGCGCCCGATGCTAAGCAGCTTCGCATCAAATAAAAAAAGTCAGAATCACAAGCAGGTACAAGTATTCATATCTTTTAATTTTTATTGTTTACTTTGGTTCTAATTTGGTTAGGGTTTTAACCTTGATTGCAACTGAAGATTACGGTTTAGTTGTGTTTTTGTTTTTATGATTTCGTTATTTTTAAAATTGAGTATGGCCACAAAGTGTTACCACCCGGATCTTCATTGTAAGGTTTTTTTATGTTGCTATTATTTAGGTTTATGCGTCAATTTGTGCTTAATTTTACATTGATTATATTTGCAATTGACACTGTTGGTTTAGGATAAGTCTAATATTGTTGAATGTTGTCGGTAACTTTAAGCAAACATGTCTAAATTCAGGAAAATGTAAGAAAAGTTGATTGAGTGAAAAAGTATAAATCTTGCTTTTGTAGTATGAGTTTGTTTTGCAATATGCGCGTGTACATTTGATGTTTTTGCTTAACTGGATTTTCTTTTTGATGCAGGCATATGTTCAGCATCTAGAAAGCAGTAGAAGTAACCTTGATCAGTTGCTTAAACGAGCAAACCAGCATGTATACCTACTGTCACTGTACCTCATTTGCATCTTTTTCCCTATGATAACTACCTTGGAACGTAACCAACGTAATGATAGTTTTTTAGGTTTCCTTTTAATGATTTTTGGATGTTTGGAGTGTTGTTTTAGGTGAAAAAAAAAAGGACTCATTTATGGTCAGTATGTTATCTACAAAGGTTGTGTAACTCTCCTTTGGATCCAGGTACCATTTTGACCATGTTTTTGCAAATTTGAGTATTGAATTCTTAGGAGAAATTCATGTTAGGATATTGAAATGGTAGCATAAGCATTATTGTTTTAATGTTATTTATAATTACTTCCCTCACCTTCTCAGGCAAAAAATTACGTTGCGAAGACAATTGGAAGGCATGAATTCCAAGGTTAACTTTCGAATCTGATTACCAATTACTTCCTTCGTCCCTAAATAAGTGTCCACTATTGACTTTTTAAGTCTTCATTTCTTAACTTTGACTTTAAATTATTTTATTTGTGTTATTTAATAATTGATGCAAAATATATTAATAGATTGAGTTTTAAATGTATTTTAATTGGTATAATATTAATCTATTATTAAATAACACAAATGAAATAATTTAAGGTCAAAGTTTTAAAAAGAAGACTTTAAAAGTCAATAGTGGACATTTATTTAGGGACGGAGGGAGTACATTTTTTTTTATTTTTAAAGTTGACATGTTTACTTAGTTCTAATATTATATTCAGTTGTGAATTTATAGGCAGATAGCCAATCTGTGGGTGACACAATGTCAATTACTAACCATTGAGGCGACGCTTTTAGGCTTCTTACCAGAAAAATAGTTAGTGACAGTTACGTCACCGGTCCTTACTAGAAAATCAATCAGAAAACCTATTGAAATATAACTATGTGTTTGGTTGTGCTTTTTTTTTTTTTTTTTTTTTTTTTTGGTTATGCCAAAAGGCTATTTTTCATAATTTGGGGGTTTTGTTAATTTCAGGGTTTTTCATAATTTTTTGTGGTTTTTATAAATTTTGGGGTTTTTTTTTTTTTTTTGCAGGTCTATACTTATTGAATTGGTTACAAGCCAAAAAGTCCTCAACAGCTGTTGATTTCCCCAAGTATGTAAGCCTTTTTTTCGTTTGAATTTATTTGCTTTGTTACCATCTTTTCAATTTGCACCTGTTGATCTATATTAGTCAAATGAATTGTAGGTATCCTAGATTTATATGGTTTGAGGTTATGTGTTTCTATCTATAGAACTGAAATGAATTTGCTAATTTTAGTAGCCTGTGTTTGTTGTTATGAAATGACATTTAGTTAGGAGAGGTTGTGTTGTTGTGAATGTTACAAGTAGGTTACGTGTCACGGGTAATTCAAGGAGAGACGGACGTGTCACATATAGTAGAACTACCAGCAACAAGAGACGTCATGCATTTTTGTAGAAGTATTTCCATCTGTGTAACAAGTAAAAAAAAAGCTTGGAAAGTTTGTAACATTGACGTTCCTAGACATTGATGTTCATTGTGACGATTCAGAATAACTATTTTGTATTCGTGCGAGGAAGAAGCCACATAAGTATTACTTCTATAGTAATTTAGAATATTGGTTATGAGGTTAATATGATTTGTTGAGGATGTGCAACGTTTGGTTTTTCGTACAGAGGCCTCATAAGGCGTATCCGGTTGAGTTAGCTCAATTTCATATCAATTAGGCAAGGGAAGACTCTGTGTACTAACTTTCTCTTCTTTCTTCTTCTTTGAACTTCTGTGGAACAGGTTATTGATTGAGTGTCGTCATATGAAAGATGAAGATGATTCGATGGTAAGAAATGTGAAACCCCTTTTTTCATTAAAGGGTATATACCTCTGTTTTGGTTATCAAAAAACATTTTTATGTAATTAGACAGCAGGAACTATTAGTTGTAATTGTTTTTTGCATCACTGGAACATTAATTTTTAACTGTTATTTATGAATGTTGCAGGCCGATGAAAAGATTGAAGATGTGGCAAAATTTCAGGAAATTATTCAGAAACTTACTGCATTTATCAGCAGGTCGCGCCAGGAGGAGGACCAAACTGGGATGGTTTGCTTAAATGGAGTATTGCTGAGTACGCTGGCACTGCTAAACCCAGTAACTTACAAGTATCCCCATTTTTATTATTAACTGTTAATGTTTGCAGAAAGAGCTTGAATCCTGATGCGCATTTATGAACACAAGTCATAAGCTTCCTATTTGCTTAAAGTGTGTTGTGTCGGCCCTCATTTGCCTTGGTGTCTTCTGTCTGCAAAAATGCAGTTCTTACGGATGTTTGGGTGTTTGGCATGTGTTCAGGTGGATTAGATATTAGTGCCACGTTGGTTGGCCGAAATGTAGAAGTTATAGTACTGCTTCTTCTTTCCCAGGTAAAGAAAGAACTCAGTTTACGCTTAAAAAACTGAACTTTATACTCAGTTTCATCAATTTTATGCTTGCATCATCATATGTGTGCAGGTATATCGATTCTTGCACAGTCAGTCACCGAACAACCTCTGATTATTGCTGTTAGTTCGTTCTGGGCTAAACGCTTTGCAGGTTCATTCTAAAACAGAAACATTTTGTAAACTAGGGCTTAGCATCGGGCCGGATCCCGACCCGTCCCGACCCGACCCGCCAAATCCCGATACCGAAAGAAGCAGAAAATCCATACCGATACCGAACCAATTAGACGTCGAGTCGGTTCGGTTTATGTCGGGACTGTCGGTTTCGATTTCGGGTATAAGCAGCCAAGCCCGAAAACAATTTATAAAGTTAAGATTGAGACACAGAAAATGTGAAAAGAAGAGAAGCTACATTCATCTGATAAAACATTCAAAAAAAAAAAAAAAAAAAAAACAACAACTTACATATAACACATCAAAACAAACTATATGCAATTAAGCAGCTGAAGGTCCACACACAGCTATACCACCACCACTGACTACCTATATCACAACCATTTATGCACTAAACTATAATTAAATAGATGTCAGCCATCATTCTTTCATGCCATTCAAAGATAAATCAACAACAAAACTAAAGACACAAAGACAACAACAAAACTAAAGACACAACAACAACAACAACAAAACTAAGAGACCTTGAAGCCTACACTCTCTTTGTTCTTCATTAGTTATTCGGAGATGAGACGATTGATTGGGTTATGATGATGGAGAGCTGTGGGGGCGGGATTTTTCGGTTGGGAGATAGATAGATTTTTTTTTGGAAGGCTGGGAGATAGATGGATTTGAGGGAGAGATATAATGATGGAGAGTTGTGTAGATCTGAGTTGGGATAATGTTGGGAGAGAGATAGAGTGGAGCTGGTAGGTACTGAAAAAGTCAAAAAGGTATATATATAAAAGGGAATCGGGACACTCGGTTTTGTCGGGATAATGTCGGTTTTTAACCCGACCCGACCCGAAACCGACTTTCACTAAAAATTAAAACCGACTACCGACCCGAATTTCACTAATTCGGTATCGGGACACTCGGTTTCGGTCGGTTTTTTCAGGATTTTTCGGTTTCGGTCAGTTTTGCTCACCCCTATTGTAAACTATACATATATTTAACAGATATGACAAAAAAATGCCAATACAGGCGGCCTACAACTGTCTGCAACTCCAGCAACAATATACTATTTGAATCCTGAAGTCCCGGAAACAGACCACATCAAACAGTTTTAAGTGTTTTAAAAAATGTCAAAATATATAACATTCGAAATGGCCTAAACTATTATGTTCTTCCATGCATTGCGCAAATAGGTACTCATAATTGATAGGGCCATCATAGCCATTGTTGCTTCCTTCCACTGAGACACAACATGAAGAGCAAGCAATTCCGCAAGGTCCAATATCATTGGGTGTAGTGATGTATTTGAACCCACAGACTCACATGCTAAGGCACACACTTACACAGTAACATCGACATGAAAATGTTCAATAAAAAGATTTTCTTATTATATACGCTTGAACAATCTGCAAAACAAGATTATATGAGAAGATTGATTCTCATTGCCATTACTAATCTATATCTTGGAAAACAAATTGAAAGTTCATTACACTCTTTCAAGTTAATGGAAGAAATAAACAGCTGAAGAGTATTCAGTTTTTAGTTTTGGATCAGATACTAAACAGATGAGTATTCTTTTGTAGTGCCTTTTGAGGAAGATGACAAGGAACCCAGCATTTGGTTTCTTGATCACAACTATCATGAGCCCATGTTCTCTATGTTCAAGAGAATCAACGGTAACACTTTAGTTTTTTTTAAACACACCTGCTCATGAGTGTCTCCACTGTTCTGCAATTCCTAACAATTTGATGTATGTTGCAGCTAAGGAGCATGTGGTTGGATGGTATAGCACCGGTCCAAAGCTAAGGGAAAATGATCTTGATGTTCATGGTTTATTTACCGAGTAAGCATCGCGATCTAAAACTAAAGTTCATAGTTTTTATTTTTAATTTTCAGGCAGGATATTGCTCGATTTGCACAAACTTTTGCTATTTTTTTCCTTAACACACACAAATGCATAAAATTCAGAATATGCATGTAGTTGTATGTGTATGTTTATCTATAGGTGTCATTTTGTCATCACATTCTCATTTTGGCATCACATTCTCATTTATAATTTAGCTTTTTACGAGATGGTGAAAACCTTAAAGATGGAATGCAGTTGCAAAGGTGAACTTGGTTTGGCCCATAAGGGTACTTTCTTTAAGCCTGCAACTGATATAATCAGAGCGACGCAGGCTTTAACCGAAACTGATATCCCTATAGGTTGACCGTCTAGCATTTCTCAGCATACCTTGGTTGCTACTGTGTGTACACCTACATGTAAGTATACATTCATTTTGATTGGTTGCTTTTAATTACATTTTCATGTATGTTAATTGTTAGTATGTTTTGTGTATTGCAGTGTATAGTTGGCCTACCACACAGACTTTAAGAAATAGGTGTCTTGCCTTTACGCACACACATCCAGGTACCAAAAGAACGTCACCTCAGACAACGATTGACACAAGGCTGATGGTATCTGATGGCTGCCGAAGGTGTTTACAGGGGGAAATTGGCAACCGGTTGCGACAGACAGGCTACAATTGTAACCACCCGTAATTTTTCAAACATTATTTTAATAATAAAAATTTATTTAATATTATCTGGTAATTTATTTGAGCACCTTTGAGCTTACTTGACTATTTCGGAAAGTTATCTCACACATTGTAGCATACAGTAACCCTCCAAGCTACTTAATTTTATCAAGAAAAGTGAAGTAATCACTTCCTGACACTTACTGGCATTTTATTTACAAAACCGAGAAGTCATCTCGCTTTTCTGAAAAACACGACATCACACGCGTACTGACACCATATTATTTATGGATTAAATCCGATAATTATTTTCGGAGTCAATGGTATTATTTTTATAAGAACGTACACGAAAAAATTAATTTTTGCATTGTTGCTCAAAAGCACGAATGTAACACCCCCAAATTACCGCAGCGGAACAGTAGTGTCAAATGGGGTATTACTTTATAATACAGATCAAGGTATAGAAAACGACTTCTAAATGAGACGTTTTGAAAAGTTATCATTCGAATTATTAAAATCAGAGTTATAACAATAAGTTTCAAAGTAGAGATACATAAAAGTTTTCAAAGTTTATCGAATGATAAAGATAGATATCAGTCTTCAAATATGCAAATGACTCCAGGATCCATGCATCCTCTATCGCCTTATTAACCTAAGATAAACATGTTAAAAAGTGTCAACCAACGGTTGGTGAGTTCATAGAGTTTAGTTTAAAAGTAAAGTAATTGGATAAAGATTTCACAACAAAGGCTTTGTAAATCCACTCAGTCCCAAAACCCGCCCATACAAGACTTGCAACCTGTGGGTTTACAATCCACTGCTAACATAGTATGTCTATCACGTATCATCCATATAAATGGCCTTCCAACATCGCTATGTTGGGATGTATAGTCTTCTGACATAGCCATGTCTGGATGTATGTCTAAATCGAATGCTAATAGTCTTCTGACATAGCCATGTCAGGATGTATGTCTGAATCGAGTCTAGTCAATATATTTCAAGAATAGAGTAATCAAGTCTATATACAAGTATGTATGTAAATACAAATAGTGCATATAAATCAAGCGAGTAAAGTATTACTAGGCACGTATCTTACTCAAGTAATATAACTAGAACGGATGTATATATAAATACATATCAATGTTATAAAAGTTTCAAGTATTTGCAAAAGTAAATATATGTAGTTTGAGCATGTATCTCCCCCAAAGAGTCATTAAAATGAGTAAAAGAGTAAAAGTGGGGCTATGACTCACCTTGAGTAACTGAAAATGAGAAATATGAAATCGAGTAAGTTACGGGAACGGCTCCAACACACGGCCTAGATTAATGATAAAGTTTGAGATTCGACAGATTCGGTTCAATACGAGTAATGAATGTGAATCGGATAATGATTTGATGATAAATGAGTTTGATATGCTTAAAATGTTTAAAGACATGTTATCATCATGTTTCTATGATATCAATCTTAGAATTAACGTTTCTTTAATTGCCGTTGATTTATAACGTTAAGTTAAGCGTTAAATGGTTGTTAAGTATTTATACGCTGAAACGAATGAAAAGGTGCATATGATATGAACGGGGTGGTGAAACTTGTGAAATATATTTAGAATATCATAAGTTACAGGTCAAACCTTAATCTTTTACAAAAATTACATTTTAAACCCTATTTGTGTTGGTTTTGCATAGTTAGTCCTTTGTTAACTAAAAGTTACATAATAGGCCCCTAAAGTTTCCAATATTACATTATATGAATCAAGTTTACTATACTTATCATATTAGTCCATAAGTTACTGTTTTGGAAGTTTTATACCCTTAGTTTCCATAGTTTGCACTTTTAGTCCCCTAACGTGAAAACGCGTTACAAGTTTAGTCCTTTTTGTACAAAAATGATGGGAAAAATATTCTAAAAATTCTATAACTTTGTTAAGCTTATTACAACTTATTTCAACTGCTTAGTCCAGAAAATAGCTTATTTTGTGTTAATGGGCCAATTAACGAACCATTTTAAGGCCCAACAAGAAATCTAGAGGCGAGGGCATGAAAATAGTTTTGGGCCTTGACTTTGGCTATTTTTGTGATTCTAAAAATGTATTTCATGGGCCTGTTGGACTGTTCAATCGCAAAACCTTATTGGGCTTTAACTAAGCCCAACCGAATTATTTCTCGAAATTTCAAAGTATACACTTATATTAGTCGATCAATTTGAATAATTTTAAGTGTGTTCGAGAGCTTATGGAGTCAAAGTTAAAACATGAAATATGTAGTTTCCTAGGTCTACAATCGAGGTGTGCAATAATATATGGTCGTTGTTTATTTGAATTCGAAATAGTGATTACCCTTTTGTGGCCTAGTCGAGCATATGAAAACTGAAAACTCTTAAAATAATCTAAGTATAGAACGACCAGTTGAGTAGCGAATAGATTTTAGCTTTTTAAGAGCTTATTAGTGCTTATGAGGAGAATCATTAAAAATGAATGTTAGAGTTTGATAGGTTGTGTATTGGTATAAACAAAAACATATATATGTTACGTGTAGTATTTACGAATTAAATGAGCATAAAGTTGCTTAGTCGAGCAGGTTTTTCAGAATTCTAACACTTAGAATTTATTTTCAAAATCAAACCCAGTTTGACTTTTAAGTTATATAAGCTTTGTTTTTGACCTTGTTGAGTTATGTATACGTTTATATATGTTATGAAATGATAGGGTCTAAGTTTCTAATGCCATGTGAACGTGTGGTTAAATGTACAAATACAAAAACAATACGTATACACATATAATATTTCATACGTTCGAATGAAATATAAGAAGCATGCATGGTATCATTTTCTATGTGATATGAGACGTTTTTGGGATACATGAGACTTACAACGAGTAGAAATGAGTCGTTGAGCGTAGGAAGAAGGCCAGAAACCAAGCAACTCGCTACAAACCAAACCGAACCCAAAGTAATTCCCTTCGACTAGAATTTGTTGGATCATAAATCGAATAGACAACTTCTGGTACTTGTGGCTTCGTAGAAATGAACTAAAGAACAGGAGTATGTGTTGTAGGTGATTGAAAGTGAGTGAGGAGTAACCATGTATGCTACTCGATATATCATATATTTTAAGGACAATTTGAGATCTCATTTGATCTTTGGTAGAGATATTGTTGGGTTTAGGGAGATTTTGTTGTCCTTGGAAAGATTTTGGGGCCATGTGGGGGAGGATGTCGACATATTAAGGGCAAGTCATTGTGAATGTAAATGTGTGAATTGTGTTGACTGTTGAGTACGTATATCTATCTATCTAATATAATAATAAACGAGAGTTTTGTACCAGTGTATAAAGCACCCAATGCAATTAATTGTCTGACGTGTAACAAATACTATTGGCTGGTAAAGTAGGAAAGTACAACACTGCTTCTTCATTATTCATCCACAGCTTCTTGCATACGCTTCTTCAAAACCCTTCTTCACTCAAATCGGCAGTTTCGCGTATTCAATTAATGAAAACGCGTTCTAAAAATTATCCAAAAATAACTTACATTTTGGTCCGTGTATCTTTTATTCAACTATTCAAAAAATCATCCAATGATTTCATCGATTCAAAAAAGAAAACACATATTATATTCAGAGATTCAACATCCCCAAGAAGTCGATCTATGCTATTGGGTTTTTTGGTGTCCAACCCTTAAAATCCGTAAGTATTGCTTATATTCAAATTCAATTTAGGGATTGTATTTGAATCACATAGTATAGCAATTTGGATGTGTGTTTTTTTTTACTTTGATAAGTATGATTTGGTTGTTTTAAGTACACTAGAAAGTAGAAGTTATGGTAGTGTTTTGAATTCGTGGATGAATACACAATTGTGATGTTTGAATGTTGTACCAGTCATTGAAGCACACTTTGCAATTAATTCCATGACGTGTCTCAAACGTGATTGGTCGAAAAGTTTGGAATGTACAACTGCTATGCAATACTCCACTCTATTGAACACGCACAATAGCACACACTTCATGATTCTTCTTCTACACGAATCATTGAAAATCCTTCAAACACCATTAATTAGTTTCCTTCTAATAATATGGAGTTCTGTACAACCCCCTAAAGCAATCATGCAATCAATGATCTGACGTGTTTGATCGCTGAGGGCATAGATATTTTTGGTATGTACTACTCCATTGCACTTCTCACATGAATTATTCTTCTTCTATACGCTACTCTTGAATAAGGGTTTTGAATTTGCAGTTTCGATTAATCATTTAATGTCACTACATTAAATGTAATCGGTTACAATCAATCAAGATATTATTGAAACAAATCATCCCAAAAAAATGAACATCCGATTTGGTTGCACAATCATCTTCAATAATCAGTCACATGTGAAATCCTCTCCAAGAATAATTATCAAGATCATACACATATATTATTTTTGGGTTAGATCTACATATACGAATCCCTAAAATTTGTAAGTAATTTTTATTTTTATGTTTTTGTTTTTTAATTTAATTTAGTTAACTTTCAATATGTGTTAATCTTTATATTGTTTGATGTGTGTGGATGTTGGAATATATTGCCATGATTATGGATTTATAATTATATGATTATCTCAGTACCCTATAAAAAATAATTGGGGAAACCGTTTTTTTTAATATGATCATGAGAGATTTAAATGAATTAAACATTTAAATGTAGATTACTTTGAATAATATAAGTTTTTTTTAATTATGTGAATTTTTGTATATAATTTTGTATTTGACTTTTAGAAATGTTTTTTGGAGGAAGAATATTATGAAATGTTAATCATGGAAATCAATCAAATTATTAAAAACCTTCTAATATATGTTTCCATCAATTAGGAACTTGCACACTATAAAATGAAGGAGGCCTTGATGCTAAATGAACACATCAAAATTACCCTATTCACTGCACACTATCAACTAAAACAACAATGTCTACATTTGTTTCTGGCTATAACAATGATCGGTCCGCTGTTAAGGACAACATCAAGTTACGAGTCCGCGTTTTGCGTACCTGGATGCAGCCTGTTTTTACCAAGCCTAATATCTCCAACATGGAGATGATTATTGTGGATGAACAAGCAAGTCATTTGTTTGTGTTTGGTTCCATATAATGTTAACTAAAATTTTGTATCCATAATGGTTCTTTAAAATGATGGCATTTTATTGTTTCTTACGTAAACTCTATACGATTTTTATGGCAAAATACAAGGATACAAGCAACGGTCAGGCAGGCTTTGGTGAATGGGTTCAAACACCAATTGGAAGAGGGCAGTGCAATAACACTTCAACGGTATAGTCTGGGTGAGATCCAACCCAAATACCATAATGTTAAGAGAGGTTTGCGCCTCTCCTTCTTATCAAACACCATAATTGAAAAGTGTCCTGATTACACTGGATCATTGTATGGGTTTGACTTTCGGCCCTTTAGAACCATTACCGATCTAAGAACAGCGGAAGATGGCCAGTTTGGTATGTACTACTCCTGATATTTTACAAATAAATTCTAATACATTATGTTATCGTAGCTACTTTGAAATTTATATAAACCAACTGTCAAATACTTTTTGTGTTGGTTCAGATGTGATAGGCCAAGTCATGGCTTGTGAAGACTTGGACAATTATGATAAGAATGGACATGCTGGGAAGAAAAAGCCAATAACACTCATTGATCCTGAGTAAGTCATTATACTATCGTTGATGTTGTTTCGTATACAAATAAACTCTGTACATATCTTAATTTGAGAATTTCTGCATATTTGACAGGGGCAATGAGCTAAGTTGTACATTGTGGGGCTCATACGCTCAACAATTTTCGGACTTTTTGAACACATGCTCTGACCATGGGAAGATCATTGCAGTCTTGCAACTTGCAATGATGAACAACATAAAAAAACTAATGCCTCTTCTAATTGGTTGAGAAATATGGCAAGGTAAACTCAGCTATCAACCAATTATAATTAAGGGAATGTCTCTTCTAATTGGTTAACTGGCAAACTGATTCCGTGTTTTTTATTGTTATGTAGTCTGATGGTTTATTCCCACCCGAGATTATGGGTATTGTTGATAAGAAGTTTGTTTTTAAGGTGTCAATTGATGAGTACAACATAAAAAAACTAATGCCTGTCTTCAATGTCCTGCGGATGTCCAATGATCCTGATATCATACAATCTGTCTGTGCAACTGCTACACCCGGGAAGGTAATAATTAAAATTATATTTGTGTCTATAGTTATTATTTTTTTTTTCATACGGGTCATTCAACCATATTCAATGACACATTGGTTGTCATTTTTTTCTCAGCCTGAAAATGAAGCCACAAGCTCCAAGGTTTTGAATGTGACGCCATTGGTAAGTTTATTTAATGATGAAAATCTGTTACTTCATATTTTATTGCCGTTACTATGTACATATGTGACTGGTAACCATCTTTTATTATTCTTTCCAGGATTTGGAGTTAGAGACAGACGAGTGTGTAACGCCTCAAAATGGACTGAAGAATGCTGCTGCAAAGGGGGACGAGACGTCTACTAACACCGGCTCTTAAGAAAAAAGGAAAGCGGATGCGGTTGAAAAGCCTGTAATGGCTTACCAAGAAGAAAGCAGCGCAACCAAAAAGACCAAGTTGGAGATGCTCAAAGAGATAAAAGTTGAGAAGCCGTGAGCAGTTTAGCCCGGGTTGTTTTTGAGCATGCGCTTTATCTGTGGATGCATTTTCCACATCCAAACATTGAATTTTGTCTTTTTAATTTTTGGGTACTTTCTCACGCATTTGTGATGCGTTTGAACTATGTTGGTTTTTGGACTATTCTGCATTTGGATTAAAGCACCACCTGCTGGTGCATGGACATTGTTGAGTTTGGATATTTGCAACATATTGTGTTGTTTGCTTTGAGGTTTTCTATTGATGATGGTATAATTATGCAGAGGTTATAACTGACTTATTATGTATACTTTCCATGTTTTCCTTTGTGATTTTCATTTTGCAGGTTACTCTTAATGGAACAGCCAAGCAGATTGACTGATGATCATACATTATTGCATACGATGGCCCAAGATAGTTTCTCAGTATTATGTTTTTGTATAAAGGTTGTTTGTACATCAAAAAATGTTTCTCATTATTGAATTATGATAATACAACGAAATGTTCTATCTCTTTCTTGTGTCATTTCCTTAATTTAAGTGTATTATTACCTTTGCTAATATTTTATCACTTCATCTTATTTCTTTAAAAACACTCAACCAATCGAAGGGCTGCTCGGAGACATAGAACTATATAAGTCCCATTCTCAATCACATACATCCATCAAGAAAAACAATACATACTTTCAAACCATGTCCAATACAAAATCACCGAATGCAAGCAATGAAGAAGACAATCAATCATCCGACCATCGTGTTATTGGCACAAAAAATATTCCAGTCATCGACATATCAGATGACGATGAGGTATGCATTTCATATTACGCTTTAGAAGAAGGTTTACATTTCAAAACAGCGAAGATTAACAAAGAATGGTAACTTTATAAACAACCATGTTGTTGCCAGTGTGCCTTCTGATCAAGATTTAGAAGAAGGGTTACATGATTTAGACGAGGTATAAATATATTGACTTCTACTAACTTGTGTGACTATATTACCAACTTTTGTGACTCATTTCTAAACATTTTTTTAGGAATCTGAGGATGATAAACCTCTTAGTATAAAGCGCACAATTAAGGATACACAAAATTCTAATTCAAAGAAACATTTGTTAAATTTTTTTGATGACTCTACTGATGACGACAAAGATGAGGCCAATGATGATTCAGCCGTATTCCACAATTCAGTTGATTACAAAGCTAAAGAAGTTGTTCAAGAGGATGAAAAACTAATTGATCATTCTAATGATCATGTGTACCATTTGGATGACTTTAAAGAGGACGAACATTTAGTTGATCAACAAGACAATTCTTTGTCAAAAGATAAAAAATATGCTGTCATTGATGAAGAATCTAATGAAGATATTCCACATGAAGCTTCTTACGATTTAGATATTCATAACAGCTACATTCATGATGAAGCCGAAGAAGATTTACAAACTTCTGACATTCATAGTGGCCGATCCGTGTCCGATGGAGATGAGAAAGACAGTTTCATTGATGACGAGTCTCTCGGGTATTATTCTACCGATGATGAAGATAACAATGATGATTTTTGAGAAGTGCATTTTTGTTTCATCTTTATTGATGTTTTTTGAATAATAAGTTTGTGTTCCAATAATTTTTTGTCTTCTATTATTAAGTTTTACTTTTGAATTTGAAATACAACTCATTTTGCTTACTAAATAATGTTTCATTTAATTTACATTGATATTATTTATAAGGCAATTAGATTAAAACTATAAACATCAATAAAAGTCACACAAATGTGTTGGGTATTTTCTTTGCCCATGAGGAAATGGCCCAACACATTGAGGCCCATCTTGGGTCCATTTTGTGACTCTTATTACTTCTAACATTCAGTAGTTAGTTTTGTAAGAGTGAGAGAGCTTTGAGCAGAACAAAAACAGAAAGAAAGTCAAATTTCAGAGTTAAATATCACCTAAACCCAACTGCAGTGTTTTTCCGATCGCCGGAGATTGCACCGTCGGATCATCATGATTTTTGGACTGGATCTTCCTGACATCAGTAGGAAGGTTTTGACTGTTAGGATTCTGAGTTTGAGGCTTGGAAGTCCGTTTTCATACCTGGGAAGATTGCATCTTAATTGGCGAAAACAGTAATGAACTAAAAAAAATTGGGGGTAGTATGAAATAAATGTGTTTCTAATTGCTTTATATGTGTAACATTATTCTACTTGGATGCCAAAGGGACTTTGCAACATATGCTTTCTTTATTTTTTACTTTGTTTCTCACACAATTTATTATGTTGTGGTTACCTATATATAAGTAGGCATTTTATATCCTTATGAAGTTAAATATAAAGGTTAAAAGTTTGACATCACATGAGCTCCAGCCAGGTCAAGCAAGAATCATTGGAGGAATGTTGAAATGCAATTTACAAAAAGTTATTTGGTGCTCAAGAAAATCCAACTAAGTTGTGCTAAGAGTAGAGAACACATCTAAGTCGACCAACCATCACGATACGATCCTGTCTTTGAAAACTATAGTTGATTTTTACGTATTTGTGATCAATCTATTTATTCAACTTTATTATTCACACATACCTCTTGCTCCATTGAACATTTTTTCTCCGTGTTCATTTATAATTGCTTAAGCATTTCATGCTATTTTTTTAAAGTTAGTCTTTTAAGTATTGGTACCTATTTCTTATTATGTAGCAAAGTGGTAGTGTGCCTATTCTTTTTTATGATACATTTAAGGGGTATTTGGATGAGAATGTTTTCACTGCATTTTTTAGTTTGACTTTCGTTTTTTTTTTTTATGTTATTTTTTAACTTTACATATACTGTTCTCAAGTATCAACAACTTCCTTTTAGTTTGATTTTTTTTCTTCATATTTAGGTGTTCACGGAATGAACATAGACAGAGTGTTTGATGTTGACTGCATTACTTTGCTCTCCAAGATTATCTACCAGTTAGAGGAGATGATACATACACGTTTATTTTCTCAATAGCTACAAACAAAATTGTTTATCGTATCATTGAGACATTACTTATTGTTTCCTTTAAATAATAATGGAACTTATTTGCTTTTTTGTTTGTTAATTTATTCACACACTCAACTTCTTAATGAATAATTTCTTTAAAAACCCCGTGAATCCACGGGTCTATAAGCTAGTATAATAATAAACGAGAGTTTTGTACCAGTGTATAAAGCACCCAATGCAATTAATTGTCTGACGTGTAACAAATACTATTGGTTGGTAAAGTAGGAAAGTACAACACTGCTTCTTCATTATTCATCCACAGCTTCTTGCATACGCTTCTTCAAAACCCTTCTTCACTCAAATCGGCAGTTTCGCGTATTCAATTAATGAAAACGCGTTCTAAAAATTATCCAAAAATAACTTACATTTTGGTCCGTGTATCTTTTATTCAACTATTCAAAAAATCATCCAATGATTTCATCGATTCAAAAAAGAAAACACATATTCTATTCAGAGATTCAACATCCCCAAGAAGTCGATCTATGCTATTGGGTTTTTTGGTGTCCAACCCTTAAAATCCGTAAGTATTGCTTATATTCAAATTCAATTTAGGGATTGTATTTGAATCACATAGTATAGCAATTTGGATGTGTGTTTTTTTACTTTGATAAGTATGATTTGATTGTTTTAAGTACACTAGAAAGTAGAAGTTATGGTAGTGTTTTGAATTCGTGGATGAATACACAATTGTGATGTTTGAATGTTGTTGTTAGGATGTGCGGTTTGAATGATGATTCATCTGCTTTGATTTTGTTTGTTAAGGTGTAAATGTTGCTGCTCGGTTTCAGTTTCAAAAGCACCATGTCTGATCTTGAATTCCACCCAATAATTTCGGTAAGTTTTAATTGTATTGAATCGATTTGGTTTATATTATTGTTGTTTTTTTATGTTTATGATGTAAACCCAGTATTACAATTAAATGATGATTGTAACCAAACCTATACGAAGTGATTTAATTATAATATTAATGTTTCAAATTATCAGTTCCATATTACAATTATGTTTAGTTGATAGCATTCAATTAGATCTACGGGAACTTGAAAAATGAAGTTTCCAATGGGAATTATGAATTGCGAGGCCTCAATGATGCAGTCCTGTTGTCTTGGTTGCTGATACGGGCTGAATCGGGGGCTGAAATGGGTGGGTTTGAGTGTTGAAATGGGGGCTGAAATCAGTGCGTTTGGGTGCTAAAATGGGGGATGAAATCAGTGATTTTTCTCTTTAATTCAAATTAGATAATAGAAGTGTATAAGTCCATAAGCAATATGTCAATGTCTGAGTTTCAAGTTTTTAAATAAAAAGTTAAATTTTGCTATTGGAAAGTGTATGAACTTCTTCATCCCCCATTTTGTAAAATGGGGGATGAAGTCAGTGAGTTTTCTCTTTAATTCAAATTAGATAATAGAAGTGGATAAGTCCATAAGCAATGTGTCAATGTCTGAGTTTCAAGTTTTTAAATAAAAAGTTAAATTTTGCTATTGGAAAGTGTATGAACTTGGTCTTCTGTTTGAAATTTATTATTTGATCGTATCTTTATTTCTTCTTCATTATATATGGCTGTGTTGTTGACTTATAGACGGAAACGGCTTCAAAACCAGTAATATGAGGCTTGGAACAGATGCCGTAGTTTTCAGCAGCCAGATAGGTGATGGGTATGCGCTTAAATATGTGCCCTTTTATCCTATTTTAAAACGAATAATTTATACAAAATGCGAAAATATAAACGAAAACAATTTGCCACTTATATTTTTCTTTTATGCTAAAAATGAAGTGTTAGTATGTTGATGGCTTCAAGCCAAAAAGTATCAGATCCAAACGAATCAGCAGCAAATCCAACTGGATTCCAACAGCAAATCGAAATAATGCATATGTGATGAGACAGTTACTTCAGGTGGGATTACTTTATCAGCTATTTACATATTAATGCAGTTCATACTGTGGACTTTATGACCCTTAACTGTGAATGCCAGAGTGATTCTTCAACAACAAGAATAAGAGATGGTAAGTTGATCGGCTTTAGGTAAAAGCAAAGTCATTTCATCTATCCTGTGTAAGTTTTGTATTAAAGCGTTAAACATATAAACCATGTTCTAATTTGTTGTTTTTTTCAAAACAAGGCACTACTTCATATAGACCCTTTGACGTGGAAGCTCAAAGGGAAATTGAAGCTGCAATACTCCAGGTATATGGAATTCAATTTTTCTCAATTCAAATATATTAAATCCAGAGTGCTCATAATGTGTTTTATAGCTTAATGAGTTTTTTGATGAAACACCTCATTTAAAAGATATTTAAAGGTAGAATTCGTTTTATTTTAAGGTAACATGCCGTTAATAAATTTTATAGACCGTTTAGGGGTGTTTGGATGGTAACTACTTTTACGGGGGGCTATATGGAATTTCTTATCAATAGTCCGTATAACGGCTGTTTCGGATTAGTTATTAGAATGAATACTTATACAGGTTGTTTGGGATCGCTTATAAATTGCTTTCAGGGATTGTTTATTAGAATAATTTGAGATGGCTTATTGAAGTTGCTAATAGTGGTTGTATGGGATTACATATTAGAGTAACTATTCATAAGAGTTGTTTGGATTGCTTATTGAAAAATGATTGGGATCGACAATTGAAATTGCTTATGTTGGCTGTTTGGATTCGGGTTGCAAGGGTTAGCAATGCTTTGGCATATGCTATATGCCTTATGTTATACATGTAATGTTAATACCATTTAGAGAAATTTAGTTTTTCTCGGAAAAAAAGATAACCATTGGGACCTCAGCTTTGCCCAATTTACTTATGAGTGGGCCGAATTAGGTTGTGTTTTATAAGGTCAAATTGGTCAAATGAATTCTTCAACGTTTCTTTTCCACCTAAGTTGTTACGAGACCTATACTTTCACCCGGATGTTAGGATTAAATGTTGCTATTTCAGAGTCATGACAGCTCCATACAGTTCTTTCTTATGTGTATAGAGTTCATGGTTGTGAGCGTTGTGGCTTGATTGCTATTGCTATTGCTAATCTAAAAAAGAATTCTTTCAAGTGCACGATCTGCAAGAACAACACCGACATTGTTCAAGTGACATGTCATTTCTCTTTCATTTTGTCTCTGTTGGTCAAACGAGCATTTCACTTTTTTTAAGTAAAAACATATTATTTTTGAATTAGTGTAATATTTTTTTCACATAATTAGGAAATATTCTATATATTGGGAAAAAAATGTTTTCTTTACCCTTAAAGTTTACTAGATCTCCCTGTGCCGGAAGGTCCACGTTTCACCCGTTACTTCTCATACCTGACCTCCACCTAACTTGCCAGGAAACATACATAACTAAATGTTATTTATGTGCAGGTGCATATTCCATACGCATGTAAACTGCTGCTCCAACGTCCCATGTCCATAGAAATTGCGACTAGAATGAGCATGAAAGATGTCAAACAAGCAAAAGACAACCAGGAGAAATATGTGTGTTTTACTTCTTTTTTTTTTTTTTTAAAGAGCACATCCGCAATATCTTATGATTGGTATTACAAAACTGTATTTTTGGACTTCTATCATATCTTGATTGTGGTGGTGGCTCCTTTGATCCAGTTATAATATATTGAGTTCTATAATATTAACTTAGTACTTTAGTGATAAGATGGCTAAAGAAATACTTGAAAAGATTCGTTTAAGGTGAGTTATGTTACCTTATCAAATTTTGTAATGTTGTGTTACTTTTCAATGCAATTTCTTTTAACAGTAAGATTAACATGAATCCTAATTACTACGGAATCTTGAACTTTATGTGAAAATGACATTTCCTATGGTTTCTTTTGATTCCTGTATGTAAAATATATTCATGAATGCAAAGTTCGATCAGTAAAGATGGAAAATAATGTGTGGTGCATGTTAACAATTAATTGATTAGTCCAACGGATTATGTAATGAAACAAGACTTCAAGTTGTTAGATTAGTAAGAACTTCGATTGAGGTGAAGATAATAAGAAAAACACATTTTGTAAAGATGGTGATCATACCGAGGTTGAAATTTACTTTGTTTGATAAACGTTTACCACTAAAGATCATAACGAAACAATATCCCATGCCCGTTTCATTTGCTATGATAAATAAACAAGAGCTAAGCTCACTCAAAAAGGTTGGTTTGTACATGTCACATCCAGTTTTCACACATGGATAAATATATGATGTCGTTTCCAGGGTCAAAAGCAAAAGAAGTTTAAAGGTTGTCATTTGTGATACATGCACATTTGTTATTTTAATAGTTACAAACCAAATTTCTTATTGTATCATCGACATACTATTTGATTCAAAAAATAACGGAATATTTTTACATTCGTTGCATCTTTAAAGCAATCTTACTTGTGGGATCATTGCAAAGTTCTTAAGTTAACCACGAACATGGGGCTTTTAGGTGTCCACGGCATGGGAATTGGGTATTAAATCGAGTAGTGCTTGCACCAATCGTTTGTTATTCAAGACAATCAATTTTGGACACGCCAACGCGTGGATGTTTATTACTTTAATTGTAACAAACTCAATTGCTTATTCAATTATTGACGGATTATCTCATTCTTTGTTTCATATATTAATCGAACATGTTTACGTTTTACTTTTCTTATCATCTCATTTTCTCTATCTCTCCAAAAAATTACCCGGTGTCAACGGGTCTATAAGCTAGTGTTGACATATATACAAGTTGGCATATAAAATTCATCAACTTGGGTCAATTGTTCTTGAATGTCAATGAGGGAAAAGAAAAATATGTGTTGTACTCATTTGTGTATTGTATTGTATGTAACAATATTTAACTATACTAAGTATTAATATGTAATCTGTGGTGATTATATGTTGTATTTGTGTATTGTGCTATATAATTGTAATTGTTGTATGCAATGTGTTGTTATATACATATTGTGTATGTCGATATATGATTTAAAGGTCCAAAATAATATATTACGTGTGATATTGAGTAATTATGTGAGAAATATACTTGGGATCACATAAATGATCATAGAAAAATAAATATGCTAGGTAGAATGAGTTTGAACCGAATTGGATAATAATAGTGAAATTGAAATGAAATTCGGATGTGTATATTTTGATCTTGTGAGTCGCGTGTGAGCTCGTCCCGTTATTTTGTAATTTATGTGATATCGTCTTTGCGTTAAAATAATATAATAAAGAAAATTTTAAATTTTCTCGTAAAAATGGTGATTAAAAATAGTGATGAAGATTAATAAAAAAAATTAAACGTCATTAATTGTAGGAATTCTGCAGTTTGCTACAACGAAACCAGGTTACCACGATTATATTTTAGCTCAACAGGACACGGGTACACGGGTTAATAATAAAACCAACCTATCCTTTTATCCTTATCCCAACCGACCCCTGCCCCATCTCTTTCAATACTTTTTCTTTTCAGTATATAGCTTATAGATCTGTGTCTCTCTTTCTCTCCTTCCCAAAAACAGAGCACGAGATCATCTCAAGTCTTGTCAATGGAAAGGAACTATTGCTGGATTCGGGTCGAGTATAAACCCGTTTAGGATCGGGTCATTTGTTGGTCTCGGGTTGGGTTGCTCTTGTCATTCGGTTGTGTCTTAGATCCTTGCTTTGGATTTGCGCCTTTTGTACATATGAGGCTTAATTAAACTTAGATCCAGTCAAGCCAGACATTGATAGTTTACTCGAGACCTGAAACCTTGTGCTATATTGTGAAAAGTTATATTAATTAAATCTAGCAAATGCTACGAATTACAACCACTAGGTTTTGAGTTTTCGACCACAATGACCATAAAACAGTTACAACTTTAAGTAACGATCCTAAGGAAGATCCAACAATCAAAGAGAGGACCCTTCATCCAACCTCACACAACAACCATGTGAGAGCTCATGTCTGTTCCATATGTCTGAAGCTGCTGGAAGTTGATTCTCTTGAAGTGTTTCCTAGTAAAGTGAAGGGGGATCGATGCAAATCTGTACTGTTTGATGGTTGCAGGCTCGCGTTATCTTTGAAAAAATGGAAAAAAAGCGTATGTGGAAAGTCATATTAACTTATGGTGCTACTCACTGCAGAGGATTTCACCATGAGCGACAATTTAGGAAAGGGGGCGAGTTTTTGACTCATGTTTGGCTACTGATGGTACATTTGGGCATCACCGAGCAGCTCCAGGTTTCTCAAGGTGATGCTAGAGCTAAAATCAGTGTCTTGTAATGCACATAACTGTGATATAGGCTCCCACATTCATTCGTTACTTACTGTTAGTTCTGTAGATATGATTTTATATTCATATATTTATACACTTGAGAGGGCCATATTACAACTCTCGGAACTAAAAATCTTAAATTCTGCATCAAACTTGAGCCACTCTGGTCACTGTTGGCCAACTCAAACCTGAAAAGAGAACAATTTGCAGTCAACAAACGTCCAAAACGAAGGTCATGAAAAAGCAGGCATTAACTTGTATCTCCAGGTTTCTCAATGTACACTTTCAAAGTTGTAGAATTCAGAAGGATTTGTGATTTGGTTAGTTTCTTTGAAATGTTAAGAATCAATGCTTTCGAAACTTAGAACGAGACCACATTTTGATAATAAATGTTCGTGTTAGATTACTTAATAGTGTATAGATACTTAAAGTTGGCTATTATTAGAGTAAACAAAGACAAATTAGTTTTATCAATTTGAAAGGCAAAAATAGTCAATTGATGCTGAAATGCTTATGTAAAGTCTGTTTGAGATAAGAAGTAGAAAAAAGATACCTGGCATGCTTAATTTTATTCGAATGATACTTAAATGCATAAGTGCGTAGCATTGTAAGGTTTATGGTCCTAACAAACTAGTCAGTTCCACTACTATCCGAGTCTTATAAAAGTGACCAAAATTGAAGGGGCTTTTCCGAAATAAGGCTCATAAGGTAGGTGGTTTTGATATGATTTGGTTATATTACTGTAACATTAACACACTTCTATCACACAATAATACAGCTGTGAATTAACTGGTTATCAACTTGTTAAATTTCAAAGCATAATTTCCAGTAAAAATTTGCAGAGTACCACTGATCATAATTCATAAAGCTGTGCTATCTAGTTGGACTAGTTGTGAAAGTAAGCTACACTATTTTTAAATCCGTGGACTAGTTGGACAAAAGGTGTAAGATACCATGGTATATGAGATAAGAAAAGAAAGAAGGTATTAGATACCCAGGTCTGATAATTAAAAAAGAAACAAAAAGGTCTACTAATAATATATATACATACAAAACACTGAGAGAACAAATCAGTTAAACTTTATTCTCTGGGTCATCCATCTATGCATATGGGAAAATTGGTCATCAAAGTAGCCAAAATGGCAATTGATCAACCAAAAAAATCAGGTTTCTGACAAAATAACCAGGAACCCCACTACATTCCTTGCTACCTTATGAGGCTCAGATTTTTGCACCGAAAGAGCTTGCAAGAGTCCCATGTCAGGCCACTTTTACTATGTGAGTTCCTGTCAAGCCGATTTCATGGTTGCTCCATAAAAGCGTCCAACTTTCACCATAAAATACCACATCCGCTGCAAAAAAAAAAACTAAACCTCGCAAGGTTTGAAAACTTTCTAGCAGACCAGCCCGCAAGGAATCTTGCAGGATTCTTTGCTAGTTTGTCATAAACAGAATTGTTGCCATCTTGTCAAATTTAATTGTCATTTTGGCAAGTTTGACCAACTACCCTATTTCTGTGATAGAACTACTAAAAAAATAAGATTGATGAAAGAAGCAGAATCCTAACTTTTTTAATCTAGTTTCCACACAAGTGACAAAATGGTCTTCTCGTGCAACTGGTCAAAACAGAGTTCTTTTTTTGGTAAGGGGTTAAAACAGTCGAGTTGCCAAAAACTGTTTTGCCAAATTTTCAATAGGAAAATAGTGTCTTGCAAGATTAAAAAAATAAGATTACGTAGGAAACTTCCAATCTGTTTTGACCCATTTGCCCTGTTTCCATTAAGCTGTTTTTATCATATAGCTGTTAGACACTTAGACGGTTATACATACCAGAGATAAGCATGAGTGCATGACCCAGATCAAAAATTCATAAGTAAAGGGGTTAAAATTGCCACCCAGAGGCGGAGACAGGGGGGGGTCCGGGGGGTCACGTGACCCCCCGGCGAAAAAAAATTGTAGTGTAAATTTTCGAAATTTTTCGGCTATTTTTGTAATTTGCCCCCCCCCCCCCCCCCCCCCCCCCAACGAACAATTTTTAGTGTAGTTTCTAAAAATTATCATATTTTGCCCCCTCTCGGAAAATATCCTGGCTCCGCCCCTGGTTAAAAATTGCCACCTTTAATGTTCTGATGTTGTTGCTTGTGTCATGAACAAAAAAATGGGAGGAAAGAGGGACAAAAACAACTAAACAAGCATGGGAGGATTCATACCTCATGCAATATGCTGAGCAAGACTAAGAATCTTGACATGCTTTTTCTTCCTTAGCTCATGTGGAACGGGCCAAACACCCTAGTCCCGATCGGTTCACCTTGCTTGTTGACAAGTACAACAGTATTATCATCAAACTTAACCTCATTCCATCACACCGGCCCTTCTACAAGGCAGCTCGAACTACCACGCCATACACGACCTGTCCTTTCTTTACTTTTCCGCCTGGTTGGGCTTCCTTCACTGATGCTACTATCGTGTCCCCTAATCAGGCTCCTTTCTTCCCCTTCTAAGCTTGTATGCACATAACTCGTTTTGCCCCTGATTTGTCCACCACTTTCAAATTGGACCGCATTTGTATGAAAGTCCTTATTTGTTGTAAAAGACACAAATTAAGGAAGTGATTTACAATATATAAATTTAACAGATTTTATTTTTAGAGTAAACTCCAAAATACATCCCTGTGGTTTGCCCAATTTCGCACCATACATCCAATTTTTTTTTTTAAGTTTTATACATCCCTCCGTTAGTAAAAGTCAAACACAATACATCCCTCCGTTAAAATAAGGACTAACGGTGCAAACTTTTTCTCCGTTATCTCCTAACGAGATAGAAAAAGTTTGCACCGTTAGTCCTATAGTTAACTCTATTTGCACCGTTAGTCCTTTGTTACGTTTTCGTCAGATTTTTTACGTTTTCGTCCGATTTTTTACGTTTTCGTCTGTTTTTTTACGTTTTCGTCCGATTTTTTTCGTTTTCGTCCATTTTTTTACGTTTTCGTCTTTTTTTTACGTTTTCGTCCGATTTTTTACGTTTTCGTCCGATATTTTACGTTTTCGTCTGGTTTTTTACATTTTCATCCGTTTTTTTACGTTTTCGTCCGCTTTTTTACGTTTTCGTCCGATTTTTTACGTTTTCGTCTGTTTTTTTTACGTTTTTGTCCGATTTTTTTCGTTTTCATCCATTTTTTTTACGTTTTCGTCTGTTTTTTACGTTTTTGTCTCATTTTTTACGTTTTCGTCAGATTTTTTACGTTTTCGTCTGTTTTTTTTACATTTTCATCCGTTTTTTTTTTGCGTTTTCGTCCATTTTTTTACTTTTTTTTACGTTTTCGTCCGATTTTTTACGTTTTCGTCTGTTTTTAAAATGCTATATAAATATTATAAACATTTTTTCAAGAATATGTTTAATTTATAGAAGATATGATTTGAAAGATAAGTTTAGAATGCATTTTGTATAAATATTTTGTTCATATATTTAATTGTACTGCTGAGTTATCGCCAATATGTATTTTAATTTTTGTACTGCTACGTTCCCGATTTGGTACTGATATTATAACCAGTTCATAAGAGTTATATTAAAACGCATTATCACTTTAAATATACGTAGTCCATTGTTTTTATACATCATCAATTCTACCAAAGCCATTATAATTAAATATTCTATAGAATTTCCAAATCTATATTTAAAGCATGATATAAGGCATGTAAACTCTAAAAAACGTTTAAATTGTAAACGTAATCTTTATCTATAACAAAAATATGACAAACAAATTTTCGGTTTCCATTATATGGTCACCTTCAAACTCTATAAATAAAGCCATATATTAACACATATTGAGTATATATCTTCAAAAGTTGAGAACATAAAATACAAACAATGTCACACCGAAGATCACACAAGGTACATAATCTTAAGTTGAATATGTTTTGTTGATTATCAGATGAATTAGATACATTCTAATTACTAAAATTTTAGCAGGGTAATCCGAAAACAGATCACCACCATCCTCGATCATCAGCCGATGGCTCGCTAGATAAGAATATACCAAACATTGTTATATCAGATGATGAGGATGTACAATAACTAAATTAACTCTTTATTTAAATTATATATGAAACAAAATATCTAATTATGTTTAGCATGAGTGCAGGATGAACAAGTTGATTTGTTCAGAAAAGATATATCCAGTGTTCATATATTGGACGACGAAGAGGTATCCTTGATAACATGTCTGAGTACTTTCTTTCTAAACTTAATATCTACTTATTTAACAATTATCTTTAGCAAAATTCTGCTTTACAAAAGACCATTCGTGTCAATTCTTTAAATTCTTATTTACAATCACCTATGCAATATATATTGTTTTAAAAACGAACCCATAAGCTCGACCTTATAAGATTATCATGCATTGTTATACATATACGAATACTTATTTAGCAATTATCTTTAGCGAAATTATATGCTTGAACATTCATGTCAGTTATATTTAAATTGACAATTATCGTTGGCATTGGCTTACTGACATTATATTTACCATTAGATTGTTTAAAAACGAATCCATAAGCATGACCTTATAAGATTAGCATGAATTGTTTTCTCACATCAGAATATTATCGTTGGCATTGGCTTACTGACATTATATTTACCATTAGATTGTTTAAAAACGAATCCATAAGCATGACCTTATAAGATTAGCATGAATTGTTTTCTCACATCAGAATTTTAACAATGATATATGTTTTTTGTTTTAGGTGCTTCATCACAATCAATGGCTTGGTTCCATTGGTTGAGACGATTCCATGTTAACCTAAAGATGCATGTTCGAATCTCACTATGGTCATTTTTTAAAATTTCGTATTTAAGGGCCAAACCTTCGGATTTGGTCAAATCTTACTTAGGTGGTGCTTAGGTGGATTAAGAGCATTAATCCATCTAATCATGCCACCTAAGCAATATTTGATCAAATTCGCATGTTTGACCTTTAAATCCGAAATATAAAACAAAAAACATATACCATTGTTAAAAATCAAGTATATATTTTGCTTAAATATAATATCTGGTATATGTAAATTATATAGCATACATCTCTACAACTTAAAATTATATAGCATATATCCATTAATATATCAGAGGATCTAATTATCTTTATAATACTTGCAGGTTGGCCCATCAGATGACGAGGTATTATAACATAACTATGGTTATTGTTATTAATAATGGTTTGTGTTAGATTTACCGAATTAAATATAAATGTGACATATACAGATTTATGCTGCTGGTGTTAATGGATACCGAACTACTCCATTTTGTAATAAGCAAAAACAACATAATCCGTGTGTATGCAAAATATCCGATGACGCTGTTGATTTACATGATACAGATAATGAGGTATTATATAAAAAATTTATTGCATAGTAATTTACATTGTAGT